>CM051471.1:415254-1655611 GCA_028015225.1 Carex myosuroides
CTCCTCTAGGTAAACTTTGCTTTTGAGAAGGACCCCATACGTCTCTCTTGTGCATAACCTCATCTCTATCAAATTAAGTTTTTATATTTCAATGTATCTGGTTCCTTTTGCCTTTTATTTCTTTTTTAGTGTTTCATTTAGAAAGTGGTTAGAGTTGTTCCGTTGTCACTTAATGGATGTAAATGAACTTGCGTGTTTGTTTATTTGCATCCTTTAATTCATGGTATTTGTTTGAGCTGGATGTACCAGCTTCAAAAGATTGATTAGATTCAAGTTGCTCTGTTAGGCATAGTTTGAGGTTGGCTTAGATTAGTGTGTACTTACCAAACTGGAAGCCCAATGTTACCCACAGGAGAACTGATTCACCATTTCCTCTTGGAATCAAGGGTATTACCGTAATAAAATGTAATTAATAATTCAGAAATCCATTTTTCTTGATATAATAAAATTTGTCATATTGTCTTTAATGGTTGGTTGTATGCTGGTAAATGTAGGCAAGTTATGTGCTACTATAGAAGGACGACTTGCAGTTGGAAATAAAGGAATTGAGCTTTCAGAAATCAGAGTTAGGGGTCATGAGAAATTAATACTATGTTTCTGTTCCTGAAACAGATTTATCCTTTTTCTTGTACCGGTGTATTGAAATCATTCCTGTTGCTGAATTCCTTTGTTTTTGGTGTCAATCCCTTGGTCTCTCTCTCTTGATCTTTTTTTTTAAGAGAACTCTTTGCCTGCGTCTCTCCTACCTGGTTCTGTGTGAATTGAATTGATGTCCTCCTGCACACATAAATTAATTTTCTGCATTTCTCCCTTCTCTTTTTCTCTCTCTTCCTCCTTTAAATTTCTCCTTTTGAAAATGAGAAATGATACTGAAATAGGTCATTGATTGTGTGAGAATTCCTGTAATTCCAGTGGTAGTCAACATCTGAAATGAATCATCTCCAAATGATACATCATATTTTCCCTTTATTTTTGCCCATCTAAGTGCATTTTGTACATCTTATCTGATTTTTGCCAAATCTCAATCAATTTCAGGTTGGCACTATTGGCACTCCCTGTACAACTGGGTTCTGATGAGAGTGATGAATGCGGCTTTGTTCAGGCTTAGTTCAAATAATTAAAGTGTGATCGGAACACAAACCAGGTAGAGATCAATTGGTTTCCAATTGAATTTTGTTGATAGGAATAAAAATAGAAAAGAATTGAATTCATTTCTAGTTTTGATTGAAAAGTCTATATAATAGAAGGAAATGATTTCATTATAAATGAAAATGACACTTTTATCCTTGTTCTTGCTGAAGTGTTTTTTTTTTTTTTTTTGAAATTTTAGCAGCAGCTGCCAAAGAAATACATTAAAAATTGAAATTAAAAGTTTTTACATCACAGTCCCTTTCTCAACATGCTTAGACTGTATCCAAAAACAGGTACAGACTACTGAGAACAAAACAGACTGCATACTGATATGCTTCTCTACATACCATAATACACTGATAATGTAGAAGAGAATAAATGACAAGGAAAAAAAAAACTACAATCAGTTCAGGAAACAGAAGCACTTGCACTTGCACATCAGAAACTGTCTCATTAGGATCAGACAGCAGATTGTTCCCCATTGCCATTCGTGTACCAGCATTACAATACTTCATCCATAGTCGTCCCTCTTGCACTATTCTGTCAGGAAGAAGTTGCGAACCAGTGAACCTTCCTGAGAAAATCCTGTCATTTCTCCTCTTTCATATCTGTTAGCAAGAGCACAAGAATAAAGATTTCCATTCTCTAAGGCACTGACTACAGAGGATGCTGTTGATCATGCAGTGTTTCTTATGTTGTTGTGGTGCACTCATACTGCACCTAGAAAATGAAATATACTAGGTAAGATGTACCCACCTATTAAAGAGCTGAACATTCATATAAGAAAATACTTGACTGAAGGTTTTTCTTCTTTTTTTGCCAAATATGCCCTTATGCTTTGTGGTGCACTCATATTGCAGCAGCTAGGATGAATAATGATACCTGCCAATAGTAAACATCATATAGGAACATTATTTCACTAATATTACAAAAAAAATTAATAATGATTTTCAGAAAATAAACAAGACTAAATTAATGGACTTACATAATTTTCCTTTAAGGCTTCCAATTTCTTATTAAAGCACTTGACGATGCTTTGCCAGTATACATTTCCCCATGAGACACTCCGCATTAAAAACTGTACAGAAACAAAACTGACAAGCTAAAGAGCAAATTACAAATAGCACCTGCAAAAAAACATAGAATTACATAAACATACAATAGACCCAAAAACATAGAAATACAGTGTTCACTACCTGCTTGCCATCAAAAGTACTTGAGGAATCTAATAAAGACGGACTATCTTTCTCAATCTAAATATCAGACAAGGACTCTAATAACCGATTGAATCTTCTTTTTTTTATGATAAACCCATAGGCATATATTGCAATAGCATAATGTTTACACTTGATTATTGGATTTAAAAAAACAAAGTTCAATAAAACAAATGAAACTATCTAACATAACAAAAGCATATAGGGAAAGTATGTTTCAATTGGCAAAATTAAACTAGCTAATTAATCTAACAAAGGCATGAATTAATCCTAGCAGCTACTAGTATGTTTCCCTGTATGTTTCTTCGTCAAGAATGACTTCTCCCATGTTCACCCCCGGTGGCAACCGGATAATGTGTGAATTTTGGGTCCCCTTAAAGTGTGGATAACCTGCCACACTCGCCATTAATGCCTGGCACACTTACATTACTTACCAAAGCCATTTAATACTTTTTTCTTTGAACTGACATTTCAACCAACAGTTGACGAGCTACTTATCATTGGATCATCCTTAAGGCTCTCATGCCATTAATGCTTCCCCCTTGTTACACGGATACATCACTTTGCTACGTAACTGGATTTAAATCAAATTCATTGAATTTAGTAAACCATAACCAACCTATCATGAGGTGAGGACAAACACGTCCGCCTTCAGAAGCCACCTTGGCAACACAAACTATCTATTGAAATTTGAATCAGAGGGTCAGTTACTTGTCAGCAACAATGCTGTAGTAGCCGCCTTCGTAGGACTATGCCCCTTTTCCTTCTTCATTGTTATCAGTAGAAGGAAAGAGAACACTCAAAAGATTCATTGTTATCAGTAGAAGGAAAGAGAACACTCAAAAGATTCATTGTTATCAGTAGAAGGAAAGTGTTCAGAAAGCGAGAGAAAGGGTATCGTTGGAAAAAAAAAAGAGCGCCAGATTTTAGCGATTGAATTCTCGCAGAATCTCTTAAACATTCGCGAGAAAATTTTGGCACAAAATTTTCCATCCAAATCGTCCGAAATGAAGTCGTTTCCTGCCGCTGTTGCGTTTCGATCAGAGAATTCGATACGATGTCAATTCTATTTCACGTTTTGGCATGCGAATTGGGGTTCCAATCAGACCCTAACTGATTTTGTCATAAATACATATATTTTTTCCACGCTACACTTGTGCAGTTGTGCTGCTTTAAAATAGTGTTCCAAGAATTGTTTGAATTTGAATTAACTGAGAATTGTATTAAAACAGACTTCATTTTTTATTTTGTACATGAGCAATCCCACCTGACTTGAAAATAGTAAACAAGATATGCTGGAAAAATGCACGTTGCGGCCGTTATTTTTGTTAATATCCAAAGTTAATTACAAAATAATAAAAATGCTCAGAGCCGCTTGGTTTTATTAAAAATGTCCAAACCGGCTATAAAATGGCCGGTCCTATTTAAATAGAAAACCGGCCATTTTCTAGCCGGTTCCCTACTTTTTTGTTTTTTTAGAGACAAATAGCTAAAATGCTGAAATATAACATTAAAAATTCGAATTGTTATTTTTAATATTTATGAAATTACTTTTTTTATATATATAATTAGCATATTTATACTAAAATAAGCTAAATTACTTGAAACTATGTTAATTTATGCTAAATTACGCTAAATTACAATAATTATGCTAAAATACGGTAAATTATGCTAAATTACATATGAATAGGGATGATATCTTCACTGAGAAGGCAAAAAACGACGACGAAATTTCAAATGGCCATAAAACAGCGCTCGAATGTCTGATTTCAGCAAATGACCACTTTTTGGAAACCTTGCGAAAATACAGCGCTCGAACGATGCTGGATTTTGAAATTCAGAATTGCCAAAAAATAAAGGGAAGAGCCTAAAAAATTCAGTTGAAGTTTCCGATTAAGATTTTCATTTCTATTGTTCAATCTACGTAGCTCAGTAAATTAGTTATATAATTAACTTGTAAAATACCAATTTTTATTATTTTTGGAATTTTTTTACTATTTTTTATGATTTATGAAAGATGGCACAAAATCGGCCCTATTCATACGTAATTTAGCGTAATATACTGTATTTTAGCATAATTTTATATAATTATTGTAATTTAGCGTACTTTTGTGTAATTCAGCGCAAATTAATGTAATTTCAAGTAATTTAGCATATTTTAGTATAAATATATTAATTATATATAAAAAAAATGGTAATATAACAAATATTTAAAAAAAACAATTCAATTTTTTAGTGTTATATTTCAGCATTTTAGCTATTTGTCTCTAAAAAAAATAGGGAACCGGCCAGAAAATGTCCGGTTTCCTATTTAAATAAGGGACCGGCCATTTTTTAGCCGGTTTGGACATTTTTAATAAAACTAAGCGACTATGGGCATTTTTATTATTTTGTAATTAACTTTGGATATTAATAAAAATGACGGCGGCTGCGGAGAAGAGAAGAAGGTTTAAAGCATTATAAAATGTTAAATAGACTCGGTGTACGTGAACTGTACAGTTTTATTTTGAGAACATAGATTGTTTCGTCGTAGACCATGTTCATACAACTATTGGTATTATGTAGTTAAGCAGATCCGAACAAATTGATGTGTACAGCTGATGACACTCAAAGTGGCCTTTTTTTAATTTGACTAAAGGGTGGGTAGGGGTGTCAATGGCACCCTTTTATCCGTTTACCTGACCCATACCGTATCTGATAAAACGGATAAGGGTACGGGTAAAGTCTATTTCATACCCATTATCCGATAGGGTAATTATAAAAAAAATTATATATTGTATATATTAATGAGCACTGAATATTAATTCTTCAACTATTTTTGATAGTTGTGTTATGCTTAATTAACTATTAAAACACGTAAACAAATTTCGGCAAATCTCAATAAAGTTTAGAACTTTTAAACACGTATATATATTTGTCAAATGAATGTGTTTTAATTTATTATTTAGTAAATAATAATTTTTTTTATTATAATAGCATTACCTGTTATTTACCCGCTTCGTAATCCGACAACTATAACGGGTAAGGGTAGGATACGGGTAAGGTAATTCGTAGCGAGTAAGGGTAGGGTGTGGGATAAGGACAATTTGTAATGGGTACGGGTATGAAAATGCTTCCACTCGACCCTTACCGTACCCGTTGACATCCCTAAGGATGGGAGTATATTGTAAATATTAGTTAATATTTTTATTTTTTCTATTTTATTTTAAAATTAAATAAATTTTTATTTTTTAAGTAATTACAGTACAAATTGATTGTTATCACATTAATGACTTTATTATTTAGCTCAATACAACAATATGTCCTTTTATATTTTAATATATAGGATGTCGAGATGATCTAATCAGATCGTCATAGCATTTGACAGTAAAAAAATATTTTGGTTGTAATGCATGTATTATATTATATTAGTAGATTATTTGAGTATAATATTTTGTCTTAACACAATTTCTTGACAAATTATTATTTTACCAATTTTTTCCTATATTTTGGCTACAAAACAAGCTTCTGCAAAAAAAAAAAACCGAGTTTCCGATCCGATTCTTTCGATTCTGATCAATTCATCCGATTCTGATTCTTTGATCAAGTATCCAATTCCGATTCTGATTCCGAGTTTCAGAACCATGAAAAATAGTAATGAAATAGGCCATTAATTGTGTAAGAATTCGTTTAATTCCACTTGTAGTCAAAATCGATCTCAAATGAATTAGCTTCAATTGATATATCAGATTTCTTTTTCTTTTTTTGTTCATATATCTATGTGCATTTAGTACAACTTATCTGATTTGTGGCAAATCTCAATCAATTTCAGGTTGGCAACTATTGACACCTACAGCAACTTCCCACCTGACTTGAAAATAGTGAACAAGATATGCTGGAAAGATGCACGTTGCGGCCGTTATTTTTGTTAATATCCAAAGTTAATTACAAAATAATAAAAATGCTCAGAGCCGCTTGGTTTTATTAAAAATGCCCAAACCGGCCATAAAATGGCCGGTCCTATTTAAATAGAAAACCAGTCATTTTCTAGCCGGTTCCCTACTTTTTTGTTTTTTTAGAGACAAATAGCTAAAATGCTGAAATATAACATTAAAAGTTCGAATTGTTATTTTTAATATTTGTGAAATTACTTTTTTTTATATATAATTAGCATATTTATACTAAAATAAGCTAAATTACTTGAAACTATGTTAATTTATGCTAAATTACACTAAATTACAATAATTATGCTAAAATACGGTAAATTATGCTAAATTACGTATGAATAGGGATGATATCATCACTGAGAAGGCAAAAAACGACGACGAAATTTCAAATGGCTATAAAACAGCGCTCGAATGTCCGATTTCAGCAAATGACCACTTTTTGGAAACCTTGTGAAAATACGGCGCTGCGAAAATACGGCGCTCGAACGATGTTGGAGTTTGAAATTCAGAATTGCCAAAAAATAAAGGGAAGAGCCTCAAAAATTCAGTTGAAGTTTCCGATTAAGATTTTCATTTCTATTGTTCAATCTACGTAGCTCAGTAAATTAGTTATATAATTAACTTGTAAAATACCAATTTTTATTATTTTTGGAATTTTTTTACTATTTTTTATGATTTATGAAAGATGGCACAAAATCGGCCCTATTCATACGTAATTTAGCGTAATATACTGTATTTTAGCATAATTTTATATAATTATTGTAATTTAGCGTACTTTTGTGTAATTCAGCGCAAATTAATGTAATTTCAAGTAACTTAGCATATTTTAGTATAAATATGTTAATTATATATAAAAAAAGTAATATAACAAATATTAAAAAAAAACAATTCAATTTTTTAGTGTTATATTTCAGCATTTTAGCTATTTGTCTCTAAAAAAAAATAGGGAACCGGCCAGAAAATGTCCGGTTTCCTATTTAAATAAGGGACCGGCCATTTTTTAGCCGGTTTGGACATTTTTAATAAAACTAAGCGACTATGGGCATTTTTATTATTTTGTAATTAACTTTGGATATTAATAAAAATGACGGCATTGAATTGAAGTCCTGCACACATAAATTATTTTTCTGCTTTTCCATCTCTTTTTCTTTCTCTTCCTCCTCTAATAGTCTCCTTCTGAGAATGAAAAATAGTACTGAAATAGGCCAATAATTGTGTAAGAATTCGTTTAATTACACTGGTAGTCAAAATCGATCTCAAATGAATCAGCTTCAATTGATATATCAGATTTCTTTTTCTTTTTTGTCCATATATCTATGTGCATTTTGTACAACTTATCTGATTTGTGGCAAATCTCAATCAATTTCAGGTTGACAACTATTGACACCTACAGCAACTGGTACAACTGGGTCCTGATGACAACACAAGGACAAATGCAGCTATGTTGAGGATTTAGTTCAAAGAACTAATTGTTTTGCTTTTGGCAGATTCATTACCAACTTCAAATTAATATATGTATGTTCTTTGAAATAGTGCACCATAGATCCAAAAATAGTTTTGTATTAGAAGTAGCTGAATTGTATTGAACCTGACTTTGGGCCTTCAAATTTGGTTACTTTGGGCCGGGCTTGTTACTGGGCTCCAAATCTGGTTACTTGGTGTTCAAGCGTACCAATGTAATATAATAAAGGGTTGTAGTCATAGTAGTCACTACTCGATTCAAAGGCTATATCTTCACTAAATTGTACAATTGACACATTATGATATGTTGCTGACAAGCTGCCAGCGTCTCTGTTTATGATTGTCCCATGAGTCCATGACTATTCAAGGTGGTGCGAAGAGCCCAAAGAAAGCGCACATTACTCAGAGAAAATCAAATTGTTAATCTTAAAATGTGAAAATTTCCACACATAAATTACTACCATTTTCTATAAATACTGCAAAAATAAATTTACAAACAATTATATTTAAATGAAAAATATATTTTAAATTAAACGTGAAATTATTGGTACTCAATCTTTGACAACCTCACAATTCTTGTTTATAAAAATAAATTAGTTTTTTCAATAATATATTTGAATTTGGGGAAATAACGCTGAAATAATATGGGTCTAACATTATTTACATGGGTGGTTCCTCAGTGGTAAATTATATCTGGGTCTAAAATAGAGAACAAAATCATTTAAAAATCCCTAGCATCTGGAAGAAATTAAAATGATTTGATCTGACCTTAATTTTTACATTTTCATATGTTTGAATTTCAAAAATCATGCAAGATATATATATATAACTATTATCTTGTCGTCACTTCATATGTCACTCTCCAATATATATACTTTTTTGAAATAAAGTGTTCTCTATGATCACCGCTTCCATTACCAAGTAATAAAGTGATCTCTATGTCACTTTAAATTTTAAAAAAAAATAAAGAGATCACTAAATTAGTCATCTTTGGCCCACACATGATATTTTGTCGGCATGATCACATGATATATTCCTTACCCATTTATTTTAGAATGATACCCAACTTTACAATAAACTATCAATTGAATTAATTTTCTAATTAATTAAAATTGAATTGAGAATTAAATCTATAGATAAATAACAGTTATATGTCGAAAAATAGAAAGAACGAAATTCTTTATCCCGTCTCTTATCCGTTTTATACATCTGTCTTATAAAAATAATATAAAAATGCATATCTTTATTGAAGTCTCCCACTGACTCACCCAATAATTAGTTTTTCTACATTCTCTCTTTGCATAGTTTCATATCGATCAACACAACAAAAGAAAAGAGAACAGACTTAGCAATTTTAGATCGATGGGTCTAGGCGGAGTGATTTCCAACCTTCTCTCTTTGGGCGCCAAACTGCTGCCTGCTGTTGTCACATCTGCGCAAGCTCCATCTTCTTCCTCCAATCCTCCAGTAGATCAAAACCACCAAATTGAGGCTGAGTTGAAGAAATTGATGAGGATGTTGGAGCGGATCAAGGCCACATTGTATGATGCCGAGCAGAGGGAGATCACAGACGTGTCAGTCAAGCTCTGGTTGAAGGAGCTCAAGGGTGTTGCGTACGATGCAGAGGATGTACTGGGTGAGTACCACTATGAAGTCTTACGAGCACAAGTTGAGGCAAGAGATGCTTCTCCACCAGATTCTCGTAAAAGGAAGCTAATTCAGGTAACTAATTTAATTTTATTTCTTTGAGCAAAGAGTATATCTGTATAAGTGATAGGTTTTGTATTCATGAGTTAGGGTCACTAACATAAACGTCTTATTAGTGTTTAGATTAAAGGAATTGCTAATGAAGTTAAAGAAAAAAAAAAGTATTTTCAGATTCCCTTGTTCATGTGAAATGCTGAGGAAGATCAAGCTCATAGATCAAGCTCATTTGTTTACAGCATTTATTCCATTGACTGCCAAGAGTTGTAATCTCTTAGATCTATAACACATAGTATTATTTATGTACATGAACATTATAGTAGGTCTTACACTCTCATGGTAATTGTAACTATCCAGGTTCCATGCGGCATGCTGGATCAAATTCAGCAAATAAGGAGCAGATTTGATGAGATTGCGAATGATCGGATAGCACTTCAATTGTCAGAGGGAGATGGACCCAAACATTGCAACAACGGATTGCAAATAGCTACAACTAGCAACTTCGTAGTTGAGTCGGATATCTTTGGTCGAGAGAGGGAAAAGGAGAGACTAATTGATTTGTTGTCCTTAGAACGTGATATTGTTTCGATGGTCACAATTGTTGGCATGGGGGGCATTGGCAAAACAACCCTTGCACAACTTGCCTATAATGATCAAAGAATCAAACAAAGATTTGATAAATATGGGTGGATATGTGTATCAGATGATTTTAATGTTGAAAGGCTCACCAAAGAATCACTGGAGTCTATTACAGGAAATGGGTGTGATCTTACAAATTTGAGTGCTTTGCAAGAGAAAATTCGGAAGGTGATAAGTGGGAAAAGGGTACTTTTGGTCCTTGATGATGTCTGGAATGAGAAGAAGAGTTTGTGGGACTCATTTCAGGCTCCTTTCATGTCAGCTGCATTTGCCAAAATCCTAGTTACTACAAGGAATGATCCAGTCGCACGAATCATGCAAACAGAGCCAACATTCAACCTTGGCCATTTGTCAGCTGAACAGTGTTGGCGATTGTTCGAACATTATGCATTTGGGGGAGTAGAACAAAATAATGACCCGAAGTTGGTAGAAATTGGGAAGCATGTCATGAAGAAGTGTGGAATGTTGCCCCTGGCTGTGAAGTCAATTGCTAGCCTTTTGAAGCATGAGGGTGATGAAGAGAGTTGGAGAGATATTTTAGAAAGTGAGCTATGGGAGTCTGTAGATGTTCACAATGAGATATTTCCACCTCTTCAAATAAGCTATGCACGTCTTCCCACATACCTAAAGTCTTGTTTTCTATATTGTTCCATGTTTCCTAAAGATTACCGCTACAATGTTGAATATTTGGTGAAATTATGGATGTACCAGGGTTTTATTGAGCCTGAGGGAAACAAGACTGCAGAACAAATTGGTTTTGAATATGCTGAGCAATTGTGCCAAAGGTCCTTGTTTGAAAGAGAAGGCAGACATGAGTGGACTGTGTTTAAGTTGCATGATATAGTTCATGATTTAGCACGACTTAATTCGGAAAATGGTTGCTATTCAATTGAGGTTGGTAATCTCCCAATTTTTCCTAATATACTGTACCATCTGTATATAGGTAATAATGTGAATCTAAGTGATCCGATTCCCTCTGACAAGTTCACTACTCTGCGCACACTCTTTACAGGCTTACGTATCAAAAACTTCTTCAATACTTTTGAATTTTCAATGGCACCAAAATTAAGAGCTCTAGATATATCTGCATCCCGTGAATTAGAATCTCTTTCCTCCATTGGTAATTTGAAACATCTTCGTTATCTTTCACTTGGTAATATGTTCTTTGAAATGCTGCCTGAATGCATATGCTCCCTTTACAGCTTGCAACATCTAACTCTTTGGAATAATGATTATCTCAAAGAGTTGCCAACAAAAATAGGAAATCTAATTAGCCTAGAAGAGCTGATAATTGAAAATTGTTCACACCTCGAGGTGTTGCCTGGGTCCCTTTGTCTATTAAAGGCCTTGAGGAATCTCAATCTTTTTCGTTGCTGGCAACTTCAAGAGCTTCCTAGTGACATGGGGAGCCTTACAAATGTTCAAAATCTGAAAATAAGGGATACTTGTGTGAGTTATTTACCACCTAGCTTGAGCAAATTTGTAGGAATTCAAGCACTAAAGGTGGAGCTCAGATGCCAGACAATAGGATGGTTAAAGGGTTTTCCTGATTTTGGAGGTACTCTTTATCTGTGCGGATTGAAAAATATTTCCAATTTAGTGGATGTCCAATGTGCTAACCTCGTGAGTATGTGTAACTTAGAGCACTTGATACTAAACTGGGATGAAGTTTATTATCAGAATATAGATGGCAGTGTATTTATGTTGCTCATAAAAAGAGGTCAGAACATATTTCTTGAAGATCAAAAATGTTTTTCGGTGATGGATAGTCTCCAGCCACACCCTAATCTTTGCAAGCTACAAATATTGGGTTACAGTGGGATAACATTTCCGGAATGGATTGGAGGCTTATGCAAACTAAAGTATTTGAATATTACCCATTGTAATGGTTTGCAATTCTTAAATGCACAGTCGCTGCCATTAGAACTTGAGGAGTTGGAAATTTATGAATGCGATCAGCTAGTATTTATGCCTGGAATACAAAAGCTGAAATCCTTGGTCAAACTTACCATCCATACGTGTTACAACCTATGCTCGTTTATGGGATCTTCTCTTGAATTGACAATGTGTACAAGGGAGGGTTCATATGGGAGCTCATTGTTGGGGTTGACAAACCTTGCTTCACTCAGAAGTTTGAAGATTTCAGACTGTGTCAAATTGCAAGTATTGGCGGATGAGTTGCCTCCTGCAAAACCTTGTAACGTTACGGTTTATAATTGCCCCGGGTTAAGGGAGTGGTGCTTGCAACATGGAATAAGCTACGAGGTACTTCCTAGTTCCTATTATTTTATAATATTAATTGTTTTTAGGAATTACATTTTTTAGGTATGTAATATGGTGTGGTGCTTGCCGCTCTGGAATTAAATTATACTGATCTTTACAAACCACCGTGCATACTTTCAAATAAGCTTTAGTGGTGAAATTTAGAATGTATATATATCTATCGTGTTAATAATGAGATAATTAATTATTATTTTTAGATGCTGAACTAGCCAACTATACCTTATCTAATCACTCCAATATAAGTAGTAATTTTCAAAATTTTCAGGACACCAAGACGATCCGATGATGCCATGTTCACAGCCATCATTCCCAAGAAACTTCTCCAATCTCGAGATCTCTGTCTCTCCATGCTATCCATTGGAGTCGTGTCAGGTTGGTGGATCTCAGTCGGAGTCGTGTTGGAGAAGTTGAGCTTGCCTCCGCCTCACCTGTGGCGAAGGTGCTGTTTCAGACGGACATGCCCTGACCCCACGGCCACCACCGGATCCCCTGGTATTGGTATTACTCTCTTTCTGTCGAGTGTGCTTGCCAACAGCCAGATTTGGTTGTTGGTGATGCAGGGGTAGTTTGTGTTTTCGTCAGTTGATAAGAAATTTGCAAATAATTAAATTTACGAGCTGCTGTTGTAGCAGGTCTTTTGGTTAATGTTTAAATTTGCCAATAATTAAGTGAGGCATAATATTTTTCCTTATTTTATAACCGCTTTTTGAACTTAGTAGCTTTTACAAAAAAAATTATTACCATTTTGAGGTACAGAACGTTCTGAGTAAAGACAAATTATTACCATTATTATCATTGGGTGGATGTTGTTACCAGAATTCGACTCTTGGGTGTTTCTTTGCATCCTTTATATCATGGTATTTGTTTTAGCATGAGGTACCAGTTTCAAAGATTGATTAAATTCATGTTGCTCTGTTAGGCACAGTTTATGTTTGGCTTAGACTACTGTAAACTTACAAAAATCGAGGCAAGGGTAGTAAAATGTATGTAATAATTGAGAATTCCATTTTCTCCATATAATTAAATTTGTCATTATATTCTTTACTGATTGATAGTATTCTGGTAATTGTAGGCAAGTGCTGTGCTACTGGTAAAGCTTCTATTGAAAATCGACTTGCCATATCTGAAGAGCTTGGAAAGGGCTGCCCTGCTGGACAGTTCTGACAGGTTGTTCAGAACATCATGTGTTGTTCATACATATAAACTGAAATTTGCAAAAATGGAGACTCAAAAGTTTCAATTATAACAATGCTGATTGGTGTTAGAGGTACATGTAAACAAGTAACAAGTTTTTAATTTTTGTAGTTAGAATTCAAGGGATTGAGCTTTCAGAAATCATAATTAGTGGTCATGAGAAATAAATACTATGTTTCTGTCCTGAACTAGATTTCTCCTTCTTCTTCCTTATAAATGCTCTCTTTACCACAATAGTATGGCTGTGTAAAGAGTACTCACATTTTCCTTTCATTCCACAATAGTATGACTTGCTGTCTGAAATTGGAATACCCTACCCTGTTGGACTTGCTGGTGTTCTTAAGCTCACCAAGCTCCTTTGTGAGCTTAATATAAAAATCTATTGAATTGGCTTCAAACGATATATCCAAACCGTTGAAACTGATCTACTTCACGAGTGATGCGTTTACATGTCAAATTTATAATTTTTCGAACTAATTTAGTATAAACTATAAAGTCAAGCGGTCAAAAAAAGATAGTTTATAAGTTAAATTTATTGTGTTCATTTTTCATTATTTTTTTACCGCTTGACTTTATATTAAATTACTTTGAAAATTTATAAATTTGACATGTAAACTAATCACTTGTGAAGTAGATCGGTTTCAACGGTTTGGATACATCGTTTGAAGCCAATTTGATAGGTTTTTTAGTTAAGCTCACAAAGGAGCTTGGTGAGCTTAAGAACACCCTAGTTCTACTCAAAATAGTGCACCATAGATCGAAAAATAGTTTAAAAGATATGAATTAACTGAATTGTATTGAAAAAAGACTACGCTTTCAAATTTGGTTGTTTTGGGCCGGGCTTTCTACTGGGCTCCAAATCTAGTTACTTTCGGCCTTCAAGCGTACCAATATAAATGCTTTGAAATAATTGATATTTCAAGATAATTAATTATGTACCTCATATAACCTAGGCTAGCAAGTAGGGGTGTTAATCGGTTTTAAACCCAACTGACAGAGTTCAGTTTAAACGATTTGATATTCCAGTTAAATGGATCGGTTAGGTTCATTTTTTAAAACCAGCTAAATCAAACCGATCGAAATTTTCAAACTTATTCCCCGTCAAAACCAAACATTTTTAAAAAAATCTGAAATTACGACATAAGAGTGAGGCTATGGTACTATGCATAGCACGGATTGGTCCGTACTACGGAGCCATATTTTCGTTTTCAAAATCTTAACGATCGCTCCGAACTGTTGAACATGATCTCCATATGAGAATGTACTTGTGGACTAAATTTTCTATTATTTAGAATTTTTTTACTATTTTTTTAGATAGGTAGAAAATCATTGTTTTTGGATGGTCCAGAATTTTCAAATCAAGTGATTTTCTACCTATCTAAAAAAAGTAACAAAATTCAAAAAAATATAAAATTTAGCTTGCAAGTACATATTCATGTGGGGATCACATTGAACGGTTCGGATCGATCATTAGAATTTTCAAAATGAAAATATGGCTCCGTAGTACTGACCAATCCATGCTATGCATAGTACCATAGCCTCACTAACGACATAATGTGTATTTCTTAGTTCGGTTTTAAACAGGTTAAACCGAAGCAAACAAAATTTATAAATTCATCTTTAAAAAAATTCAAAAAATTAACCAAAAAAATATTTATTTTTATGATTAATATCTTATTTCGGTTCAACCGAACAAACCAAAAATTATTTCGGTTTGTTCGATTCGGTTTTTTTCAGTTGTTCGGTTTCATTTTTTAAAACCGAATAAAACTTTAGTTTGCCTATTTTATTTTGGTTTGAACCGAACTGAACCCATGAACACCACTACTAGCAAGTATAGTAACAAAATTCGTAAATAATTCGCAAAAAATATTCGGATTTGAGCCGTTAGTGAATCAATCCCCGTATTATTCGTTATTATACCCGAATTATTCCCGAATTATTCTCGAATTTTACAAATTATACATGAATTATTCCTTGGGCCAAATTATTCTCAGTGTATAAATCTAAGTTATTCTCAAATTATATCCAATTTATTCAAAATCATGAATTTTTGACTCTGCTGAATCTTTTCAAAATCATTAAGTTGTCACCGTGCTAACAAGCACAAACTAAGACATCTGAGACCATGATAGTACGGATGCATTAACTTATTTCCCAAATAAGACACGTGACTTTTCAAATGCAGCAAGGCATTATGCATTTAGAAACCGGTTTCTCATAAAATATAAACTCTTTTCTCTACTTTTTTATTTTATTTTTTACCTCTTCTAAATCTTCGGCACCTCTTTGTATCAATGAAATCTGGAGACCCAACCTCCATATTTCTTTTTTTTTTTAAAAGAAAAAAAGAGGTGGTGAAGATCGGTTAAAAAATAAAGAGGTGGCCTTGCGCCAGATGTGCTCCTCCTACCTGCTTGAGTTGTGCTCCTTCTTCGCTGGGTAGTACCTGAAGGCCCTTGCATTCCAACCGCCTCCCGTCCTGCCAGTACTTCTCCCATTGCCTCCCTAAACATCATATTTGCATTTTCACGGTCTGCTGTACGGCTTCTGGCTGTGCTTCGCCGCGGCCCTTGCGATCCACTCGCCTCTGCCATAACTCGCTCATTCTCTGCTACATTTGCCGCGTTATGAGCCTCTGCAGCCCAAATATGTTAGTTAGTAAGCTATTCAACATTGGAACCGAAAATAATTAGGAATGAATGTGACATACCTCGCCTCTGCCTGTCAGAAGTGGAACGGCGAGGACGATGCCCCCGTCGCCTACCTTGCATTTCATCCATGGTCATATCTTGACGGATGTGTTTTCTCCTACCACGCCGTATCCAATCTTTGTTTGGTTCAATTTTAGGGGTAGTGGTTGCAGGCCAATCTTCAGGATTGCCATAAGGAACAAATAGTGCATTCCAAGTACTCAGAAGGTAGTCCACCCTATACCAGTGGGCAACAAATAGGTTGGGTGACCAGTTTCTATGACGACAAACCGCTAACACATGAGCGCACGGAATTCCAGTTAATTGGATACCTCTGCATGTACATTCCACTTTTCTCTCTGGCCCGACTGTCACGATATACTGGAACCTTCTATGAATAATTGACATAGTTCCATCCTGCATTTGGACCACTGGAACATATTCATTTGGGCCCGTGACTTGGTAATTACCTTCGCCGTGCGAGTATGGGATGACATCCATTTTTGTAGCTTTCTCCCACCGTTTGGCGAGCTTAACATGTACCCGTCTGGAAAAAGGCTGTTCTGCATTGCTTTGCTCCGTCGCTGCCTCTCGCCGTTGAACAAACCACCTATTGCACTTGGCGAATGTCTCCTCTACAAGTGCAGCCACGGGCAACATTCGGCTATCCTTGAAGACAGCGTTCAGGGACTCAGAGCCGTTTGTTGTCATGATACCAAATCGGTACATCACAGGTCTGGAAATATTTTTCAAAATTTGACGGCTCCATGACATCATCAGGACGTACTTTGCCCACTCTCCTCAGAAAAGCATTACACGTCGGATTTTGCTGCAATAGAACAAAGCAAAATTAGACGAAATGCATCTAAAAGAAACAAAAATGATATAAATTAGACAATATTAGACATACCGAGCAAAAATCTTCGAACATCTCTTTCAGCCTTCTTGGCTTCTTCTTCCTGGCTCCTTGTTTGAACCTAGTTCCTGTTGGGTTTCGACTGTTCAAACCCAGGTTTTGACTGTTCAAACCGTTGATTAACTTTTAGGCTCAAGCTGCAGAAAGACCGTAGAACAAAAATTTCTATGTCTAACTCAAGCCAAGGATTAAAAGATGATATCGTTCTTCTAATCCTTTAAGGATCTATTCCCGTAATTAATTTCTAAAACTTAAATCTATTTATCAAGTAAATAAATTTATATAACATTTATACCTTGTATCCAAATTCCAATTGGATTGTAGTCGCGTCTCGTAGCACCAGACGTCTGATGCCTCTATCGGTTGTCCACCAGGAATAATCAGAGAGCGGTTATTTCTTTTGCCAGAAATACTATAACCGCGTTTTTCGCAAATACACTATTCACGAAAGGCGAAAACACTATTTAGGAGAAAAAACTTGATTCGATTCGATCCGATCTGATTCGGTTCAAATAGAATTCTATATCTTTTTTCTCTACCCCTTCACCCCTATTTATAGCATTTGGATATGTGGTAAATGACCAAAATGCCCTCTAAGCAATTTGGTTTTTACCTATTGCCATTGGATACGTCGGTTCAAAATAATGAGATATCAAATTGAATTTGTGCTTAAGCAAATGAGATATCAAATTGAATTTGTGCTCAAGCAAATGAAATATCCAAATTGGATTTGTGCTCTTACGCCAAAATTCAATCTAATTTGATTTGGGTTTTGACTTTTAATCAAATCAATTTGGCCTTTGACTTTTAATCAAATCAATTTGGCCTTTGATAATTTCAATCAAATTATTTCGGCCAATAAATAGTGATGGGCTTTAAGCTTAAATATATTAATTCACAATTAATATATTAATCCATTAGTTAATTATATAATTGTTCTGAACAATTATATTTCTTGCGGTCGTTGTTTCGGTAAATTTATACAACGTGTCGAACACGCTTATAAATTTAATGTGTTTAAGCTTGTCATCTCTATGACATTTATTTATTAATTATAACATTTATAATTAATCAAATAAATTAATTCTCTGATTACTTTCCTATTGGTGTGACCCGATAGGATCTGTGTTATGTTGGTAAATAGAATTAAAACCATTTTAACTTCTATAATCATGAGAGGCATCTGGCAAAACGCATCATGACCATCCAATTACATAGATGATGCTGTACTGTACAATATCACGATCCAGTAAACTATTTTACTTGTGTTAAATTCTTTCGTATCATAGCTGTCAGATTAATTTCAAGGTAGGTTTGTGTCATCCTTGCAAATTAATCTTTTCTTGATCTTGAACAGATTATCAAATATGATTAACTCTTGTTAATCATACCGCATGCAGATAATCTTATTCTATCAAGGGGCCCAGTGACGCTATAACTCGTATAATAAATACGAGGGACAATAGTACTTTTAGTAGACCATCACTTCCTCAGCATAAGTTATGTATACCGAAGAGCTACCGTTATAGCTACTTTTTACGGATAGCGTTAGGTAACAGTCACAGATACATTTCTTATGTAGGAACGATGAATACCTCATACTTTAGAATTTAACACTGAATGAAAGCATTAATGACACGAACACAATTCCGTATAATGTTTCATTCGGGGTCTGTCAAATACCATGTTCCTGGAACATGTATCTATGTGATTAAAATGACAACTCTGTGTCTATGGTCTATAAAACTTGACCATCTTTTAATCCACATACTAACCTTATAGCGGTAGTTAGTGTTCCTGCTAATTACCTCGGTCAGTGACCTTTTAAGAGTATATATCATCTGTATTATGAAGTTTCATAATTCCAGTCATTAACTCGAAATGATTCATAAATTCAATAATACTCAAGGAAACAAAATGACATTTTATTAATCATTCAATTCATGAACAAAGCTTTATATAATTAAATTATCGTATTATTGACTTCTAGATTATTACAAACTAACAATCTCCCACTTAAGCTAGAAGTCAATCATCGTAGGCTCTACTTTATACAAAGCTCTATATTCTAAAAGATCTCATAGATCTAAAGAAAATCTCACAGCCAATCTTCTATGTGTTCCAGACCCATAGAAGCTGTATGCATCCGGTGCATGGCCTGAGTTAGAGTTTTGTGAGTGGATCAGCTGTGTTGCTGACTCTGTCAATTTTACAAATCTTTATATCACCTTTGTTTATGATATCTTATATCAGTAGGTGATAACGTCTTATTTTTACTTGAGTCGTCACGGTCGGTTTGGAACTTGCGTCGATGTAACTATTTACAACAAGTTCAGAATCACCGCTGTAGATAAGGATCATATCCTTATTTCTTCTCAAGTATTTCAGAATATTCTCTGCAGCGTTCCAATGTTCCAAGTCTAGATTAGCCTGGTACTCTACTCATCACGCTTCGCTCATCAGTTGTCATAGGACACTGAGTCTTGCTAAGCTGAACACCATGCGACATTGACAGGAATCCCTTCTTGGAATCCTTCATGCTGAACCGATTCAGCACTTTGTCAATGTACGTGCTTTGACTCAATCCTATGAGTCTCTTTGATCTATCTCTATAG
The DNA here is from genome assembly GCA_028015225.1 of Carex myosuroides. Classification (NCBI taxonomy): domain Eukaryota; kingdom Viridiplantae; phylum Streptophyta; class Magnoliopsida; order Poales; family Cyperaceae; genus Carex; species Carex myosuroides. The sequence continues at coordinate 435,031 of CM051471.1, forward strand.
ATCTTTATGCCTAGTATATAGACAGCCTCGTCCAAATCTTTCATTGAGAACACTTTCTTTAATGAAGACTTGGCTAATTTGAGAAAAGGAATATCGTTCTTGATTAGGAGTATGTCGTCTACATATAAGATTTAGAAAAGCGATGGCACTCCCTCTAGTCTTCCTGTACACACAAGGTTCTTCTTCGCATCTGACGAAGTCAAACTTTTGACTTCTTCGTCAAACTGAAGATTTTAATTCCGTGATGCTTGCTTCAATCCATAAATGGATCTAAGAAGCTTGCACATTTTCCCAGCATTCTTTGGATCTTCAAAACCTGAGGAATGTATCATATACACGTCCTCTTCTAAGTTTCCGTTTAAGAAAGCGGTTTTGACATCCATTTGCCATATTTCGTAATCATGAAATGAGGCAATTGCTAGGAGTATCCGTATTGACTTGAACATAGCCACGGGTGAAAATTTCATCATAGTCAACTCTTTGAATTTTTTTGAAACCTTTCGCTACTAGCCGTGCTTTGTAAACAGTCAAATTACCATCCATGTCTGTTTTCCTTTTGAAAACCCACTTGTTCCCTATGGGTTTTACCCCATCAAGTGGTACGACTAGGTTCCAGACCTGATTGTCATACATGGATTGTATTTCGGATTTCATGGTCTCCAGCCATTTATCGGAGTCGGGCCTTCCATTGCTTCCGCATAAGTCAGAGGATCTTCAGTGTCAAACACTGAGATTTCGTGAAGTCCCATGTACCTCTCAGGTGCATGTACTATCCTTTCTGACCTACGTAGGACTTGTGCTTTCGACTGTTGAACTTCATCCACAATAGTTTGCGGGTTTAGTTCTACTTCAACTTGCATCGAAGTATCTGAGCTCGGGACTTGAACCTCTTCCACAACTGTTTGTGGATTTGATTCTTCCAAATGCTCATTGGTCGAAGCATCAAGTTGTGGGATATAATCAACTTTTGATATAATATCGTGTGATGTATCTTGAACCTCTTCAAGTATTACATTACTCCCACTACTTTCTCTTGCAAGAAACTCTTTCTCCAAGAATACACCATTATGAGCAACAATTATTTTGTTCTAGGATTGGTGATAAAAGTAATATCCTTTCGTTTCCTTAGGATATCCTACGAAAAAGCATTTATCAGATTTAGGTCCAAGTTTGTCAGATGTCATACGTTTGACAAAGACTTCGTAACCCCAAATCTTAAGAAAAGATATATTTGGAACTGTTCCAAACCATAACTCGTACGGAGTCTTTTCTACTGACTTAGATGGAATCCTATTTGTCGTTAGTGCAGCAGTTTCTAGTGCGTGTCCCTAAAACGATTTTGGAAGGGTGGCTTTACTCATCATAGAATGAACTATGTCCAACAAGGTTCGATTCCTTCGCTCAGAAACACCGTTCCATTGCGGTTCCCTGGAGGCGTGAGTTGTGAGACTATCCCACATGCTATCAAGTACATTTTTAAATTCCTGACTCAAATACTCGCCTCTACGATCTGATCGTAAGGCTTTGATCTTTTTGTCGAGTTGGTTTTCTACTTCAGTCTTGAATTCCTTGAACTTTTCAAAGGATTCAAACTTATGTCTCATCAAGTAGACATAACCATATCTACTGATGTCATCAGTAAACGTGATAAAGTAATAATAACCATTTCTTGTACAAGTACTCATCGGTCCACATACATCACTATGTATAAGACTTAATAAGTCACTTGCCCTTTCACCTTTCTTGGTGAAAGGAGCCTTGGTCATTTTTCACGTAAACAAGATTCGCATGTGTCAATTGATTCAAAATCAAATTTACCAAGAAATCCAACTTTTTGATGCGTTTCTCGTTTATATGACCTAGGCGAAAATGCCACATGTAAGTCGTACTTTCATGAGACGTTTTGAGTCGTTTATTGTTGATGTGAAACACGGGTTTATCCATTTTCAGTATATAAAGACCATTTATCATATAAGATGATCTATAATATAATTTATTTTTATAAATAGAACAACGATTGTCTTTTTATAACAAATGAAAAATCATTCATCTCTAAACATGAGATTGATATGATATTTCTGGAAATGCTAGGAACAAAATAGACATTTTCTAGTTCCATTACAAACCCGCTAGACAAATACAACTTTATACTACCGACGGTCATGGCTGCAACACTTGCTTCATTTCCAACTTGGAGTTGTATTTCCTTGTTGCGTAACTTCCTCTTATTTCTTAGTGACTGCATATTTGAATAAATATGAGCACATGATCCGGTATCTAATACCCAATCATTAAGAGAGGTTGAAACGTTTATTTCAACATATATCTGAGACTGAAGCTTTTGAGACATTCCCAAACTTCAGATCTCCTAGGTATTTCGGGCAGCTTCTCTTCCAGTGACCCTTGCCATTACAATAACAGCATTCAGTGTCAAGAGAAAACTTTTATCTTGGGAGCGTTTGTTACCGGAACAAACTTCCCTTTGCCTTTGTACTTGTGAGCCTTTTCCCTTTTGCCTTTTTGATCTTTCTCCCACCATCTTGGATCATGAGGACATAAGAACTTTTCTTCATGTCACCCTCAGCGATCCTCAACATTCCTTGGAGCTCCTGCAAACTCTTATCCATCCCATACATATGGAAGTTCATAATGAACCTCGAATAGCTATGAGGAAGAGAGTTCATGATAATGTTCGTTGCCAACTCTTTGCTCAACGGACAGTTAAGCTTCTCCAGTTGCTTCACATCGCTCGTCATACGAAGTATGTGAGAACTGATAGAACTGCTCTCTGCCATTTTGTGACCTAACAGAGACTTAGTCACTTTATACCTCTCAACACGTGATTGCTCTTGAAACATTTTCTTGAGCTGATCACACATGTCGTAGGATTTGGTATCCATGAATCGCCTCTGCAAATCAGGACCCATAATCCCTACAAGTAGGCTTTGCACATCAAACTCATCTTCTATGTGCTTGATGGGCTTAGTGACGTAATCTAATATGGCGTCAGGTTTAGGCACTTCAGGGATTGGTGTATCGAGAACGTATTCTTTCTTTTCATGTCTCCGAACGATGGTTAGATTACGGAACCAGTCCGTAAAATTGGATCCGTCTGCGTTTAGCTTTTCCTTATCGAATAAGGAACATAATGAGAAAGATGTTTCTTTAGACATGTGTCTACAATGTTTAAATGTAAAGATTTTTAGCTTTGTTTATGTAATGTTTTATTATTATAATAATAATAAAACTCCCACTACAAATTTGTTCTATACCCGTTTTGTAGTAGGATCCAAGATCCCTATTTTCACTAAAAACCAAGGCAGTGTATGCATATCATGGTCATAGTTATCTTAGGCAAACAACTCTTTGCTAATCATATCTCTATATGACTCTTGGTTTCGTTAAACATCGTATGTTTAACCGAAACTTTGCCCCGAGCCTAAAACTCTTTTAGAAATCATCGGTAAGTAACCTCACTCTATTTTGTTTTGTTATGTCTCACATAACCCTCGACCACCAAAGGTAAAAGGCGATGCCTACTGAGTAGGGTTAACATCAACCAATGAACAATGGTGTGAGGAGGATAGAGTAGGAAGGGCATACTACTTAATTCAGTGGGTTTATGTTTTACGCTTTAACCAAGCAGACAGTTAAGGAAAGGAAGTTTTTCCAGGAAAAATATTGGATGTGATCCCATTCGTATTTTCTTCAAGGACCTCTTTCGTATGCTTCAATAAGCAGTCATGGAAAGGAAGTCAGAGAGAGAAAAAATACTGAATGCGCTCTTATTGGTATCTTCCTTAAAGACCTCTTTCATATGCTTCAATAAGCAGTCGTGGAAAGGAAGTCAGAAAGAAAACATAGCAAATGTGATCCCATTCATATTTTTCTTCATAAAAACTCTTTCATTTGCGTAGCTTGGTAAGCTGTCAGTTCTTTTAACTAACTTTAGACTGTTTTGCGGACACGTGAAAGTTGTCTGCCAGAAAGACCAACCGAGGGTGTCCACCTCCAGCCTTTCTTTGACATCACATTCTTTCATGGTTCCTTGAAAGCGATAAATCTAATTTATGCATTTCATATCAAAGCAGTAAATCTAATTTACGTATTTGCTTAACCAGTAAGCTGTCAGTTCTATGCTGACCATAGCAACTATCCTATCTCATAGGAATAGTTATGCGGCTATGACAAGGCATTTTTACGTATTTGCTTAACCAGTAAGCTGTCAGTTCTATGCTGACCATAGAAACTATCATATCACATAGGAATAGTTATGCGGCTATGACAAGGCGTTTAAATCTAATTTACTTAAAACTGTAAATCTAATTTACCAGTTCAGATTACGTGAATAATTCACGTATATATCTATCAGTTTCTAATTCTTTCTTTTGCAGCAGTTGATTGTGTACTGTTTTCGTGTTGTAAACCATATAAACAATTTATATGAATAATAAAAACAGTTAATCAGTTTAGAATACGTTAAGCAATTTGGTAATGTGACAAAGTCCCTTTTCGGCCAGTCATCAGGCAAGTAAATGGGCTCCCAGGAAAGATAGAGAGTCACAAGGACTGTCTTAAGATCTTTCTTTCCTAGACAGAACCATCTCTTCACAAGGGAGATCAACAGCTCTTACTAAGGTACTTTATTGCTTCATCACATTCTTAGATGAACTTAACGTATTGAAAACTAAATGTACAGAAAACGTAAAGAAAGCATAAAAGTCACTTTTATCTTTCTCGGTCGGAAAACCGAACCAAGAAAATCACATTTTATTCGGTTCAGGTTTTTTTTAAGCTGCAAATCTAAGAATTCAAACTGATAAAATATGTATGCATCCACCATGCATAAGGTATAATTATTTTAGAAAATCAATTTAACGGGAAAGCCTTGTGCTCTGATACCACTGTTGGGTTCCATGTATCTCCGGCATTTGTTGCTCTTGCCTTCAGTTTGAAACGACAACCCGTAGTGCTGCATCTAATTTCCAGCCGGGATGTGTCACTTCTCTTCGTATACGTCTCCTTGTTCTTGTCAACATGGTACTCTCTGATCTTTTTCGTCAGTTGCTTTTTACTTACGAAGTATTGGCCTTTTGCGAGCTCACTCCTGTACTCAACCCGACGACCATAGTAAGAAATATCTGCTTCTCGGAAAGCAGATGTGTCATTGAAGTTTACATAGCGGCCACCCAACGGCATATTCTCTCTATTCTGCCTCACAGTGGGCTGTGTGTATTCTTCTTCTTCATCTTCTTCATCTTCTTCATCTCCTTCATCATTAATGTCACATTCTTCTTCCCCCAATTCATCCCCAGTTTGCAGATTCTCCTCCGGTATCTCGTTTATAAATTCAAATTCCGACTCGTTTGGATCTTCCTGTACTGGTGGCGGTCCGGGGTGAGGATTTGGTTCAGGCTCAGGTAAGAATGAAGGACCGTCATACATGGATATAGGTGGGATAAAAGGTGGAGATTGTACTCGTTGTGGGACAAAAGGTGGAGATTGTACTCGTTGTGGGACGAAAGGTGGAGATTGGGGTGAATTATTGTATATTTCTGGTTCCGGTTCTGGTACAGGCATTACGATAAAAGGAGTGTGTGGTTCATTATCTTCTTGATAATGTTGGGCAGCCGAATTTTGGCCTGAACTTCCGGCCCCTGGCTCTTCGCGAATTCTGCGTGCAAAAACTTCCAATAATGATTCGCCAGACCTCAAAACCTGCGCTATTAGACCTCTCAATGCCCCGTTATCTCCCAATGTGATTTTGACATACTTTCCTGCGTTGACCATTCGGGCCTGAATTTGTAATTGGCAACGATTCCTATTGTAGCCACTCGCTTCATAAATAAGCGATTGCAACTGCTCAAATGAGAAATTTTTATCAACCCAATACGTATTTGCTGCAGGTTTGGAGTAACGTACTCCATACTGGTCAGTTATGAACTTTCCTCCAAAATGTATTGAAATTGCAATAGACATGGCCAATAAACTACATTCATAAATAACAAATATTTGGTCAGTTTACTGATTTCAATTGTGAACAGTTGTGAATAGTCGTATGTGAACAGTAGTGAACAGTAAATACGTATGTGAACAGTAAATACGTATGTGAACAGTAGTGTACAGTAAATACGTATGTATTAACAGTAATTACGTATGTATTAACAGTAAATACGTATGTAATTAACAGTAAATACGTATGTAAAAAAAATTACCTGACGACTTCTCCGTCTCCTCCTCCTCCTCTTCCTCTCCTTCTCTCCCTCTTCTCTTCCTTCCTTCCGCTCCCTCTTCTCTTCCTTCCTCCCTCTTTTTTTTTTCACTCTCTCTCCACGCAGGGAGTTATATAAGTTTTCAAAAAAAAAACAGAGATTCGGGACGCTAGGATTCCTAGCGTTCCGAATTAAGTATTCGGAACGCTAGGATTCCTAGCGGTCCAAATTTTTAATTCGGAACGCTAGGAAACCTAGCGTTTTGGGTAAAAATAAAAATATTTTAAAAACCTGGTTATTTATATTAAAATATATTTTTTTTTGGGTAAAAATAAAAATCACGGCTCTACCCACTAGTGGAAAAACACAAATCAGGATCGGACCTACAGCCGATCCTGTTCCAGCCGATACAAGTAGTCAATCTCAACTGTATCGGTTAACCAACCGATCCAGATAGAAACAATCTGGATCGGATAATTAATGCAAAACCGATCCCGATTTATAGGTATCGGGATCGGTTTTCCAAATTAACCGATCCCAACTAGCTAGAATCTGCATCGGTTATTAATTCTAACCGATCCCGAATTGTTAGTATTTGGATCGGTTAACAAACACAACCGACACCGAAATGTAAGTATCAGGCTCGGTTTATTATTAACCGATCCTATATTTATTATATGGGCAAATTAATAAAACAAATTAATTAAACACTTGGATCGGTTATTAACAAACCGATCCTATAATGCGTATCTGGATCGGTTTAGTTACCCGATCCAATATTCCGGCCAATATATAAAATATTTTTTAATATTACAACAAAACAACTGGATCGGTTTATTAAGAACCGATTCAGATAACTATCAGGTTCGGTTTACTTATATGAACCGATCCAGAAGGTTGTTATCACGATCAGTTATTTATGAAGAACCGATTCGGATAGTTATCTGAATCGGTTGATAGATAAATAACCGATCCTGATTTCTTACCGTGTTTTAAAAAAATTTATTTTATATTTGGCCAGCTTCCAGTATATTTTGCTGGCCTATATAGGATATCACATGCATCAGGAATTATCAGAAAAGACCTATCATATATGCATCAGGAATCACCACAAATCGATACACATCCTAAATTATTACAAAAGTATCACATCCTAAATTATTAAGCTCCTAAATCCATACAAATTATTAAGCTCCTAAATCAATACAAATTATTAAGCTCCTAAATCGATACAAATTATTAAGCTCCTAAATCGATACACCATATCTTAGAATTATTAAGCTCCTAAATTATTACAAATTATCACATCCTAAATTGTTTTACTTTTTTGAATGATTACCTCCTTTAAGAAAAAGTTACACCACGAGTTGCGAATCTCGTCCATTCTGTAAACCGGGTACTTAGTGGGAAAGTCCTGCATTTTTTAAATGATATAAGAGCACAATTAAATATGTACTTAATTATATTTGAAGCAACTATGCTTACTTTTGGAAAATATATAAATGTGTATATACCTTCATTTTCGGAAAATCACGGAGGAAGCGGTGTATTATGTCGTGCATGAACATCATGACATAATATCCACATTCCCATCTTCCATTTTGTTGTGGGCACTACATTACACATCAAGAGAGTTAAAAAAATTAAACAATTTTTGCACATATAGATTTTGACCAATTTTAATTTGCAGCTAGGTCCCTATAATCATATCATAACCAAATTTCACCATTTTTTACATCTAAGTCCCTCGTTTAACATCACCAACTTAGCAATTTACAAACAATAAGAGAAGTTTAAAAATAAGTACTTACTATGCAATAATTAATCTTCAAATTAGAGCATTTTCCAATTCCTCCAATCATCTGGTCCAATTGGTAGGGCCTGTTGAAAAAAATACTACCAATTCTAAGAAAAATATTAATGGAAATCTATAGATTTGACAAATGAAAGTTTGAAAAGCATACATTTTGAGCGCATCGATGATCTTCGAGTGATGTGGAACCGATTTCTTACCAACGGTCTTACCGGAACAATAAACACTGAGAGAATTGAACAAGTATACCTCACTCTTGCTTGGCATAAGCACGACCATGAGCCAATGTGTTCTGCAAATTAGGTTTTGTATCATCTCACATTCTATAATTTATACGAAATGAGAGAAACTTAATAAAATTAGAATGTATATATAGCACTAACAACTGATGATACGGTATGAATATCAATTTCTTTCTCCGGTTTTCTCTCAGTGAATCCTTTATGTATTTCTCGACGTATTCTTTTGAGAGTAGAACTAGGGTGCTCCTAAGCTCACCAAGCCCTTCGTGAGCACGACTCTAAAACCTATCAAATTGACTTCAAACGACATTTTCAAACCGTTAGATGTTCAATCTATATTAAAATGTGCTTGGAGACCAAATTTTACATTTTTTGAAATTTTTTTACTATTTATTAAGATGGTTTGAAAATCGCTGTTTTTATTAAAATTCTGCACCATTGGAAAACAACGATTTTCAAACCATCTTAATAAATAGTAAAAAAATTCCAAAAAATGTAAAATTTGGTCTCCAAGCACATTTTAATATAGATTGAACATCTAACGGTTTGGAAATGTCGTTTGAAGTCAATTTGATAGGTTTTAAAGTCGCGCTCACGGAAGGGCTCGGTGAGCTTAGGAGCACCCTAGTTCTACTCTTCTTTTGATTGGACATCACTGTCCAACAAGTGTTCATTTGTTCTCGTGGGGTCCATGAAACCAACACGCTCATCTTCTCGATGTTCCTCCTTGTTGTATTTTTGCAGATACCTGCAAAAAAAGGCATACATGTGATCTCGATTTTTTCATTTTGGATTAAAAGTACTACATTCTACCATTATTACGAATGTTAACTCACATCATGAAGATCCGAATAATCGGTCCGGTGAGCCACTCCTTTGGTTTAACCAACGTCAAAAAATCATCTGCATTGACTACCAGGGGTTCTTCATGATGGAAAAGGTCAGGTGGCTGGTTGACGTGAAATGCTTTGTTAGGTTGGCTCAAGAACCGATCACGCAGAAGGGTATAAGACTGTGGAAAACGGCAAAAATCGATACCACCAAACATGTCTGCGCCAGTTTGTACCACATCCCCACCAGTACGAACTTTGCGTGGTTCCTGCAATTAAGATAATACCATCAACTAAAACTCTACCATATAGATACAAATTTATAAGTATAAGAAGTTGTAATAATAATATGCATTTTTTACCTGATCAATGGATATCATATCCATCGGCCATGCGGTGGAGCTGCCAACGGCTGAGATGATGGTTGGCATGTCTTCATGTGGTACAGGTAGAGGGGTGTCTTCTTCACCCAGGACCACTTCATCCACCATTACCCTTGCATGGTCGGGTGGTAGAGGCCTCGTGTGAATGGTCTCTTCACAATTTACTGGAACACTAATTGTCCCCGAAGCCACTTCAACCTTCTTCCCATCTCTGTCCATGAGAAGTCTGCATCCTAGTTGCGACGGCTGTACATGCTAAAAAAATTAATTCGAAGGAAATAATATGTATAAAACTAAGGCATGTACGTAATAGAATTATTTTTGTTATTTGAATAGAAAAATATGTATTTATTTGCATTACCTCCATCGGGAAAAAGAGGGAAGTCCGTGGTCCAACTGACTGGCAGCTGCTCTGAACGGCTGTTGGGCTGTAAGCGGCTGTTGGGCTTTCCGCGAGTATTCCTCGGCCCATCAATGTTGTCATTTGCTCCGCTAACATTCCTCTCATTTTCTCCTCCATTTCTTCCTTTATTCTCTCCTCTGCAACTTGTACTCTCGCCGCCACTTATCTTTGTATCCTATCTTCAATGTCCGCGCCAGACCCAGAAAGCACGTGTCTCCTCCTTTTTCCGCTTCCCTGATATGCCTTTTTAATACCCACCAGAGCTCCAAGGCCTCTCACCCTCCCAGCATGTTCCAGATTTGGCAGAGATTTTCCTAGAACATCGTCGTAACGATCGACGGGCAACAAGCCTTTGTTGAAAGCCTCATGTTGTTCTTCCTGAAATGACAATGGCAACCTGTTATCACATAATAAATTAGAGTTGAATTTCAAGGAAAGAAAATATCTAAATCCTCACAATAGTCTTGACGACTGCTTCTGTGTCCTCGTTAGGATAAAGAAGTCCCTGGCCATCGGCTGACTGCTTCGTGTGTCCTAGTGTCCATGAGACATGCCTATACTGAACAGACATATCAAGAAACTGCTCCTGTGACAGTATAGTAGTTGACCCCTGGGTAGACGGATCACTACTTACTGCTTTATCGTTTGCAATTTGCTGGAAAACTTCTTTGAGCCTATTCTGGAATTTCTCACCGCTGTACCCTCTGGATCCCAGGTAATGTTTATACTTGTTCTTGGACTGATTCTCCTTCCCCTTATTGCTTTTATTCTGCAATTTACACAAAGAAACAATTACGAGTTATGAAAATCGTTGAACAATTAAACAATTAGGTTCATTGAACGTCATAGTTAAAAAAAAGATACCTTGAATTCATCCGATCGGCGGGATTCGACAAAGGCATCCCAAGCTTGTTGTGTGATCGAGAGCTTCTCAAGGTCGGGCGTCATACCTGCGTTGACGTGCTTAGTCAGAGCTACTCTGAACTTTCGGTGCATTTCTGCCATTTTTTGTTTTATCTTCTTCATCAAATATTGATCATCACCATCAATATTCCAGTCCATCTGCCAAAGAAACAGAAATTAATCAAGGTTTACGTGAGTTAAATTCAACTTTGCAAGCTTGTGAGCTTAGGACCATGTTATTTACCTGGATTTGGTTCCATATCTTTTCCTTCACGTCGTCTTCTACCTGAGACCACTCTAGGCACGTTATAGGAACGTTCCTTCTTACCAATATCCCAAGGTGCGAGGGGTATTTAGTGGTTTGCCTATTAATAATAGGCCTCCCAATTGCATCAAATTCAACATGCTTGCCGGTCTGATTAACGACGGTAGCAAGTTGGGAAGGCCCTCTTACTCGCTTCTCACCCGAGGCACGCTCGCTACCACCACCACCGCCATCACCGCCACTAGCCTCACCAGCACCACTAGACATGATAGGAGCAGCTCGATGACCCTCCTGGAACAATTATATAAATTCAAACGAGCGTTACACAAATCAGTTAGTGGAGACTGATCAATACTCCCAACCAAAAAGCCATCTGAACGGTTAGATAGAATAAAAAAACAACCAATTTAGAGTGAAAATTTGATTTATTTGGATTTTTCTGCTATTTTTAGTGAATTTTCAAAACTAGAGCAGCATGTGTATTCGTGCTGTTTTTTCAAAACTGGAGCAACATGTGAATTTTCTAAACTGGAGCAGCATATTACTTTGAACAATGTAAACCATGATCCCAATATAACTTTGAACAATACAACTTTGAACAATATAAACTATGAAAAATTTGACATGCTAAAAATATAAACTATGAAAAGTATAACTTTGAACAACCAAGTCCGGTACCAGCAACAGCAACACAGTGACTCAGTAACACCAAGGCCGGTGCCAATTAAACGGTGAACTCAAGGCCGGTACCAGTTAAAAGGTGTTTGAGCATTTACCTGAAATTAGTGCGAAATTAGTCCGAGAGAGAGATGGAAGCACCACCGACAGCACCGGCACTAGAGGAGAGAGGCGAGAATGTGCGGCGAGAGAGGCGGCGGAGAGGCGGCGGCGTGAGCACCGTAAGACTACGAGAGTAGCGAGAGGCGAATTTTGGCAGAGAGGCGGCGGCGTAAGCCCGAGAGAGTCGGTGTTAGCACCGAGAGAGGCGGAGTGCGCGAGAGAGAGAGGGATCAGTGAGCTCAGATCGAGTTTTGAAAATGAATTGAGGAGACCAATTTTCGCTAAGTAGCGAGAGAGGCGCCAAATAAAATCCCCGCTAAAATATATCATCATCATGATCGGTTTTTTAATAAAAAACCGATCCTGTTTTTATTTTTTGTCATCGGGATCGGGTATCTTATAACCGATCCTGGTACCAATGATCAAGTTCGGTTAACTTAATAACCGATCCTGATGGTCCGGTATTAATTAATCCAATACTTTGAAAAACTAAATCACTGTTTATATAATTTCAATGGATTTATGTAATGCATCAAATTTACTTTCACATAATTTACATTTACATGATTAGCATCACATTTGTAGTATAATTCAAAATTTACTAAATAACACAATAATTAGCATTATTAAAATGAAAGAAAAAAGTCTTAAATATTTATGACACCTTGCATGCAACCCATAGTCAAGGAATTATAATGCCTCCTGGGAAAAAATTAATAAACCCATAAGTCAGGAATATTGAAGTTTTTTTTCAAGTCAGAAAAGATTAAAAAAGTCTAGATATGACATACCAATAAAACATTGAATATCAATTTTATTCAATCCATTCTCCTTCATTATGATCGTTGCGCATGTGACTTGTTTCGTTATCCACGATAGTTGGTAAAGATGCCATGCCAATGGAAAAAGGAGGTATATCATCAAAATGATCGTACGCTTCTTCGTCATCTACATTATCAATCCCGACAATACGTCTTTTCCCGGAGAGGACAACATGTCTTAAACGATCGGCCGGATCAGTTATGTAGAACACTTGTGTGGCTTGTCTTGCAAGTATAAATGGATCATCCTTGTATCCAACCTTATTGAAGTCCACCAAAATGAAACCATCGTTGTCAACTTTAACGCCCTTACGATTGTCGACCCATTTACACTGAAATATCGGGATCTTAAATTTTCTGTAATCTAGCTCCCAAATTTCTTCGATAAACCCGTAGTACGACATCGAGGCATGCGATGGTCCGGCACCTTTAGCTCCTGAAAAATCACTCGACACGGCTACCACAGTCACTCCCCTGTTTTGCACGGTACTCTTTAAATCTTGACTTCTTGTGTAAAATGTATACCCGTTGATGTCAAATCCTTGGAAGGTTTTCACAACATGGACTGGACCGAGAGCCAACATTTTGACAATTTCTTTAATGTTTTCTCCCTCCGGAGCTTTCATGACTCTACGTGTAAACCATCCTTCAAACTTTTCATTGTGTTCTCCAATCAACCACTTATCAGATTTCCTAGGATTCTATTGACGCAAGAAAGTCATGTGCTCGTCCAAATAAGGATGAACGTCGGTGAGGTGCTGCAAAACATGTAAGTGTGCTAGGGTCATCGTTGTATGTAAGGGCACGATTAATTTCGATCCCAAGGTGCCTACCCCGTGAAGTCTTCCGTCGTGCCGAGGTTTAGGGATGCCGATGGCTTTTAAATCATCCAGATAATTAGTACAATACTCAATCACCTCTTCGGCAGCATATGCTCTTATAATGCTGCCCTCAGGACGATATCAGTTCCTCACATATCCCTTTAACAATCCCATGTATCTCTAGAACGGATACATGTACCGCAAGAAAACAGGCCCACACATCTTAATTTCTCTAACTAGATGAACAATTAAATGAACCATTATATCAAAAAAAGACGGCGGAAAATACATTTCAAGGTGACAGAGAGTGACGACAACCTCCTTTTGCAAAGCATCTAACGTATCAGGATCATTTACTTTGCAACAAATGGCGTTGAAGAAAAAACAAAGCTTTGTGATGGTCTATCTAACGCACGGTGGCAATATGCCCCGAATTGCAACAGGAAGAAGCTGTGTCAGTAAAACATGACAGTCGTGGGACTTCATACCTATCAATTTTAATCCCTCCAGTGAAACTAGGTTCTTAAAATTTGAAGAATATCCAGATGGTACTTTTACACCATGAAGGCATTCACATAAACTTGTTTTTTCTTTTTTTGACAACGTATGCATGGCGGGTTTTAGATATGTGCAAAGTTTACCCTTTTCTCTTTCCTTCTCTGCCGGTTGTAGATCCGGCCGTATGTTCAAGAATTGCATGTCTTTTCGGGCATTGATACCGTCCTTAGTCTTTCCCGGAATATTCAACAATGTTCCAACCATGTTATCACACACATTTTTAACCACGTGCATCACATCGAGACAGTGTCGAACCTCTAAATGCTCCCAGTATGGCAAATCCCAGAATATTGATCTCTTCTTCCATGTAATTTTCGGAGACCCTTTCTTTCTCACCGCCTTTTTTTTCCATTTCCCAAACTGATTTTCGATATCCTTTACTCTCGAATAAACTTGTTGGCCGGTCAATGGATAATTTACTATGACATTCTCGGTCTTTCCATTGAATGCTTTCTTTCTCTTTCGGTGTGCGTGGTTGGCAGAAAGAAATTTACGATGACCCATGTACACATTTTTCGAGGAATGTGGTAGCCACATATCGACTGTATCATCCATGCAAATAGGGCACGCTTTTTCCCCTTTAACACTATAACCCGACAAATTACCATAGGCCGGAAAATCATTAATGGTGCAGAAAATCATGGCCCGTAAAGTGAATTTCTCCTTGGTATATGCATCAAATATCTCCACTCCGGGATGCCATAATTTGCTTAAATCCTCAATCAACGGCGCTAGATACACATCTATGTCGTTTCCAGGCTGTTTGGGTCCTGATATCAGCAAGGTCAGCATGATGTATTTGCGTTTCATACATAACCACGGCGGAAGATTATAAATGCACAATAGAACCGGCCAACTGCTATGCTTACTGCTCATGCTACTGTGCGGATTCACTCCATCTGCACTCAGCCCGAGCTTTAGGTTTCTTGGGTCACCGCCAAATTCGGGAAATCTTCTGTCAATATTTCTCCACTAAGGAGAATCAGCGGGGTGCCGTAATTTTCCGTCCCTTTTCCGGTTATCGGCATGCCAACGCAATAATTTTGCTTCTTTGGCATTTGAGAACAAACGTTTGAATCTCGGTATCACGGGGAGGTACCATAGTCTTTTGCCGGAGGTCCTCTATCCGGTTTATCACTCCCCATTTTATCGCTGGTTAGATGCTTTCTACTATAACGTGATGCACCACATTTTGGACACTCATGGAAATCTTCGTACTCATTTCGATATAATATACAATCATTTGGACACGCGTGTATTCTCTGAACTTCAAAATCCACTGGACACAACATTTTCTTCGCTTCGTAAACATTATATGGTATCTCGTTTCCTTCCGGAAGCATTTCTTTCAATGTTTGTAATAACGCAGTAAAACTTTTATCACTCCAACCGTTTGATGCTTTAAGGTTATACAATTTTAATACACCTTTCAATTTTGAAAATTTAGAACAACCGGGATACAATTCCTTATTAGAATCTTCGTACAAATTTTCAAATACAGAGTACTGCTTATCATTATCAAAATCCTCTTCTAAACCACGTAACATTTGATCAACATTCTCAGTTTCATCTACCACCGTATCATCGGTCCCATCGTGTGGTCCATCACCACTTCCGTCACTCCCAACAGTATGGTATTCCTGATGCTCACTACCTATATCGGTTTCCAAACTCTCGCCATGCCATATCCAACGCTTATATTGTTGCTTGAATCCACGTCGGATTAAATGGTTCCTCACTTGGTTGGGATTGGAAAATTTATTCATATTGTTACAATCACGACAAGGACACGACATCAGCCCAGTCCCATTCTTCGCCGTATCTTCCGTAGCAACTTTCATAAATTCATCAACACCGGCCATATATTCATTGGATATACGTGATGTTCCGTACATCCAACTGCGGTCCATCTGTAATTATAAGAAAAAACAATTAAGCACAAGGGAATATATGGTACTTTAAATGTTCACACTAGGGCTTACATGGGGCCGGTTACCATCCTATCCCACTCTTTGAATACTTTGTCTCAGTAGTGACCACTTGTTAGTCATGTTTTAGTATTTAAGGAAATTTCGGCAGCATTTCCCCTTAGTTCCCCAAATATTCGGGGAACTAATAAGAGGAAATGCTGCCGAAATTCCCTTAAATACTAAAACACGCCTAACAAGTGGTCACATCCTAATTGAGACAAAGTATTCAAAGAGCAGTCCCAAAACGGGGACTATTCAAAATTAATCCCTAATGGATTAATTTTGAACGGGTTTTATGACCTAAAGGCATTATTTGGGTTGTGGCTCATAAGACAATACTCTAGCTAGATACCTAATGGTGGAAATACCTTTAATTAACTATATATATTATTATCAAAATACATGATCAAGTTTCATTCACAAAACTAAACATGAGGTTCGTGTTGTACTTACAATTTTTTTGGATGCCGAATCGAGTGAGATGAAGATCGCTGCACCAGATTCCTCAATAATAGCCAATCTACAAAAATAATGAGAATTGAGTTGAGCTTTTGAAGCAAAATACACCACATGAGCCCTAATATAAAAACAAATTTTAAATTCTTGAGTCTCATCAATCCAAGTTAAAAATGCTTCATTAATTTGATTTATATGAGCATGTGTAGAATGAGAAATATAGATCAAATAAAAACCCCTTGAATTTCCTAATTTCTTGATTCTCTATGGGATTGTGCCTAAAATTAGTTAGCATT
The DNA here is from genome assembly GCA_028015225.1 of Carex myosuroides. Classification (NCBI taxonomy): domain Eukaryota; kingdom Viridiplantae; phylum Streptophyta; class Magnoliopsida; order Poales; family Cyperaceae; genus Carex; species Carex myosuroides. Next base: position 451,784 of record CM051471.1, read on the forward strand.
TTAAATTAAAAATGAAAGAATCGGGTTTATATTACCTCAATCAACCATCAACCTAGATAAATCAACAAATGATCAAAATGAGGAAGAGAAACACTTGTTTCGGGTAGAGAGAGTTTAGAGGTCGATAACACCTCAAAGAGGGCAGAGACAGATCGCGCACTGAAAATGGAGCAAAAGACCTCGCATTCTAGAAAGGGAGAAGGTAATTAACAAGGTATCAAGATCGGTTGAGTTAGAAAACCGATCCTGATAATCACCAGCACCGGTTAATTTGTTAGCCGATCTTGCTGGTTTCCTATCAGGATCGGTTTTTAAAAAACCGATTCTGATACTAAATAATCACAATCGGTTTTTTCTTAACCGATCTTGATGAATATCAAGAACATTTTTTAAATCATTCTGGAAATTAAAAAAAAGACTTTATATTATTAAATATTTGTGACTTACATATTATATTAATTTTTGGCAGGATTCATTTACTGACCGGACAATGGAAAACATGCGAGTTGTTCTTCAATATTTATGACTTATTTTATTTTGAGTTTTAAGTATTTATCTTTTTTTTTATTTCATGATAAAATTTAGGAGATTATTTTATTTCATGTTTTAATTGCATAGTTGGTCTAGATTTGTTATTTGAACTTGACACGAATCTCAAAGCACAATTAATACTAGCCCCGGCTGAGAGTAAATCTGGACCGTCCCTTTCAATTGTCTTGAGACAAGAGCCTCAAGTGACACAGATCCCAAAAATATCGGGTAGATGGATATTAAATGCAAAACTAATGTCAGGATCGGTTAATTATAAGTTAACCGATTCAGATACTATCACGGGGTTTTATATTAAACCGACGCCGATGGTACACACACAGGATCGGTATATTATAAATAACCGATTCGGATACTCACTGACACTTAAAATGAGGAGCCTTCCCCTCTTCCCTTCTTCACTCTCAAACCGATCAACTTCAATTCAAAAATCTGCCATTTTCTCTCCTTCAACACTCGCCATTTCTTGCAGTAGGTTTTCATTGATCACTTTGTCAAGGTTTTAATGTCCTTCCTTTCTTTGATCTCTTTGTTTTCATTATTTTTTACGTTGTATATTTTCTCGTATTAGAAATGCCTCCTCGCCGTCGGTTCATAACCAGCAAGGGTGATGACTTTGCAAAGCACTTCACCAAGCGAGAGTTGAAGGAGTTCTTCTACAGTGATGACCCGGCCTTGGCACTCGTAGCTGAATGCATTCTTGATTCCAATCCTTACCTCGATCCGGATAGTGACGGTGATGAGGATAGTGACGGCGAAGAAGTTGAGCTCGCGGTGAATGAACGACAAATATGGGCCGAGATGGTGGAGTGTTTCGAGTGCCTCCTTTTGGCCAAGGAGGATGTCATACTCCGTTGTGAGACATGTCGCAACACATTCCATCTGGAATGTGTTGGCAAGGAGGTCAAGGAGAACAAGGACCTCCGACTTGTCAAATGGAGATGCCCAACATGCATCGACGGGCCATCAAAGACTAAGTTAATTATTTTTGGCAACTAATTAATTAAGTTTATTTTGAGATCTATATGATCTAACTTCTTATGTATGGATGAATTTGTTAATTTACTTCTTTTGGATGAACTTGTTATTTTGAGATCTATATGATCTAACTTAATTCTATTGAACTCTTTGTTGAATGGTAAGTTACCTTATTTATATTATGGTTGTTTTTATTTATGGTTGTGTGATGCTTGATTAAATTGTGATTTGTTTGGCATATTTGTTTTAATTGCATATTTGTATGTCATGTGTGAATAATGGGTGTCAATCACAAATGAGTTGCTTGAATAATTGGTGTGGATCACAAATTATATGTTTTTCAATATACATATATATATATATATATATATATATATATATATATCTGCCTGAAAAGAAAAAAAAAGGCAGAAATACATTTATCACGATCGGTTTTTTACTTGTTCACCGATCCTGGAAACCATCAAGATCAGTTATTATTAAGCACCGATCGTGATAGTCATCGGAATCGGTGATCTGTAATAACCGATCCTGATTGACTTATCTGCAACTTTTTGATTTTTTTAAAGCAAAAAATGATTATTTGTTCAAATTTTTATTTTTTCTGCTTACTATATGGCTTTATATTGAAAATGCCAAATCTGGACAAATTGACGCTCATTTAGGTTGCCAAAAGTAGGTCTGGAAGAGGGGACAAGTGGGTGGTTCTACACAAGTCGGTGGTTCTTCTCTGTTGTTGCCATCAGAGTTTACAAAACTTAACATGAAAATAAATGTTTTAATAAATTATATTTCATGTTCAAGAGTTGAATGAAGGAGAAGGACCTTCAAAAAAAGCAAGAGTCCGATGAAAAGTTCGAAAAATCATGTGTTTCTTCTATGGAATCGAAAAATTTGAATCTTATTCTATGGAATCAAAAAATTCATATTTTCCAGGATCGGTTATTTATTTAGCCGATCTTGAATGTTAACTGTCAGGATCGGATAATAAAAAGACCGTTCATGATACTTGACAATCAAGATCGGTGTATTTTTTACCGATCTTGTTTATTATCTGGATCGGTGTATATATATCCCGATCCTGATTACTAGTTATCTAGATCAGTTAAACATGTAACCGATCTCGATACTTAACAATCAAGAGCGGTTGTCGTGTTTACCCGATGCCAAAGGTATTAGTGTCAGTGTTTTAATTTAACCGATCCTGATGAGGCGATACTGTTTGCACATTTTCCACTAGTGACCTTTCGGTACCAAGCTCAAATAGATTGTACCAGGTATTTGTATTATTTTTCTTTGTGATTGAGATTATTTATGGTTTGTATGCGGGTTAAGGGTTGGTGATGCAATATGAACATTGGTACCAATATCGGTGCCGGTTTACTGTGGTTACTGGTACACCTACTTAAACTACAAGGGCTTGTTTGTAAAAGAAATATAAAGTAGAAGGTTGAATTGGGAAATTTTCCATGAATTTAATTAATACCTATTAGAGGGGCCTTAGTGCAAAGTTACATATATAATAAGTTGTTGGCCGAAGATTTCATAAATAAGAATTGTAAACTGGTTTTAAGTTGGCTAAGTAATTATTTAAATTAGAAAAATAGAACCAAGATCTTGGATTCAGAACTGAAAATTCGAATTAACCTTGGACTTTACTCATAGACTTTGAAAAAGAAAGAATTAAATGAAATTGAGCTTGCCTTGTGCTGGACCGAAGATAGATAAATTATAAAGATTGAATTTGGACCTTAATTATTGGACTACTAAGCTATTAGGCATTTGGATACTTATATTGTTGAACTGTTAGACTTGAACTTGGTTAATTGGACTGGATTCAAATCTAGATATTGAACTGAAATTGATATAAATAAAAAAAGGGGTTAAGGAAATAAGGGAATAATTAATATACAACTCTACTATATGAAAAATGTTACAAATATTGATTACAATATATATATTGTTTTAAAGTAGGCATAATTATGAGAAAGACATACGAGATAGAATGTTCAGGAGGAACAGACAAATGGTGACCTTATTTATTGCCCTACGATATCAGGTGCGGAGTTCTTGGACTTGTTTGATGTTTCATTTTCAGGAATTAAATTGTTTTCGATTGTCTTGTTGTATGTTGATTGTTGCATAATTGAAATTGTGTGATCATGTGCATAACTCAATTAAACTAGAACTGAATTGTTGTGAGATGGTTGATTTGCATATTCGTATGGTTGTCAATTGATGTGTTCTATTTATTATTCTATTGTGAATGAATCTGCCAGGCTGACCCGTAGAGGTAGCTGGATAAGGTGACGGTGACCTATCCGTTGACCTGTTTCTGAATTTGCCAGGCTGACCCATAGAGGTAGCTGGATAAGGTGACGGTGACCTATCCGTTGACCTGTTTCTGAATTTGCCAGGCTGACCCATAGAGGTAGCTGGATAAGGTGACGGTGACCTATCCGTTGACCTGTTTCTGAATTTGCCAGGCTGACCCATAGAGGTAGCTGGATAAGGTGACGGTGACCTATCCGTTGACCTGTTTCTGAATTTGCCAGGCTGACCTGTAGAGGTAGCTGGATAAGGTGACGGTGACCTATCCGTTGACCTGTGTAATGAATTTGCCAGGCTGAACTGTGTAGCCGACTTTGACCCTATTTGAATGAAATTGCAAAGTTGAGCCATATGGCTGACTTTGATTCCGTGTAGATGCATTTGTAAAGTCGAGCTGTATAGCTGACTTGGAACCAGACTTTAGTAAATGGTTAAGCCAAAGCACTGCAGATGGGTGTCAGATAAAGGGTCCAGCTCGGTGGAACATCTGTAGGTGCCAGTAACCCTACAGATGAGGGTTTGATAAAGGGTCCAGCTCGATTGAACATCTGTTGGTGCTACCAGTCATAATAAAATGAGTTAGGCCAAGTACGTGATTGTTTGAATTTCATCTTGGAAATTCCGTAAGTTGTATTTCATTCGATTATTGTTGTCAAGCATGTGCATTCATTTAGATATTGTGATAGAACTATTAATGTAATGTTGTATGAATTTCATTTTTGGATGTGAATTCTGATTGCAAGTCCAATAACCTGATTGTGGCAAATAGCACTGAGGAATAATTTATTATTTCTCACCCGTTTCTCCTTGTGGGATTCGCAGGTTTGTTAGACGAAGACAGAGAAACGCATTTGGGGTTATAATTGACAGCAAGGCCATCTAAAGGTTTGGGATTTGGGTTTATTATATCTGACAGGGTGCAGAGAATATATCTCTAGCATCATCCACTGTAAAATGTCAGATAATTATTGTAATTAAATTGAGATGTGGGAAAAATAATGGATGCTATTGGCAATGCATAAAAAGATCCATGCCTTATGTTACGTATATTGAATGGTAAGATAGACGCGGTAAGAATTGTCGCACCTCCAGATTTGGGGTGTGACACATTGATGTTTCGTTACATTGCAATGTAACGAAACATCAATGAAACACCTGTGTTTTTTTGTATTACATCGTTGTTTTTTCAAAAATATCGATGTTTCATTGCAATGAAAAAAAAACACCGGTGCGTCGCTGATGTTTTTGGAATGAAACATTGATGTTTCGTTAGCCTTAGCATTGGCAATTAAGCAGGGTAGTGCTGAAAAAATATCGGTGCGTCACTGATGTTTTTGTAATGAAACATCGATGCAATTCTGTCGTCGACAAGCCGTGCATAAAGAATTGGTGCATCATCGGTGGTTTTGTACGAAACCATCGTTGTTTTTAAAAAAAAAAATTAAACGGCCATAACTTTGGCTAGGAAACTCGGATTTGCGCGTACGATCCCCATTCGGAAAGCTTGGGACGAGATGGGGGCAATGGCACCCTGAGATTATCCCTAGGGGTCGAGGGAGTCAGAATTGCAAAACAATGTCGTTTAGTGCCTCAAAAATTGAGTTAAAGATTTTTATCATTGGTAGACACAACAACCCGTTTGCGGCTAGTGACAGTGTCATATGCATCATGGTAAAAGTCAGAAATTGTATCAAAATTACTGATCTGATGTTTAGTGTTCGAATGCGGCAAATGAATTTAATTTGACAATAACCAGCATCATAATATTGAGTATCTTTCATTTTGTATGTTCAAACAAGAAACAGTCCGTCTGATATGAAAAAATTCCAATTATATTCAATTTTAATCTAAAATTGAGAGAATTTGATTTGACAAGAACCAATATCCCAAATCTAGTTCCTTTCTAGATATGCTAATTAGCATAATTTAACATAATTTCAAGTAATTTAGCATATTTTAATATGCTAATTATAAGTAATCTAATAAATATTAAAAACAAAATTCAAATTTTTATTGTTAAATTTCATTCATATTGTCTCTCAAATCTATAAAAAAAAAAAAAAAAAAAAACTGGATCGCCCCCCTGTGGGGTGATATCTCGTTATTTTGTCTACATTTCGACCGAACTTTGCATTAAAACCTGTGTCTAAAACCCATAAAAATGTGTGTATTTCATTGAATATCTATAGGATGTGGTACTGCTGCTCTTTCTTTCTTTGTTGCAGGAAACGGGCGAAAAAGAGGAAAGATCTGGAATAAAAAGGACAATACACGGACCGTGCACTCTTGCATACGGACCGTATACCCCTTGCCCGACCACTGACTGGAGACTCACACGACCCGCACACCTCCCACTTATCAAGACTCAGGCACACGGTCCGTGCACTTTTGTGTGCGGACCGTACACGACATTTCTGGAAACAGAATCCAGAATTGGAAACAGAGGCCAGCTGGAGAGGTCGCGAATGGAAGGCTTTAAAAGCGAGATTTTGGGCATTTGGCTGCTCATTCTGGAGCAGAGAAGAAACCCTAGAGAAGAGAAGTGGCGGCTAGGCTTGGAGAAGAAGAAAACGGTGAAAATCGAGAGATTTGAGACGGTTCTTCTTGATTCTTCGAGTTTTATCATGAACTTCTTGTTTATCTCTTGTTTTATTTTCTGTTTTTCTATGTTAGGCTAAACTCTTTAGTTTCTAGGATTAAGATGTAGTTGAATGCTTTGTTTTACTTGCTAGTTATTGGATTTTGTATCGGATCTTGTGCTTGTTTGTTGTGTAGTATTTTATTGCTTAGTTGAAATCGTTTGAATTAAATAGTTTATCGTTAGATGTATGGCCACATCTAGATGGTATTTCAAGGCTTTGATATTCTTTCGACCAAATTAAGTATTTGAGATAGGTTTGTGAACCGAGAGGTGAAACCAAGCGGTAGCCGAAAGGCGAAGTTTTCCTCGTATCGAGAGATCGAGGTTATCTTTAGTAGACCAAAAATAACTTAGGATAATTAAATCAATAAACGAGAGTTGAAGTTTAAGAACCCTAAGAAAGTATAAATTGAGTTTCGTACCAAGCAATTAAGCCAATAAACGAAAGTTGAGGATTATAGACTTAGGTACGGCCAAAATAACTTTGCACAGGAAATCAATACAGAAGCCAGTAACTGCTGTATCAACTCGAGGGCCACACGGACCGTGTATGAAAGTACATGGCCCGTGCATGAAAGTGCACGGACCGGGCACTTGAGGCAAAGCTGAGACGAAATCTAAAACCCTAGGAACCCTTTTTTTTTACTTATTCAAAACCAAACCAAATTTACTTTGTTATTTTAAGTACTGCTATTGAACCTTTAGGACTTTAAACAAAACCCCAAATCAACCTTTGCAGACTTCTGGAGTTTCTATATAATTTAAGTAGAATCCAATTTGTTTCAACCGTCCCTGTGGATCGATACCTGAATATACTATTCGATAGGGTTGTACACTTGCAATCTGACTCGAGACGTGTACCAAGGTTTAAAAGGTACAGCTTGGTGTAACATGGGGCCGGTTCAGTAGGCACAGCTGATCGCCCCCCTGTGGGGCGGTTTGGTAGGCAAACTGGACCGCCCCCCCCATGGGGCGGTTAGAGCATATTTAAAAAAAAAAAAAAAACGTGAGCATATTTGATATTTTTCTTTTTTCTGAGGGTATTAATAAAAAAATCGGAGCATAGCTGGAAAGATGCACTGTGGTAAAACCCATGATATATAGTTATGGTAAATTAAAAGTGAGTTCTTTTTCAGACCGTTTGCTATTTCAAGGAGGAAATGACGAAAAAAATAAAATCAGAGCAGTCAATAAATATAGGAAGCTGATATGAGTACCCATGCTATAGTACTCGCACTGCACCCACACCTAAACTGTCAGAACTGCTTGTGGGACCGCAACTATTCCAAAACTGTAATTTTATTTTACAAATTTAATAGTAATACTGTGAAGTATGTAGCTCAAACAAGGCAAATATTTATACCTATACAATGAACTGCATATGATATATGAATTTTCCTAAAATAACTGTACCCGCACCTTTTCTTGAAAATTTCTCATGTCGTACCCGCATTAGCGGACCACTCAAACGGCATGTGGGGACCGCAAACATGGCAAGTATTTATACCTATACAATGAACTACATATGATATATGAATTTTCATAAAATAATTGTACCCGCACCTTTTCTTGAAAATTTCTTGTGTCGTACCCGCATTAGCGGACCACTCAAACGGCATGTGGGGACCGCAACTGTCCCAAAACTGTCATTTTGTTTTACAAATTTTAATAGTAATACTGTGAAGTATATAGCTCAAACAGGGCAAATATTTATACATATACAATAAACTATATATGATATATGAATTTTCCTAAAATAACTGTACCGCACCTTTTCTTGAAAATTTCTCGTGTCGTACCCACATTAGCGGACCACTCAAACGGCATGTGGGGACCGCAACTGTTCCAAAACTGTAATTTTGTTTTACAAATTTTAATAGTAACACTGTGAAGTATATAGCTCAAATAGGGCAAGTATTTATACCTATATAATGAACTACATATGATATATGAATTTTCCTAAAATAACAGTGCGGGTACTGTAGCGCATACAGTGCGCGTACAGTGCGGGTACCGTAGCGTGGGTACTGAAATAATTATTCATAAATATAATTAAATATAATTTTGTGAAGAACATTAAAATGTATTTGTATTTGCAAAAATATACGATTTAAATAAAAAATAATTTAGACTCAGGTCTAGTAACTTAAACAAGGGTACCATTCACATTAAGATCTAGTGAAATTACGACAGGACACTACTACAGAAAAACAGATTGCACACGGATATTAATGGAAGAGCTACACGGATTTCCTGCTGTGTTTAAAGCCAGGGTGTATGAATAGGTCAGAAACTACACACGGATATTTAACCGTGTGTGATTATAATGATTTCTACATGGATATTCCCTAATTAACCGTGTACAAGGACCTGTCGGTGTCGCTCTACAAGTTACCGAGCTACACGGATATCTCCTAATTAACCGTGTACGATTCCTCTTTCTACACGGCTTTGTATTAAAAGTCCGTGTAGCTCTCTTAGCTATTATACACGGACTTTTGGTAAATATCCGTGTACAAATAGTTGAAGATTTTCGCCTCCAGCAAGGCTATCATACACAGATTTTTCTAAAATATCCGTGTATGATTAGTATTGCACACGGTTTTTTATAAAATGTCCGTGTAGCTCTATGCTATTGTACACGGACAACTGTTAAATAACCGTGTGCAATAGCTAATTTTTTATTTTGTTTTTTCTATCGTACACGCACAATTGTGAAATATCCGTGTATAAATACCTTTTTTTTGTATATTTTGTTTTTGGGCTAGCCTCCAGCTTTGCTAGCCAATTTTTTGCAACAGAAATACAAATATTCATTCGAAACAGATTAATTAGCAAGAAATTACTAAATTTATACAAAATTCATATAGCAATAAATTCATTCGAAACATATTTTTATTACAAATCTATGCAAATCCATATCGAGGATTACAAAATTCCATGGCAAACCACCTTGCCCACATGCACCGCACATCGTCAATCTGATCCTTGGTGTAATGCGCTTGCTTTGTCACATTCTACAAAATTATAATTTGATAATAGTTAGTATTTCAGAAAAGGTAGATATCAATTGCTTATTATATAGGAAATTAATATGAAGTACATACCGCTTTTGGGAATTCGAATTGTATTCTTTCGACAAAGTCAAACATGAATATCATCGTGTAATAAGCGCATTCCCATCCCTCCTCCTGTTGCGGGCTCTGAAATTTACATTTAGCGGCATTTGTTAGAATGACAATAATTTTTTTAACAAGATATGAAATTTCTAACTCATAAAGTGTGCTCACCAACATCCACTTCCAATTCAACTTGCTTTTCTTGCGTGTGCCCGTGCTATCTGATCCTCCCTCTTTAATATATTTCGCAAAAGCCCTTACAAAATTGAGTGAATGTAATTAGCAATTTTATAATTTGATATGATTGAAAGAAATGCAAACCTATAGAATTATTATTGCTTACTTATTCACAAAAGGGAAGATAACTTTGCACTTGTCAAGCGCGATCCTTCCTTTGGGCTTACAAGAATCAACAATTATGCCACATTTAGGTACGGCACAATGATAATCGAACACCAATGTTTGCTGTGGGATCGAGGAGAAGAATTATAGTACTTTAGCATATAATAGTGACACAAGTGTTTGCTATGGTTGATGGTGTGATTTCATCTTTTTATGTTTAACTTTTATTTCCTTTATACAATTCTTTAATTAAAATATAAACAACACATAAGTTAAGATTAGAACTAACCTCTAGTGGTATGGCATGAGAATGAATTTCTTCTCCTCCGCCTTAGCACGATGCATCGCAGAACACATGTACTCGATAGCCATATCCGAATAATATGTCACTGCCGTAGAACTCACTTTCTCGGGGTCCAGAAACATGCACAAGTTCTTCTTTTCAACCATCTCATCACAGTTTCGGACTAGCTTCCTGAAAACTCATCATATTGTAATTAGAATATATATTTGAGTTCTATACAATAATGAAAATATTTTAATATCACTAACATGAGGAAAATGGTGATGTGTGACACATCGAGCCATTTGTCGGATGACGAGTGGTGGAAGAGATCCTTGAAGTCTTTGAACGACAGCAGGAGATCCCTGCCTTCGTGTAGAAACATCCCAGGTGGGACAGGGATGATGATAGCCTCCATGCCTTCAGGCGCCGTCATCAAGTAGTCGTGGAGAAGGCGCAAATCATTGGGCAAACAGCTGTATTCTTCTTCGGGGACCATAGGACGGGGCGGTGATTGTGGCGCGTCAGCCGCGACGTCACAAGCCACCTCCTGACGTACCGGTGACATCGCCATACCGGTAACATCATCTCCCCGTGTCTGTATCAAGTTATAGATGGATTATTCTAGTATTTCAAAAAGAATGAGTTGAATGTAACAAATAAATGGATTTTTTTATGGATTACCTGATCCAAAACAATCTGACTCTTGGGCCATTGGACAAATGACATCCGTGCATCATCAAGCACAAACATCTCGTCGGTAGGGACAGGAAGGGGTACGCGCTGCCACCCATCCACGACTAACTCAACATGCACGCATGCATGGTCGGGCCTTAGCTGACCAAAGTGTACACTCTTGGCTCCTGGATGTACAACGCCCTTAGCAACGGTTACTTTGAAGATAATTACTTTGAAGAAAGAAACTAGGCATTCTTTCCAATTAAAATTCTGGAATTGAATTATTATGAACCGGGAAAGAAAATTTCTGGAATTAAAAAAAAAGAGTTATCTAAATTAAATTGATGCAATAATGAGTCTAAGAATTTTAGAATAGTTTTATTGCAATTCTATTTTCTATAAACCGTAGATTAAAATTAATTGATCATTTATTAAGATTATATGATATTAAAATCTGTCATATACTAAATTTAATTGTTTAATTAATTAGTAGATTATGAGATTTTTTGAATTGCCCAAAGGTTAATTACATTCTCATAATTTACACAACTTAAGTTGATAATTTACGTTATTCCTCAATTGTTGGTTACCCAAAGGCAACAACATGTATTGAAACAATAAAATTATCATATTAAAGTATTTTCTAGTAAAATATTATGTTTAATATATATCTTAAGAAATCCCAAAGGATAATTAGGATATAGTTTATGAAATATCGAAATCATTTAAAGATGGAAAAATCAAAGTATAATATATTATGTTTTTCTGATTTTCTTTTCATTCATTGCAAATTTCGGAAAATTTATTTCTTCTTAATTTTCCTTATGATCTTCTATTTCCCTAATTTATTTTAATTTTTCTTCTCATCTTCTCTATTAAAATTACAGTTAATGTACCTATATCGATGCAATCGCATGCGTCATCTGTGACGATCTTTAATGGTCTTAACTTTGCTGAATGGAATGAACAAGTCCAATTTCACTTAGGTGCACAGGACTTGGACATAGCACTATTATTTGATAAGCCCGATGCTATAACTGATGAAAGCAGCGAGGAAGATAAGGCCTTTATGGCAGAATGGGAACGTTCTAACAGGTTATGCCTTATGTTTTTGCGAATGACGATTGATGGAAACATTAAGGTTGCTCTTCCGGACACGGATAACGCTCAAGAGTTTCTAGCAAACGTCAAGGCACGCTCACAGACAGCTGATAAGTCGCTTGCCGGTACGCTTATGGCAAAACTTACCACCATGAAGTATGATGGTAGTCGCACTATGCATGCACATATCGTGGAAATGACATCTCTCTCCGCAAAACTTAAGAGTTTGGGAATGACAGTTGACGAAGGGTTTCTAGTTCAATTTATTTTGAACTCTCTGCCGAATGATGTTTATAGTCCGTTCCAAATTAATTATAATGCTCAAGAAAAGAAATGGAACATAAATGAATTGACTAGTAAACTTGTTCAGGAAGAGGCAAGGCTTAAGGAAATGAAACCTAACACTGTTCATTTTTCAAACCTAGAAGCTGGGTCGGGTTCTAATGCTAAACCAGGGAAAGCTAAGACCAAAAAGAAGAGGAAAGCCTTTCAGGTGTCTTCTAATGCAAGTTTCAAGAAAGAAGGGAACAAGCAAAAGTGCCACTTTTGTCGTAAGGTGGGTCACTTTGAGAAGGATTGTCTGAAAAGGAAGGTTTGGTTCGAAAAGAAAGGTATGAATCATACTTTTGTTACTTTTGAGTCAAATTTTATTGATGTTCCTAATAATACTTGGTGGATTGACTCGGGCTCTACAACTCATATTTCAAACAATTTACAGGGATTTCTTACGATCCAAACCACAAGCCAAAGTCGACAAAGTAAAAGATATGTAATTATGGGCAATAAAGACAAGGTGCCAGTGGAAGGTGTCGGTACATACCGACTTATATTAGGTTCTGGCAATATTGTTGATTTGTATGATACACTATATGTGTCTTTGTTTTCTCGCAACTTATTATCTGTATCTAAGTTGGATGATTGTGGCTATGTATTTAAATTTGGATCTAAATGCTTTAGTTTATATAAAAATAATTGCATGATTGGTTGTGGCAATTTGATTGATGGATTGTATAAATTAGAGTTAGATAATTCTTATGTAGAATCTCTGATTACCGTGAACAATACTATTGGAATGAAAAGAAATATGAATGATGAAAAATCAGCGTACTTATGGCACAAAAGATTGGGTCATATATCCAAAGAAAGAATGCAACGTTTAGTGAAGTCCGAAGTTCTTCCAAACTTGGATTTTACTGACTTAGGTGTATGTATCGACTGTATAAAAGGCAAACAGACAAAACATACTAAGAAAGGTGCCACTCGTAGCTCTCAACTTCTAGAAATAACACACGGATATTTGTGGACAATTTGATGTTCCCTCCTTTAATAAAGAAAAGTATTTCATCACCTTCATCGATGATTTCTCACGTTATGGGTTTGTTTATCTTCTAAATGAGAAATCACAATCTATTGATGCACTTGAGGTGTTTATAAATGAGGTTGAAAGACAGTTAGAAAAACAAGTGAAAATCATTCGATCTGATCGCGGTGGGGAATTTTATGGTAGATATGACGAATCAGGACAAAATCCTGGACCCTTTGCTAGATTCTTAGAAAAGCGTGGTATATGTGCGCAATACACTCTGCCCGGCACACCACAACAAAATGGTGTAGCTGAACGTCGTAACGGAACACTTATGGACATGGTTCAGAGTATGCTCAGTCACTCAACTGTGCCTAAATCTTTGTGGATGTATGCACTTAAGACCGCCATGTATTTACTAAACCTGGTTCCCAGTAAGGCAGTAGAAAGGACTCCTTTCGAACTGTGGACGGGAAGAAAACCTAGTTTGCGTCATATACATGTATGGGGTTGCCCTGCGGAGGTCCGTTTGTATAACCCATACGAAAAAAAATTGGATTTCAGAACTATCAGTGGATTCTTTATTGGATATCCAGAGAAATCCAAAGGGTTCAGATTTTACTGTCCGAATCATAGCACGAGAATTGTTTGAATCCGAAAATGCACGTTTCATCGAGAATGCTGAAGTCAGTGCAAGAAGTTCTGATCAGCGTAATTCTGATCTTCAGGAAATTACAGAACAAGTTACTGTTCCTTTGTCTGTTGTTTCGAAAGTAGTTGTTCCGACTGTTGTTTCGAAAGTAATTCTTCCGACTGTTCCAGAACAACCAACTGCTACTGAGGACATTCCGGTTGATAACATCGTTGTTGATGATATAGTTGAACCGAATAATATATCATTAAGAAGGTCTAACCGTGAACGGAGATCGACTATATCTGACGATTATTTGGTTTATCTACAAGAATCTCAAATTGATTCTACAATTGATGATCCGGTTTCATACAAGAAAGCTATTGAATGTGAAGAATCCAATAAATGGATTGATGCCATGAAAGACAAGTTAAAATCAATGGAACAAAATCAAGTTTGGGATCTCGTCAAATTGCCTCATGATTCCAAGCGAGTTGGATGTAAATGGATCTTTAAGATCAAACGTGACTCCAAAGGCAAAATTGAACGATATAAAGCTAGACTGGTTGCCAAAGGTTTCACTCAGAAAGACGGCATTGATTATAAAGAGACATTTTCGCCCGTCTCTAAGAAAGATTGTTTGCGTATCATCATGGCTTTAGTGGCTCATTACGATCTTGAGTTACACCAAATGGACGTAAAAACTGCTTTTCTGAACGGAGAACTCGAAGAGGAAGTCTACATGGATCAGCCCGAGGGCTTTTCAATTGGGGGAAAAGGTCGATATATGGGCTGAAACAAACATCACGACAATGGTATCTCAAGTTCAATGATGTGATTACTTCTTTTGGTTTTAAGGAAAATATTGTTGATCGTTGTATATACTTGAAGGTTAGTGGGAGTAAGATAATGTTTCTAGTTCTATATGTTGACGACATTTTACTTGCGACTAACGATCTTGGAATGATGAAAAGCACCAAGAATTTTCTCTCGAAGAATTTTGAAATGAAAGATATGGGCGAGACGAACTATGTGATAGGAATAGAAATATTTCGTGATCGATCACAAGGTTTGTTAGGTTTGTCTCAGGAAACATATATTAACAAGATTCTCGAGAGATTTAGGATGGAGAAATGTTCAGCTGGTAAGGTACCGATTCAGAAAGAGGATAAATTTGGTTTATATCAATGTCCTAAAAACGAATTGGAAAAGGAAGAAATGAATAATATTCCTTATGCTTCCATTGTGGGTAGTTTAATGTATGCACAAACTTGTACAAGACCAGATATCAGTTTTGCTGTAGGAATGCTTGGACGTTATCAAAGCAATCCTTGAATAGAACATTGGAAGGCAGCAAAGAAAGTTTTACGATATCTTCAAGGTACTAAAGATCACATGTTGACGTATAGGAGATCAAACTGCTTAGAGACAATTGGTTATTCAGATTCAGACTATGCCGGATGTTACGATACATGAAAATCCACTTGCGGATATGTGTATCTTCTAGCCGGTGGAGCAATCTCATGGAAAAGTGCGAAGCAGACAGTAATCGCTGCATCTACTATGGAAGCTGAGTTCGTGGCGTGCTTTGAAGCCATGGTACAAGGACTATGGCTCTGGAACTTTATTTCGGGACTTGAATTGTCGACAGCATTGCCAAGCCGCTGAAGATTTATTGTGATAATTATGCAGTAGTCTTCTTCAGCAAAAACGACAAGTACTCCAAAGGTGCCAAGCACATGGAGATTAAGTACTTTGCCGTGAAAGAAGAAGTACAGAACAAAATAATAAAAATACATCATATAAGCACAGAGATGATGATAGCTAATCCTTTGACGAAAGGATTACCACCCAAGATATTTCACGAACATGTCGAAAGAATGGGAATAGTTATCTGTGATAAATAATTGTTGTAATTAAACTTATATTATAGATGAATGATTATTTATGATATTATTATTGATTGATTGTTTCAAATGCAATTCCTATTTATTTAAGTATATATATATATTATCGTTTACTATTAATAGGAATTAGTCTATATAAATTAGACAATTAATGTGGATCCTCAAGTATACCATTATGGTTTATATTAAGTAAGAATTGATATTGTAGTAATGGAAGGAAGTTAGTAACAAATATTATTAGCAACCGCCATGACTCGTATTAATTTTGCTTAAATATAAATATTATGATTTTAGAATTTATGAAATATAAAGACATACAATATTATTGTGCACCTTATGAATGTTGTAATGTCATAAAGTTTTATAATGGACCAAGTGGGAGAATGTAAGGAAAATATAATTAAGTGGCCCAAAATTAAAACAGGCCATTTAAACCATGCCGTTAACAGCCCATTTAATTAGGTCTTGATTTTGGCGTATAGGCTTAATTAAGGATGCATGGCATAAAGGCTTAATTAAAAGGTGCTATTAAAAGGTGCATACTGACTGATGCGTTGATGTATACCATATGCGTTGACTATTAAAAGGTGCTATTTGATTAAAAGATGCTATTTGATTAAAGGGTATACATCTCCGTTCAGAAAACCATATGCGTTGACTGATGCATATAGATTTTAATTAAAAGGTGCATTTGATTAAAGGGTGCATCTTACACCGGGTATTATTATCCACATGTGCTGTGGTGTCCATCCTGTGCATCTCCCCTATAAATAATTGCTTTAATGACAGGCAATATATATATGAATTCTAATAGTAAGGTTGATCCTCTCTTCATCGATATTTCATAAAGAACACGTTGTCATTGCTTAGAAAGAGAAAGAGGAGAGAAATCACTTTGCAGTTCTTCTGACGGTTTGCGAAGAACGTTTCAAGTATTGTTCTACAGTTTACAATAGATAAATGTATGTAATCTAATTAATTGATTTACACGTGGAGACTTTGATTTGTTTTTAATGATTTTTAATTCCGCTATCGAAACTTTAAAGATGATTAGTTGTACTTATTTTAATGATTGTAAGCAGTTGAGCACGATAACATCTTACTTACAGGGTGCAGTAAAAAGCTGATCTATGTCTTTTATCAAAGCATGCCTCTGATTTCTCAAAAGAGATCAATATAATATTATAGGCAACTTCATGCATTGGAAAATAATAATAATAATACTAGTTAGAGAGAGAAAAGATTACAGCTTGATAACATTGAAACCAACACAAAGGGTCAAAATACCCCAATCTCCATACACACTGACAACACACCACACACCATTACATGCACACTTAACCATACCTTTAAATCATAAATCATAAATCATAACCTACCTCACTAGAGTTGCTAAGTAACACCCACATGTGCTCTCCTTAGTAGCACCGGTCGTTCAACACAACTCTCTTCATATAATAAACACAAATTAACCATAACCAGCCAATTAATTTAGGCCATAAGAGTGTGCCAAGTAGGCAAGTGCACCAACAAGCAGTGCGTTGATGTATGTAGCGGGTTCAGAGTGTTCATAGTCGTTTCTCTGATCTGTGAACCTGTCTTGTGCATCGGGTCCACTGATAACAGCCCCAGTTAACAAATTAGGGTTTGGTGCACCTGAATACAGTGCAGAGAATCCGGTTGAGCAGCTGATTCTTACCGGTGGGATGCCTTTGAAGGAAGAGATGACCCACGGTGGTGGATCTGCTCGGGAAATTTCAACCTGTACCCGACCATGTATGGTGGAAACATTTGTCAGGGAGTACATAAAGGGAATGGAGGTGGTTGTGGGAAAAGAGGTAAAAACTGTGGGTGGATATTACACAGGACTTGTCATGGAGGAAAGGAGATTGGAGAGGAAATTAGATTTACATTTTGGTGAATTTGTAGGGTTAGGATGCTCTGGCATGAGATCTCAACACCAACTTTTCTCTTTTTGCAAGGTGAAGTATATACTATATACAACCTTATCTTGTTTTGCTTCTAAATTTAATAAATGCTTTACTAAGTTGTTAGCTAATTTTGTTGAATATAACATATATATGGGAATCATATAAATGTGGAACTAGAAATTGTTTTGATGGGGTTCATAATTGTTTAATACTGAAAATCTAATAGTGAATTGCTATGAAAAATAAGAAGTGATAAAATGCAAGACAAAATAATTGATTTTTTTTTTATCTCATGTATCATTTTAATATAATTCACAGGATTTTTACTTTGTGGATGATGCTGAGAAGAGGAAATGGCATGCATTGCAAAGACACAAGTATCTAAAACCCCTTATTTTCCATGATGGCAGATTGGCCATCAGGCCTACCCCATTTGCTACACTAGCTATGTACATGTGGCTCCCACTTGGCATACTCCTAAGCCTTATTAGAAGCCTTGTCTCTGTCTACTTGCCATACAATATATCCATTTTCATTGGGGCATTTTTTGGAATGAAAACTAGGGTTTCCTTTGAAGCCTTGGTTAACCAATGTAACAATGCCGATGCTAAATGTGGTGACAAGTCAGGCAGGCTGTTTATTTGCAACCACAGAACACTGCTGGACCCAATTTACATATCAGCAGCCCTTAACAAGCAGCGTATATCGGCCGTTACATACAGTGTCAGCCGAATCACCGAAAAGATATCACCGATCAAGACAGTTAGGTTGACGAGGAACAGAGAAGAGGATAAAAGAAGGATGGAGACACTGTTAAAGCAAGGTGACTTGGTCATCTGCCCGGAGGGGACCACCTGCAGGGAGCCATACCTTCTGAGGTTTAGCTCACTGTTTGCTGAGGTGGCAGATGAGGTTTATCCCGTGGCACTAACGACCAAGGTGGGAATGTTTTATGGTACATCTACTGGTTTGTTCAAGTTTTTCGACCACTTCTATTTTTTGATGAATCCTTGGCCCGAGTACGAGGTCAAGTTCTTGGAGAAGATGTCAACTCGATCGATTGACGGGAAGAGCTGCACAGGTTTTGAGGCAGCAAACCATGTTCAAAGTGAGATCGGTCGGGTGCTAGGGTTTGCTCTGACTAAACTTACAAGGAAGGACAAGTATCTGATGCTAGCTGGTAATGAAGGATTTGTGTGAAATTAATATTTATGAGGCTTGGATGGTGATCATGTCTTTAAACAATGTTTTTATTTGAATAGAATTAGAGGTCACTTATTGATGACTTGATATGTAATTTAATATAGCATTTGTCAGTTCGTAAAATCTATGCAAAGCATCTCAACAAATGTATATTATAGCGGATGATTATTTAAATTTCTGTTTATGAAAAAAAGGATACAATACAATTATTTCTTTATTTTGATGTCCAAATATATAATACATATTTAAGAGGATAAGCCCAATTAAAGTATCTGAAAGGCCCACCCTTTCTGGAAAGAAAAAAAAACTGGGCTTAATAAACCGACTTTGAATAAAATCTGGGCCCATGTTAATCTCCATTTCAGAACATAACAAAATAGCAAGTTACCTAGTAAATTTTTAACCTTCCATTAAAGATTCATTTTATCAACACTTGTCTGTGACCAAACGATTCTTAAATTGAATTAAATTTAATTCATTAATTATAAAAATATAGAAAATGTATCTATTTTATCCTATTTATCATTATAACATTTTAATGAGACATTGTAATTGCTAAATATATAAATATGTTTCTCACTTCGTCACTTCTTTTATAACAGAACATCTTATGTTGTATATCTTCAGTTGGTCAATGAAGGCAGGGGGGACCCATAAAGGTCCAGGGGTAGGCAAGTGCCTACCCTTGGATTTAATTTTTTTTTTAGACCCAGTGTATTTTTATTCCTGTGCCTACCCTTGACTCAATACTGTGCCTACCTCTGACTCAGAATAACAGATTTGCTGCTCTAATTTATTCATTGGTCCAGTCCGTTACTTTGATTAATTCATTGTGTCTACCCCTGATCAAATTCCTGGGTCCGCCCCTGAATGAAGGTGATATTATTAATATTTCTCAGTTGGAAAATAAAGTTACATTTTTTATTTGTGATTTCTCTAAAGATACACTGCTAACTATTTTTCTTTCAAATGCACTAAATTAAGTTATGTACTTTCCTTTATTAAAGTGTGTTGTTTGAGTTAAAATAGAAATATAAAGAAACTTTGAAGAAAAATATTATAATTTCGGATCTCGAAATAGCAGCCGGATCGTTTAAATATAGGTCTGGAAAACAGAGTACATCGTTTCTTTCTTTTAAATTTTTTTTTTATCTTCACTAATTGATCATACAGCGCCTTTTTGCCATTATTTTTATTTTTGTGAGCAATAGCTGCTTCCATTATCTTTAGGTCATGTTTGGTTGTGGTATAAGTCATTGAAATTTAAGGCGATGCCGTTTTTATTCTAGTATTTTTTTTAATTTCCTTTTTTGGGTGCTGTCGGTTGGTAACTAAAAAAAATATGAGCTATTAACTGCTCGATCTTATTTAGAGTGCTAATGATGAATTTTCTATTAATATATTAAATTGGAAAGAGCCAAGCTAAGCCCACAAGTAAAAAAAAGGCAAGATTTCTAAAATGGTTCATGGAGCTAGGCTGAATTTTCTATTTTTATGGGTTGAAATTAAATAGACACTTTCCGATAATACATGTCTGTTAGCTTTTAAATACACTCTTGCTTCCTTCTCAACTACAATCCAATTCTCTAATAGATCCTATTTTGTTGTTCATTTTTGCAAACTGCAGAGAAGATCTTGATTTCACATCTGAGTTTTTTACAACAAATGCAAATCATGTCACCTCCATGCTTGCCCTCGTCAGTTTGGAGAAATATTATTAGGATCAAAATTAAAAAGGCTGAAAAAAAGACAGAGTTGATGGAGGAGCTGAATCCCAATTCATCTCCTGACATGAAACCGCACAAATGCACTTGCTGCTCTTCCCAGGTTACCAGAGTGACACCAGCAGAATCTCCTACTAGAATTCTAGAGGTAAGGTTATTATATGTCAATGTTTTGTTTTGCTGTGTAATCATTTCTTGGTTCTTTTTTTTCTTGTCAATGAAAATTGCACTAACATAGCCTGTTTCTATATATTATGGAATATACGGAGTTAAAATATGCATTCTTTTTACAAATATTATGATGCCATTTCCTGGTTGGTTCTATTTTTTTGTTTTTGTGCTGAGTTTGCCACAACTAGAGGTAATAACAAATTTCCAAGAATGAAGAAATATCTATCGACAAATGAAAATTGGACCAGAACAGAAATTTTATTTTGTTCAGTTCAGCATTGATTGACAAATAATGCAGCTTGGTACACCAGTACAGAAGCACTCTCTATTAATTGACTGAACCAGAAATTTTATGTTGTTCCATTCCTCATTCCTTACTTGCATTATTTCTTAAGCAACTGATGTTAAATCAGGTGCTAATAAAATATACCCTAGTTTAAACCAAAAGAAAGGTTACAAGCGCATAACCCCTATTGTTCTAGTGTAATTACGGGTGCCGAATTCACAGGGACATATTTGAATACCAACCTTATTCTATTCGATTAGCTAGATGAAATCAAGTTGGGGAAGAGTTTCCAATTAATCTACTTTCCTTAATTAACTAATAATTAAATATGAAAGATTTTAAATAGCAAATACCTAGGGAATTTGGCTGATCACAATACTTGATAATAATTTAATTTATTCTACTTGTTCTTTATCTAAGTCAACATTAAGTGTTCTTGAGGGTTTCTAATCCTTATATTGTATTACTAACGTGCCATGACCGTCCATCCGAATTTGGTCATGGCAAGGCATGACATGTGACGCAAATGATGGCGTGACTTGTCACCACACAACACATGTTTACATCCCTAGCTATATCCTAACTAATAATCTTATTATTTTATTTGTCAGTTAATGACAGCATATCCACTCTCGGGGAGGCCAATGTATTCCCCTCTGAAAAGTAGAATATCCGATTCGATTCCACTGTCAAACCAAATGGGGAAGCTGGCCCCTAAGAGGCCCATTGAAGGGATCTTAGCATCAGGTCGGAATCAAAAGAGAAGAAAACTAATAGATGATTCCTTGAGGGAGAAAGACACGGACTCTGACGGCAATGGAACCGTTAAGGAGGAGACGACATCCAGCATGTCAGGGAGCTCCGGGTCCCACCAGATTCTGACGAGTACAGGTTCTTCCTGTGTTCCCAAGGTGAAAGGGAACATAGGTGATTCCACTGACGTCCCCAAGGCGAATGAGTCTGAGGAATCTTTCTTGCTATTGAACGAGGCATGCGATTTCAAGCGCAGAGCTGATCGCCTCAAGGTTGGAATTGTCTTTTCATTGAGAGTTCAATATTTATTGATGCCTTTTATTTTCTATGATATTTTTTTACTGATTTGGCAAATTTATTTATATACCTAGAAGTTAATAATATCATACCCATGCAATTATGTTAATTTAAAGTTTCATAGCACACTTGATTGTCTAGAGGTCCACTGAAGTTACACATAATTATGTTGTTATCCCATTTTACAAGTTGGTTTTGCTTGATTGCAGAGGGAAGGTGAGAAGACACTAAGTATGATATTATATTTTGGGGCTGTGCTTAAGTTCTTGCGTGTTGCTTCTCTCTGGGAGCATGGGCAGGGAGAGAACAATGAGGCTGCCATGCATCTATACTCTTGACACCGCAAAGCTCTGCCAGTAAGACCATTTTACCTTTTGCAATAGAGTTAGTTTGTTGTCACATATACGAGGGAATTTTGGTCTTCTTTGCAAAGCCGTAATATTGTTTACTTTGCAAATGACCTATTATTGTGCATCATCCTGCAAAGGAGATTTATAACTTTACAACACATGAAAAATATCCTCTTCACATTTTTATAGGGTATTCATTATTAACCTCACAAAGTTTCACCTATAACTTAATAAAACAAGATTTTGGTAGAAAAAGAGAGATGAGTGGAGCGACAGGTAAGGCGATCCCAAGCGAATGGCAGATTGTTTCTCGGAAGAGGCCAGCACCAACAACCACCACCACCATGAAGCCCTCCCCTTTCAGACCGTACCTCTCCCAACCATCCTACGCTGATGCTCTACGCACTGGCGTTCTCTCCTACTACCCAAAACCCTAACACCTACTTCAAACTTCCTGCCAAAAACTTCAAACCTACTACCCAAAACCGCCATACCCAAAACCATCGTGAAGGAGTACTACGTATCCCCACACAGTGCTGCCCAACTACGGTTCCCGCCATCCCCTCGCTATACAGAATGGAAGGGGCGTTGTTTTCGCTGTTGTCGCATGGGACACAGTGCTTCTCGTTGTATGAATCCCAAAAGATGTGGGAGATGTTGGGGCCAAGGACATATTGGCAACTTTTGTCCGAACAGTGTAGTACAACCGGTGCAATTGCCAAACTCAGAAAACTCGAATCCTCGGCCTAGTCTGGGCGCCAAACTCAGAGAACCAGGTTTTGCCGAGCTTTTCCAGGACTCGCTGCCTATTATTGAACTACCAGAGGATAGGCCCAGCAAGGTGGTATGCTTCATTGAAAGAGATGATAAATATTTTGAAGAAAGGGTTAAACTTGCTAAAGTAGTCATCATGTATAATCCTTCATTAGAGGTGGATCTGGAGATCGAGCATGTAGCAGAGATCGCTGCATCCTCGGGATTGGTTAAGCCGCGTGAGGTATCGATTGGGATCATGACCAGATCGAGGTATGCTATCTCGCTACCCATGAATGTTGACTCGGCGGAATTCATAAGGGCTATTCCCGCAGCTGTTTGGGAAAAAGGTTTCTCCTTTAGTTTATGGAGTCCTCTCGATGATGCAACTGTGGTGCTTCCATGCTACAAGGTGATGCTTGATTTCATAGGTATGCCCCTCGACATATCTCACGAGCAACATGTTATAAGAGCGGCGAGTACCATAGGCACTTACCTTGGTATGATAAAACAATCAATGGAATATGATGTTGCTTGTTGGACGGTGGTCGTGGCTACTTCTAGTTTATCTCTGATTCCGCAACAAGTGCCTTTTAGAGTGGGTGGTCTAGAGTATCTAGTGGATGTTATCCCCCGGAAATGCATACAAGGTGAAATTTACAAACCGGCAGAGCTCCCTCAGCCCAGAGAGAAGTTTCTCCCACCAACAGATCAAACTACCACACTTTCATCTTCAAATGGCCCTACTCAAAATGTAGATGATCATTTTATTGGGTCGAGGAAGGTACTCGAGGACCTATGCCAAAGCTTGGAATTTGACACTTTGCCACCCGGCATTCAGGCAGTGCTCAGAGGAGCTAGTTCAATGGTGCAGCATCCTGAAGGAGGAGACACTATACCTGGTTCACAGGTTTTGGGTGTAGAGGATCCGATCACACACGATGAAACACACAGTCAAATTATGGAGGCCGCAGAAAATCAAACTCCTCACAGTGAGACGTTTCCAGTAATTTCTGAAGATCATGGCTCAATTATGGAGAAAGATTTGCCTCCTATTTCGGACAATAATCCAGTGGTCAATGTGCCTGTCATATCTATTCCCATAATGACAGTATCTCCAAAAGAGAAAAGAGATCCGATAATTGGGGAAGGTTCTAATTACTCTCCAAAAATATTGCTGCGCCATAAAGACAGTGCAAGCTGTCCTAAGGTGGGTGAAATTCAAAAAGATAATAGTAGGGAGACTATTGGGCCCAAAGTCGTGGAGCCCACTAGACTAGAGAAGAAAACAAAGCTTTAGGAAGCCACGAAACAGAGAAGGAAAAAAAGGGAATTGGCACAAAAGAAAATCAAGGCCGGTTACCTTAACTCTCAAGCCCAGCTCAAAACGAAATTAACAAATGAGGAGGGTCTAGTGAAAATTCATGTGGATTTAGGACATTGTTCTAGAATTGCTGAGGTGACTGGCTTCCAAACCGAACAGGTGCTGAATGCTCTTGCTGAGGACAATGAACAAAGACCCCGACAGGATTGGCAACCGATAGAACTTGACTCGATGCATGCAAATGTAGATGAGCCGTTTTCCTATGACCCCCATTCAGTTGAAGAAGTGGACTCCAATCTGGAGTAACAGACAAGAAGTTCTGTTGTATTGTGTGATTTCCAGTTTTAATGTCGTACAAAAGATTAAAAATTTTATCGTGGAATTGTAGGGGATTGGGAACCTTGGAGAAGTGTTTGGTTGTTCGAAATATCATAAAATCTTCCCGTTGTGATATTGTTTGTTTACAAGAGACTAAGCTGAGTAGTTTAGAGTTTTCACATGTGCATGCAACACTCCCAACTTTCTTTGATAAACAGTGCAGCTACATAGATGCAATAGGATCAGCAGGGGTTGTCTTATTGCATGGAAAAGAAGCTATGTGGTTATTTCTTCATGGGCTACATCTCACTCTATATCGGTGTTGCTTCTTCAAGAAAATTCCGGTAAGCAGTTTGTAGTTACCAATGTATATGGTCCAAGTCGGGAAGAGGAGAAGTTGAGGTTTATTCGAGAAATAAGAGTATTATCGGGTTATGTCTCTCACCCGTGGATTTTTGTTGGAGACTTCAACCTTGTGAGATGGTTGGTAGACCGAACAGGAGATATGCGAAGCTTTGGATTGATGAGCGCGTTCAATGATCTCATTACTGAACTGGAACTTATAGATGTCCCTCTCAAAAACAGACAGTTCACTTGGAGCAACAAGAGGCCGGCCCTTGCCCTATCTAAACTAGATAGAGCATTTATCACAGCAGAGTGGTCTGATCACTTCCCTTCTATCACTCTCACTGCTTTAGAAGTTATAGTATCAGATCATGCCCCTTTGCTTCTCATGTGCAAACAGCCTCATACAAGTCGAAAACAATTCAAATTCGAGAATTCTTGGCTTCCTTTCCAGCAGGTAAAAGATATGGTTCGTCAGGTGTGGCACAACCCGGATGAGCAAGCGGGAATAAACTCGCATCTTTTAAACCAGAAAATAGACCGATTGCACCAGCAACTTCGGGCCTGGCACAACCAAACGCATTCTCATGTCGAAAGAGAGCTGATTTCTTTGAAAGAGCGCATCTTGGCTATTGATCAGTTAGAGGAGACTAGACCCCTGTCTCAGTCCGAGTTTTCCATGAGACAGTGGTGCCGTGAGAAAGCTTATAGCACAGCAACAAGTATCGAAACTAGGTGGAAGAAAGGGCAAGGTGTCGGTGGCTTACGGAAGGTGACAATAACACCAAGTTCTTTCACAATTACGCATCTTCGAGACTTCGAACAAATGCCGTGCAAACCTTGCTAGTGGACGGGCAACAGATAATAGAGGCGGGTCAAATCCGCACTCTATTTCGTAACCATATGCGCTCCATTCTGGGCACACAGGTTCCTGTAGAGGCCTTTGATCCAACGGTTCTCTACGAAGCAGGGTCAGATTTAGGGGTATTGCAGAACCCATTTTCGGAGCAAGAGATAGAGGCCACAGTATTCCATTTAGCCAATAATCGAGCTTCGGGTCCTGATGGTCTTCCAAGTGAGTTTGCAAAGACATACTGGACTGAGGTAAAGCAAGACATTTTCAGGTTGCTTCATGACTTCTACCATGAACATATTGATCTCATACCTCTTAACACTGCCAATATTGTGATGATTCCAAAGAAACCTAATGCTACTGAGTTGAAAGATTTTCGGCCAATAAGAATTATCAGCTTAATTCCGAAAATTATTGCTAAATTGCTTGCAACAAGGCTCTCTACTCATCTTGCTCAGCTCATTTCTATTAACCAGTCTGCTTTTATTAGAGGGCGCCAAATCTCAGAAAATTTTCTGGTGGTTAGAGAGATTTTACAGCATGTATCTCAGGCACATAAACCCGCAGTGTTCTTTAAGATTGATTTTGCGAAGGCCTTTGATTCTATAAATTGGGAATTTTTATTGCAAGTCATGCACACGAGGGGCTTCCCCGGAAAATGGATAAGATGGATTAAGCTACTGCTTGAAACTTCAACTTCAAGAGTTATCATAAATGGCGAAGAATCTGAATATTTTTCACATAAAAGAGGGCTTCGCCAAGGGGATCCGCTTTCTCCTATGCTATTCCTACTAGCGGTGGATGTTTTACAACGCATGATTAATCGGGTAAATGAAACACTCGATATGCCTATTTCAGCCAAGCTTGATACTCCCATTCTTGCCTTCCAATATGCGGATGATACCGCCATTATTGCCCATGCGGACTTGCCTACGATGATCACTCTCAAGTTGGTTTTAAGATTATTCTCTAAAATTTCTGGTTTGCAAATAAATTTTGAAAAGAGCTCGTTCTATTCTATTAATCTTACCCCTTTGGACACTTTGATGGTTAGTGCAGTAATGGGTTGCACCCGAACTCAATTGCCAATTTCTTACCTTGGTAGGCCCCTTACCATTCGCAAGCCTCAGAAACAAGACTTCATTCCATTGCTGGAAAAAATTGAGTCTAAGATTGAGGGGTGGACAGGTAAATTTCTTTCAAAAGGGGGTAGGCTGCAACTTATTAATTCGGTTTTGTGTAGTGTACCGATATATGTCATGACCTGTTTTCTGCTGCCAAAATGGGTGTTAAAGAGGATTGAAAAGCTATGTAGAAATTTTCTATGGAGGAAATCGCAAGGTCAAGGTAGGGGTCTACCTCTAATCAGTTGGGAAGTGGTTTGCTTGCCTAAAAGGGTTGGCGGGTTTGGAGTTCCAAATTTGGAAATGAGAAATATTTCTCTTTTGATCCGTTGGTGGTGGAAGGCATCAACTCAGACCGAGAGTCTATGGTATTCGGTGATGCATCTCTTAAAGAAACATCGACCGCAACAACCCAATCCTAAAACTTGGATGGTTACGGGATCTTTTTTTTGGAACCAATTGATTAAGATGTATGCACTTTTTCAATGGAGTACTCAATGGAATATTGGTAATGGGGCAGCAATCTCGTATTGGTATGACTGTTGGGGACCATCTCCACTCAGGAAGATGAAAGATGGGCTGCCAAGACCGATCTCACAGCATATCTCACTACAGGATGCATTTTCGGAAAATTCACCAGTAACTTCTTCCTTTACTGGTATGGTACCGGTTCTAAATGAGATGGAAGATTCTTTGATTTGGAGGTGGTCGGCCAATGGGGAGTATTCAGCAGGTTCACTGTACAAATTGATGATGGAGGCAGGAAGGATTCAATGGAGTTTCATGAGTAACTGGCAGGCTGCTGCTCCTTTAAAAGTTCAGGTTTTTTCTCAACTCTTTTTAAAAGACAGGCTTCCAACTCGCGAGATGCTGCGGCGAAGGGGAATGAATTGTGAGCCTCATTGTGTGATATGTCAAGAATGCACACTGGAGACTGCTAATCACCTGTTTTTTACATGCCCAAATGCAATGGAGGTGTGGGCTCGGTTTGCTGACTTTCTGCAAATTGGAGTCACGGTAAAAGATACTTGGGAAGGCTCATACAATTTTTACTGCAACGGTAGTAGTGGTCGTAATAAGCATGTCTGGATCACTTACTTCATGTCGGTGTTGTGGTCGTTATGGCGACAGCGCAATGAGGTCATATTCCGGGATAAGAAGCTACCGCCGTGGTTAGTGGCTAACCGAGCTGCTGAAGAAGCAAATTTGTGGAGAAAATATTGTAGAAAAAGAAATAAAAATGGGTTTGGGTCTGTTATGGGTGTGGAATTAACAGAGAGCAATATTGCTATAACTTAGTCTGATGTAATATTAATTAGGAACTGTTGTATTAAACAAAACTATAAATATAGCCTTGATACTACCAAGTTTTCCAAAAAAAAAAACTTAATAAAACAAGAAAAATGTCCTCTGAATCTGTACCTCCAGTTAGATTGAAAGAATGAACCAATCTATATTTTCTTTATAAATAGGTACTGTGCTGCTGAGCGTGAAAACACAAATAATATGCCGGCTGCTTCTTTAGCGTACAAAGCCATGGAGTTGGTTCACATGAAGGCGGCTGCTTTAGCATATACCTCCAGTTCTCTTTATAATATGCCGGCTGCTGCCAATGAGGCAGTTTGTCTATTAAGATTCTCAGCTCTTTTCCCAAAACAGAAGTTTAAATTGTAACAAGAGATGGGCTATACATGGTGAGTTGTGAAGTGCTTTGTTTGACTTCAAGCCTATATCTCCATTTTCAAAGTCCGAGCAGTCGATCCAAACTGTTCATCATGATCTTCATATTAAGATGTTCTTGGTGACAATATTTTACATTTTTCCATTGATTCAGAAGCATCTGAACCATAAAAAAAGTGTGATTTTAAAGATAATACTTAAAAAGTCAAAAATTTAACAAGAAAGGATTTCATATGTGGTATGCGTAAGGCATCAGGCATTCTGAAAACAATCTTACTTAATTTAGATCAGTAGCTTATCTGATGACTAACGCTGGTTTATCTCATATTGTATATAACAGGGTGATTCTATGACATCTGCTTTGAGGCCACAAGGCGGTACCAGATCCTATTGCACAATGAGGAGCTTTCTGCACCAATTATAGCATGCCTCAATTTTCATTCCAATAATATAAATCTGTTTATTCAGATGGCTCAGTCGGCACTCGAGTCCATCTTTTGACATCTGCTTGTTTTTGTGCATATACATATTGAAATTAGTTTATGTTTTTTTTTCTAGCTAGTTCATTTAATGTAAGTAAAATTTAATTAACAATTTATTACACTAATGGATGGTAAATTGAGTTTGTAGTTACATAATTTGAGTACTCTTTTCCTTTTTTTTCTCTTACCTATATTGTACGACATATACATTAAACTGGTCTAGTCACGGCACATCACACATATATATGTATTGTGTGGAGAGAAAAAAAAGAGAGTTGGCAGCCACTGTTAATCTTTCAAAATGAAAAAAAAAAAGAGAAAGTTGTAGTGTTTTGTAAAATGAAATTACCTCGACACAAATTTTTTCTTTTAATCACAATTTTAGAAATTCAAACAGTCATTTTGAACCAGTCATATATATGGGATGACGCTAGGTAGCTAAAACACAATTAAAATAATATAATATATATTACAATTAAAAAAAAAATGAAAACTGCTATTCTCCCACTCATGTATATGGGATGATGCTAGTTAGGTAAGAAACACAATTAGAATGTAAATATGTTGAACCCAAAGAGCATAAATTTAGCTCACATGTTAACAGATTTCTCTCATTACTAGTTACAGCTTAGTAACTATGCATATTGCGTGCATTTGATAAATTGGTGACAAATAGCTATCAAATTTAATTACCAACTCCACTAAAAGAATAATTAACATCAATGTCGAAATATACAAACTAAAAATAAGAATAGTTAACAGAAAAAGTTGTAATATACAAACTAAAAATAATAACAAAATGATGGTTTTTGTAACAAAAAATGAATAAGATGATGGAGAAAACTGAAATCATTTCTTCTTTATTTATCTGAACAGCATGGATGGCTGATTTCGGCAATTTTGAAAGGATCTGGTAACATTTACAATGATTTTTTGGAAGCCAAATTTTTATTTATATTCTATTGCTTTGAAAAAAGTATTGTGCTTTTTAATATGAACACAAAAATGTATAAGATGATGGAGAAAAGAGTATTGTGCTCTTTTAATATGAACACTATTTTGTTATTTATATTCTAACAGTTAATACTATCTTGCCCCTGCAATTAAGTTATTTTGGTGCTTCATAGCTAACTTGATGCTTAAGCCATGGAAAATAAAAGTGCCTAGTTTGTCTTTTGGGGCACTGAAGTTACTCATAACAATCTTGTCCACCTTTTACAAATTTGTTTTGCTTGATTGCAGAGGGAAGGTGAGAAACCGCTAAGTATGATATTATAATTTGGGTTTGTGCTTAAATTCTTACGAGTTGCTTCTCTCTGGGAGCATGGGCAGGGAGAGAACAATGAGGCTGTCATGTGTCTCTGCTCAAGACTCCGCAAAGCTCTGCCAGTAAGACCATTTTACCTTTTGCAATAGAGTTAGGTTGTTGTCACATATATATAGGAGGGAATTTTGGTATTCTTTGCAAAGCCGGAATATTGTTTACTACACATTGCAAATGACATAATATTGTGCATCATCATGCAAAGGAGATTTATAACTTTACAACACATGAACAAAATCTTCTTCACATTTTTTATAGGGTATTCATTATTAACCTCACAAAGTTACACCTATAACCCTTGAAAACAAGAAAAATGTCCTCTGAATTTGTACCTCCTGTTAGATTTGAAAGGATTTGGTAGCATGTACAGAAAATCGCTTGTATTAAAACTAATATATCTATATTTTCTTTATAAATAGGTACAGTGCAGCCGAGTGTGGAATAGAAAATAATATAATGGCCGCTGCTTTAGGGTACAAGGTTATGGAGTTGGCCCATATGAAGGCTGCTGCTTTAGCATATACCTCCAGTTTTATTTATAATATGCCAGCTGCTGCTTTTATCACAAGCGCAGCAATACTACCAACGAGGCAGTTTGTCTAGTAAGTTTCTCAGCTCTTTTCCCAAAACAGAACTTTAAATTGTAACAAGAGATGGGTTATGCATGGTGACTCGTAAAGTGCTTTGTTTTACTTCAAGCCTGTACCTCCATTTTCAAAGTCCAAATAGTCGATCTGAACTGTTCAACATGATCTCCATATTAAAATGTACTTGGTGACAATATTTTACATTTTTTAGAATTGTTTTATTCTTTTTTAGATAGGTAGAAAATCCAATGATTCAGAAGCATCTGAACCATAAAAAAAACTGTGATTTTTAAAGATAAACTTATAAAGCCAAACAAATTACCGAGAAAGGATTTCACATGTGGTATGTGTAAGGCATAAGGCATTCTGAAAACAATCTTACTTAATTTAGATAAGTAGTTTATCTAATGGATAACAATGGTTTATCTCATATTGTATATAACAGGCTGATTCTATGACATCTGCCTTCGAGGCCACAAGGCGGTACCAGATCCTAATGCACAGCAAGGAGCTTTCTGCGCCAATTATGGCATGCCTCAATTTTCATTCTAATAATAAATCTGTTTATTCAGATGGCTCATTCAGCACTCGAGTCCATCTTTTGAAGTCTGCTTGTTTTTGTGCATCTACATATTGAAATTAGTTTATGTTTTTTTCTCTAGGTAGTTCATTTAATGTAAGTAAAATTCAACTAACAATTTATTACACTAATGAATGGTAAATTGAGTTTGTATTTACATAATTTGAGTATTGTTTTCCTTTTTTTCTCTTACCTATATTGTATGATATATATCTATTGGGGTTATATGTTTGGCAATATTCACAAAGCCCTTGAAGTGAACTACAAAGTACAAAATACAATCAGGGTTGGTTGTGAGTTTGCACTTTGCACTTTATACACACATTACTCTTCATGATGCAATCCAGATTGGGTAGCGATACCTTACTAATAGGCCCAGTGAAGGGATCTTACACTCAAATCAGTGCCAGAAGAGAAGAAAACTCATATAGATAATTCAACATTTGAAATGCGATGTCTGTGTGTGCGCGCGTGTGTCATGTTTGTGTGCATGTATTTGTGTCCTTTATATTTAAAATAAAGTTGTTTGATGTATATCATGTAAATTAAAATAATGAAATTATGTTTCAGTTGTATTATTCATCAAATAATTTTAGACTAATTAAGTTCTCTCAAAACATTTTTTTAACTAATTATGGTGATCTATAGTAAAAGAATCTTGAATTGAATTTTAAATTATACTTGTGCTATAGATTATGTGGCAAGTACAAAATTAATGTTTTGTATCGGCAAGACACTTACAAACTTATTCATGTCAAAAGACACCTCCTGAAAATACAGGTATATTTGTAATTAGTACTCTAATATCTCATTATGAAAGCTAATATCTATTACCATTAAAAAAAATATGCTTTTGTCCCGCTCATACATATGGGATGGCGCTAATTAGGTAAGAAACACTATTAGAATTAATGTTAAAATGTTGAACCAAAAGAGCATAAATATAGCTCGCATGTTAACAGATTTCTCTCATTCTTAGTAACAGCTTAGTAATGATGCATATTGAGTGCTTTTGATATATCAATTGATGACAGATAGCTATAAATTTTAATTACTAAGCTACATTTTAAAAAATAAGTTAACAGCGAAGTTGAAATATTTACAGACTAAAAATAAGAATAGTTAACAGAGTTGAAATATACAAGACTAAAAATAAATACAAAATAATGCTTTCTCTAACATAAATAATGAGTAAGATGATGGAGAAAACTGCAATCGCCCCTTCTCTATTTTCCTCAAAAGCATGGATAGCTGATTTTGGCAATTTTGAAAGGATTTGGTATATAACATTTACAATGATTTTTTCGAAGCCAATCTTTTTATTTATATTCTATTACTTTCAAAAAAAGTATTGTGCTTTTTTAATATGAACGCCAATTTTTTTTATTTATATTCTAACAGCAACCCCAGCACACATACACATGTTATGTGTCCATTGTCTTATCTTATTTTTGTGCTTCATAGCACACTTGATGCATAATCCTTGAAAAAAAAGAATGCCTAGTTTGTCTGGCGGGGCACTAACTAGCTTTTCACAAGAAGGTTTTGCTAATTTATTGCAGATGGAAGGTGAGGAGGTGCCAAGTGCATTATTATGCCAATACGTGGCGCTTAAATTCATGTGTTTGCTTCTCTTTGGAGTAAAGACCGGGAGTGAATAATCTGGCTGCCGTTCGGCTCTACGTACTAAGACAACCTTCTATTCTACACGGGACCTTTTGGAGCTACAAGCAGGGGACTCTCCACTAGGATACACGACAATGGCATTTCTCAAAAGCGTGCTCCGAGCTGAAAAATTGGGCTGTTAATTTATTTATGTGCCATTGATGTATGTATCCATTGGGCTCACCAGGCTGCTTTTGAAGCTTGAGACATGCGTATAATAATCTTAGTTTATATATTTTTTGGAATGAAAACTAGCTTGGGTTTCCTTTGAAGCCTTGGTTAACCAATGTAACAATGCCGATTCTAAATTTGGTGACAATTCAGGCAGGCTGTTTATTTGCAACCACAAATCACTGCTAGACCCAATTTACATATCAGCAGTCCTTAACAGGCAGCGTATATCGGCTGTTACATACAGTGTCAGCCGAATCACCAAAACGATTTCACTGATCAGGACAGTTAGGTTGATGAGGAACAGAGAAGAGGATAAAAAAAAGGATGGAGACACTGTTAACACAAGGTGACTTGGAGAAGAGGATAAAAAAAGGATGGAGACACTGTTAACCAAAACGATTTCACCGATCTGCCCGTAGGGGACCACCAGCAGAGAGCTAGCCCTACCTTATGAGGTTTAGCTCACTGTTTGCTGAGGTGGCAGACAAGGTTTATCCCGTGGCATTAACAATCAAGGCAGGAATGTTTTATGGCACATCTACTGGTTTGTTCATGTTTTTCGACCACTTTTATTTTTTGATATATCCTTGGCCCGAGTACAAGGTCAAGTTCTTGGAGAAGATGTCAACTCGGTTGATTGAGGGGAAGAGCTGCACGGGATTTGAGGCAGTGAACCATGTTCAAAGCGAGACCAGTAGGGTGCTAGGGTTTGGTCTGACTAAACTTACAAGGAAGGACAAGTACCTGATGCTAGCTGGTAATGAAGAATTTGTGTGAAATTAATATATATATGAGGCTTGGAGGCTGATCATGTCTTTAAATAATGTTTTTATTTGAATAAAATTAGAGCCACTTATTTATGACTTGATATGTAATTTAATTTAGCATTTGTCAGTTCGTAAATCTATGCAAAGCATCTCAATGTTTATTATAGCGGATGATTATTTAAATTTCTGTTGATGAAAAAAAAGGATACAATACAATTATTTATTTATTTTGATGTACAAATATATAATATTTATTTTATTAAGAGAATAAGCCTAATTAAAGTATCAGGAAATAAAACCAAAAACTGGGGCCTAATAAACCAATAAATTTGAATAAAGCTGGGCCCATGTTAACCTCCATTTCAGAAAATAACAAAATAGCAAGTTACCTAGGAAATTGTTAATCTTCAAAAACAAATTTCAAATGTAAAAATTCCAACGTTATATGAATGATCTCTATTATTCAAATACTATATATGTCTATAAAAAAATGATGAAATTTAATGTACATAAAAATTGATTAATGACCCTTAGTGCTTTATCAGTTATCACATAATACTTAAATTACATAAAAATGAAATTAATTTGTAAGACTATCTACATGTTAAATAATAAATCTCCGTTCTTCACTTCTGATTTCAAACCTCCAAATAGGAGCAGGGTTAAAGTCTTACTAATCAAAATAAATTATGAGTCATTAAAATATCATTTTATCAAGCCTTGTTGGTGACCAAACTATTCTTAAATTATACTATATTTAGTTGACTAATTTTATAAATATAGGAAATGTATCTATTTTATCCTATTTATCATGAGAACATTTTAATGAGTCATTGTTTTGTAATAGCTAAATAAATATGTTTCTCACTGCATCTATTTTATCCTATGTTATCCTATTTATCATATTAATGAAGTTACATTCTTATGTTGTATATCGAACTTCTCAGTAGTCAGTGAAGGTGATATTATTAAGATTTCTCTCAGTTGGTAAATAAAGTTACATCCTTTATTTGTGATTTCTCTAAAGAGACACTACTAACTATTTTTCTTTTAAATGCACTAAATATATACTTTCCTTTATTAGAGTGTTGTTTGAGTTAAAATAGAAATATAAAGAAACTTTGAAGAAAAATATTATAATTTCGGCTCTGGAAACTGGTGCGACGTTGAGTTTCACGTGATCGCCATGATTTTTTATCTTTGCGAGCAATAGCAACTTCCATTAGATTTAGAGAGTGAATGTAATTAATTAATGGAAGCATTTTTTTCTTTTCTTTCAGTTTTTTTTTTTTCAGAATTTTTTTATGGGTCGTGCAATATTGTAATGAGACTGACATGACACATATTAATTTGGAAGTTGGATGTTTTTAACAATTAATTCTTAAAAGAAACTTGAAGAAAACATTAAGCATCTTTTGTTAATACACATAATTTAATTAGTTACACTAATTTAACGTTGAAAATTCAAGCTATACCTTTTTTATTCTATAATTTTTATACTTCCCTTTTCGGGGTGGTCTCGATTAGTAACTAAAAAAAATATGAGCTATTAACTGTCTGAATTTATTTAGAGTGCAATGATGAATTTTCTATCAATATATTAAATTGGAAAGAACCAAGCTAAGCCCACAAGTTAGAAAAAGGCATGATTTCTAAAATGGTTCATGGAGCGGGGCTGAATTTTCTATTTTTGTGGGGCTTCTAACGAAAATAGTCTTTATTATTAACTATATGTCCTGTTAAAAAAGAATATGATTACTCTGGTCTCAATATGATTTTCTGCACATGTGTTTCATAGAGTTGTCTTCAATCGTTAACGGTTTGGATTTGGGTTCTTTGTACAGTAGAGCGTACTCAAATTTCAAGGTAAACACAAGAGTGTTGTTTACAGAAAATCTTGCATTTTCTTGTTTGGAAATTGGTTGCAAGAATGGATCATTGTAGTTGGATTTCAAGACCTCATTGTTAGTCAAATACACAAGTTTTGTATTTAACAAAAGAACAGTTCTAACCACCATGGACAAAGCATTTGCAATATTACTTGAAAGCACTGACAAATCACCAACAATGTTTTAATCATAAGTTAGAAGAGTTTTCTCGGCTTCAACCAAGATACCAGTCTTCTAGTTGACGACATTCTAGATCTAGCACTACTAGTTCGTTCTGTGTGACAAATGGGTCACCCCGTACATTGAAGACATCGCACGGCTCCTTTTGTTTTCTTGGACACCTCTTTTGTGGACTCTATCCTATTTAGTCTTTTATTTGCTGAGGCTTTAATTTGGAGGAGGCTTGGATGAGGTTGTTGGAGGGCCATGTGTGGTGAACTCCACACTTAAAACCATATTGGTCAGCCCTCCAGTTGGTAATGACTCACCACCCGACCGAGCAGACTCATCGCTCGAGGAAGAAGAGGAGGCACCCCCAGATTGGGAGGCCTGAATACCTGAGTGCAATGACGCTCGGCTGGAAGTGGTAACACTTTTTCTGACATGGCTACACAAAAATCAGACAATTTATAAACAGTATGCAAGCAAATTAGGATAGGCAGCAAATCACAAAACCATTTATATTACTGCTTCAAACATAATGTAGAGAGATGACCCTGATTACAACTGAAGGATTGTACATAAAGCTAGAGGTGCCATTTTTAAATTCTTCTTTGTTTATGATTCGCAAGTATGGAGTTACGCAATTTAAGTCCTCAACTCAAATAATCAATTATGATAAAACTCAAAGAACAAAATAATATGCATTATCTAATCATATGAACAAAACATGGGTACAATTGTCATACTATTGGCTCCAAAGTCACACACTGACAGATATAAGTAAATATTATTACATTACTTCTGTGCAATTATTACATTTCAACACTGCTTCTTAGAGCACTTTTAATCCAAACCTCAATATACAGCATACTTTTTCTTGTTTCACTGCTTCAAATACTACTCAAATTCCACCATTTTTAGGATACTATTCCAGTAATATATATTTTGTAATAATTTTAAATCTACAACCTACAACCTAATAGTAATTAAACATTTAATCACATATATTAATTGACCGATAGCGTCGGTAATAGTGTTGTTCAAATCTGCTATTTGTTATGTATATTTATATATTTATAATAAATTAGGACGTATAACCAAAATCGTATTTTATGACAAGAAATTTTAGGATACTATTCCAATAATATTTTGTAAATATTTGAACTCTACAACCTACAACCTAATTGTAATTAAACATTTAACCATAAAAAAAATAGTAATTAAACATTTAATCACATATATTAATTGACAGATAGCGTCGGTAATAGTGTTGTTCAAATCTGCTATTTGTTATGTAGATTTTTATATTTATAATAAATTAGGACGTATAACCAAAATCGTATTTTATGACAAGAAATTTTTTGTCTCACATGTAAAATAATATAAAATATATAGTATCCAAATCACTTTAATATATAAAAAATATTTTGAAGAGACGCACCTCTTGTCAACGAGAATGCTACGTGATATACGGCATAAGACCGACGGTATTTTACATTCATCTCGAAATCAGTATTTAATTTAGATACATATTATGAGAAAGAAACACGCATCACGAGAAATTTGTCTATATATGACTGTATTATTTTTTTTAGGAGAATATATGACTGTATTGGGTTGTCGACTGCCGGGCATTATTTAATTAATCAAGTGTATAGTTGGTGAGAAAGTAACATGCATCACCCACAAATTTGTCTATATGGTGTATTGTTATGTGATATGTAATCAATTATTGAGTTCTGGTGCCATGCACCAATCATGCCTTATTTTCTTTATTGAAATCTTTCTTGTAAATATTGGATTTCTTAGTTGGTCACATCATGCTTAAGCAATGGACCACATGTGACATAAATCGGTCCCGTTACGATCTTGTACGATCTTGCCCGTTAAGCTCACGTACCGGTTTAGTAATAGAGAGAAGAGTATAAAAGAAAATCACAAATAGAACAACAATAAAACTTTTCTATTCAATATTCGCTGCCCAACAGAGAGCTTTGCATACATATTTAAAATAAAAAAGAAGAAGAGATAAATGCTCTCCTCGGAAATGCAAAACAAGAAATGATATTAAATCTAATTTTAGTAAATCAACGAAAAACTTCTACAATCTCCCAAACAGTCAAAAGTATTTAAGCTGCTCATTTATTTCTTAGAAGACCGCCATGCAAACTCTTAGTTATCATCCATCATAATAAAAACTGTTTAACTGTTTTAGAAGATCGTCCCATGCCATTTAATTTATGTGGATCAAATTTCAAGTTGTACGTACAACTCATTGATTGGTTTGGATCAAGTGTGGTCATCGTTTATGTCCGAATTTGAATCGGACATTTCTTCAATATGCACCGCGTCAACATGCTTATACCATGCATGTCTTGCGTTAAATTGATATTTGAGATTGAAATTTGAGTAAGATGTACTAGATAAGTTGTTCGGACACATGCAGGAGCAGAATCAGATAATTTAATTGTATTGTAGGGTTGAAATGTAAAATGTATAATTTGAGATAATCGGAACTAATGGTACTTTGTGCATGCAAGAAAATCATCACAACTTTGAATGACCAAAGATGTTTAAGCCTTAATTTCCTCTCTTCACGAAATTGTTATTATTACACCTATTCGTTACTCTGCGAATATGTTTTCCGACGATACACCTACGGAGATAGCTAGCCTTTGTCGTCCACATAAAGACGGAATAAGTAACTCATGTTTTGAGGTTAGATCTGAACCGTCCTAATTTGAGGTTAGATCTGAACCGTCCTAACTTTTGGAGCCAGATCCTGGTCAAATTTACAGAGCTTTGTTTTAGAATCGGATTAATTTGAGTTCTAGCTATTGATTGGCATAATTTTGTTGTTAAGATAATTGATCCTTTTAAAACTAAAACCATCACATAGGTAAAGTGATCTAAGCTTAGATATACAATAGCACAAGACAACAAAAGTGCAATGAGGGCTACATACAAATAAATCAGAGAGGGAGCAAAGTGCCAACAGAGTACATAAATGACAATTTAAACTCCAAATCATAAACACACAGTACTCCGTGTTTTTTTGTAGTGAAAAGTGGATATGATAGAGGGTTTTTTTGTTGGTATTTTCGTGTTTAGGTTTATTTTGTAGTTTGATGACCATACAGTTGGGTGGAGGAGGAGGGTTTATATAACACACAGTACTACAATAGTGCTATATATAAAAGAGCGATCAAGGCAATAAATGCCATCGCTCAATGTGACACAGATCTGCGTTAATTAATATTAATTAGAGAACCAGTCCGCTAATAAATAACCCCATACATCAATTGTTTGAAGGATTACTATATTTTACCAATTTTGAAATATATTAATTATTTTTTTCTGAAAGTAGATGTAGATCATATATACAAGTACGTCTGCACTATTCAAACAAAATTTTGTTAGAAATATAGTTCAAGTACTTGTATGATCTATATGTACTTTCACAAAAAATTATTAATATATGTGTACGTCTTCTATTTACATTATATATATATTTTTATAATAAAAACTATCTGCAATTGTATGAAACTCGCAGTACATCAATCATAACATGATAAGAGTGAACTGGACACATCCAGTTCGGACTTAACTGGACACTATAATGCTTCCTCTCCAACGGATTGCAACAGAAAATAGGTAGCAATATGCCCTGCGATCTATGTACATACGTACAGTCACTCTCAGCTCACTCTGGTTAATTTCCTTGTAAATCATAGTTATAGGTTAAATTACAGGTAAACAAAGCAATCAATACAATTAATATTTGAAACAATACAAAGCAATCAACTTCAATAAATATTTAAATTACAAGCATTAGGTCTCAGTTCAAGTTTCATAACAGGTCGGCATATATATATATATATATATATATATATATATGCCTCTGAATATGACACCGAAATAAGGGTCTGTATCTACTTTTGTACAAAAGTCTGATTATTGGAAAATGTGATAAAATGTGATGATATTAATACTAGTAATATTTTTCTAAACAAAATATTATTTAAATATTCAAAACAATTATTTAACAAATTTATTTAAATATTAGACAATTTTACTCTTCGTTAATTGTTTTCTTTAAAAACTACTTGATAGGGCCATGTTCCACATGTCCTTTTACTTGTTCCAAAATGGGCCATGAAAGACTGGGATTCGGACATTTACAAGGCCAACCCGACGTCATATGAAAAAAGCCCAAGAACTCGTTAAGCCGGGGCCCAATATGCCGGCCCCAAACCAGAGCCTTAAAATAGGCCCATGCCAACCGACATACGGGATAGCCGGGAAACGGCTATTTTAATGCCGATGTTTCAGTAACGGCTAGCTTAATGCCCACGTCCCAGTAACGGCTGACATAACTGCCCACGTTCTCCACAAACGCCCGAGATGGCAGTTATGGCTAGACTATATAAGGCAGTGATTCCCATGAAACAGGGGACGCAACTTTGAACTAAGAGAGAGATCATACAGGTCAGAGTCCGAATCTCTCACAATCTACCCCGAGTTCTTAACTCGATTCATACCTCGGCTTGCCATCCTTTGGCAGGGCGAACCCAACTCAGTCCAATTTCCCATACGGCCTCATCTCCCGAGATAGGACGTATCAACCACCGTGGGGCCACGCCTACCAAATATACAGAATTAGATGGCTCTTCCAAACACATCAATCCCGCTCCCACCTGGGGTGACGACCCCCCCGCCAGGAGTAACAATCACACCAACTCCTTTGGTCACACCGCCTACAGGACACCCCTCCCAGAGCCAGCCTCAAGGGGTGAGGCCTAGCAACTCGATGATACGACCCCATGGTCCCCAACCTGCACAATCTCGCCACGCGGGACCCGACATCGCTAATCGACCTTCGTTCATCGAAGGGAACACGACCAGACCTCTCTACACCGAGCACAACCCGGTAACTGGTACATACCAGATACCCTACATACCATATTACCCTCAGCAAACGCCGTTGTATCAGTACGGCGCGACCGCTTACACACCTTACACACCAACGGGTCCCCAGTATCCTTATGTCACACCCTCTGGACAATGGGGCCCGGGAGGCGCTCACGGGATGTATCCCATGACAGGTCCAATACCGTGTTCTCAGCAAATGCCACCTCGACCTGTACACCAGACC
The DNA here is from genome assembly GCA_028015225.1 of Carex myosuroides. Taxonomy (NCBI): domain Eukaryota; kingdom Viridiplantae; phylum Streptophyta; class Magnoliopsida; order Poales; family Cyperaceae; genus Carex; species Carex myosuroides. The sequence continues at coordinate 493,544 of CM051471.1, forward strand.
GTACCGACCACTGCACCTATACCACGACCTCTGTCTGCAAATCGTGTCCACAGCCGACCGGCAAATGTTTCGCCACGAAATCTGGACAGAGAATTTGTACAGGTCCGAACTGGCGAGGAGACAGACACACCTTCCCCGCCAGAACAACAAGTCCAGTCCGAACGGAGGGACCATAATGTTCTGCCGACAGGGGTCCATCCCGACGAAGGAAGACGGTCGGAAAGGCAAGACGAGAATAGGGGACCTGATCCCGAGAGAGAGCCCAATGCCGGAGGTCCCATAGTCCACCATAATAACGAGCGAGAATCAGCCAATCATGGCAGAGGACCCAGACCATCTCGCCGAGAACAATCTCTCTCCCACAGGGAACGCGAACGAAGTCCACCCCGAGGACGGGATAGAACTCGCCGAGATGAAAGAAGAAGGAATCGGCGATCACCTACCCCTTCCCGAGGTATTAACATGGCTCAAGTCGAGGAACTGATCCAGACAAGACTTGCAGCTAAACTAGCCGAGCTAGAATTCCAGAAGACAGGTGCTTATTCTCGGTCTATGGGGATTGAAGATGGCCATCTTTCAAGAGACATCTACCACCAATCAATGACAGACTTCCAGTACCCGACAACCCTTCCCAGCTTCCGGGGTAGTGGAGATACACAGGATCCGCACAACTTTGTATACGGGTTCCTCGAGCGACTCTGCCTTCTTGGAGCCACAGATGCCATCATGTGCCGAGTCTTCACCACTTGCTTGACTGGAGAAGCATGGGACTGGTACATGACATTACCCCGGAGGTCCATCAACAAATTTGAAGACTTCGCAAAACTATTCTTGGAAAGGTACACGATTATCAAACCACCGCCAGCGACGTGTGAGATGCTGTTGGATATTGTCCAAGGACAGCGCGAAAGAACGGGTGCGTTTGTCAATCGCTTTATACAAGCATCTCGGCGAATTCAGAACCTCAATGAGGAATTCGCCCTAGCCGCCATCAAGAAAGGACTTCGCAAAGGAGGTCCGAGTACTTTGCGTTATGAAGCCCATATGAAAAAGATGACCACTCTAAGGGAGTTTGTCACCTTCGCGGAGGGTTACATCCGCACCGAGGATGATAACGGGAGTCCCACAAGACCTAGGTCTCGGTCTCCCCGACATTTGACAAACAAACAACCAGCTCAGGACAAGTTTCGCAACCAAAGAGAACCTCGGAGAAACCAACCCAACCGATCGACCGAGCAAGAACACAAAACTGGCACCGAGGGATACCGCCAACACTTCGTGAGATATGCACCTCTCACCAAGAAGCGACATGAGATGTACAACATCATAGAAGGCATGTTCGACCTCCCTCCGCCATTGCCTGAAGGCATTTTTACGGTACAAGATAACTCCCAGACGTGTGAGTACCACGGATTCAATGGGCACTCCACTGCGGATTGCCTTCAACTAAAAGACATCCTGGAGAGACTAGCACGAGAGGGTAAGTTGGTCGAGTTCATCAACCCCGATTTCTTCAGAAAGTTCTCCAGGAAGTACAACGGTAAAGGTAAGGTTTTTAAGAAACCTTATTCCTTACAGGCAGGACTATACGGGACCCCAAGTTGGTGAGGCCAATCCTCACACCCGGGATGGTCCCGAGACTAGACGCCAAGAGCGGCAGAACAGTCCTGTCATCAATGTGATCAGTGGTGGCCATCGCGGGGCCGTTCAAAAAATCTTACCTCGCGACAATCGAAAAACGTACCCTACCGTTCTACAGGTTGAAACCGCGACTGACAAAAAATGACCCCAACCTGAAGAAGCAATATCTTTTTCTGAGAAGGACCTAGGTGAGATTTCTAGCCCGCACGATGATCCCGTGGTGCTGAACCTCAAGATTAACACGCACCGGGTTAAGAGGGTGTTAGTTGATACGGGAAGCTCAGCAGACATCCTGTATTTGTCGGCCTTCACACAAATAGGCCTCGACACTCGTGCCCTCCAACAACATATCTCACCTTTGATAGGCTTTACGGGAGATACCCTTCGATCGCGGGGTAGATGCCACTCAAAGTGACATTCGGTACGTCCCCTCGAACGGTGGAAGTCATGGTGGACTTCCTCATCGTTAACGCCCCCTCTGCATACAACGCGATCCTGGGAAGAGGGACCTTGAACAAAATCAGCGCCATCATTTCCCCTTCTCATCTTAAAATCAAGTTTCACACAGATAACGGGATTGGGGAAGAAAGTGGCCAACAACAGGTGGCGCGTGAGTGCTACATGACATCCATTCAAGGTCAAGGAGGTTCTGTCCAACAGGTCGAGCAGTCGAATGCAAAAACCAACCAACAGCGGTTGCTCTCAAGTACTGATTACTTACCTCCAAACACCAACCTTGCGCTAGATCCAGTTGATAAAGCGGAGGTCAATGCTTATCTTGAGCCTGCCGACGAAGTCGAACAACTCGTCTTGGGTGATGGCAAGACACTCAACATCGGAAAGGCAGTACAGGGGAAAGCAAAGGACGAACTAATCCAATTTCTTCGAGAAAACCAGTCCGTTTTTGCCTGGACCGCAGCCGACATGCCGGGCATCCCGAGATCAATAACGGAGCACCGCCTGCATATTAAGTCGGGCTCAAAACCAGTTAGGCAACGGAAACGTAACATGGGGGAAGAACGGCAGCAGGCCGTGAAACGTGAAGTACAGAAATTACTCAATGCTGGTTTTATCAGGAATGTCGAGTGTCCTGAATGGACAGCCAATCCCGTGCTTGTCAAGAAGTCCAACGGCGACTGGTGTATGTGTATTGATTATACTGACCTTAACAAGGCATGCCCTATGGATCCATTTCCATTGCCCAAAATTGACCAACTGGTCGAGTCTACTTCGGGACATGCCTATCTCAGCTTCATGGATGCATTCTCCGGGTACAATCAAATTCGGATGAGCCAAGTTGACGAAGAGAAGACCGCCTTCACCACCAACTCGGGGCTATACTGCTACCGGGTCATGCCTTTCGGGTTGCGCAATGCTGGAGCCACGTTCCAGCTCATGGTCAACACTGTGTTCCATGAGCAGATCGGACGAAATGTAGAGGCATACGTAGATGACCTACTTGTTAAGAGCATGTCTGACCTCGACCATATCCGAGATCTTCGAGAAACCTTTGAGACACTGAACTCAGCCAGCATGAAACTCAATCCAACGAAAAGTTTCTTCAGCCTGACCGGTGGTAAATTCCTTGGTTTCATGGTTTCTATGCGAGTCATTGAGATTCATCCTTCGAAATCACAAGCCATCCTCAATATAAAACCGCCCCGGAACCTCAAAGAACTGCAATCTCTCACGGGCAAGTTGGCCGCTCTCAACAGGTTTATTGCGAGATCCGGGGATGTATGTTTTCCTTTCTTTAAAGCCATGCGCAAGTCGGCCAAATTTGAATGGACAGAGGAGTGTGCCACGGCCTTCAAGAAAGTCAAAACTTACCTCGCTAATCCACCATGTCTTAGCAGGCCGACCGCAGGCGATGTCCTGGTGTTGTACTTGGCAACATCGGGTCATGCGGTAAGTGATGCCCTTGTTCGGGAAGAGGGACGAGATCAAAAGCCCATTTATTTCGTCTCTCATGTGCTTCGGGATGCCGAAACTAGGTATTCCCAAATCGAAAAGGCAGCATATGCTCTCGTCATAGCTGCTAGAAAGTTAAGGCCTTACTTTCAGTCGCACTCCGTAAAGGTTTACACCGGGATCCCACTCAAGAAGGCGTTCACGAATTTCGACTCGTCTGGATGATTGTTAGCCTGGGCGCTCGAATTATCCGAGTTCGATGTCTCCTTCCACCCCCAAAATGCTCTAAAGTCTTAGATCTTCGTCAATTTTATCGCCGAGTATTCTGGAGTTCCTCCCGAGTCTGAGGGATGTTGGACTATCCATGTTGATGGCGCCTCTTCGTTACAAGGGGCTGGAGCCGGGATATCCCTCACTGGTCTGCACGGGGAAACCCTGAATTACGCTCTCCATTTTCAATGGCCAGTAACAAACAATACGGCGGAATATGAAGCCATTATAGCAGGCCTTAAACTAGCTAAAGAATTGGGCACCCACGAGGTTCATCTTCGCAGTGACTCTGAGTTAGCAGTCAAGCAGATAAACGATGAATGTCGAGTCATGGACGAGAAGTTGCGCAAGTACTGACAGCAATTTCACCTGCTCAAAAGCCATTTCGACGAGGTTGATATCCAACATGTCTCGCGTAACAAGAACTGCCAAGCCGATGCTTTATCTAAACTTGGCGCCGCGAGCAACCTTGACAAAGATCGACCCGTGATTGTTATGGATGTTCCGGAATCCAGCATCACCCTTGATACCGTAGCCGTACTCGCCATCGGTGAACCCGGTGAGTCCTGGTTCACCCCGATGTGGAATCTCCTTAACACCGGCGTTCTCCCCACCGACCAGCTGGAAGCCCGACGTTTGAAAAGGATCGCACCGATGTACTATATATTCAACAATCATCTTTACAAACGGGGGTACGTGCGACCTTGGCTCAAATGCATCAATGAGGAGACAGCCTCAAAAATGCTATCTGAGGTCCATGAAGGCATCTGCGGAAGCCATCAAGGAGCGAAAACCCTTGCCAAACGAATCCTCAGAGCCGGCTTTTACTGGCCAACCATGCAACATGATGCGGCAAACTTAGTCCGCAAATGCGAGGGATGCCAATACCACAGCAAGTTGAGCAACATCCCGGCTTACGATCAGATATCCATCTCGGGAGCCTGGCCTTTTGATTTATGGGGCATAGACATAGTCGGGTCATTTCCCAAAGCTGTCGGACAGCGCCGTTGGATTATCGTAGCCATCGAGTATTTCACTAAATGGGTTGAAGCCGAAGCGTTAGCAACTATCACTGCCGCAGCAGCAGAGAAGTTCATCTGGCAGAACATCGTTTGTCGTTTTGGCATACCGCACGCCCTCATCTCGGACAACGGAACACAATTCAATGCAGCACGCACCATGACATTCCTCTCCAACCTAGGTATTCAGAACAACTTTACCTTGGTCAGCCACCCTGCTAGCAATGGTTTGGCAGAAGTCACAAACCGTACTATTCTGGATGGCCTTAAGAAGAAAGTTGCCGAAAACAGAAAGAATTGGCCCGACATCCTTGATGGAATTATATGGGCCTACCGCACTACACCTAGAGAGGCCACACAACAAACACCTTACTCTCTGGTGTTCGGAATGGAAGCTGTCACTCCAGTTAAAATGATGGAACCATCTCTCCGTACTTTGACATATTCCACTGACAACAATCACGATGCATGTGCCGCGGAACTCGACCTCATCACAGAAGGTCGGGAGAAGGCCCGCATCCTCACCATGGAGTATCAACGCAGGGTTAAACGTGCATTTGACAAACACGTGGTCCCTTAGGAATTTCAGCCGGGCGATTTGGTACTCAAAACTGTGGAAGCAACTGGCAAACATGTCAGCAAACTGGCTCCTCAATGGGAAGGTCCTTTTAAGGTCATTCGCCCCCGAGGTAAAGGCGCTTATGAATTGGAAGACCCGAGTGGTTTCATACTTACTCATCCATGGAACACTTGCCATCTCCGCAAATTCTACACTTAATGTATGTCGTTTTTATGTTTCTATTAGCCGCGAGGTACTCAGGGCGAGATAAGCCTCTGTTTTTATTCCATGTATTCACTTAGACCAAGATACAAATTTTTTGTATGGTTCTAAGCTTTTATCAATATATATATATGATATTATTTATGATTGTGTTTCATTTATTGGGTCCGAGATATATGAACGAAAGCTTTTTACGGCAACGAAATGCGTCTCGGGTAATACCCCCGAGATACACAACAAATTAATGTAGTCCTAAGGGACAACGATTGTCAAATCAGTAACATGAATTTTATTATGTCGAAAACATTTATCGAAAACCCCTCGGGGTAATGCATACGTTTGCGCGATGTACCTATCCCCCAACATTGACCATTCTTGTCAAAAAAAGGGGGGAAAGGATATACTATCAAGCACATTTTGCTTGTTTACAAAGAAAATCAAAGCATGCAACCGAGATAAATTTCAACGAAAAGAAATCAACTTCGGGCAAAGAAATATGCGATTAAAAGAAATAAGTTACATTTAACTGTTCTGTTAAATCCCCACATCCCGGGGATACCAATACCGCATTACAACTTAATTCTGTTATAACCCCCACATCTCGGGGGCACAAATAAAAAGAACACAGTGCATATTACAACAGCTTTAAAACCCCCACATCTCGGGGGTAAAAATATATTACTGAGGCCGATGTTGCTTCCAATGCTTGACATGGTCCTTCCTACAAACAAAACAGAACGATTGGGCTAAGTATAAGCATAAATGAAACATCTCGGTGATAGCGATTATAGACTTTCTACTTACAAGGAGTAGGGAGCTTCATCTCTAAGGGAGCGGTATCTCCTCCATCACGTGGAGCGGTATTTCCTTCTTCTTCTTGCTCCTCGGATTGACGAATAGTGTTACCCTCATCGGCAATCTCCACCTCGATGTCCTCTACCTCGGTATCCTCCTCTTCACCCTCGGACGAGGCATCAGAAGGAAGGCCTTCATTCTCCCCTTCAGCCGTATTTTCGGGTAGATCGAGATGCTTAGGCCATTTGTCTTTGGGCCAAGGATGGACAATCCTCGAAGTAGGGTGATTCTCGAGTTCGAGTTCCTTATAAAACAGAGTGCCATCCGGGTTCAACAGAACATTATTCTCTTCATCCCAGTCGTAATTCGAGAGATCTTTGATAACAAGTTTCTCGGATTCCACTTCGGTAAAACCTACCTACTCGGGTTCAAAGGGGTAATGCCTCGCCAGTTCACCCAGATAGCAATAAACAATTTGCGTCATCATGTCCTTGCATGCATACGGGACGGCTTGGGCGAAGGCTTTGCTGCCTAAAAACCGTCTGAGTGTTTCCTTTTGTAAATCCCGCATCTCGGCTTTGAGACGGACATTTTCTGATCTAGCCTCCTCCACCTCTTTGGTTCGAACCTCGACCTCGGACTTAAGATCCTTGACCTTACCCTTAAATTTTTCAACCTTGCGTTTATAACGCTTTGCCTTTTCCTCAGCCTTCAGACGCTCGGCATCAGCTTTCCTGCCCGTGATGCACGCAAGCTCGTATTTTGCCAAATTCACGGCAGCTTTGACAGTAGCTACTTTCTTTTCCTTATCTTTCTCCTTCGCCAATTTCAACCAATAGTTCCTCTCCAGAATCGCCTTGTTGATCGCCTCTTGCTCATCAGTGATAGCAAGAGCACTGCGCTTATCCTTACCAAGCGAATCTTTGAGGAACCCATAGAAAACTCTGGCATCATGCAGAGACCTCAATACGTGGTCCACGACCTGCTCGGGATGCTTTTTAGCCCACTTCTTTTGATACTGTGTAGCGGTCAACCTAAATGTTTCCTGAGAATAAGTCGCACGGACGTCGGGATGATCTTCCTCTTCCTGCATAAGTGTATACCCGGGAAGATGGGCCAAAATGCTGTCCGGGAAGCTCTGAGAAATCTCGGTTCCCCACACGAACTCGGTGCGTCGCCCTTGGTCAGAAATTTGCGACTTGAGGAATTCCTTATGCTCCTCTGTGGGATCCCACCCGTCGCTTGCTGCGGCTTCGATAATTCTTTCCAACTCCGCCTGAGCTGCGTCAACCCGGGCTTGAGTAGGTTCCTTTGTTGCCTTCTCGGGTTCCTTCAAAACGATCTCGGACTGAGTCTTTTGTTTCTTTGGCTCAGGTTCCTCTACCACAATGTATTTCCCCTTCTCAGACCTCGTTAAACGCGGGGAGGTTTCTTTCCTTTTTTGAGACCCCCCGAGTTTGGGGGAACCAGAGCACTGCCCTTCGTGCTTTTTGGGACAGTTGCGGATTTGGATTTGGGTGCTGATCTCGGAGGAATTGCCGCAGGGTTGACGGGAGCCGACTTCGATGCCTTCTGAACCTTAGAAGGACCCGACTTTGGAGTTTTCGCAACCTCCTTGATGAAACCGTCTTCGGGGTTGGCAAAGATAGGAATTGGACGAGCGGCCTTCCAAGGTAGTGCCATAAAACCACGGCCTGCGACATAAGTAGGCAACGGTTAACAATTCATTCATGACAATACGAGATAAACAAACAAATACGATGCACAGGTATATCGGTGCAAATAAAAAAAAAGGAGAGACTAACTTGAGAAATAACGGTCAATAATTTCGACAACTTTTAATTCGCGTGAAGTCAGGGAGGGGGGTGAACTCGGGGTCAAATTTTTCCTGTCTAGAGGACGCCACTCCCTCCATACCTCACGGAAGCACTACAATTCGGTGGGATTCTCCAGATATACCCACCCATGATTCCAGTCATCCACCTTTGACAGCTTGTCAAAAAGCGCAGTACTATTTGGATTCTTTCGAATTGCGAGGTGGCTTTCATTATTGTATAAAACAGAGAAATAATGAAAGAACAACCCTACACTCGGGAAATATAGCTCTAGCTCGGGCATGTAATCAAACAAATACTTAAAACTCATGATATAACACCATGCGGGTGCGGTTAACTGTGCAGGGGCAACGTCGAGATGTCGTAATATCTTGCGAACAAACTTAGACACCCTGACTTTGAAACCGCATTTCGGCATTTTCCAATATATGCACATCCCGAGACTCGAGTCATGCGCTCGGTCATTTAAACTCGGGGCTTTCAGTTTAAGCGCATGTCGCGGATACTCTTCTCTATCAGCTTCATCCACGAGCTCCTCATAAAATGCATCAGCATAAGCTTCACATCGGACGACCAGTTTAGGAGAGATACCGGCAGATACCGGAAAAATCAAGTCATCCCCATGACCATCTCGGGGCACGACATCTTTCTTTGCCTTTTTCTTCCTAGGCTTCGAAGGCCCGTGAGATGTCCCTGCTTGGGCCACAACGAGTTCGCCACGAGGTGAACCTTCTTCGTTTTCCTCATTCCCTTCGCCATACTGCTCTTCCTCACAATCTTCTGGCAAGGCATCAGGGTGAGGGAGAGACATACCAAAAAGGTTCTTGCCCCTACCTGGGCGGAAAGATTGATGCGATATTGGGGACAACTCTGCTGAAGCACCAGACGATTGGTCCCGAGATCCTTCTTGCTCTTCGGCCATTTCTAAATTTACGAAGAAACATGGTTGGCTTAGGTAACCACTATTTGTTATTTCTAAAGGTATTATATTTACCGACTTATCAAATACGAATCGATTGCAAAAGTTAGGTCATTAATCCTTAGGTTGACAACATTACCATGCCTATGTGGTCACTACATTACTATTGACCTCAGCAATGATCATACGAAATTACAGATAAAATTAATCAATATAAAGTCAACTACCGAGGTGATAAAGTATTACCTTGTAGTAAGATTTCTTCGCAACTCGGTCTTCGTCCGACGTCTTTTCCGAAGTCTGAAAACTCTGAACTCCCTCTGCTATAACCAAGATTACTCGTAAATATGGCTCCGGGATTGATTTGCTCAAACTAAGCGATAACGAATGATGGCTCGGGCCGAAGTATATATATATATAGGGGTCTCCGTTTTCCCGCTCAATACTTGCACGAATTTCGAAACAAGGCCTCGAAACGTCGCATGGCCACCCTTCATCATGGCGACGCCTCGATTCCCGCGCCTCGAGCTCTCACCGAGCTGAATAATGACAGGTGTCACTCAAGGATTGCACCGTACACCCGTACCCCTGACTGATTTGACGCCTGATTTGATGGCTGACGGAGGGTAGCGGAAGACGAGACGTCACGTAATTAATGCCGGTATACTATAAATGTTTCTTCCGTCTCCCTTTAACGGGACACCCAGTAATCACAGCTATCCCTCCCAACTCGGGTTCTAGCACGATGACGGATAACAAATTCATGACGGACATAATTAAAAAGGAGAATGATGACATTCCATCACTACACCCATCTCCTCCACGTAAGAATCCCGACGTCAACATCGAGCCACCCCCAAATAACCCCGAGGAAGATGAGGACGACCCATTAGCTTGGGATAGATGTGCCGTTTGTAGAACCCGAGGAAATTATCGGCACATGTTCCATTGTGATGGATGCGAAGAAGCTTTTCATCCCGGATGTCTAGCCCGCAGCTCACCTCGGAACCATGGTGATCCCCGCTTCACATCCATCACATGCAGGAGATGCCTGGATCAAGAACGCCGGGCTAAGCGCTCCCGTCATGAATAGGCTTAGCTATATATAAGTTATCGCGGGAGTAGCCCGCCTTTTGTTTTAATTAGATGTCAACTTTTCAACTTTACATATATGCTTATGTTGTAAAACTCAGACGAGGTCATTATCTCGTGGTGTTTTGCTTAATGTATGTTTTGCATAATCGTTTCATTACTACTTCTTAATACCGTCTAATGTGAGTCAATTTGACCACCTCAAAAACGCCGAAAGCCTGTCATCTCGTACAACTTACCCAACGCCCAATGACATTTATGGCTAGTAGCTGGCGGCTACCTATTTAGGCAATATGGCCCACGTTATTTATGGTAATATCTCCCCCTAACGACTATAAATACCAGAGTCACCATACGGTAAAAGGCACATTTCACTCTTTACCTCTTATCGTTTTCCACCTATATACTTCGGAGATGCCTTTCAAAAGAGTTGTTTCTAAAGGCAAAAAACCCCTCGACCAGGGTCAGAGTAGCCATGACCAGGCTCCCAAACGTAACCGCAACCAACCTCGCCCCAATCACCGTCGCTCTCATATCCCGCGACGAGTCCTATCTCGGCCTGAGAGATGGACTCTACTCCAACATTTTCCCGAGGAGGATTTGGATTGGATGCTCGAGAACGAGGACCTCCAAATTAGCGACCTCATCAACCTTACCCTCGCTAGGGCACCCCCGTTCACCAAAGAAGACGAGAACGACATTTACAAGTTTGATCTCGAGCCCAAATTGCGTTGGTGTATCATTTGCCACGACCAAGCGGCCAAGCACGAGATGGTGAAATGCCGGATGTGCTATGAGTGGAGTTGCTTCCACCACTACGACATCGAAGGCCGTTCGGACCCTCGCCGTCAGTTTTGGAAGTGCCCGGGGTGTTTATCCCGCAATGCTGGCGGCCCAAATTTGTACACCGCTACCCAACATGAACTCAACGACGATAATCTTTTTGGGACACCGATAACGAGATGTTTTAAATATTGTCCAGAAACGACATCACACCCGTCTTTTTGCCGAACATGGACACCGCGGTGCTTGGAAGGCGTGAAATGACAGACATGGCGCCAATAGTGGAAATATTCTTCCATGCACCACATATTTCATGTCCCATGTTTAGTCTAATTAGGCGTTGTATGATTTCGATATTTTACTAGATCGAGGCGTTGTATGATTTCGATGTTTTCTTATATTTAGGCTTGTTCTGCTTTTCCAATATCAATGATTACTTATATTTATATGATTCACTTTTTCTTACTGCTTTTTGACTAACTCGGAACCCGTCTTACTTGTTAAAAAAAAAATGGTAAGTATGTTAACACATTAACTGTCGGATGTATACCGAGATAGGTAGATCTTAACACATTGTCGTTCATAACAAGACATGTACCCGACGTATGCCTCACCTGAGTTATTACAGTTAGACTAATATAAAAATGTCGGTAATAGAAACCGTGTTTTACGAGTTATTCACCTTCAAGTCGAAAGCATCTCGCTGATGCATTCCGACTTCGGGGGCTAATAATAGGGCCATGTTCCACAGGCCCTTTTACTTGTTCCAAACTGGGCCATGAAAGACTGGGATTCGGACCTTTACAAGGCCAACCCGACGTCATATGAAAAAAGCCCAAGAACTCGTTAAGCCGGGGCCCAATATGCCGGCCCCAAACCAGAGCCTTAAAATAGGCCCATGCCAACCGACATACGGGATAGCCGGGAAACGGCTATCTTAATGCCGATGTTCCAGTAACGACTAGCTTAATGCCCACGTCCCAGTAACGGCTGACATAACTACCCACGTTCTCCACAAACGCCCGAGATGGCAGTTATGGCTAGACTATATAAGGCAGTGATTCCCATGAAACAGGGGACGCAACTTTGAACTAAGAGAGAGATCATACAGGTCAGAGTCCGAATCTCTCACAATCTACCCCGAGTTCTTAACTCGATTCATACCTCGGCCTGCCATCCTTTGGCAGGGCGAACCCAACTCAGTCCAATTTCCCATACGGCCTCATCTCCCGAGATAGGACGTATCACTACTTATCTCTCATATATTATTACATAATTTCTTTCCTAAAAAGTTATGTTTGTAAAATATGTTATTTTGTTAAAAATTTGATTCTCTCGTATACATAATACATTATTTTCTTTCCTGAAAAGTCAAAGTTAGATTTATGAAATAAGTAAATATTCTGCCATATTCGTTATTTGTATTTCGTCACATTTTAAGATTATTAAAGGGAATACAAACGTGAAAAATTGCATTATATTAGGAAGAGTAGAACTAAGGTGCTCTTAAGCTCACCAAGCCCTTTGTGAGCTTAACTCAAAAACCTATCGGATTGACTTCAAACAACATTTCCAAACTGTTAGATTTTAATCTATATTAAAATGTTCTTGGAGACCAAATTTTACATTTTTTGGAATTTTTTTACTATTTATTAAGATGGTTTGAAAACCACTGTTTTTATTAAAATTATGCACCATTGGAAAACAGCAGTTTTCAAACCATCTTAATAAATAGTAAAAATATTCCAAAAAATGTAAAATTTGGTCTCCAAGCACATTTTAATATAGATTGAACATCTAACGGTTTGGAAATGTCGTTTGAAGTCAATCCGATAGGTTTTTGAGTTAACCTCACGATTTGGCTTGGTGAGCTTAAGAGCACCATAGTTCTACTCATATTAGGAAAATCTATCAATATATATATATATATATATATATATATATATATATATATTTATTTTATCTAACCCCACAGATTTTATTGACAATCTACATGAAAAAATTATTTTCGCAATCAACATTTTATCTTTATTTTCTCAAAAATCACTACAGAAAATAACATGATTACTTGTGTAAATTATACATTAATATATCATAAAAAATACTTAATGCATGCAACTTTACCCTACTGGTTCCATCTATTTAATTAACAAATGTAAATTAAATTATCAATATAAATTTTGTTTTAACAATTATAATTAAGATGGATGTATAGATTATAAGTATTAAAATTAAGTAAAAATATTAGAAAATTTAAACAATATAGCTGAGTTAGATCATATTATAGATTAAAGCGTGTGTCATATTAATTATCACATTTCTTCTTTAGCCATATAACTTTTTGAAATTTATCATAACAAAAAATATAAGGTAAATACATACATACCTTGACTTGATTGTTTGAAACTTGAATTGAATTGATGTACTCCTTTGTAAATTATTTAGCTATATATATTTCTAGGAGTTTTAATACATAACACAAAATGAATGGAAAGTTGTTTAAGTATAATCACCTTTATTTTGAATATGTTTTCTGTGATGCGCAATACTGAATTGGTCTAATATTTTAAAACATATTCAATGCAAAATCAGAGAAAAATGAAAATTAAATAATTAATAAATTATCACTACATTAATTACGTTACGGAAAGATGTGACAGTTTGAAAGATATTTAAAGAAGATTAAAATTGTCTATACATTTAAAAAATTTAAAATGTTGTGTTAATAATTAAAAAGATAAGTAGTGCTAAATTTGGAATGGGTTGAATCAACCATTCAAACATGAAAAATCATAATTCAGACCCTTTATATTTCGACCAAAATATAATTATTTGTACAATGGCCTAACTCGATCAAAACAATATAAAAAAAAAACAATTATATCGTTCTCTTTCTAGTCTTCTAATTGTCATCTACGTCAACATTCATCTAATGACGTACTATGATCCTCACTAATTATATATACCGTTCTCTCATTCCTAGTCTTCAAATCATCCCCGCGTCAACATGTACAAATACTTAAAAAATAAGATATTAATACTTTAACGTTCTTCTTTCCTTTTTAGAATCTCAGGCAATTTATTGGCAATTTTGAGGCGATTTGTCGCGATCCCTCATCTTTGGCTTTGGCGATCTATCGTCTCTAATAAATACTTAGAAAATAAGATATTTACTTGAAAAATAAGATATTAATTTGTAAAAAAATAAATTTTGGTAGGATATGTAGGTAAATATGTATGAAAATTATATATACTACAGATATAAATATTTAGAAAATAAGATACTAATAATTGCAATATTTAATATTAATATTTTCAAACGTCATTTGGTGTCATATGTAAAAAATATTTGCACGACGAGATATAAATACTTGTAATGACGAGGCCAAAAGTACTTTATCATGGATCTCATTTGAAAGAGAAAATCGCGTAGAAAACATCCGTAGTTTTAGATTCTAAAAATTCTCACAGATCGTCAGAAATATGGATGAGATTGAACGGAGAAAAAAAACACATCTAAAAACGTGTATGGTTTCACCATATAGTTTGAGTGGTCCCCCTAGATTTTTATAGTGCGGGAACGTTTGGGGGAGTTGGTTGGGGAGATAATTATTTATGTAAAAATTATTCACCTCATAGGTATAAATACTTCCGTGCATAGGGTTAAATAATTGAGAATGACAATATTAATACTTTTAGAAAAAAAATTTAGTGTTGGAGCTTTGCGGTCCCCTAGATAGATCTGATCTTTCCAGATATTTATGTTGCGGGAAAGATTCAGAAATTTTAAGGCCTGTTATCAGCTTCCATAAAAAAAATTAGAGCTCAAAACTGTAATGAACATGCTCAAAACACGACTTTTAAATTAAGCACCACATATGTGGACGTACGTCCATATATGGGGAATATTTCTCATGACGATCAAAACAAAACATTCCTTTTAAATAAAGGGTAATTATATCTTACTTCTTGGTTCCTTCCCTCATTTTTTCTCCAACTAACTAACTTCTTTTTCTAACTATAATTATCAATTCTAACTAACTAATGGTCCTTACAAATTAATTAGTATATTTTCTCCCTCTATTTCTTTCCTCTCTCTCCCTCTCTCTCCCTCTCCCACCTCCGCCTTGATCAGAGTCAAAATGATGATGAATTACGTAGGATTTTGGCTTAGATTTTGCATATTATCTCACACTTATGTTTATTTAATTAGAGAAAAAGGTTACTGCCACCCTCCTTTATGTTTTATTGCAGAAAACAGGTTTTGGAACTATTTCACAACAAATGGAGTAAGAATCAGGTCAATCAGACAAGCGACGCTCATTGACTAAGGCCCTGTTATGGTCCGTACCAGTTGAAATGGACCTAGCTGGATACGGACCAGGAGATGGGGTGATACGCATTAAAACCCTCAGCGACAAGGTGTGAATACGGACCGTATCACCTGATACGGTCCATAACCAAGGCACCCTTTGGGGAATAACTGCCACAAGCGTGTCCAGATCGTGTTTCTTGGCCTCCACTCATCTCCATACGTCCCCTCACTCCTATATAAGGCACCTGGACAGAAGAGAAAATTATCTTTGTAATTTTGGTAGTTAGGGTTAGACTTAATTGAAGTGAGAAAGAGAGGAGTGTTGTAATGATGCCATTCCGCGGCTAAGTTCTTTTCTTAGGGGCTAGGTAGTAAACCTTGTTAGTCATGATGCTTTGATATATATATATATTTTCTGTTGATTATGATTTCTTGCTGTTGATTGAAATGTTTTTGCAATTTATTCTCCCTTCACCTGATTTCAATGATCTAGTCTAATCCTAGGGTAGTGACAGCACTTTATTGGTAGAAAGACTATGATGGACGAGTTAGCCTCGTTGGGAGCCATTAGATTTATGTGAAGAAAACCTTCGCGGGGAAACCATAAATCAGAACCACAAAACACAAACCAAGTTCTGTCATTTGCGTAAGATAAATCGCAGTGTCCTATGTAGTATCCCGGTGGAAGTCCCGTCATTTGCGTAACTGACTCGCGGTGTCCTATGTAGTGTCTTCCATTAACAACAACAGGTAATCAGACCCGACAGAAGTATAATATCAAAGTGGTTGAGTAGCAATGGTGTGCCGAAATCCTAGGAATTCTCATCTCTATCTTTATTTTAATTACTTTTAATTGTTGCAAATTTACATTGATCACAATTCCAAACTCTCAATTTTCAGATTTTGTCTAGCCTTTCGAAAGATTGTGATTTGATCGCTCAAGACTGTAGACCAATATTCCCTGTGGATCGACCTCGATTATACTACTCGATAAGGATTGTGGGCTTGCGATCCGAACCGATAGCATTTCTGATTTTATTAATTTAAAAGAAACATCGCTCTCTTTTGAGTGATCACACCTCCACCCGCCTCTCCCACCACCGCTTCTCCCTCTCCGCCTCCGCCTCCCACCTCTCCCACCTCCATCTCCGCCTCCACCTCCCTCTCCCATCTCCGCCTTCGCTGGATGCAATTAATCCCTCTCAGGATGAATATTGTTTTAGTTGGGATGAATACTTCTTTACATAAGGTATATATACTTACACTAGTGGAAAATGTGCAAACAGTATCACCTCATCAGGATCGGTTAAATTAAAACACTGACACTAATACCTTTGGCATCGGGTAAACACGATAACTGCTCTTGATTGTTAAGTATCAAGATCGGTTACATGTTTAACCGATCTAGATAACTAGTAATCAGGATCGGGATATATATACACCGATCCAGATAATAAACAAGATCGGTAAAAAATACACCGATCTTGATTGTCAAGTATCATGAACGGTCTTTTTATTATCCGATCCTGACAGTTAACATTCAAGATCGGCTAAATAAATAACCGATCCTGGAAAATATGAATTTTTTGATTCCATAGAATAAGATTCAAATTTTTTCAATTCCATAGAAGAAACATATGATTTTTTGAACTTTTCATCGGACTCTTGCTTTTTTTGAAGGTCCTTCTCCTTCATTCAACTCTTGAACATGAAATATAATTTATTAAAACATTTATTTTCATGTTAAGTTCTGTAAACTCTGATGGCAACAACAGAGAAGAACCACCGACTTGTGTAGAACCACCCACTTGTCCCCTCTTCCAGACCTACTTTTGGCAACCTAAATGAGCGTCAATCTGTCCAGATTTGGCATTTTCAATATAAAGCCATATAGTAAGCAGAAAAAATAAAAATTTGAACAAATAATCATTTTTTGCTTTAAAAAAGTCAAAAAGTTGCAGATAAATCAATCAGGATCGGTTATTACAGATCACCGATTCCGATGACTATCACGATCGGTTCTTAATAATAACCGATCTTGATGGTTTCCAGGATCGGTGAACAAGTAAAAAACAGATCCTGATAAATGTATTTCTGCCATTTTTTTTCCTTATCAGGCAGATATAGATATATATGTATATTGAAAAACATATAATTTGTGATCCACACCAATTATTCAAGCAACTCATTTGTGATTGACACCCATTATTCACACATGACATACAAATATGCAATTAAAACAAATATGCCAAACAAATCACAATTTAATCAAGCATCACACAACCATAAATAAAAACAACCATAATATAAATAAGGTAACTTACCATTCAACAAAGAGTTCAATAGAATTAAGTTAGATCATATAGATCTCAAAATAACAAGTTCATCCAAAAGAAGTAAATTAACAAATTCATCCATACATAAGAAGTTAGATCATATAGATCTCAAAATAAACTTAATTAATTAGTTGCCAAAAATAATTAACTTAGTCTTTGATGGCCCGTCGATGCATGTTGGGCATCTCCATTTGACAAGTCGGAGGTCCTTGTTCTCCTTGACCTCCTTGCCAACACATTCCGGATGGAATGTGTTGCGACATGTCTCACAACGGAGCATGACATCCTCCTTGGCCAAAAAGAGGCACTCGAAACACTCCACCATCTCGGCCCAGATTTGTCGTTCTTTCACCGCGAGCTCAACTTCTTCACCGTCACTATCCTCATCACCGTCACTATCCAGATCGAGGTAAGGATTGGAATCAAGAATGCATTCAGCTACGAGTGCCAAGGCCGGGTCATCACTGTAGAAGAACTCCTTCAACTCTCGCTTGGTGAAGTGCTTTGCAAAGTCATCACCCTTGCTGGTTATGAACCGACGGCGAGGAGGCATTTCTAATACAAGAAAATACACAACGTAAAAAATAATGAAAACAAAGTGATCAAAGAAAGGAAGGACATTAAAACCTTGACAAAGTGATCAATGAAAACCTACTGCAAGAAATGGCGAGTGTTGAAGGAGAGAAAATGGCAGATTTTTGAATTGAAGTTGATCGGTTTGAGAGTGAAGAGGGGAAGAGGGGAAGGCTCCTCATTTTAAGTGCTAGTGAGTATCAGGATAGGTTATTTATAATACACCGATCCTGTGTGTGTACCATCGGCGTCGGTTTAACATAAAACCCCGATCGTGATAGTATCTGAATCGGTTAACTTATAATTAACCGATCCTGACTTTAGTTTTGCATTTAATATCCATCTACCCGATATTTTTGGGATCTGTATCACTTGAGGCTCTTGTCTCAAGACAATTGAAAGGGACGGTCCAGATTTACTCTCAGTCGGGGCTAGTATTAATTGTGCTTTGAGATTCGTGTCAAGTTCAAATAACAAATCTAGACCATCTATTTCAATTGTACTCTATGTTACTCGGATACTTCAAACTGGGACCCGTACCCGTATCGGGTGCGTATCGGATACGGATACGGGTACGATACGGACCCGATACGTACTGGATACGCCAGCTGGCGTATCATTAACCGACTCATACAGTCGCCGATACGCGTTGAAACGCACCGATACGGTGCTTGGTGTCTGGATACGCCCCTGATACGGGTCTGCTCCGTGCACCGCGCATAGACCAACCACCCAATACTGCTCCGTGCACCGCGCATAGACCCAAACCACCCAATACTGCTCGTGCACCGCGCATAGACCCAAGGCTAAAATTTTTTTTTGTGCCAAGCAAGAATCGAACCCACGTTGGTTGCACAACACCATGTTGCTTTACCACCACAACCACTCATCTTTCTTGTTAGAAGAGAGTAGGTTTAATATTTAATATATCCTTGTGTTATTGTACCCATATTTTTATATTTAATTTATATAATACTTAATAATATAATTAAAATAATAAATATATATATATAATAGGCATATCGTATCCGAGATTTTTGAAAATTACCGTATCGCCGTATCCGTATCGTATCCGTATCCATGCAACATAGATTGTACTCCATCAGGTAACCTCAAGTGATTTGAATTCATATCTTAAAAAATATGCAATTAAAACATGAAATAAAATTATCTCCTAAATTTTATCATGAAATAAAAAAAAAAAATAAATACTTAAAACTCGAAATAAAATAAGTCATAAATATTGAAGAACAACTCGCATGCTTTCCATTGTCCGGTCAGTAAATGAATCCTGCCAAAAATTAATATAATATGTAAGTCACAAATATTTAATAATATAAAATCTTTTTTTTAATTTTCAGAATGATTTAAAAAACGTTCTTGATATTCATCAAGATCGGTGAAGAAAAAACCGATCGTGATTATTTAGTATCAGAATCGGTTTTTTAAAAACCGATCCTGATAGGAAACCAGCAAGATCGGCTAACAAATTAACTGGTGCTGGTGATTATCAGGATCGGTTTTCTAAATAAACCGATCCTGATACCTTGTTAATTACCTTCTCCCTTTCCAGAATACGAGGTCTTTTGCTCCCTTTCCAGTGCGCGATCTGTCTCTGCCCTCTTTGAGGTGTTTTCGACCTCTGAACTCTCTCTACCCGAAACAAGTGTTTCTCTTCATCATTTTGATCATTTGTTGATTTATCTCGGTTGATGGTTGATTGAGGTAATATAAACCCGATTTCTTCATTTTTAATTTAAAATGCTAACTAATTTTAGGCACAATCCCATAGAGAATCAAGAAATTAGGAAATTCAAGGGGTTTTTATTTGATCTATATTTCTCATTCTACACATGCTCATATAAATCAAATTAATGAAACATTTTTAACTTGGATTGATGAGACTCAAGAATTTAAAATTTGTTTTTATATTAGGGCTCATGTGGTGTATTTTGCTTCAAAAGCTCAACTCAATTCTCATTATTTTTGTAGATTGGCTATTATTGAGGAATCTGGTGCAACGATCTTCATCTCACTCGATTCGGCATCCAAAAAAATTGTAAGTACAACATGAACCTCATGTTTAGTTTTGTGAATGAAACTTGATCATGTATTTTGATAATAATATATATAGTTAATTAAAGGTATTTCCACCATTAGGTATCTAGCTAGAGTATTGTCTTATGAGCCACAACCCAATGAATAATGCCTTTAGGTCATAAAACCCGTTCAAAATTAATCCATTAGGGATTAATTTTGAATAGTCCCCGTTTTGGGACTGCTCTTTGAATACTTTGTCTCAATTAGGATGTGACCACTTGTTAGGCGTGTTTTAGTTTTTAAGGGAATTTCGGCAGCATTTCCTCTTATTAGTTCCCCGAATATTTGGGGAACTAAGGGGAAATGCTGCCGAAATTTCCTTAAAAACTAAAACATGACTAACAAGTGGTCACTACTGAGACAAAGTATTCAAAGAGTGGGATAGGATGGTAACCGGCCCCATGTAAGCCCTAGTGTGAACATTTAAAGTACCATATATTCCCTTGTGCTTAATTGTTTTTTCTTATAATTGCAGATGGACCGCAGTTGGATGTACGGAACATCACGTATATCCAATGAATATATGGCTAGTGTTGATGAATTTATGAAAGTTGCTACGGAAGATACGGCGAAGAATGGGACTGGGCTGATGTCATGTCCTTGTCGTGATTGTAACAATATGAATAAATTTTCCAATCCCAACCAAGTGAGGAACCATTTAATCCGACGTGGATTCAAGCAACAATATAAGCGTTGGATATGGCATGGCGAGAGTTTGGAAACCAAAATACTCGGTGAGCATCAGGAATACCATACTGGTGGGAGTGACGGGAGTGGTGATGGACCACACGATGGGACCGATGATACGGTGGTAGATGAAACTGAAGAGGATTTTGATCAAATGTTACGTGATTTAGAAGAGGATTTTGATAATGATAAGCAGTACTGTGTATTTGAGAATTTGTACGAAGATTCTAATAAGGAATTGTATCCCGGTTGTTCTAAATTTTCAAAATTGAAAGGTGTATTAAAATTGTATAACCTTAAAGCATCAAACGGTTGGAGTGATAAAAGTTTTACTGCGTTATTACAAACATTGAAAGAAATGCTTCCGGAAGGAAACGAGATACCATATAATGTTTACGAAGCGAAGAAAATGTTGTGTCCAGTGGATTTGGAAGTTCAGAGAATACATGCGTGTCCAAATGATTGTATATTATATCGAAATGAGTACGAAGATTTCCACGAGTGTCCAAAATGTGGTGCATCACATTATAGTAGAAAGCATCTAACCAGCGATAAAATGGGAAGTGATAAACCGAATAGAGGACCTCCGGTAAAAGTACTATGGTACCTCCCCGTGATACCGAGATTCAAACGTTTGTTCTCAAATGCCAAAGAAGCGAAATTATTGCGTTGGCATGCCGATAACCGGAAAAGGGACGGAAAATTACGGCACCCCGCTGATTCTCCTCAGTGGAGAAATATTGACAGAAGATTTCCCGAATTTAGCAGTGACCCAAGAAACCTAAAGCTCGGGCTGAGTGCAGATGGAGTGAATCCGCACAGTAGCATGAGCAGTAAGCATAGCAGTTGGCCGGTTCTATTGTGCATTTATAATCTTCCGCCGTGGTTATTTATGAAACGCAAATACATCATGCTGACCTTGCTGATATCAGGACCCAAACAGCCCGGAAACGACATAGATGTGTATCTAGCGCCATTGATCGAGGATTTAAGAAAATTATGGCATCCCGGAGTGGAGATATTTGATGCATATACCAAGGAGAAATTCACTTTACGGGCTATGATTTTCTGCACCATTAATGATTTTCCGGCTTATGGTAATTTGTCGGGTTATAGTGTTAAAGGGGAAAAGCGTGCCCTATTTGCATGGATGATACAGTCGATCTGTGGCTACCACATTCCTCGAAAAATGTGTACATGGGTCATCGTAGATTTCTTCCTGCCAACCACGCACACCGAAAGAGAAAGAAAGCATTCAATGGAAAGACCGAGAATGTCACAGTAAATTATCCATTGACCGGTCAACAAGTTTATTCGAGAGTAAAGGATATCGAAAATCAGTTTGGGAAATGGAAAAAAAAGGCGGTGAGAAAGAAAGGGTCTCCGAAAATTACATGGAAGAAGAGATCAATATTCTGGGATTTGCCATACTGGGAGCATTTAGAGGTTCGACACTGTCTCAATGTGATGCACGTGGTTAAAAATGTGTGTGATAACATGGTTGGAACATTGTTGAATATTCCGGGAAAGACTAAGGATGGTATCAATGCCCAAAAAGACATGCAATTCTTAAACATACGGCCGGATCTACAACCGGCAGAGAAGGAAAGAGAAAAGGGTAAACTTTGCACATATTTAAAACCCGCCATGCATACGTTGTCAAAAAAAGAAAAAAACAAGTTTATGTGAATGCCTTCATGGTGTAAAAGTACCATCTGGATATTCTTCAAATTTTAAGAACCTAGTTTCACTGGAGGGATTAAAATTGATAGGTATGAAGTCGCACGACTGTCATGTTTTACTGACACAGCTTCTTCCTGTTGCAATTCGGGGCATATTGCCACCGTGCGTTAGACAAACCATCACAAAGCTTTGTTTTTTCTTCAACGCCATTTGTTGCAAAGTAAATGATCCTGATACGTTAGATGCTTTGCAGAAGGAGGTTGTCGTCACTCTCTGTCACCTTGAAATGTATTTTCCGCCGTCTTTTTTTGATATAATGGTTCATTTAATTGTTCATCTAGTTAGAGAAATTAAGATGTGTGGGCCTGTTTTTTTGCGGTACATGTATCCGTTCGAGAGATACATGGGATTGTTAAAGGGATATGTGAGGAACCGATATCGTCCTGAGGGCAGCATTGTAAGAGAATATGCTGCCGAAGAGGTGATTGAGTATTGTACTAATTATCTGGATGATTTAAAAGCCATCGGCATCCCTAAACCTCGGCACGGCGGAAGACTTCACGGGGTAGGCACCTTGGGATCGAAATTAATCGTGCCCTTACATAAAACGATGACCCTAGCACATTTACATGTTTTGCAGCACCTCACCGACGTTCATCCTTATTTGGACGAGCACATGACTTTCTTGCGTCAACAGAATCCTAGGAAATCCGATAAGTGGTTGATTGGAGAACACAATGAAAAGTTCGAATGATGGTTTACACGTAGAGTCATGAAAGCTCCGGAGGGAGAAAACATTAAAGAAATTGTCAAAATGTTGGCTCTCGGTCCAGTCCATGTCATGAAAACCTTCCAAGGATTTGACATCAACGGGTATACATTTTACACAAGAAGTCAAGATTTAAAGAGTACCGTGCAAAACAGTGGAGTGACTGTGGTAGCCGTGTCGAGTGATTTTTCAGGAGCTAAAGGTGCCGGACCATCGCATGCCTCGATGTCGTATTACGGGTTTATCGAAGAAATTTGGGAGCTAGATTACAAAAAATTTAAGATCCTGATATTTCAGTGTAAATGGGTCGACAACCGTAAGGGCGTTAAAGTTGACAGCGATGGTTTCATTTTGGTGGACTTCAATAAGGTTGGATACAAGGATGATCCATTTATACTTGCAAGACAAGCCACACAAGTGTTCTACATAACTGATCCGGCCGATCGTTTAAGACATGTTGTCCTCTCCGGGAAAAGACGTATTGTCGGGATTGATAATGTAGATGACGAAGAAGCGTACGATCATTTTGATGATATACCTCATTTTTCCATTGGCATGGCATCTTTACCAACTGTCGTGGATAATGAAACAAGTCACATGCGCAACGATCATAATGAAGGAGAATGGATTGAATAAAATTGATATTCAATGTTTTATTGGTATGTCATATCTAGACTTTTTTAATCTTTTTCCGACTTGAAAAAAAACTTCAATATTCCTGACTTAATGGGTTTATTAATTTTTTTTCAGGAGGCATTATAATTCCTTGGCTATGGGTTGCATGCAAGGTGTCATAAATATTTAAGACTTTTTTCTTTCATTTTAATAATGCTAATTATTGTGTTATTTAGTAAATTTTGAATTATACAAATGTGATGCTAATCATGTAAATGTAAATTATGTGAAAGTAAATATGATGCATTACATAAATCCATTGAAATTATGTAAACAGTGATTTAGTTTTTCAAAGTACTGGATAAATTAATGCCGGACCATCAGGATCGGTTAATAAGTTAACCGAACTTGATCATTGGTACCCAGGATCGGTTATAATATACCCGATCCCGATGACAAAAAATAAAAACAGGATCGGTTGTTTAACAAAAAACCGATCATGATGATGATATATTTTAGCGGGGATTTTATTTGGCGCCTCTCTCGCTACTTAGCGAAAATTGGTCTCCACAATTCATTTTCAAAACTCGATCTGAGCTCACTGATCCCTCTCTCTCTCGCTAATCTCTCTCTCTCTCGGGCACACTCCGCCTCTCTCGGGCGCACTCCGCCTCTCTCGGTACTAACACCGACTCTCTCGGGCTTACGCCGCCGCCTCTCTGCCAAAATCCGCCTCTCGCTACTCTCATAGTCTTACGGTGCTCACGCCGCCGCCTCTCTCGCCGCGCATTCTCGCCTCTCTCCTCTAGTGCCGGTGCTCTCGGTGGTGCTTCCATCTCTCTCTCGGACTAATTTCGCACTAATTTCGGGTAAATGCTCAAACACCTTTTAACTGGTACCGGCCTTTTAACTGGTACCGGCGTTGAGTTCACCGTTTAATTGGCACCGGCCTTGGTGTTACTGAGTAACTGTGTTGCTGTTGCTGGTACCGGACTTGGTTGTTCAAAGTTATACTTTTCATAGTTTATATTTTTAGCATGTAAAATTTTTCATAGTATATATCCTTCAAGTTGTATTGTTCAAAGTTATATTGGGATCAAGGTTTAGATTGTTCAAAGTTATATGCTGCTCCAGTTTAGAAAATTCACATGTTGCTCCAGTTTTGAAAAAACAGCACAAATACACATGCTGCTCCAGTTTTGAAAATTCACTAAAAATAGCAGAAAAAACCAAATAAATCAAATTTTCACTCTAAATTGGTTGTTTTTTTTATTCTCTATCTAACCGTTCAGATGGCTTTTTGGTTTGGAGTATTGATCAGTCTCCACTAACTGATTTGTGTAACGCTCGTTTGAATTTATATAATTGTTCCAGGAGGGTCATCGAGCTGCTCCTATCATGTCTAGTGGTGAGGCTAGTGGCGGTGATGGTGGTGGTGGTGGTAGCGAGCGCGCCTCGGGTGAGAAGCGAGTAAGAGGGCCTTCCCAACTTGCTACCGTCGTTAATCAGACCGGCAAGCATGTTGAATTTGATGCAATTGGGAGGCCTATTATTAATAGGCAAACCACTAAATATCCCTCGCACCTTGGGATATTGGTAAGAAGGAACGTTCCTATAACGTGCCTAGAGTGGTCTCAGGTAGAAGACGACGTGAAGGAAAAGATATGGAACCAAATCTAGGTAATTACACGGTCCTATTTTCACAAGCTAGCAAAGTTGAATTTAACTCACGTAAACATTGATTAATTTCTATTTGTTTGGCAGATGGACTGGAATATTGATGGTGATGATCCGCATTTGAAGAAGAAGATAATACAAAAAATGGCAGAAATGCACCGAAAGTTCAGAGTAGCTTTGACTAAGCACGTCAACGCAGGTACGACGCCCGACCTTGAGAAGCTCTCGATCACACAACAAGCTTGGGATGCCTTTGTCGAATCCCGCCGATCGGATGAATTCAAGGTATCGTTTTTTTTAACTATGACGTTCAATGAACCTAATTGTTTAATTGTTCAATGATTTTCATAACTCGTAATTGTTTCTTTGGGTAAATTGCAGAATAAAAGCAATAAGGGGAAGGAGAATCAGTCCAAGAACAAGTATAAACATTAACTGGGATCCAGAGGGTACAGCGGTGAGAAATTCCAGAATAGGCTCAAAGAAGTTTTCCAGCAAATTGCAAACGATAAAGCAGTAAGTAGTGATCCGTCTACCCAGGGGTCAACTACTATACTGTCACAGGAGCAGTTTCTTGATATGTCTGTTCAGTATAGGCATGTCTCATGGACACTAGGACACACGAAGCAGTCAGCCGATGGCCAGGGACTTCTTTATCCTAACGAGGACACAGAAGCAGTCGTCAAGACTATTGTGAGGATTTAGATATTTTCATTCCTTGAAATTCAACCCTAATTTATTATGTTGTAACATGTTGGCATTGTCATTTTAGGAAGAACAACAGGAGGCTGTCAACAAAGGCTTGTTGCCCGTCGATCGTTACGACGATGTTCTAGGAAAATCTCTGCCGAATCTGGAACATGCTGGGAGGGTGAGAGGCCTTGGATCTCTGGTGGGTATTAAAAAGGCATATCAGGGAAGCGGAAAAAGGAGGAGACACATGCCTTATGGGTCTGGCGCAGACATTGAAGATAGGATACAGAGAGAAGTGGCGGCGAGAGTACAAGTTGCAGAGGCGAGATTAAAGGGAGAAATGGAGGAGAGAATGAGAGAAATGTTAGAGGAGAAAATGGCAACATTGATGGGCCGAGGAATACTCGCGGAAAGCCCAACAGCCGCTCACAGCCCAACAGCCGTTCAGAGCAGCTGCCAGTCAGTTGGACCACGGACTTCCCTCTTTTTCCCGATGGAGGTAATGCAAATAAATACATATTTTTCTATTCAAATAACATAAATAATTCTATTACGTACATGCTTTTGTTTTATACATATTATTTCCTTCGAATTAATTTTTTTAGCATGTACAGCCGTCGCAACTAGGATGCAGACTTCTCATGGACAGAGATGGGAAGAAGGTTGAAGTGGCTTCGGGGACAATTAGTGTTCCAGTAAATTGTGAAGAGACCATTCACACGAGGCCTCTACCACCCGACCATGCAAGGGTAATGGTGGATGAAGTGGTCCCGGGTGAAGAAGACACCCCTCTACCTGTACCACATGAAGACATGCCAACCATCATCTCAGCCGTTGGCAGCTCCACCGCATGACCGATGGATATGATATCCATTGATCAGGTAAAAAATGCATATTATTATTACAACTTCTTATACTTATAAATTTGTATCTATATGGTAGAGTTTTAGTTGATGGTATTGTCTTAATTGCAGGAACCACGCAAAGTTCGTACTGGTGGGGATGTGGTACAAACTGGCGCAGACATGTTTGGTGGTATCGATTTTGGCCGTTTTCCACAGTTTTATACCCTTCTGCGTGATCGGTTCTTGAGCCAACCTAACAAAGCATTTCACGTCAACCTGCCACCTGACCTTTTCCAAACCGAAGAACCCATGGTAGTCAATGCAGATGATTTTTTGACGTTGGTTAAACCAAAGGAGTGGCTCACCGCACCGATT
This sequence comes from Carex myosuroides, assembly GCA_028015225.1. Taxonomy (NCBI): domain Eukaryota; kingdom Viridiplantae; phylum Streptophyta; class Magnoliopsida; order Poales; family Cyperaceae; genus Carex; species Carex myosuroides. Next base: position 521,258 of record CM051471.1, read on the forward strand.
ATTCAGATCTTCATGATGTGAGTTAACATTCGTAATAATGGTAGAATGTAATACTTTTAATCCAAAATGAAAAAATCGAGATCACCTATATGCCCTTTTTTGCAGGTATGTGCGAAAATACAACAAGGAGGAACATCGAGAAGATGAGCGTGTTGGTTTCATGGACCCCATGAAAACAAATGAACTGTTGTTGGACAGTGATGCCCAATCAAAAGAATACGTCGAGAAATACATAAAGGAGGCACTGAGACAAAACCGGAACAAGAAATTGATATTCATACCGTATCATCAGAAGTTAGTGCTATATATATATTATAATTTTATTAAGTTTCTTTCATTTCGTAGAAATTATAGAATGTGAGATGATACAAAACCTAATATGCAGAGAACATTGGCTCTTGGTCGTGCTTATGCCAAGAGATAGTCAGGTGTACGTGTTCAATTCTCTCAGTGTTTATTGTTCCAGTAAGACCGTTGGTAAGAAATTGGTTTCACATCACCCGAAGATCATCGATGCGCTCAAAATGTATGCTTTTCAAACTTTCATTTGTCAAATCTATAGATTTTCATTAATATTTTTCTTAGAATTTGTAGTATTTTTTTCAACAGGCCCTACCAATTGGACCAGATGATTGGAGGAAGTGGAAAATGCTCTAATTTGAAGATTAATTATTGCAGGGTAAGTACTTATTTTTGAACTTCTCTTATTGTTTGTAAATTGCTAAGTTGGTGATGTTAAACGAGGGACTTAGATGTAAAAAATGGTGAAATTTGGTTATGATATGATTATAGGGACCTAGCTGCAAATTAAAATTGGTCAAAATCTATATGTGCAAAAATTGTTTAATTTTTTTAACTCTCTTGATGTGTAATGTAGTGCCCACAACAAAATAGAAGTTGGGAATGTGGATATTATGTCATGATGTTCATGCACGACATAATACACCGCTTCCTCCGTGATTTTCCGAAAATGAAGGTATATACACATTTATATATTTTCCAAAAGTAAGCATAGTTGCTTCAAATATAATTAAGTACATATTTAATTGTGCTCTTATATCATTTAAAAAATGCAGGACTTTCCCACTAAGTACCCGGTTTACAGAATGGACGAGATTCGCAACTCGTGGTGTAACTTTTTCTTAAAGGAGGTAATCATTCAAAAAAGTAAAACAATTTAGGATGTGATAATTTGTAATAATTTAGGAGCTTAATAATTCTAAGATATGGTGTATCGATTTAGGAGCTTAATAATTTGTATCGATTTAGGAGCTTAATAATTTGTATCGATTTAGGAGCTTAATAATTTATGATGTGATACTTTGGTAATAATTTAGGATGTGTATCGATTTGTGGTGATTCCTGATGCATATATGATAGGTCTTTTGTGATAATTCCTGATGCATGTGATATCCTATATAGGCTAGCAAAATATACTGGAAGCTGGCCAAATATAAAATAATTTTTTTTAAAACACGGTAAGAAATCAGGATCGGTTATTTATTTATCAACCGATTCAGATAACTATCCGAATCGGTTCTTCATAACTAACCGATCGTGATAACAACCTTCTGGATCGGTTCATATAAGTAAACCGAACCTGATAGTTATCTGAATCGGTTCTTAATAAACCGATCCAGTTGTTTTGTTGTAATATTAAAAAATATTTTATATATTGGCCGGAATATTGGATCGGGTAACTAAACCGATCCAGATACGCATTATAGAATCGGTTTGTTAATAACCGATCCAAGTGTTTAATTAATTTGTTTTATTAATTTGCCCAGATAATAAATATAGGATCAGTTAATAATAAACCGAGCCTGATGATACCTCGCATATTTAGTCTATTTTAGGCCTGTTTTAGTACCAGATTCGTGCCATAATTCACCAGAATCATGTGCATTTCATCGATATATCTTTAGAATTTGGTACTGCTGAGTGTTTGTTTGTTTTCTGCAGGTTTGGAGCAAAACACACGAAGAAATGGCGATTCACATGATGAGGTACGACCCTTACCAGGCTTGGTACGGGTCGGACCATACTTAGCTGTTTTCAGCTCTTCACGCCTGGTACGGCCAGGCCGTACCAAATTGGTACGGGCCGTACATGAAGGCGTCCTGACAGATTCAAATTTGGGCAGAGGCTATTTAAGGCGGGGAACTCTCCAGATTTCGTATCCAATTCATTCCAGATAGATCTGAGAGCTCAGTAGGAGAGAGAAAGAAGGCTAAGGAGCTGAAAGCAAGAAGGAAAGAAGAGGAAGAGGCGAAACTCGACGGATCTAGCTTCCTCCTCCATCTCCCTTCAATCCATGGCTATCTCTCTTCCTCTTATTGTATTTTTAGACATTGCTATGTGCTGTGAGTAGATCATTTTAGTTTCTAGGGTTAGAGATCGAATCTTGATTTGTTTTGACTTTCTTTGACTTTTACTTTGTATGAACTCTTTAGTTTGATTGATTGTGATTTTCATTGTTATATCTTGCTTTGCTTGCTGTGATTGTTGTATGATGTCCCTTTAGGTTTAGATCGAACCTATCAAGGTCATGTGATCATCTCAATCTCTCATCCAATTCAAGTACATAGGGTAGAATAGTTCGAATTGAAGCCGAAAGGTTGAATTCTCCTCTAATCGACAGATTAGAGGGTGCCTTAGACATCTAATCAATCAGCTAGGGTAGATCTGTACCAACATACGATGGTTGAGGTGTAGAAACCCTAAAAGGCTCTCAATCGCATTCCAACCTAGATCTTGATCCAACAAACGACGGTTGAGGGTTAGGAACCTTAGGTATGGTCAATTGAACCTTTCTAAAGAGTTTAGCACAAGGTACCAGCAAGGAAATGCATTTACTCGAACTGGTAGGTTCTGTTCTGGGAAGCCGGTACGGGTCTTACCAGGGTGGTACGGCCTAGCCTTACCAAGTGAGGTACGGCCTAGCCGTACCTACTTAGTACGGGCCGTACCACTAGAGGCAGATCAGAGATGAAGTCTTAAACCCTGGAAACACCTTTTATCCATAATCAAAACACAATTTACATTTGTTCTAAACATTTTGTTACATCTTCTTCAATTGTCTGAACAGTTTGATTTGATACCTTAGGAAATTAAATACCAAACAAAACCTTTTCAACTTCTAGTTTTCAATCAAGTTTAGATAGAACTTAACCGAGTGATTAGCCGTCTCTGAGGATCGATACCCGATTATACTACACGGCAGAGGTTGTGCACTTGCATCCTTTACTCGTGGAGTGTTAACGAGGTTTAAAAGGTACGCTTTCAAGCGTGCCGAAACTTGCGTTGCGCTTTGCTGCGAACAAGTTTTTGGCGCCGTTGCCGGGGACGGTAACCAATTGCTTAGTTAGGTTTTATCTTACTTAGTTGATCTAGATTTTATCTTGTATCTTTATTGCTTTTCTTATTCAAAAAAAAAAAAAAAAAAAAAAAAAAATACTAAAAACTGGCTTTTGAACCCCCCCCTGCAGGCAAATACAGGCTGACATACAATCTGAGAAGCAAGGGGCCCACTGTTCGATCAAACTCCTCCAGACTCATCCGACACTGCTCAGCCACCCCCTGGTACGACCCGTACCAACTCAGGCACGGCCAGGCCGCACCAATCTGGTCCGACCCGTACCAATTCAGGCACGACCAGGCCGCACCAATCTGGTCCGACCCGTACCATCTGAGGAGCTCAAGATGTACATGGTGACAGACCGACATTGGTATGGCCGCGACAATTTTCAAGCTGGAGGAGGTGGCCGATCCGAAGCTGATCAGATCACAGCTCTATATGCTAGAGCTGCCAAGCTAGAGGAAGCCATGATCGCAGCTCTACATGCCAAAGCTGCCAAGCTGGAGGAGGCCGTAGAGAGTTATTCAATCAGACTGAGCACGAGAGCAGCCAGAAACCAGCAACCACAGCCATGTGCCATATGTGGGGACAGGAGACACTCTTATGAGTATTGCCCACTGGCTGATTGGAGTGAGGAACAGGAGCAGGATGGCTATATCAGCAACAACAATTGCAATTTCTACGACCCTGCACCATTCGATGACTCGAACAATTGCGCATTCCAACCCGATCCACCCGAGCCGTACATTGATCCCGCTGAGATCGAATTCATACACGAGCAAGGGAAGGTGAACCAGATGCTGTGGGAACAGTTGCAAAACATGTCCACACAGATGGCCGCTCAACAAAATCAAATGGCTGCCCAAAACAAGTTGCTGGAGCAATTGAGTCACATCATCATCTCACGCCAATCTCAACCTGCAAAGCTGCCAGCTCAGCCAGAATGCGAAGGACCAGCCCAGCCAACAGACCAGACCGCACTTGACGCGACCCGCATCATTGAGACACGACCCGCATCACCCACGGAAGAACATGTGGACCCAGGTTGCATCGAGCCAAGTCGACCTGCATCTCCACCTGAAGAGCATGTAGACGAGACCCGCACGCCACCTGATGCGACCCGCATGCCGTGGTCTGATGACCTGGAGACCAAAGGAAGCGATTGGGATTGGTCAGCATGCGATGCCATTCCACCTGATGCGACCCGCGTCAAGACCCAGACAGAGCGGCTGACTCCTGAGCTCAAGCCTCCAGCAGCTCACCTCAGGTACGAGTTTCTAGACCCAGATAGATGTCGTCATGTAATCATAAGCGCAGATCTTGAACCCGATCGGACTGCTACACTCTTGGAGAAATTGGAAGCGCACAAAAGCGCGATCGGGCGCTCGATCAAGAACTTGATGGGAATCTTGCGGATTCTTCTGATGCAAGAGTGTGATCGCATGGGCCGTGTACCTCAGAAGTGGGTGCTTCCACCAGTGCCACCTGATCCACCTCCCACCGATGACTGAGCGGGTATGTTTTCTCTTTCCCTTTTGCTTCTATATCTCTTTATCTTTCAGTCTTGAAGCATTGAGGACAATGCTCAGGCTAAGCTTGGGGGGGAAGACGACTTTTTGTATCTTAGGATTTACTTTTGTGTTTTAGGATTTATTTTGATTGCACTTAGGTCATTTTTACTTTTCTCTTGCATTGTTAGGTGAAAATTTGCGTGAATTGCTAGAATTGAGAATAACTTTGAAACAATTTGGTTGTGATTAGAATTGAGTGAATTGGAACTAACCCATGATTGGTTATTGAACTACTTAGGTTGAGATGTTTTTAATAATGGAAAAGATGAAACAAACTTAGAATTGAATCGAACGAGATTATTCGAAAAAACTGAATTGTGCCTTTAGGAATTGAGATTTTCAAATTAAGAAAGTTTGGAATATCCATTGGTATGAATGAATACCAATGGATGTGTGTATTCATGGTGTGAGCAAACCAAAAAAAAGAAAAGAAAAAGAAAAAAATAAAAAAATGAGAAAAAGAAAAAGAGAAAACAAAAGAGAAAAGATGGAGAAAATAAGAGTACTGGCAATAAGCCTCGAATGGGCGCCTTTGAGCTCGTCTCCCAATTAGAAATAAAGAAAGAAAATTTTGCTCATACCAACACACTTCGTTCGCAACTTTCTTACCCTTAAGCTTGATTCAAGCTTGGGGGAGGGCAAATGCAAAGAAAAATCACTTTGAATAAAAGCAATAATTCGGAAAAAGAATGAAATTGATTCGATCAAACCTAGGTAATTAGTCTTTCCATTGTTAGAAGCATCTCAAAATAAGAAGTTCAATTGACTAATTGTTGGAGTGAATCAAGGTTTACAAAGGAATGTTTGAATTACAACCGAATCGATTCTAGAAATTCTTGACTATAGCACACTCACGTAGGTTTTCACATTTAGACTTGTATCTGCATTTAGATTTAGTTGTCCAGCACTTTTACCCGAGTTTGAAACTTTTTGCTTGAGGACAAGCAAAGGTTCAGCTTGGGGGAATTTGATACCTCGCATATTTAGTCTATTTTAGGCCTGTTTTAGTACCAGATTCGTGCCATAATTCACCAGAATCATGTGCATTTCATCGATATATCTTTAGAATTTGGTACTGCTGAGTGTTTGTTTGTTTTCTGCAGGTTTGGAGCAAAACACACGAAGAAATGGCGATTCACATGATGAGGTACGACCCTTACCAGGCTTGGTACGGGTCGGACCATACTTAGCCGTTTTCAGCTCTTCACGCCTGGTACGGCCAGGCCGTACCAAATTGGTACGGGCCGTACATGAAGGCGTCCTGACAGATTCAAATTTGGGCAGAGGCTATTTAAGGCGGGGAACTCTCCAGATTTCGTATCCAATTCATTCCAGATAGATCTGAGAGCTCAGTAGGAGAGAGAAAGAAGGCTAAGGAGCTGAAAGCAAGAAGGAAAGAAGAGGAAGAGGCGAAACTCGACGGATCTAGCTTCCTCCTCCATCTCCCTTCAATCCATGGCTATCTCTCTTCCTCTTATTGTATTTTTAGACATTGCTATGTGCTGTGAGTAGATCATTTTAGTTTCTAGGGTTAGAGATCGAATCTTGATTTGTTTTGACTTTCTTTGACTTTTACTTTGTATGAACTCTTTAGTTTGATTGATTGTGATTTTCATTGTTATATCTTGCTTTGCTTGCTGTGATTGTTGTATGATGTCCCTTTAGGTTTAGATCGAACCTATCAAGGTCATGTGATCATCTCAATCTCTCATCCAATTCAAGTACATAGGGTAGAATAGTTCGAATTGAAGCCGAAAGGTTGAATTCTCCTCTAATCGACAGATTAGAGGGTGCCTTAGACATCTAATCAATCAGCTAGGGTAGATCTGTACCAACATACGATGGTTGAGGTGTAGAAACCCTAAAAGGCTCTCAATCGCATTCCAACCTAGATCTTGATCCAACAAACGACGGTTGAGGGTTAGGAACCTTAGGTATGGTCAATTGAACCTTTCTAAAGAGTTTAGCACAAGGTACCAGCAAGGAAATGCATTTACTCGAACTGGTAGGTTCTGTTCTGGGAAGCCGGTACGGGTCTTACCAGGGTGGTACGGCCTAGCCTTACCAAGTGAGGTACGGCCTAGCCGTACCTACTTAGTACGGGCCGTACCACTAGAGGCAGATCAGAGATGAAGTCTTAAACCCTGGAAACACCTTTTATCCATAATCAAAACACAATTTACATTTGTTCTAAACATTTTGTTACATCTTCTTCAATTGTCTGAACAGTTTGATTTGATACCTTAGGAAATTAAATACCAAACAAAACCTTTTCAACTTCTAGTTTTCAATCAAGTTTAGATAGAACTTAACCGAGTGATTAGCCGTCTCTGAGGATCGATACCCGATTATACTACACGGCAGAGGTTGTGCACTTGCATCCTTTACTCGTGGAGTGTTAACGAGGTTTAAAAGGTACGCTTTCAAGCGTGCCGAAACTTGCGTTGCGCTTTGCTGCGAACAAGTTTTTGGCGCCGTTGCCGGGGATTTACTTTTGTGTTTTAGGATTTATTTTGATTGCACTTAGGTCATTTTTACTTTTCTCTTGCATTGTTAGGTGAAAATTTGCGTGAATTGCTAGAATTGAGAATAACTTTGAAACAATTTGGTTGTGATTAGAATTGAGTGAATTGGAACTAACCCATGATTGGTTATTGAACTACTTAGGTTGAGATGTTTTTAATAATGGAAAAGATGAAACAAACTTAGAATTGAATCGAACGAGATTATTCGAAAAAACTGAATTGTGCCTTTAGGAATTGAGATTTTCAAATTAAGAAAGTTTGGAATATCCATTGGTATGAATGAATACCAATGGATGTGTGTATTCATGGTGTGAGCAAACCAAAAAAAAGAAAAGAAAAAGAAAAAAATAAAAAAATGAGAAAAAGAAAAAGAGAAAACAAAAGAGAAAAGATGGAGAAAATAAGAGTACTGGCAATAAGCCTCGAATGGGCGCCTTTGAGCTCGTCTCCCAATTAGAAATAAAGAAAGAAAATTTTGCTCATACCAACACACTTCGTTCGCAACTTTCTTACCCTTAAGCTTGATTCAAGCTTGGGGGAGGGCAAATGCAAAGAAAAATCACTTTGAATAAAAGCAATAATTCGGAAAAAGAATGAAATTGATTCGATCAAACCTAGGTAATTAGTCTTTCCATTGTTAGAAGCATCTCAAAATAAGAAGTTCAATTGACTAATTGTTGGAGTGAATCAAGGTTTACAAAGGAATGTTTGAATTACAACCGAATCGATTCTAGAAATTCTTGACTATAGCACACTCACGTAGGTTTTCACATTTAGACTTGTATCTGCATTTAGATTTAGTTGTCCAGCACTTTTACCCGAGTTTGAAACTTTTTGCTTGAGGACAAGCAAAGGTTCAGCTTGGGGGAATTTGATACCTCGCATATTTAGTCTATTTTAGGCCTGTTTTAGTACCAGATTCGTGCCATAATTCACCAGAATCATGTGCATTTCATCGATATATCTTTAGAATTTGGTACTGCTGAGTGTTTGTTTGTTTTCTGCAGGTTTGGAGCAAAACACACGAAGAAATGGCGATTCACATGATGAGGTACGACCCTTACCAGGCTTGGTACGGGTCGGACCATACTTAGCCGTTTTCAGCTCTTCACGCCTGGTACGGCCAGGCCGTACCAAATTGGTACGGGCCGTACATGAAGGCGTCCTGACAGATTCAAATTTGGGCAGAGGCTATTTAAGGCGGGGAACTCTCCAGATTTCGTATCCAATTCATTCCAGATAGATCTGAGAGCTCAGTAGGAGAGAGAAAGAAGGCTAAGGAGCTGAAAGCAAGAAGGAAAGAAGAGGAAGAGGCGAAACTCGACGGATCTAGCTTCCTCCTCCATCTCCCTTCAATCCATGGCTATCTCTCTTCCTCTTATTGTATTTTTAGACATTGCTATGTGCTGTGAGTAGATCATTTTAGTTTCTAGGGTTAGAGATCGAATCTTGATTTGTTTTGACTTTCTTTGACTTTTACTTTGTATGAACTCTTTAGTTTGATTGATTGTGATTTTCATTGTTATATCTTGCTTTGCTTGCTGTGATTGTTGTATGATGTCCCTTTAGGTTTAGATCGAACCTATCAAGGTCATGTGATCATCTCAATCTCTCATCCAATTCAAGTACATAGGGTAGAATAGTTCGAATTGAAGCCGAAAGGTTGAATTCTCCTCTAATCGACAGATTAGAGGGTGCCTTAGACATCTAATCAATCAGCTAGGGTAGATCTGTACCAACATACGATGGTTGAGGTGTAGAAACCCTAAAAGGCTCTCAATCGCATTCCAACCTAGATCTTGATCCAACAAACGACGGTTGAGGGTTAGGAACCTTAGGTATGGTCAATTGAACCTTTCTAAAGAGTTTAGCACAAGGTACCAGCAAGGAAATGCATTTACTCGAACTGGTAGGTTCTGTTCTGGGAAGCCGGTACGGGTCTTACCAGGGTGGTACGGCCTAGCCTTACCAAGTGAGGTACGGCCTAGCCGTACCTACTTAGTACGGGCCGTACCACTAGAGGCAGATCAGAGATGAAGTCTTAAACCCTGGAAACACCTTTTATCCATAATCAAAACACAATTTACATTTGTTCTAAACATTTTGTTACATCTTCTTCAATTGTCTGAACAGTTTGATTTGATACCTTAGGAAATTAAATACCAAACAAAACCTTTTCAACTTCTAGTTTTCAATCAAGTTTAGATAGAACTTAACCGAGTGATTAGCCGTCTCTGAGGATCGATACCCGATTATACTACACGGCAGAGGTTGTGCACTTGCATCCTTTACTCGTGGAGTGTTAACGAGGTTTAAAAGGTACGCTTTCAAGCGTGCCGAAACTTGCGTTGCGCTTTGCTGCGAACACCTGATACTTACATTTCGGGATCAGTTGTGTTTGTTAACCGATCCAAATACTAACAATTCGGGATCGGTTAGAATTAATAACCGATGTAGATTCTAGCTAGTTGGGATCGGTTAATTTAGAAAACCGATCCCGATACCTATAAATCGGGATCGGTTTTGTATTAATTATCCGATCCAGATTGTTTCTATCTGGATCGGTTGGTTAACCGATACAGTTGAGATTGACTACTTGTATCGGCTGGAACAGGATCGGCTGTAGGTCCGATCCTGATGTGCGAATCTAGCCGATCCTGATTTGTATTTTTCCACTAGTGTTAGTATGACAGGATGAATATTTTTTACATTAGAAATGTATAATTAGTATGACAGAAAGAATACATACTACCATATCAGCGTGTATTAATATCAGTATTTTTGAATAGTAAGACTGCTTTATTGGATGAATATTTTGTTACATTTGTCATATACTATTTACACTTACACGACGAAGATGAATACTTGTTGAATGAGATATGAATACTTGCATGACGAGGGTGAATACTTGTGCAACGGACAACTCGAAAGTATGTCATCATGGATCTCATTTGCAAGATAAAATTGTGTAGAAGACGTTCGTGATTTTAGATTTGCAAACTTCCTCACAAATTGTTAGAAATATTAGTTAGATTGAACGGAGAAAAAAAAATCACCTCTAAAAACGTGTAAAATATGGGTGGGTGATGTGTCCAGTTTTTTTTAAATACTTGATATATTATGGTGAATCATTGATGTATCACATATTAATACTTATTGTAATATAAATGAATACTTGATGTTATTTTCACTTGCAATGGCGGTTGTGTGGTCCCTCCACTTTTTTACGCGTTTTCTTTTGTTTTTAGCGGACGGCAGTTGTGGTCCCCTACTATCTCCACGTAATTAACGCGTAATTAATGCTCTAAATGTCATAATGTTTCAATATATAATTCTTTCTCAAAGATGAGTACTTTTATTTACATGGATGAATACAACTTGTGTTAAGTGTGAATACATTTTCGCAAATCATCCCCCGGCAATTATGTGGTGAAAGCAGTTGTGGTCTCCTACTATCTCCGCATAATTAAGTGGTCCCCTACTTATCTGAAGCGGGAGAAAAACGGGGAATGAATACCGGGAGATAGCTAGGCTCTCCCTTAAATAAGTTATGCCTCAAATTATTTGCTTGATAAGATATTAAGGGAATATTTCCCTGTGACGATTGACGGCTGTCTTTGAATTTTACAAGCTAATTAATAAGTTGTTTCAATAATTGAAACATTTATTATGGTTGTAAGTTGCATTAGTTTATTACACACCTCACCTGCAACATCGCCCACTTGCGTTACTAAAGTTAGGGAACTGGACACATCCAAGAAAAGAGGGAACTGGACACATCCAGTTCGGACTAAACTGGATTGCGACAGCAAATAGGTAGCCATATTCCCTGCGATTTATATAGTCTCTTAAAGCTCACTCTCAGCTCACTAGATCTGGTTAATTTCATTGTAAATCATAGTGAATAACCAACAAACAAGTTACAATGATAATCAATATTCTAAAATAACTGTCTAGTAGTACTACTTGACCGAGCGGAGAATGAGTGTTTTTGTTTGAGTGACGCTATGGTGCTATGCATAGCACCAATGGCTAGTGTACTACGGCTCAATATAGTACTTTTTAAAATTCTAACGGTCGATCCGAACCGTTCAATGTGATATTCATATGAATATGTACTTGCAAACTAAATTTTATATTTTTTTGAATTTTTTTACTTTTTTTTAGATAGGTAGAAAAATCAGTGTTTTCTGAAAATTCTGGACCATCAAAATTCTACCCATCTAAAAAAATAGTAAAAAAATTTAAAAAAATATAAAATTTAGTTTGCAAGTACATATTCATATGGATATCACATTGAACGGTTCGGATCGACCGTTAGAATTTAGCCATCCGTGCTATGCATAGCACCATAGCCTCACTCTTTTGGTTTTCTCTAAATTGGGACCAAATGAAAGATTAAGTGGGCTAGTGGGTCCGAACCCGATTGGTTTATCAGGCCACGTTTTACATTTTGAAATGGGCTTTGGGCTAAATTTAGAGACCATGGTCTTTTAAATCATCTTGATTATATTTTTATTTTTTTTGAAAAAATTTAGCACATATGACGATCCAGAGGATAATAGTGAATGACTGTCTTGACAGAAACTTCAAATCTTTTTTACTTAATTTGCAATACAAGGTAAAACAAGACTTGATGCACAAATTAGTCAGATGATTTGATTGTGCATCAGTTAATTCATTTATATACTCTTATTTTTTTCGGAGACCCACAACAACTTGATACTTCTTTCGGTGAGTACTGAACCAATTTTTTTATGTGCGTTACAATAAATTGTATGCTTTATATTAATTCATTTCGGTAGAGTTTTCACTTTCGTGGTAAATCATCGATTGCTTGTGATCTTTGATATATGAAATGATAGTGAACTATATGGAGAATCTAAGTGGTATTTTTTGTGGAGATATATAATTAGCGCCAATTTTATCTGTGGCAATATGATAGTTCTGATTAATTCCTTGTATTCTATGGTTGTTAGGTTCATTATATATGAAGAAAAGCAGCTCTGATCCAAACAAAATACTCTTCTTCTAAAATTATTGATAAATTGGGGACCTAGATCGACATAGCTTATATAAAAAAGGGTCGTGCAAAAAACAGAGTTGTGCACGTAACAAAAAACAAAGTCAATTTATTGCTAAAGCCAAAAAAAAAAAAAAAATTAAGTCAATGCACTCTGGCCATTGATTTTGGCGGTCGCCTGTTTTGGACTATCAAAATCAAATTAATCCAAAACCACATTCTCCTACTATTCCCATTCCAATCTCTCTTCCTCCTGAGCACTATCTGCAGCTTATTGAAAACAAAGATGGCGATGATTCTTGATGCATTCCTGTCAAAGTTTAACGAACATCTTGTGCAAATGGTGCAGGATGAAGTGGGCAAGCTGCTGGGTATTCCTGGGTATTCCAATGCGTCCTTGCCGATGCTGAGAGGAGGCAGAGCAAGGGCAGTTCCATCGAGCGGTGGCTTATGCAACTCAAGGATATCATGTATGATGCCGATGATGTAATCGACCTTTGTCAGATCAAGGCAAAGGAGTGCCTTGCTGGCTCTAGTTCTCCTTCCTCTGCAAATGCCCGTGGTGGCTTCTCTTTTTTGTTTTTATTCAAAAACCCATTCGTTGACCCATCCTATGACCCGTTATTTGCTCATGAGATTTGTTTCAAAATCTAGAATATCAATTCGAAACTAGAAGAAATTGCCAAGAGAAAGGTTGATCTGGGTTTGATGGAATCACAAATCTCTCCTAGGCCTTTTAAACGAGTTTGCTGTGAGGACACGATCATCAGTCGTAAAACTGATCCCTTGGTTGTGGTAGATGATATTGTGGGAGAAAAGATTGAAGAAGATAACGAGTTGCTTGTGAACTGGCTGACTGAAGAAGAGACGAATGCGAGAAAAATCATTTATGTTGTAGCAATTGTGGGAATGGGTGGAATTGGGAAGACCACTCTAGTGAAAAAGATCTTTTCTGATCCAAAAATTCAGGAGGAATTCCCATTGAAAATTTGGGTGTGTGTTTCAAAGGATATGAATGGAATAGAATTGTTGAAATGTGTGATCCGGGAGGTAGGAGGTGATCACGGTGTTGCTCAGGAAAGATCGGAGTTGGTGCCTTTACTTGAGAGGCTCGTTCAAGGGAAAAAGTTTCTTCTTGTTCTCGATGATGTTTGGAAAGAGAGCCGAGCGGTGTGGGATGGTATGTTGCGCGCTCCCATGAGTGGCGGAGCTTACGGGAGTAGGTTACTTGTCACCACACGAGATGAAAGAGTTGCGGGCGGAATGAGGGCAGCGAAGTTACATCGAGTAGAGAAGTTGTCTGATGAAGATGGGTGGTCCCTATTAATAAAACAGGTAATATTTATTAATTGTTTAGCCTTAATTAGCCTTGATACTTTGTCTAGATTATAATTTAAGTATTGGATTCTTAAACCAACAATTTGGCAGTCGTATAACAAATACAAGCTAGCTTATTTAATCCTACATAAACAAGGACTATTTTTTTATAATTAAGCAATAATAGGTATAGTGCCTACTATTATTATTGGCCTAAATAATGGAACTTCAAATTAATATATCTCTGCTCGCCAATTGACCATTTTTAACAATTAATATATTCTTCAAAATATTTCTAAACATTATTTAATTTTTTTGTCTAGTGCTTTTGGTGAGCAATAATTCCAGTACTCTTCGATATTAACTATTGCTTTCAAAGAACACTGCATCGGAAAATAAAAAAAAATTATCCTATCTGATATGAAATTTCAAATAAAAATAGGTCCTCAAAACAATCTTGAACAAATTTTGTTCAATAATTGGTTGTGAATGCTGCTTCAAATGTTGTACTCTAGCTCGTACTGATGACTAATGATTACATGTTCTGTTTCATGAGAATTTTTTATTTATAGAAATTATTAATAAATAATAAAGAAAAACAGAAAGAGTGTTACAGTTTATTTATGATTGGTAGTCTCATCATCAGTTGGGTTTCAATATAGATAGGTAAATTATGGTATTTGTGCATTACAAAAGAGAATATAAGAAATTAAAAAAATGCAGTCAGATGTAGCATTCCTTTAGATACATCAGGACCTCTCAATTATAGCATAGCTAAGGAGAGAGCTTAATCTAAGCATCTCTCAAATAAAGGTATTGGAGGCAAAAATCTGGTTTCAAAAACCATACCAAACTCGGCCAGCAAATGGATCACATAAACTCGGGCATCTTTTGTGAACATGATTCAAAGTTACAAACCTAGCTACACACTCTATGTTATTCTATTTCTCAACACTCCCCCTCAAGTGGGGTTCGAATAAGTTGATTGAACCCAACTTGACGAGTATGTTTAGATGGCTTGTCTTGTCGAGTGCCTTTGTGAAAATATTTGCCAGTTGCTCTTTGCTTCTGACAAATGGAGTTTCTATTTCTCCCGACTGCACTTTTTCTCTAACAAAGTGACAGTCCACCTCTATATGTTTTGTTCTTTCATGAAAGACCGGATTGGATGCAATATGTCGTGCGGCTTGATTGTCGCAGTACATTTGCATGGTTCTTGTATGCTCAATCTTCATGTCACCGAGTAATTGTTTAATCCAGATAAGCTCACTTGCTGTGGATGCCATGGCTCGATATTCTGCTTCTGCACTTGAACGGGCGACAACATTCTGCTTCTTGCTCTTCCAAGTTACCAAGTTGCCACCTACAAAGGTACAAAAGCCAGTAGTTGATTTTCTGTCACAGCTCCCGGCCCAATCTGCATCAGAAAAACCAACCACATCATTAGAACCATTTTTTCTCATCCAAATTCCTTGACCTGGAGTGCATTTGAGGTATCTAAGTATCCTATCAATTGCACTCAAGTGACTGGTACGCGGAGCATGCATAAATTGGCTTACCATACTAACTGCAAATGCAATATCAGGTCTGGTAACTGTAAGATATATTTGTTTTCCCACCAGCCTTTGATACTGTCCTATGTCAGATAGTAATTCACCCTCTTCTAACCCCAGTTTAACATTCGTTTCCATTGGGGTACTGGCTGGCTTAACTCCTAGTTTACCAGTTTCTTTTAACAGGTCAAGTACATATTTTCTTTGAGATAGAAATAGGCCTTTGTCAGAGTGAGCTATTTCTATTCCAAGAAAATATGAGAGTTTTCCAAGATCCTTAATATCAAATTCATTTTGCAAATGTTGTTTGACATTTTTAATTTCTTCATTATCATTTCCTGTAATGATAATGTCATCTACATAAACAAGAATAATGGTGGTAGAGTCCTGTCTATATTTAATAAACATAGAAGAATCAGCTGTGCTTTTAATAAAATTATTTTTTACTAGAGAAGAGCTTAGTTTGGCATACCATGCTCTTGGAGATTGTTTTAGACCATAAATTGACTTCTTTAGCTTACATACATGTGATGAGTCGAATGGCATTATGACCTGGAGGGAGAGTCATGTAGACTTCTTCTTCCAGAATTCCTTGAAGGAATGCATTTTTCACATCCATTTGGAACAAATTCCATCCTAAGTTGGTAGCTACCGATAACAGAATCCTAACTGTGCTCATTTTAGCTACTGGTGCAAAGGTTTCTTGGTAGTCAATACCATAGGTCTGGGTGAATCCTTTGGCCACTAATCTAGCTTTATACCTTAGTTCTCCAAATATTCGGGGAACTAATAAGAGGAAATGCTGCCGAAATTCCCTTAAAAACTAAAACACGCCTAACAAGTGGTCACATCCTAATTGAGACAAAGTATTCAAAGAGCAGTCCCAAAACGGGGACTATTCAAAATTAATCCCTAATGGATTAATTTTGAACGGGTTTTATGACCTAAAGGCATTATTCATTGGGTTGTGGCTCATAAGACAATACTCTAGCTAGATACCTAATGGTGGAAATACCTTTAATTAACTATATATATTATTATCAAAATACATGATCAAGTTTCATTCACAAAACTAAACATGAGGTTCATGTTGTACTTACAATTTTTTTGGATGCCGAATCGAGTGAGATGAAGATCGTTGCACCAGATTCCTCAATAATAGCCAATCTACAAAAATAATGAGAATTGAGTTGAGCTTTTGAAGCAAAATACACCACATGAGCCCTAATATAAAAAAAAATTTAAAATTCTTGAGTCTCATCAATCCAAGTTAAAAATACTTCATTAATTTGATTTATATGAGCATGTGTAGAATGAGAAATATAGATCACATAAAAACCCCTTGAATTTCCTAATTTCTTGATTCTCTATGGGATTGTGCCTAAAATTAGTTAGCATTTTAAATTAAAAATTAAGGAATCGGGTTTATATTACCTCAATCAACCATCAACCGAGATAAATCAACAAATGATCAAAATGAGGAAGAGAAACACTTGTTTCGGGTAGAGAGAGTTCAGAGGTCGAAAACACCTCAAAGAGGGCAGAGACAGATCGCGCACTGGAAAGGGAGCAAAAGACCTCGTATTCTGAAAAGGGAGAAGGTAATTAACAAGGTATCAGGATCGGTTTATTTAGAAAACCGATCCTGATAATCACCAGCACCGGTTAATTTGTTAGCCGATCTTGCTGGTTTCCTATCAGGATCGGTTTTTAAAAAACTGATTCTGATACTAAATAATCACGATCGGTTTTTTCTTCACCGATCTTGATGAATATCAAGAATGTTTTTTAAATCATTCTGAAAATTAAAAAAAAGATTTTATATTATTAAATATTTGTGACTTACATATTATATTAATTTTTGGCAGGATTCATTTACTGACCGGACAATGGAAAGCATGCGAGTTGTTCTTCAATATTTATGACTTATTTTATTTCGAGTTTTAAGTATTTATCTTTTTTTTTATTTCATGACAAAATTTAGGAGATAATTTTATTTCATGTTTTAACTGCATATTTTTTAAGATATGAATTCAAATCACTTGAGGTTACCTGATGGAGTACAATCTATGTTGCATGGATACAGATACGATACGGATACGGCGATACGGTAATTTTCAAAAATCTCAGATACGATACGCCTATTATATATATATATATATATATATATATATAGAGTAGAACTAGGGTGCTCCTAAGCTCACCAAGCCCTTCGTGAGCGCGACTCTAAAACCTATCAAATTGACTTCAAACGACATTTTCAAACCGTTAGATGTTCAATCTATATTAAAATGTGCTTGGAGACCAAATTTTACATTTTTTGAAATTTTTTTACTATTTATTAAGATGGTTTGAAAATCGCTGTTTTTATTAAAATTTTGCACCATTGGAAAACAGCGATTTTCAAACCATCTTAATAAATAGTAAAAAAATTCCAAAAAAATGTAAAATTTGGTCTCCAAGCACATTTTAATATAGATTGAACATCTAACGGTTTGGAAATGTCGTTTGAAGTCAATTTGATAGGTTTTAGAGTCGCGCTCACGGAAGGGCTTGGTGAGCTTAGGAGCACCCTAGTTCTACTCTATATATATATATATATATATATATATATATATATATATATATATATATATATATATTTATTATTTTAATTATATTATTAAGTATTATATAAATTAAATATAAAAATATGGGTACAATAACACAAGGATATATTAAATATTAAACCTACTCTCTTCTAACAAGAAAGATGAGTGGTTGTGGTGGTAAAGCAACATGGTGTTGTGCAACCAACGTGGGTTTGATTCTTGCTTGGCACAAAAAGAAAATTTTAGCCTTGGGTCTATGCGCGGTGCACGAGCAGTATTGGGTGGTTTGGGTCTATGCGCGATACACGGAGCAGTATTGGGTGGTTGGTCTATGCGCGGTGCACGGAGCAGACCCGTATCAGGGGCGTATCCAGACACCAAGCGCCTTATCGGTGCGTTTCAACGCGTATCGGCGACTGTATCAGTCGGTTAATGATACGCCAGCTGGCGTATCCAGTACGTATCGGGTCCGTATCGTACCCGTATCCGTATCCGATACGCACCCAATACGGGTACGGGTCCCAGTTTGAAGTATCCGAGTAACATAGAGTACAATTGAAATAGATGGTATAGATTTGTTATTTGAACTTGACACGAATCTCAAAGCACAATTAATACTAGCCCCGACTGAGAGTAAATCTGGACCGTCCCTTTCAATTGTCTTGAGACAAGAGCCTCAAGTGATACAGATCCCAAAAATATCGGGTAGATGGATATTAAATGCAAAACTAAAGTCATGATCGGTTAATTATAAGTTAACCGATTCAGATACTATCACGATCGGGGTTTTATGTTAAACCGACGCCGATGGTACACACACAGGATCGGTGTATTATAAATAACCGATCCTGATACTCACTGGCACTTAAAATGAGGAGCCTTCCCCTCTTCCCCTCTTCACTCTCAAACCGATCAACTTCAATTCAAAAATCTGCCATTTTCTCTCCTTCAACACTCGCCATTTCTTGCAGTAGGTTTTCATTGATCACTTTGTCAAGGTTTTAATGTCCTTCCTTTCTTTGATCACTTTGTTTTCATTATTTTTTACGTTGTGTATTTTCTCGTATTAGAAATGCCTCCTCGCCGTCGGTTCATAACCAGCAAGGGTGATGACTTTGCAAAGCACTTCACCAAGCGAGAGTTGAAGGAGTTCTTCTACAGTGATGACCCGGCCTTGGCACTCATAGCTGAATGCATTCTTGATTCCAATCCTTACCTCGATCCGGATAGTGACGGTGATGAGGATAGTGACTGTGAAGAAGTTGAGCTCGCGGTGAAAGAACGACAAATCTGGGTCGAGATGGTGGAGTGTTTCGAGTGCCTCTTTTTGGCCAAGGAGGATGTCATGCTCCGTTGTGAGACATGTCGCAACACATTCCATCTGGAATGTGTTGGCAAGGAGGTCAAGGAGAACAAGGACCTCCGACTTGTCAAATGGAGATGCCCAACATGCATCGACGGGCCATCAAAGACTAAGTTAATTATTTTTGGCAACTAATTAATTAAGTTTATTTTGAGATCTATATGATCTAACTTAATTCTATTGAACTCTTTGTTGAATGGTAAGTTACCTTATTTATATTATGGTTGTTTTTATTTATGGTTGTGTGATGCTTGATTAAATTGTGATTTGTTTGGCATATTTGTTTTAATTGCATATTTGTATGTCATGTGTGAATAATGGGTGTCAATCACAAATGAGTTGCTTCAATAATTGGTGTGGATCACAAATTATATGTTTTTCAATATACATATATATCTATATCTGCCTGAAAAGGAAAAAAACATGGCAGAAATACATTTATCAGGATCAGTTTTTTACTTGTTCACCGATCCTGGAAACCATCAAGATCGGTTATTATTAAGAACCGATCGTGATAGTCATCGGAATCGGTGATCTGTAATAACCGATCCTGATTGACTTATCTGCAACTTTTTGATTTTTTTAAAGCAAAAAATGATTATTTGTTCAAATTTTTATTTTTTCTGCTTACTATATGGCTTTATATTGAAAATGCCAAATCTGGACAAATTGACGCTCATTTAGGTTGCCAAAAGTAGGTCTGAAAGAGGGGACAAGTGGGTGGTTCTACACAAGTCGGTGGTTCTTCTCTGTTGTTGCCATCAGAGTTTACAGAACTTAACATGAAAATAAATGTTTTAATAAATTATATTTCATGTTCAAGAGTTGAATGAAGGAGAAGGACCTTCAAAAAAAGCAAGAGTCCGATGAAAAGTTCGAAAAATCATATGTTTCTTCTATGGAATCGAAAAAATTTGAATCTTATTCTATGGAATAAAAAAATTCATATTTTCCGGGATCGGTATTTATTTAGCCGATCTTGAATGTTAACTGTCAGGATCTGATAAGAAAAAGACCGTTCATGATACTTGACAATCAAGATCGGTGTATTTTTTACCGATCTTGTTTATTATCTGGATCGGTGTATATATATCCCGATCCTGATTACTAGTTATCTAGATCGGTTAAACATGTAACCGATCTTGATACTTAACAATCAAGAGCGGTTATCGTGTTTACCCGATGCCAAAGGTATTAGTGTCAGTGTTTTAATTTAACCGATCCTGATGAGGCGATACTGTTTGCACATTTTCCACTAGTGTTAGGTTGTGATTTCTTCCCATCCTCCTAACCTTAATTTCTGGAAATCCGGTTTAGATATCAAATTTTTAGTAAGATAAACTAAATCCTAAGATATATATTTATGATTTCAATTAGTACTTCCCTATCTTGACAAATGCCAGAATTTAATAAACTAAAGCGGAAAGACAAGACATAACATGATTTCAAGCTACTTTAATTTACTAACCCTAACCAGGTGAACTATAAGTCAAGTACTAATGAAATTCATAAAGAATAAATCACAGAAATTAACATCAAATCAAACAATCATAATAAAAACTAAGATCCGAGTAAAATAGAATTAAACAAGTACTCATGGAGATGCAAGAATTCATCAAAAGATTAAAACAAAACATGCCTAAAACAAAGAGAAATAAAATAGAGAAATAGTTTACACCCTTCTCTAATTGAAGAACCTTGTCTTGCCTGCGATTGCTTTGAACTTCCCTTCTTCTTCCTTGATTCGCCTCCAAGAGATGGATGGTAAAGAAGATTGTAGGTGGATTGGTAGTGAATTGTAAGTGGATGCTTTGGAAAGGAAAGTTGTAGCCCTTTTATAGGAGAAGTCCTTGTTAATTCTGGAGCAAATGACGTGGGGAGTCATTAGATACTTGCTCCACATGTTTCCCACGTTGTGCATTCTAATTTTGGCTCTTGGAACTGTTGAGTATTTTAGATATAAGAATTTTGTACTCTTTTGCCTTTAATATTTATAAAACCTTCGTACTCAATGAATAGGTTAGTTGCAAGCGCACAACCTATCGATTGTAGTATTTAGGTGTCGATCCGCAGGGAGAGAGGGAAACACTAGTTTTTAAATAAAGAAAACTACTTCTAAAACAAAACAATAAAAGTAAAGTGGGGGGGTTTGTTCTTAAAATCCTAAGTTGGGTTCAATACCCGAAAGAGAGGAGTTTTAAACAATAAATGTAAATAAAATAAAGGAAAGAAAGATTGGTTTGTTTTCAAGTTTAAGGAGATCTAGGGGTATTCGGTCTACAATTCCTTGCTAATTCTATTTATTCGGTTTGTTTAAATTCATGTTTGATTTGATGAGGTTTCTAACCTATGTTAGCTTTTGGAACAAATATTAATACAAATACTTTGCGCTTTATGGATTAATGTGCCTCGAATTCTAGGGCTGTCACTAACCTAGAGGGATATTTAATCTCATGCTTCAAAGCATATATCGATATTTGTTCTAAGGTGTCCTAATTAGGATTTGCCTTCGCCTTTCGGTCCTTCACCAAAATCCTAACCTTAATTTCTATAGTTCCGGATTGGATATCAAAGTACGGTCGCTTCTAACCCAATCCTAAGGTGTGTCTTTATGGTTTCAATTAGTAGTCTCCTACTTGACCAATGCCGGAATTTAATAAACTTAAAGCGGAAAAACACGATCAACGCGATTTCAAAACTACTTCAATTCAATAAACCCTAACCAGGTGAACTCAAAGGAACGAGTACTAATGAAATTCATAAAGGATAAATCACAGAAATTAACAATCAAATTCGATAACACAATCATAATAAAAACAAATATCCGAATAATCTAGAATTAAACA
Source organism: Carex myosuroides (assembly GCA_028015225.1). Lineage (NCBI taxonomy): Eukaryota > Viridiplantae > Streptophyta > Magnoliopsida > Poales > Cyperaceae > Carex > Carex myosuroides. The sequence goes on from CM051471.1 coordinate 543,405, forward strand.
AGTTCATGCATTGACCTAAACCCCTAGAAAGAGAACTACTCTCTCTTGGAGAGATCCATAACAAAGATTGGCAAAAACAATAAGAAATGAGATAAAGAAATGATTACACCATTTCTTAGATCTAAAACCTCGATCTTGCCGACTCCTTGCTTGAATCTTCTTCTTCTCCTTCCTTGGGAAGCTTCGAGAATTTCTGCAGGATCTCTCTCTCTCAATTTGTGGAAAGATGGATATAATAATGGATGATGAGAGAGATGAAATTCTTCTCCTTTTATAGCCAAAGGCCTTGCCCAATTTAGAGGATAGAAGTGGAGTTAGTGGGTGCACTCCTCAGACTGCCATGTCTATTATTGGCCTTCTAAAACGTGTTCCTTGGAGACCAAGAATAGAAAACCTCTGGAAAATGCGAATTTCTGGCTGTCTGCGAGTCCAGTGCGTCCGCACTGGAGATGAGTGCGTGTGGCCTGGGTCGCACTGGCTCCAAATCTCCTTTGGTTCCAAGTTTCCTTTTCTGGATTTTCTGCAAATTTTCCTAAGTGCGTCCGCACTGGATCTTAGTGCGTCCGCACTGGGAGACTTTTCAGGCTGATGCTACCATTGATGCAGCTGTACAGAATTATACATTCCGAATTTGGATTTGTTTCCTTCATGAAAGTTGTAGATCTCTTTGTCCTGGTTCCGTCAAGCTTTGAATAACCCAAATCGAAGTTCGTATGACGAAGATATGGCCAAAATACAAACTGTGTGTCGCTGAGTGCGGGTGCACCCATCCGCACTCTGGGTCAGTGCGTCCGCACTGCGCTCGGACTTTTCTGTTTTCATCTCCTGATGGCTGAGTGCAGATGGCTGACCCGCACTGGAGGTCAGTGCGTCCGCACTGGGCTCTATTTCCTCTGTTTTGCTCTGAAATTCAAACGGGCATAACTCATGATCCGTAACTCCGTTTTCAGTGTTCTACCACTTTTCGGAAAGCTTGCGAGAAGATCTACAATTTGCTCCATTTCCTGTAAATTAAATAAACTTTGGCAGTAACATGATTCTTGGATATATTTCATTCTATTCTCTACTAAAATACAAGATATTTGGTGTTATTATGTGATAAAAACTAGATCGAATGTGTATATAATTTAGACCTATCAGGAACACGGCCAGGAGTGCCGAAAATAGAAAAATCGTCGAAAACGTTGTTTTTAGGCTTAATGCGACCTTAGTGCTTCGGCACGGGATTTTACATTCCGAATTTGGATTTCTTTCCTTCATGAAAGTTGTAGATCTTGTTGTCCTGGTTCCGTCAAGCTTTGATTTACCCCAATCGGAGTTTGTATGACCAAGTTATGGCCAAAATACGAACTGTGTCGGAAGTTGAAATTTCAATGCGGCCAGAGTGCGTCCGCACGGAACCTTAGTGCGTCCGCACTCAGCTCGGACTTTTCTGACTTGCTCTGAAATGTGCTGAATTCGTCCAAGTACTGGATGCGTTCGCACTGGAACTTAGTGCGTCCGCACTGACTCCAATTATGACCGTTTCAAGTTCGGGCGCTAATTTTGCATGCTGCTACAGTGCGTCCGCACTGGTTCTCACTGCGTCCGCACTAGGCTCGGACTTTTCCTGTGCGACCAGAGTGCGTCCGCATCGATATCCGTGCGTCCGCACGGATTTTGATGCACAGCTCATTATACCTTTTTCAAATTGGCGCGTGTCAAGAAATCCTTCTAAGTACTTAGTGCGGCCGTATCGCAATCTGTTCGTCCGCACTGAGCATTTTTCTTCATTTCCTACAAATTAAAGCTGAGCAAACGCAGTAACTTGATTATAGGTGTATTCTAATCCCTTTATGTTCAAAATACAAGATATTTGGTGTTATTTCGTGATAAAAATCAGATCGAATATGTATATAATTTAGGTCTATCAATAAATCAGTGTATAATTGTTTGAGAGAGCTACACGGTTTATTAGGGATCAAAAATCCGTGTGGAAAGAAACCGTGTGGAAAAGATTGAGAGAGTTACACGGTTATTATACAAAAATCCGTGTATGAATTGCTACACGGATATTTGATTAAATAACCGTGTACAAATATTAAGAGAGCTACACAGTTTTTAGTTACATGTCCGTGTATAATAGTTATCGAGCTACACGGTTTTCTTAACAAATATCTGTGTATAAAGGGTAATGCTACAAGGTTTATTTAATAAATAACCGTGTATAAATTGTGACAGAGCTACACGGATTGTTAAGTACAAATCTGTGTAGAAAAGGCGTGTAGGGTTTTATGCAATATAAAAAGGGCCCCTTCTCTTCCAGAGACTTCTCCTTCCAGAGCGCCGTTTTGATCAAGTAATTAATACGCCCTCTCTCTGTTTTGAACTGAGATCTGATTTCCGCAAATTAAAGGCTAGCAGCTGGAATCTGTCATCTTTGAATTTTTTATTTTCTCCTCTCTATATTTCGAAGGTTAGTATATACATATTTTCCTTTTTCCTCTCTAATTTTCTGTTTAGTAATTATTATTGCTTATTTAATTAGGTGTGTAATATATTCATGCATGCTTGATTTAATTATTAATTAGATAATGTAAATATATAATTAGTGTATTGTGGTCCAATAACCGACCTATAAATGATTTTTAGGTCCATGCCAGTTCAAAATTAATCCAATAGGGATTAATTTTGGACAGTCCCCGTTTTGGGACTGCTCTTTGAATATTGTGTCTCATTTAGGATGTGAACACATATAGTGGGTTTTAATTAGTATTTGAGGAAAGTTCGACGGTATTTTCCCTTATTGCTCCTACGAGTATGTGGTTCGTACGCATACTTGGGGAGTTAAGGGGAAATGCTGCCGAATTTTTCTCAAATACTAATTAAAACTCGCTAATATGTGTTCACATATGAGACATAATATTCAAAGAGTGGGTTAGGATTGTAAACCGACCCTTTGTAAGCCCAAAATTTGGTACAATATATGTTGACCATGCATGATTAATTGATCAAATCATTTTTATAATTTAATTTACAGATGGATCGAAGTTGGATGTATGAATTGCGACGTGACAGTGAAGAATATTTGGTTCGGGTTGATGAGTTTATAAAATTTGCTGAGAGGTATAGAGTGAAGAAAAAAGAAGAAGACATTTTGTGTCCTTGTAGAGATTATAAAAATATTTTAAGATTTGTTGAACTCCGAAGAAATTAGAGGTCATTTAATTTGTCGGGGATTTAAGAAGAGATATACATGTTGGATCATGCACGGTGAGAAATTTGGTGAAAGTAGTAGTACCAATAAAGATTTTAATCGTTGTGAATTGAATGATGAGAATATAGAAATTTCTGATAATTTTGAATTTGATTGGAACGAGAATTATGAGGATGTCGAAATTTTTGATAATATTGAACCCGGAAACGACGATGATGAGATGGAGATAAATTCTGGTGAAAATGTAGAACACGAGTTTATTGAAAATCTGGAGGAAATGTTTCGTGATGCGGAAGAAGAAATTAGTGATAAAAATTATGATAAATTCCAAAATTTGTCTAATGATTCCAAAAAGCAGTTGTATCCCGGGTGTACCAAATTTACAAAACTGTCAGCTGTGTTGAAATTATTAAACTTAAAAGCAAACAATGGTTGGAGCGATAAGAGTTTTATGTCCTTATTACAGCTTTTACGAGAAATGCTCCCAGATAACAACGAGTTACCCGGTACAATATATCAGGCAAAAAAATTGATATGTCCAATGGGGTTGAAGATCAAAAGAATACATGCATGTCCGAATGACTGTGTATTGTACCGTAACGAGTACGAGACCATGCATGGCTGTCCTAAATGCGGTGTTTCACGGTATAAACGTAAGTACCAGGACAGTACTGATGATTGTAACGAGGACAAAAAGGGCCGGCCTCCGGCTAAGGTGTTGTGGTATTTGCTGATAATACTGAAATTCAAACGGTTGTTTGCGAATTCCAAGGATGCGAAATTATTGCGTTGGCATGAAGAAGAGCGCAAAAAAGACGGTAAACTAAGGCACCCGGCCGATTCTCCTCAGTGGAGAAACATTGATAGACACTTCAAAGAATTTGGTTCCGAAATGAGAAACCTTAGGATTGTGGTGAGCACAGATGGAATGAGTCCGTTTGGAAGCTTGAGCAGTCGGCACAGTACTTGGCCAGTTCTTATATCAATCTATAATCTTCCTCCTTGGTTGTGCATGAAACGCAGGTATATAATGATGTCATTACTAATCCAAGGACCTAGGCAACCCGGAAATGACATAGATGTGTATCTCGCACAATTAATTGAGGACCTCCAAAAATTGTGGCGTGATGGCGTCCCGGTCTGGGATGCGTACAGCAAAGAGGTATTTCAAATGCGGGCCATGGTGTTTTGCACAGTAAATGATTTTCCCGCGTACAGGAATTTATCGGGTTACACTTGTGATCACTCAAAAGAGAGCAATGTTTCTTTTAATATTTATAAACTCGGAAATGCTATCGGTTCGGACTACAAGCGCACAATCCTATTGAGTAGTATATTCGAGGTCGATCCACAGAGAATATTGGTTCAATGCTTTGAGCGATCGAATCACAATCTTTCGAAAGGCTAGACGAAATCTGAAAATTGAGAGATGTTGTTTTGATCAATGTAAATTAGGAAGCAATTAAAAGTAATTAAAATAAAGATAGAGATGAGAATTCCTAGGGTTTCGGCACACCATTGCCACTCAATCCGCCTTGACAATATATTCCTGTTGCGTCTGATTTCCTGTTGTTGTTTAATGAAAGATACCACATAGGTCACTGCGATTTATGTTACGCGAGAATGACAGATCTTTCACCGAGATTCTACATAGGACACTGCGATTTACCTTACGCAAATGTCTGATCTCTCAAATACCCCAAATTACTACAAAGATCACTGCGATTTACTTTACGCAAATGATGGAATTTGGTACGCGTTTTGTTGGTCTGGTTTATGGTTTCCCCGCTAAGGTTTTCTTCACATAAACCTAATAGATCTCAACGAGGCTAACTCATACAAATAGTTTCTCTTACCATTAAAGTACTGTCACTACCCTAACGGACTCAAATTAGATCATTGAAATTAGATGAAGAGATAGTAAATCACAAAAGCATTTTGTTTCAACAACAAGAAATCATAATCAACAGAAATATATATATCAAAACATCAAGAGTAACAAGGTTTACTGCCTAGCCCTAAGAAAAGGAACTTAGCCGCGGAACGGCATGGTTACAAGCACTCCTCTCTTCTCACTTTAATCAAATCTAACCCTAATTACAAAGATAACTAATCATTCTGCCCAGGGGCCTTATATAGGAGTGTAGGGACGTGTAGAGGTTGAGTAGGGCTAAGGAACTGATCTGGAAACAGCTGTCGACAGTTATTCCCCAAGAGACGCCTTCGGATACGGACCGTATTGGGTGATAAGGTCCGTATTAGGACCTTGACGGTTAGGGTTTAATGCTTCCAGCGCTATCTTCTGGTCAATGCTAGGCTTGGTCCGTATTTACCAATACGGGCCGTAACAGGGACTTCGTCGATGAGCGTTGCTGATCCGATTGACCCGATTCTAGCTCCATTTGGTGTAGAATAGTCCCAAAACCTGTTTTCTACAATAAAACATAAAGAAGGGTGACAGTAGCCTTTTTCTCTAATAAATTAAACATAAGTGTGAGAAAATATGTAAAACCTAAGCCAAAACCCTACGTAAATCATCATTATTTTGACTCTGATCACGCCTCCCAACTTGAATTGTTGCTTGTCCTCAAGCAATGACATCCCAGCTGGTCAAAGATTCGGTCTAGGTTAAACCATACAATCTCAAGGTCTTGTTTAAAAATCAAATTAGGGCTTAGGTTTAGTACAATTGGCATGACAATAAAAATTTAGAACTTAAAAATATTCATGACCTCTCCCTTGAACAATTTATTCACCCCATGATTGACCTCATTATGCTTGCCCTAGAAAAATTATCATTAAACAATTTATTTTACGAATATCCCTAAATTTGAGAGTATTAATTTCCCCTTCGATTATAAATGGATCCCTTCCAATCAATAGGAATTCTAATGATATAAATTTTGATTTTCCTTCCCAATTGATTGGAGCAAAGTATGACAACTAAGTGTGTTGGTACTTGTGACTATTTTTTTGAAAAATTAAATATGTACAACAATTTAAATTTGAGATGTTTTCTCGAGCCTATTGGTAACCAGTCTTGCGTAGGCACCCGTACTCTTTTTATCCTCCATCTTTTATTCTATTTTTTTCTTTTTCTGGATTTTTCTATTTTTTTGGATTTTTCTCATTTCTGATTTTTTTTGTATTTTTCTATTTTTCTGAAAAATAAAATAAAATATTTTTGTGTCACAAGCACCATGATTACACACAATTCCAAGTATTCATTCATACAAGGAATTATTGCATAGTTTCGCTAGGGGTCCATATATAATAAATGTGTATTCTAGAATACTATCAAGCTTGAAAGACTTTGCAAAAATAGATTACTCAATAAATAAAAATTCTAGGGTTTGCAATTTTTTTTTTGTCAACATTCATGGTTAGAAATTAATTGTTCACTTTGAGATCACTAATTATTTTTAAAATTCTGAATTTTTGGCATCATGGCCAATCATCTAAACTTTAGCCTACTTCAATTTAAAACAATTCCTATTTGATTATCCTACATGCAAATTACCCCTAAATTACATGCTCCTATCAATGCAAATGCCTATATGCGCGCTAGATAAAAACCTCAATCGTTCCTCCCAACTTATCTTGATTAAGCCTTGAGAAGTGGTCCCGATTGAGTAAAACTGCTAGCGAAAAATGAAAAATAAGGGTCCTACATGCCATGATCCTAGATACAATGCAATTCCTAAACTAATTTCTTACCCCTACCCCCATGCTTAGATTTTGTATTGTCCTCAATGCAAGAAAATAAACAATTAAGAGAGGGATAAGAAAGATCTCACAAATTACTCGTCGCGAATGGGTGGTGGTGGGGTGAATGGAATCGGTGGTGTGAATGGTATTCCCTTGGAAAGGCAGTATTCATAGAAATTCTCGTGGGCCTTGTTTACCTTATCCAAGTATTCCTCCAAGTAGCGTGTGCGTTTCTTTAGATTCTCGAGTGTGTTGTTGGCGTAGCGCGCGGTTGGACCGGGTTCACGAGGCTGAGATATGGCTGGCTCTTGATCCCATCCGGTAGGTGCGGGCACAGAGTTTGATATGCTGGTGCTTTCGCGCGGCGGAATGAGGTGGCGTACGAAAGCCATGTCATGATGGTGGATGGATGAGTGGTGTGATGCGCTATGTGATTCCTCCATGGGCTCTTCAGTTGGTTCTTCCTCGGTTGGTTCCTCCTCTATTGGTTCCTCTTCTTCGCTTTGTGCATCATCACCATGTTCGGATTCGTACCCAAACTGAAATGACCCCTTATCTGTGCCGATATGGAGGGTCATTCCCTCGCCTATTTTCAACGTGTACCTTATGTCTCCTGAGTGTGCGTTGAATACCGCTTGCACGTAATTGTTGTTCACCAGGTAGTTCATGTTAAGGCAGTTGTTGCCGAATACTTCAACGAAGCCGTCGAGTTTTATGTTGTGGTGGTGTGCAAGGAGGGTTGCATAACAACCCACGGAAACCACGTGATTATTCTTTGTGTCGGCGGCCACTGATGTAAGGTGGTGCAAGATGTGGTGGCCAAGATGCGATTGATGCTTATGGCTCTTCATGCAGCGCATGATGAAAATGTCCCTTTCTTGCACTTCCGTTGTGTCCTCTCCTATTGGGAATATAGAATTAGTCAAAATAATATGAATATACCTTAATTCTATCGAAGAGATGAGGCGTGAGTCTTTGCGGTATATTTTGCGCTCATCAATTGCGATCATTTCCCAATACTTCATGCGCTTCTCCCTTGTGCATAGTTCGATTTCGTCATTTGTGGGGATGGACATCGCCTCGCAAAATTCCTCCATAGTTATGGCAAATGGGAGGTTGAGCAAACGGTATGTGATCATGTCGCCATCCCATTGTAGTGTTGATAGAAACTCGATGGAGGGTCTCAAATAGACTCTTGTGGTTCGTAGGCGGTCCGCCAAATCCCATAAATTGATATTATTAAGAGATTCACGCACATAATCATAGCATCCTAGGACTTTCATAGTATTGATGCACATCGCCTTGTTATTCACGACGGTGCGGTCGAGCAATGTTTGAGCACGATCAAATTCTTGCTTGCTGCGGAACTTGATTCCCATGGCTGTCGCGAAGGTGATTTCATTGTCGGATTGAGGATCGGAGGAACGAGGGCTGTTGTGCGCCATTTTTCTCTGATTTCGGTCTCTGTTACGGGCCGTATCACCTGATACGGGGTTGATACGGGCCTGAGTTTGAGGATTTCTATGGATAGGATGCGAATTTTGATCTGAAAATTCTATGAAATGGTGCAGGGAAAAGGGAGATGGATGAAAGGTTTATATGGTAGTGAAGAAATGTGATGAATGTGCAGAAGGTGCAAGTAGTGGGAGGTTAAAATTGGTTAAAATTCGAATTCTTTTTCTTGGAGCGCCAGAAATGGAAAGTTGGTTATTTTTGCTCATTGAATACGGTCCGTATCAATTGATACTATCCGTAACCAATGTGCGGTTGTGGATTGGAATCTGCTTTTTCTGTGCCAAGTCTGAGATGGGTCCGTATTGGAGAACTACCCCGTATTGGACTGATACAGTCCGTAATAGAGAGTAAATTTTCGTGATGGGCTTCGAATTTTTCGACCAAATTCTTCCGGCACCTCTACCTGTAGGTAAAATTTGTAACCTTGAGATCAGTGTAGTAGTTTAGGATCAGATGGAATATTTTTTGATTTTTTTTTTTAATTTTTATAAAAAAAAAAGAAAACGAAAGTGGCCTTGGGTTGCCTCCCAAGAAGCGCTTGTTTAAAGTCATTAGCTCGACTTTTCGATTTCATCCGTCATTTGGCTGATTTCCGAAGGAATATGTCTCTTTATGCTCATCATTTGTTCCTGCGATATAATGCTTCAGCCTCTGGCCATTCACTTTGAAATGCCCGGTTTCTTGACTCCATATTTGGACTGCTCCATAAGGGTACACGTAAGTGACCTTATATGGTCCCGTCCATCTGGATCTCAATTTTCTGGGGAAGAGTTTGAGCCGTGAATTGAAGAGAAGCACCGTGTCTCCTTCCTTGAACTCCATTTTTCTGATATTTTTGTCATGGTAGAATTTCGCCCGTTCTTTATACATTTTTGCATTGTCATATGCATGGAGTCTCAGTTCATCTAGTGCATTCAGATCTAGTAGCCTCTTTTTGCCCGCATCCCTAAGGTCATAATTGAACGTTTTGATTGCCCAATATGCCTTGTGTTCTAATTCCACCGGCAGATGACAAGTTTTTCCGTAGATCAGCTTGTAAGGTTTCATTCCGATTGGAGTTTTGAACGAGGTTCTGTAGGCCCAAAGTGCCTCGTCTAGTTTGAGTGCCCAATTTTTCCTGGACCAGAACACCGTCTTTTGCAAGATGTTTTTGATTTCCCTGTTTGAAATTTCTACTTGCCCACTGGTTTGTGGATGGTAAGGAGTTGCCACCTTGTGTGAGACGCCATATTTCTTCAGAAGATTGTTGAATTGATTGTTGATGAAATGCGATCCTCCATCACTTATCACTACTCGAGGGATGCCAAACCTTGGAAATATGATCTTCTGGAACAGTCGCTTGACTACATTTGCATCTGCCGAGGGTGCTGGAATTGCTTCCACCCATTTTGAGACATAGTCGACTGCTACGAGGATATACTTGTTGTTACCTGAGCTTGGGAATGGTCCCATGAAATCAATTCCCCAAACATCAAAAATCTCCACTTCTAGGATTGAATTTTGTGACATCTCATCGCGTTTAGATATGTTTCTCGTCCGTTGACATGCGTCACAGTGGGAGACATAATCCTTAATGTCTCTGAAGATGTCAGGCCAATAAAAACCTGCTTGAAGAATTTTCAATGCTGTCTTTTGGAATGACGCATGGCCACCATATGGCGAGGAGTGGCAGTCATGGATGATGCTTTTCGATTCTTCGTGTGTGACACATCTCCTGTGTATTCCGTTTACACAAAGGCGGAAGAGGTAAGGATCATCCCAGTAGAAATGTTTAGCATTTGCCAAGAATCTCTTCTTTTGCTGAAATGTCATGTCGGGTGGGATGGCCCCGCATGCAATGTAATTGGCCAGGTCCGCGTACCACGGCCGTTTGCTTATCTCTACAGAGTAGAGGTGTTCGTCAGCAAAAGAATCATCGATCGGTTGATCATTCTCGCTTGGTTGTCTCAGTCTTGACAGGTGGTCGGCTACTGAATTCTCTGTGCCCTTCTTATCCCTAATTTCAATATCGAACTATTGTAGGAGAAGTACCCATCGGATGAGTCTAGGTTTTGCGTCCTTCTTGTTGATGAGGTACTTGATTGCTGCATGGTCTGTATAGATGATGACCTTTGAACCTACAAGGTAAGATCGAAATTTGTTAATTGCAAAGATTACTGCGAGTAATTCTTTCTCAGTTGTTGTGTAATTGCATTGGGCTTCATTTAGAACTTTGCTCGCGTAATAGATTGCATAGGGTTTCTTATCCTTCCGCTGTCCCAGGACTGCTCCTACTGCGTAATCACTTGCATCGCACATGATCTCAAAAGGAAGGTCCCAGTCAGGCGGTTGGAGTATTGGTGCTGAAATCAGAGCATTCCTGAGTGTGTTGAATGCTTCGATACATTTCCCATCGAAGATGAACTCGGCATCCTTCATGGTCAAGTTTGAGAGTGGCTTCGTGATTTTTGAGAAGTCCTTGATAAATCTTCGATAAAAACCTGCATGACTAAGAAAACTGCGAATGTCACGAACACATGTTGGTTGAGTTAATTTTTCAATTACCTCGACTTTTGCTTTGTCAACCTCCAATCCCTTAGAGGAAATGGTGTGACCAAGCAACTCCCTCCTGTACCATAAAATGACATTTTTCCCAATTTAATACGAGGTTTACTTCTTCGCATCTTTTTAGAACTTTAGACAAGTTCTTCAAACATGATCGAAGGTATCCCCATAAACTGAAAAATCATCCATGAATACTTCCATTATTTTCTCAACAAAATCTGAAAAGATAGACATCATGGCTCTTTGGAAGGTCGCTAGGGCGTTGCATAACCCGAAGGGCATGCGTCGGTATGCGAAAGTTCCGTAGGGGCATGTGAATGTGGTATTTTCTTGATCTTGAGGATGAATTGGAATTTGGAAGAAACCGGAGTATCCATCAAGGTAGCAGAAGTATGAATGCTTTGCTAGTCGCTCCAACAGTTGATCGATGAACGGAAGGGGGTAGTGGTCCTTTCTTGTTGCCACATTTAACCGCCGATAATCAATGCACATTCGCCACCCTGTAACGACTCTTGTTTGGAGCATTTCGTCGTTATCTCCTTTCACAACTGTGGTGCCTCCCTTCTTTGGTACGACCTGGACGGGACTCACCCAGTTGCTATCAGAGATGGGGTAAATGATGCCTGCATCTAGCAGCTTCAGGACTTCTTTCTTGACCACTTCCTTCAAGTTCGGGTTGAGCCTTCTTTGTGGTTCTCGTGACGGTTTGTGATCTTCCTCTAGCAGAATTCGGTGCATGCAAATGGTAGGACTGAGGCCTTTGATGTCATCGATCGTGTAGCCAATGGCTTTCTTGTGCTTCCTGAGTGTATTGACGAGTTTGCTGATTTGGGTCTTGTCAAGCTGAGAGCCGACAATTACCGGATAGGTTCGATTTGGGCCTAGAAATTCGTATTGTAGGTTGGGTGGAAGAGGTTTAAGCTCGAGTTGTGGAGGAGAGGTTGCATTTTCCTTCTTCTTCTCTTCGCTACTAACCATATTAGGGAATATGGGTTGTAGGACTTTGGACGCGGGAGTTTCTTCTCCTTTTTCTGTGACAGTAGTGCAACTTGCGCAAGTTTCATTATAAACCTCGTCAGGTTCAATGATGATATCTTGTTCAGGTTGTACTTCGTCATCTTCCCTTCCAAGAAGGCTATCCAGATCCTCTATACCCATGAACTCTTCAAATTCATCAAATGGATATTCTTCCTCTTCAAATTCGTCATTGATGCTTAAATTGAAGACACGATCAATGTCAGAAGGGTATTTTAGAGCTCTGTTTATGTCGTAAGTGACCTTGTCCTTTCCGACATTCAGTGAAAATTTTCCATTCTTGACATCAATCATTGCTCCACATGTGGCGAGGAATGGTCTTCCAAGGATGATTGGAATGTGTTCGTCTTCTTCCATGTCAACTACAACGAAATCTCCAGGTATCCAAAAGTCTCCAACTTTGATTGGTACATCTAGCAATACTCCCTCAGGATACCGAATTGACCGATCAGCCAGTTGTAATGCCATTCGAGTTGGTGATAGGTCTCTACAATTTAATTTATCAAATACCGCCTTTGGCATCAAACTAACACTTGCCCCCAGATCACATAAAGCTTTCTTAAAATCTGTTGTACCAATTGTGCACAGTATCGAAAAGCTTCCCGGATCTTTCAACTTTGTCGGTGATTTGCTTTGCACGAGCGCACTACACTCCAGATTGAGCGGAATTGTTGAGAGTTCTTGGAGTTTGCTGCGGTTCGAAAGAATCTCCTTCAAAAATTTAGCATACGAGGGTATGCTTGCGATTGCTTCGGTGAAGGGGATTGTGACTTGTAGCTGCTTGAGTGTTTCCATGAATCTCGCGAATTGCGGCTCCATCTTATGCTTGGCCGACCTTGGAGGGAATGGCAGAGGTGGTTTGTAGGGTGGTGGTGCAATATATTCAGGTTCGGGTTGTCGCTCGTCTCGACCTACGGTGTCATTATGCTCCTTGATAGGGTCTGTTTGCAGTTCGAATACGGGCGGCTCCGGTGGTTGCGGCTCGTATTCTTCAGAATGAGATGGCTCTGCATGCATCTCATCGGAAGTTTGATCGGGCATGGGAGGTCCCTTGTAAGCTGTACCGCTCCTTAATGTTATGCATTTGCAAGTCTCTCTCGGGTTTTCTTCCGGCTGGCCCGGAAATTTGCCTTTTCCGCGTGTAATACTCGAGAGTTCTTTTGCCATCTTAGAGACATTGTCTTCTAAGTCTTTGTTGCAGTTTGTTAAGGATTCAATTTTCTGTGTGATTTCGGCGTTAGCCTTGTCTTGCTTCTCTAGGAATCTCTCCATTAAAGATGTGATGTCAGGTTGCTGTGGTTGATTGTATTGCCTTGGTTGATAGTTCTGTTGAAGATTGTTGTATCTTGGTTGAAAATTGGGTTGTGGTTGGTAGTTCTGTTGGGGTGCAGCAGGCCTTTGATTGTTTGTGTATGAGAGATTTGGATGGTTTCGGTTGTTCGGATGGTATGTGTTGTAGGCGGGCTGAGGTCGAAAGCTGTTGTCGATTGCGTTTGCTTGCTCTATTTCTTCCTCAGTTTGCGTTACATTCATACATTCGGTCATCTCATGTGCTCCTCCACAATAGCCACATGCTGTTGCGGCATTAACTGCTGCCACCGTTTGCTGCTTGGTTTGCTTGTTGAGTGCCATTTGCAAAGCATCAATCTTTGCGCTTAGCATGGATATATCATCTACTCAGTGCATGCCAGGTGTTGGACTTGGCTTCTTTCGCTCAGGGATCCAGTAGTGTTGGTTGATTGCAATCTCTTCAATTAGGTTGTAAGCCTCGTCAGGTTCCTTGTTCATGATTGCTCCTCCTGCGGAAGCATCAATAGACAACCTATCGGTAGAGTTTAGACCATTATAAAAAGTTTGGACAATCAGCCATCTTTCTAGACCATGATGTGGACAACACCTTAACATATCCTTATATCTATCCCATGCCTCACACAATGTTTCACCATCCCTTTGTTCAAAATTAGTAATTGCATTTCTAAACCTTGAAGTTTTGGATGGTGGAAAATATTTTGCAATAAACACATTAAACAATTGGTCCCAAGTTTCAATGGAATTGGCCGGTAAGAAAAACAACCATGCTCTTGCTTTATCTTTTAATGAGAATTGAAATAGCCTTAGCCTGATTACTTCATCGGTAACTCCGTTGATCTTTATCGTCTCGCATATCCCTAGGAAGATTGACAAATGAAGATGTGGATCTTCATGTGGGAATCCTCCAAATTGCTGTTGCGAAACCATATTTATGAGAGCAGGTTTGATCTCAAAATTATGGTTTGTAACAGTTGGCGGGTTTATACTAGAATTAGGATCATTCGCGCGCGGTACGCAATAGTCTCGTAGAAGTTTGGGTCTTGCTACATCGTGAACTCCTTGATCACCATTGTTTTGTCTTCCATTGTTGATCGGTTGGTTCGGTGGGATATCCATGTTGATCGAATCTGAGTCTTCTTCGCTTTCAGAATCACTTGATGAAGAACTATGATTGGTTCTTATCGGTGATGTGGAAGCGAATTGTCATCTCCTACTAGCAATCCTCTCGGATCTTCGTACGGATGATTCGGCCAGCGTGCAGTTTCCTACAAAGAAAAGAAAATCTGAAAATTAAACTAAAAACTGAAAATAAAAAGAAAATAAAATAAAAACGAAATTGAAAAATAAAAGAAAAATAAAAATGAAGAAAATAAAAAGAAATCTAGGCGTTTCTAATTAATTGGATTCAATGGTCAAAGCAAGGACGTCTCGCGAGGCCTTGCATAATGAACCGTTATTCCCCGACAACGGTGCCAAAAAGCTTGATCACTCAAAAGAGAGCAATGTTTCTTTTAATATTTATAAACTCAGAAATGTTATCGGTTCGGACTGCAAGCGCACAATCCTATCGAGTAGTATATTCGAGGTCGATCCACAGGGAATATTGGTTCAATGCTTTGAGCGATCGAATCACAATCTTTCGAAAGGCTAGACAAAATCTGAAAATTGAGAGATGTTATTTTGATCAATGTAAATTAGGAAGCAATTAAAAGTAATTAAAATAAAGATAGAGATGAGAATTCCTAGGGTTTCGGCACACCATTGCCACTCAATCCGCCTTGACAATATATTCCTGTTGCGTCTGATTTCCTGTTGTTGTTTAATGAAAGATACCACATAGGTCACTGCGATTTATGTTACGCGAGAATGACAGATCTTTCACCGAGATTCTACATAGGACACTGCGATTTACCTTACGCAAATGTCTGATCTCTCAAATACCCCAAATTACTACAAAGATCACTGCGATTTACTTTACGCAAATGATGGAATTTGGTACGCGTTTTGTTGGTCTGGTTTATGGTTTCCCCGCTAAGGTTTTCTTCACATAAACCTAATAGATCTCAACGAGGCTAACTCATACAAATAGTTTCTCTTACCATTAAAGTACTGTCACTACCCTAACGGACTCAAACTAGATCATTGAAATTAGATGAAGAGATAGTAAATCACAAAAGCATTTTGTTTCAACAACAAAAAATCATAATCAACAGAAATATATATATCAAAACATCAAGAGTAACAAGGTTTACTGCCTAGCCCTAAGAAAAGGAACTTAGCCGCGGAACGGCATGGTTACAAGCACTCCTCTCTTCTCACTTTAATCAAATCTAACCTTAATTACAAAGATAACTAATCATTCTGCCCAGGGGCCTTATATAGGAGTGTAGGGACGTGTAGAGGTTGAGTAGGGGCTAAGGAACTGATCTGGAAACAGCTGTCGGCAGTTATTCCCCAAGAGACGCCTTCGGATACGGACCGTATTGGGTGATACGGTCCGTATTAGGACCTTGACGGTTAGGGTTTAATGCTTCCAGCGCTATCTTCTGGCCAATGCTAGGCTTGGTCCGTATTAACCAATACGGGCCGTAACAGGGACTTAGTCGATGAGCGTTGCTGATCCGATTGACCCGATTCTAGATCCATTTGGTGTAGAATAGTCCCAAAACCTGTTTTCTACAATAAAACATCAAGAAGGGTGACAGTAGCCTTTTTCTCTAATAAATTAAACATAAGTGTGAGAAAATATGTAAAACCTAAGCCAAAACCCTACGTAAATCATCATTATTTTGACTCTGATCAACTTGTAAAGGAGAAAAAGCGTGCCCTATCTGTGAAGATGACACGCAGGTGCTGAGGCTGAAAAATTGTCAGAAGAATGTTTTCATGGGGCATCGTAGGTTTCTTCCTGTTAATCACCCATACCGTAAGAAGAAGAGTGCATTCAACGGGAAAATTGAGCTTGGAGTAGCCCGTCGTCCATTAGACGGGAAAAGTGTCTTCAATCGGGTAAAAAACATTGATGTTATTTTTGGAAAATGTGCCGAGGCACCACCGAAGAATATTTGGAAAAAAATGTCCATATTTTGGGATCTACCGTACTGGGAATTTTTAGAAGTGAGACATTGCATAGATGTCATGCATGTTGAAAAAAATGTCTGCGGCAGTTTGATCGGTTTACTATTGAACATTAAGGGAAAAACTAAAGATGGTATTAAAGTTCGGAAAGACATGGTTGAAATGGGAATACGACCCGAGCTTGCACCGTAGGAAAAAGGGAAGCGCACGTACCTACCCCCCGCACTGTGCACAATGTCGAAGAAAGAGAAAACAAGCTTTTGTGAATGCCTTCATAGTATTAAAGTTCCATCGGGATATTCCTCGAATATTAAGAAGCTGGTGTCGAAGAAGGACCTAAAATTGCTTGGTCTGAAATCCCACGACTGTCATGTTTTACTGACACATATGATTCCTGTTGCAATTCGGGGAATTTTACCAAAGGAGGTTCGGGAAACCATTACGAAGTTCTGTACTTTCTTCAATGCAATCAATTCCAAAGTGATAGACCCTCTAAAATTGGACTCTTTGCAAAAGGAGATCGCCGTTACTCTTTGCCAACTTGAGATGTATTTTCCGCCATCTTTTTTCGATGTTATGGTTCACCTTGCTGTTCATCTTGTGAGAGAAATTCAGATCTGTGGTCATGTGTTCCTGCGGTATATGTATCCATTCGAGAGATACATGGGCATCTTGAAAAAGTACGTGAGGAACCGACATCAGCCCGAAGGTAGCATTATAGAAGGATATTCCACAGAAGAGGTGATTGAGTTTTGCACCAACTACATGGCCGGTGTGGATCCTATTGGCGTTCCGAAATCTCGATACGAGGGAAGGCTCCAAGGAGTCGGGATAATTGGGTTGAGAGCCGTAGTTGCTTATATAAATAATCTACATAAGGCACATTTTATTGTACTACAGCACATGACAGATGTTGCTCCCTACATAGATGAGCACATGACAATCCTTAAACAACAGAACTACACGAGAAGTCAGAAGTGGCTTACTAACGAGCATAATCGTTATTTTATAGGATGGCTGAAAGAAAGAGTGAAGTCACACCCCGTACCTGAAATTGTTAAACTGCTGGGCGAAGGACCCCAAATTGTTATCAAAACATTCCAAGGATACGAAATTAACGGTTATACTTTTTACACTAAACGGCAAAGTGAGAAGAGTACAATGCAAAATAGTGGGGTGATGTTGGTGGCGACGTCTCAAGAATTCAGTAGATCTGGGGATGGCCGGGCTATAATAGCATCGAGGTCATATTATGGAGTCATTGAAGAAATTTGGGAGCTCGTTTACAATCCTCGCCTGAGCATTCCCTTGTTTCGGTGTCAATGGGTCGAAGACCGGGGTGTTAAAGTTGATAACGACGGGTTCACACTCGTTGATTTTAACAAAGTTGGATATGTTGATGATCCGTTTATACTCGCCAAGCAAGCCACCCAAGTCTTTTATGTCACTGACCCGAGTGATGATAGGTGGAGCGTCGTCCTATCCGGAAAAAGGATTGTCGGGGTAGAAAATGTCGTCGATGAAGAAGAGTATGACCAGTTCGACGAAATACCTCCATTTTGTGCCGACATGGACCCTGAGGTAGCAACAATTGAAGAAAATGACAGAGCGAACTACATGCGATCCGACCACAATGAAGGATTATGGGCCGAGAGTACTGTTGAAAAGGAGAAAAAAAAGCCGGTGTGTAATATTTATTTTTTGTTTAAAATTTAAACTTGTAATATTTCTTTTTTAGAAACAACTTTGTAATAATATAACATTTCTAGTTCAAATATTAGTATTAGATTTTAAATATTAGTAGGAATATTAAACTTTAAGAATAAAATATTTGTAGTTCAAATATCAAATATTATATTCCTCTATTTCAAATATTAGTTCATTTTTTTAATAATAATAAAACATTTCTAGTTAAAATACTAGCATTAGATTTTAAATATTAGTAGGAATATTAAACTTTAAGAATAAAATATTAGTAGTACGGGTTCAAATATTATATTCCTCTATTTCAAATATTAGTTCATTTTTTTAATAATAATAAAACATTTCTAGTTCAAATACTAGTATTAGATTTTAAATATTAGTGAATTCTGAAATAATGAAATAAAAAATAAAATATTAGTATTAGTTTTTAAATATTAGTAGGAATATTAAATATTAAGACTAAACTATTTGTAGTTCATATTAGTTAATATTAGTACAAAATTTTAATTGTCTATAGTTGAAATATTAATAATAATAAAAAAACCGGGTATTAGTTAATATTAGTATAAGTTTTATATATTAGATGTGATATTCTATATATTTTAGTTAATTTATTATTACTTTAAATAATATAAAAAATAAAAAGAAACATAATTGAATATGTTTGAACTTTTTGTACACGGACTTTTAATTAATAGTCCGTGTATAAATAGGCATTGCACACGGATTTAACTATAAAACCGTGTATAAAGGGTAAGAGAGCTACACGGACTATTAACTAAAAGTCCGTGTACAAAGGGGAATTGTACACGGATGTTTACTGGTTTGTCCGTGTAAAAAGACATATTGTACACGGTCGTGAACTTAAAAATCCGTGTAGAAAAAGTTAACAAATGTACACGGCCGTGAACTTAATAATCCGTGTAGAAAGAGTTAAAAATATAATTCAAAAGACCTTTCTCTTCTAAATTTTCATTAGTCGCGCGCCGTTTGAGTTCCAAAACCTCCAAATTATCTCCGGCCACTGCCACCACTCCGGTGTACTCCGCCATTGTCGGTCCTCTGCCACCTCTACGGTCCACCCTCTCCTTTCTCGGTAAAGTACTCTTCACTTCTCTGATTTTGGCCGAGTTCGGGTTGTTGATTTTCCCAACTCGTTGGAATTAATTTCATTTTGGGATTCTCTTAATCAGGCCAGTAAAGCTAGAGCTCGGTTGGTTTAGATCGAGTTAACCAATTTTTTTTTTTAGAAGAAAGAGGATGGTTTTTCTGTTTTTAATTTAAATCGAAATCAGTTTTTCGGTTTGAATTAAAATCAGTATTTGTGGGTGCCACTTTACTGTCCCTAATACAAAAAAAAAACAGCTTGCACCATGTTTAAATTTCTGACTAAAAGAGATTGTTTTTTTTGGTCTGTATGGATTTCTATTAAATTTGATGCTCAATCTTTGTAAATTATGGTGGATGTATGCAAAACCTATTAACTAAATTGATTAGAGATAATACCATATTCTGTAAGCTTATCACCTAGCTAGCTGGTAAATTGATTATAGACATTGATCTTGTAAAAGTACTCCAAACAGCCAAAATGACCTCTGCTGGTAAATTGATCAGTGCAGATCAATGCGGGGGCCAAAACATATTTATGAATTGACCAACCGACAGAGGACTCCAAAACACACAAAATGGACACAAATTTCATATTTTTCAGATTATATTTCAATTTTATATGATTTTTCAAAGTTCAGCTTTTTAATTCTTATTTTCTGCTATTTAAAGGTGCAGAATTTTCATTTTGAGAGGCTGAACTTTGGAAATTTATATAAAATCGAAAAAAAATCAGAAAAATATGAAATTAATGTCCATGTTGTGTTTTGAAGTCTTCTATTTAACCGTGGTGTTCATTTTGCATTTTCCACATAGGTCCATTACCTTCTTTTAATATTTCTTTGTATGGCAGAACCATGTCGGATGAGGGTGAGCACATAGATGCGATGGCAGAAGAGGATCAGCAAGCTACTGCCTCATTAGAAAGAAGGAAAAGAGGTCCGACAATGTGCACAAGCACGTCCGAGAAGAAGCAGTTGGAAATCCGGTTCACGGACGACGGGCGTGCGCAAGGTCCAAACCGAACGGCGTACTCAAATTGGTGTTGCAATTTGGTGAAGCGAAAGGCAAGTATCCTTGTAGAGAGTTGGAATAAGTTTGATAAAGAGGAGAAGAACGACTGGTGGAACATGGTGAAGGTAAAAGTACCGAACAACTCTTTACTTTATTTTCATTGTTGTACATGAAATTAAATACAGTGAAATTGGTGTCAATCAGGCTCAGTGGAACATCGAGAGCGATACCCCAAAGGTCAAGACTCTGAGGATCATGAACGAAGGTTGGAAGCAATTCAAGAGCACGCTGAAGACAGATTTCATGGAGACTGGGAGAAATCCGGTAGGGTACTATTCTTGGCTAACACAAGAGGTGTGGGAGGAGTTTCAAGCTTTGAAGTCCACAGAAGAGTTCAAGGTATGTAACATTATCTAAAGTAGTTTTTGTTTTTTCTGGATCTTCAATTATTTTTCTAAAACTAATTGATTTTCTTGCACATGTGAATAAAAAAAGTGCCGAAGGTAGGAGGATCGCTGCCATGAACAAGTATCTGCACCATTTAGGGTCAGGTGGTTATGAGGGTAAGTCGGTAGAGTGGAGGACAGTACTCGAGCAAAAAAAAGATTCCGACTCACCCGTCGTTAGGATCCAAAATCCTAGGGGCCAAGATTGGTTCATGGGTTGATCCGAGTTAACCGCTGACGGGAGGATAGTACTCCCAGAGAAATTGCAACCCGTGGCTCAGAGAATGGTAAGAGTCCTTTGTTATAACTTTGTGTCATTCAAACGAAATTATAACTCCGAATGTACATCACTTGGTCTTTTGATATAACTAATTTTTCTATTAACAGTTGGAGGTGGAGCAGGAGGTCAGTTCGGGTGCCCGGACGGTCAAACGACAAAATGATTCCTTGGCCGCAGCACTCGAGAATCCAGAACACACGGGGCGGGTAAGGGGTGTAGGGGCCTACAGGGGCTGGAAGGAGGTGTTCCGAGTTGAGGGAGAAAAACCTCGAATGCCAAAGTAAATAAGGACGAGATAGTTGCGCAGGTACGTGCGGAGGTCAGCCAAGAGTACGACGCAAAGCTGGCTGAGATGGAATCAAGGTTGTTGAACCGGTTTTCATCTCTTGCGCAGCAATCCGAGCAACCACCTCCTATTTCGTCGGGAGTTCGGCGAAGTAGCCAAGCATCCGGGACTTGGGCCTTAGATGACTTGGAAAATCTAAAGGTAATCACTACTGTTTTATAGTCTAAAGGTAATTCATACCTGTTTGTAACATTGTTAGACAACATCGCACCATTAAAAAGTAACAACTTTTTGATAATTGCAGGACCCCAGAGCATGCGACCTCGTCCTGTGGCAGGGTAGTTCTCCTCTGATCGTTGCCAAGGGCGTTGTACTTCAAGGAGCCCCAAGTGTATACCATGCTCAGCTCATGCCCGACTATGCATGCGTGCAGGTTGACTCAGTCATGGAGGGATGGGGGCGCGTACCTCTTCCTGCCCCTACCGGCGATATGTTTGTTCTTGATGATGCCCGCAATTCATTTGTCCAATGGCCCAGGAGTCAGATTGTTTTGCATCAGGTAATCTCTAAATAATCCATTTCTTTTGTTACATTCAAATCATTCTTTTTCAAATAATTTAAGAAGATATGTTAATTTTAATGCAGACACGAGGAGATGATGACATCGGTGCACAGGAGTTGATGTCACCGGTACGGACTGTTGTGGCTTGCGACGTCGGGGCTGACGCACCAGGATCACCAGACCATCCTATGGTCACCGAAGAAGAATACAGCCGTTTGCCCGGTGATTTGCGCCTTCTCCACGACCGCTTGATGTCGGCACCCGAAGACATGAAGGATATCATCATCCCTGTCCCACGTGGGATGTTCTTACATGAAGGCAGTATTATCACTATGTCTTTCAAAGACTTCAAGGACAATCTCCACCACTCGTCGTCCGATAGATGGCTCGATGTGTCGTTCATCTCCATTTTCCTCATGTTAGTGACTCAAAATTATTTTCATTATTGTATACAACTCAAATATAATTCTAATGTAAAATTATGAGTTTTCAGGAAGCTAATCCGAAACTGTAATGAGATGGTACAAAGGAAGAACTTGTGCATATTTCTGGACCCCGAGAGAGTGAGTGCCACGTCCCTGAGATGTTATTCGGTTGAGGGTATCGAGTACATGTGTTCAGCGCTGCATCGTGCTGAGGAGGAGGAGAAGAAATTCATTATCGTGCCGTACCACCAGAGGTTAATTCTAACCTTAGCTTATGTATTGTTCATATTAGCAAACACTCGTGTCACTATTATATGCTAAAGTACTTTAATTTTTATCCTCCCACAGCAAACACTGGTGTCTGATAATCATTGTGCCTTACCTAAATACGAGCATAATTGTTGATTCTTGTAAGCCCGAAGGAGATATCCCAGCTAACAAGTGCAAAGATATCTTCCCTTATGTCAACAAGTAAGCAATAATAATTTAATTGGTTTGAATTTTTTTCAATTATATCAAATTATAAAATTGTTATAAACATTCACTCAATTTTGTAAGGGCTTTTGTGAAATATGTTAAAGAGGGAGGATTGCATAACAAGAGCAAGAAAAGCAAGTTGAGTTGGAAGTGGTTGCTGGTGAGCACACTATAAATTTATAATTTCATATATTGTCCAAAAAAATATTATCATTCTAACATAGGCCGCTAAATGCAAATTTCAGGGCCCGCAACAGTTGGAGAGTTGGGAATGTGCTTATTACACGATGATTTTCATGTTTGACTTTGTCGAAAGAATACAATTCCATTTCCCAAAAGCGGTATGTAATTCATATTAATTGTTCCTATATAATAGCAATTGATATTTGCAACTGTATTTCATCTACCTTTTCTTGTTACTAACTAATATCAAATTGTAATTGTAGAATTTGCCAAAGGAACCGCATTACACCAAGGAGCAGATCGACGATATCAGGTGTGTGTAGGCAAGGTGGTTTGTAACGGAATTTTGCAATGCTCAACATGGATTTTCATAATTTTGTATAATTTGGTGTATATGACTATTGTATAATTTATGCATATGGATTTCTGGCTTATCTGAAAAATATGAATTTCTTGCTAATCTGGAAAATATGGATTTATTGCTAATCTAGAAAATATGGATTTCTTGTTATATGAAATCTGGAAAATATGGAACATCTGGAAAATCTGGAATAGTTCTGTAACAAAACTGGCTAGCAAAACTGGAGGCTAGCCCAAAAACGAAAAATACAAAAAAAAAAAAGTTCTTTCTACACGGACATTAAACTAAAATCCGTGTAGAAAAAAGAAAGCTACACGGACATTTAGTTAAATGTCCGTGTAGAAAGAGGAGAGCTACACGGACATTTAACTAAATGTCCGTGTAGAAAGAGGCAAGCTACACGGTTTTTTAGTTAAAAGTCCGTGTACAAAAAGAATCGTACACGATTTTTTAGGTAATATCCGTGTAGCTCGGTAAAATGGAGAGCGACACATTCTGGTCTTTGTACACGGCTCTTTATAAAGTTGTCCGTGTAGAATCGTTATAATTGCACACGGGCAAATGTCCGTGTGCAATTATTGAACTAATCGTACACCCTCGATTTAAACACGGTAGGAAATCCGTGTAGCTCCTCCATTTTTGTCCGTGTATAATCTCTTTTTTTGTAGTAGTGACTTCAGTTCTCCATATTTTAAAATTCTAATAATCAAATGGGGGAATTTCATGTATACCCCTCAAAATCTTGAAATTACGTATTTTCCCTCTAAAATTCATAATATCATATTTACCCTTTTTAAGTTAAACATTTTAAATTTATAAAGTACCCATTTTATCTTTTATTAAAAAAAAAAATAGTTTAGTAGAGTAGAAAATTTTACAGTTTGACAGTAAAATAACTTACTAGAGTATAAAATACAGAGAGAAATGAAATACCAATAGCAGCTAGCCTCTGTTTCTTCCCTTTGAACCTTTCCTCTTTACTTGGTTGTTTTTTTTATCGATCCCAGCTCAGCTGTTGTCATCTCTCTCTCTTTAATTTCTGTTACCAATCGTTCCTCAAAACTAGAGAACGCAAGAAACAAATTAAATTCTGTTCTTATGAAGGTAACTCCATGTAATTTGAGCTGCATGTTATTTTTATTTTTTTACGCTAGTCAGGAAACTGAATTTATTTGGGGTTTTGAGTTTTCACTTCATCTTTTAAACATGTACCTTTCGTTATATTTTAACTTTTTTGGTTGAAAGTCTGTAGGGGATTGCATTGATCCAAAGAGTTACAAACTAGTTGTTACATGATTTTAAACAATGAATGTCTGTGAAAGCATTCAGCTGTAAACAAATAAAAAAAACATATAGGAGGTATGTGCATCCTTCCACTGTGTGCATATTTGTCTTGTTCATTCTGGCATACTACACAATATCGAACTCTTCCTTGTGTACGAAACATCGTTCACTCAGAGGAATGGGCGGCCGAGAAGGTACTAAATCAAACCGGACTGAAAACTAAATCAATCAGATCAGGATAGTCAGCGCTCAGAGGAGTGTGCAACCGAGAAGACACTGAATCAAATCAGACCAGAAACTGAATCAACTGGACCAGGATAATCAACTCTCAGAGTCTCAGAGGGAGAGTCGCGCCAGTGTGGAAGGAAGAAAAGGAGCTTGGAAGCTGGAGAGGAGGAAGGAGACAACATCGTAGCATCATCTTCATCGGCAACAACCAGAAAGCACAACAACAACAAACATAGAATATAATATTAACTAACAGCTCGTTCCACCCACTCTTTCATTGCCAAAGAGGGGAAGAAGAGTTCCAGAGAAAAGGAGAATAGAAAGCGAAGCGCTTTTCTTGGAGAATAATTAAGAGCCCCTATAATGGAGAGACGAGGAGGTGGGCAAAGCGGTGGCCAGATCCATGAAGCTGAAGCACCGAAAATGGTAGCCAGATCCACTACATAGAAACACCTACACAAATGAAGGCGGAGCAAAAAGCGGTGGCCAGATCCACTAAGAAGAAGCACTAAAAACGGTGACCTAACACTAAACCCAAGCGGAAACACCTGCTGAAAGAGCCGGAAGGCAGACGCAGAGGGGAAGAGGTAGGAATGCATAGAAGGATTGGTGGAGGGTGGGGGGGGGGGGGGGGGGGGGAGGGGGTTAGGCGATCTGCCGCTCTAAAAGCTTTTAAGCGGCGCCTATAAAAAAAGTTTATTTAAATGAACTATTATATTTTAACTGGACTAATCAATGAATACGCGATGAGGAGAGCTGCAAGGGGAGAGGGGGAGGTCCGATGTCCATTGGACTAACTTTGGGTCTGATGTTCATCGGATCAATTTTGGATCCGATAAGCGGATTTATCGTCTGATGAACATCATATCTGATTAAAAGGTTTGCGAAAATTAGCGGGGCTTTCTAAATGAATTTTCTTTATTCCAAATCAGAAACTCGATAACCGCAGAAATCCACAACTTTTTCACCTCGTCTCGCTCTTTTTCGCACACTCAACTCTTCGCCGGCTCTCTCTCCCGCTCGCCCAACTCAATGTGTTATCTATTAGGATTGACATCCATGATGACACAACCATTATCAACCAAAACACTCTTTCACCAAAATTGCCAGTTGATTGAAAGCAATATATTTGACAAGTAATGGATTCAACACATCAACTTGATTTTAACTAGTTTATGAACATTGAAGAATTCATATATAATACAAAATGAAAATTATGGTTCTTAATTTAATTTCTGAGGTATTTTCGCATTATAGTATCATATGTGCGATCTGTTTCTGTGTTCTCATTTATATTGATCCGATAGCTAATATCTTGTGCATATCTCTTCTCATTAAAAAATAATATGTGTTTGATATATTTACTCGGAATAAATAATTTTTGGTGCTCCTCTCAAACATTGTACACACTTTAATGTTTTGAAAAAGAAATTGCTCGAGTCTGAAATTAATTGAATATAAAAAAAATTATTTCCCATTAAAATTATTCAATAAATATTTGAGGAACAACTCTAATATGTACAATACTTTATAAAAATATACAAACGTTATACACGATTTTTTTTTCATTTTACTCGGAATAAATAATTTTTGTTTGTTTGTTTGTTTGAGGTATAGAGTTTAAGCCTGTCATAGATAAGAGTTCTCTTATAAAATCTTTTATGGCTAATTAATACTAAAAATAGGAGGGCTTGTAATCTGGGCTGGATTATAGGCCTTAAAAAGCAAATTATTAGCATTTAGTGGCCCAAATAATAATTATATCATCCTACAAATAATAAGCTGGGCCTAAGAAAAATAATAAATTTTATTGATCTTTTTTCCAAGATCTGCATTGCCATATATTTTATGGGAGTAGAACTAGGGTGTGATGTGCTCACCAAACTCTTTGGTGAGCACAACTCTACATAAACTATCGGATTCACTTCAAACGAGATGAATCCAACCGTTGAAACCGATATACTTAGCGGCCCAAAAATAATAAATAATATCATCTTAGAAATATTATGATGGGCTGAAACATAATTTAAAATTTTCTTGATTTTTTTTCAAGATCTGGATTGCTATATATTTTTGGGCTAGGAATTGCAATAAAAAGGAATGCAACCAATATGTTTTTTTTTTTTAATAATAATAGATGCCTATCTGACCACATAACATAAAAATGCAAAGAGATATTTGTTATTTATTATTATTTTTACCCTTATTTTTTTTTTTAAACTTTTTTGAAGATGAAGATTAAATTGCTTTCGAAGTATGAACAATCAGTCAAATTCAGAAAAACCGATATGGACAGGTAGATGATTACATTTAATTAAACATAAATATAGTCTTTAATTATTTTGTATAAATAAAACTGTCATTGGATAAAAAAGAGAATTGGAAGGGTATATATGGAAATCTTGATTTGCTTGATATTCCACTTAGTATCCAAACAAGAAGGGCAATTTCCTTAGAATTCATATAATCAATCAATCGGATGATTAATGAGTCAATTGACTATTGCTATCAATCAATCGGGCAATTTTAGTCATTATTTTTTCCTTTGGCTCATTAATTAATAGCAATAGAGACATCCACCAACCTTCAAAAAGAAACAAAGTAGCAATTGAGATGGTATCTCAATCGGATGATTAACAAAAACAATTATTGCTACAGAAGCAAACCAATAATGCTACCCCAAATGGCTTTCACTTCTTCCCTTGCCTTCGTTGTAGTACTTCTCTTGTCCTTCTCTTTCTCTGTTAATCCACAACCTTCTAACTATCCCACAGCAAGCGCTCCGGCATTATGGACCATCTCACCATCTCTTCCACGCAACTTTACTTTCGATGGTGGTGTAATTCTCCATCCCCTCCTCTCCCGGCTAAACGCATCCCACAACATGTCATTTGCTACTGGGTTTTACTGCTTCCCACCCTGTAAGAGATTTTTTCTCTCCATATACATCATCTATACATATCACGAAGATTATGGATATGAGTTCGACGTCGTCTCTTCAGTCATCTGGTCAGCAAATCGAGCCCGCCCTGTCAGTGAAAATGCCACACTTCAACTGACATCTCAAAATGGTCTAACCCTTCGTGACAGTGATGGCAGCCTAGCTTGGTCCACTAGTGTTGGGAACCGATCCGTGGCCGGTATTAACATCACGGAATCTGGTAATCTAATACTCTTCGATATAAATAATTCCACAATTTGGCAATCTTTTGACCACCCAACTGATTGTTTAGTAATGGGGCAAATGCTTGCAGAAGGCATGAATATCACTGCCAATTCCTCTAGCATCGATTTGGTTGAAAGCCAATTTTATCTCACCCTACGTGCATATGGTTTGTATGGATATTTCAAATCGAATCACACGCTGGAGTACTACTACAATATAGTCTACACCACATCAAATGGAACAATACTAGTGGACAAGTCTATAAAGTTCATGAATGGCAACCTGACTATGTTCTCCACGTTATCAGATACTGATAATGCCTTGCCTATTTTTACATTTCCTCCTGCAAAATCAATACAGTACATGAGATTAGAGTCTGATGGACACTTGAGACTTTATGATTTTGATTATGATGGATTTCAATGGGAAATGGTGAGTGATTTATTAAATATGGATAACTGTGATTACCCAACAGTCTGTGGGCACTATGGAATTTGTAATAATGGACAGTGCATCTGCCCCGCAGGAACCTCAGGAAATTATTTCAAGCCAGTTGATAACCGGCGAGCAGAGCTTGGCTGCTATGCAATTACTAACATAACTTGTCATGATGTAAGCAGTCACCTTCTGTTAGAACTTAACAATGTATCCTATTTCAGTGATGTTGACAATGTTGAATTGAACAAAACTGATGAGGAGAGTTGCAGAAGGGCATGTCTTGAAGATTGCAATTGTAAAGCTGCTCTGTTTCAGACTTTAAATGGGGACTTATCAGATGGCAACTGTTTAACACTATCAGAGGTCTTTTCCCTTAAGAATTATCAACCTGATGCAACAAATTTTACTTCTTCAGTATTTATTAAGGTGCAAGCTTCTAGTTCCAAAGTTGGGGTAGGAGAAATACTGGGTTCCACATTTGGTGCTCTGCTCTTTATGCTCTCCTTAATTAGTATTTACATAGTGTGTTTCAGAAGACGGGAAGAAGCGGAAGATGAGGATATCATCGAACAATTACCAGGTATGCCAACTAGGTTCACTTTCGAAGAGCTACGAGCGTCCACTGAAAGCTTTGTCAAAATACTCGGAAAAGGTGGATTCGGTACTGTATTTGAAGGAAGGTGGGGGGATGAGAGAATAGCAGTGAAACGTTTGGATAACATTGGACATGGAAAGAAGGATTTCTTAGCGGAGGTTGAGACTATTGGCAGTATCCATCATGTCAATCTGGTGAGGCTGATCGGTTTCTGTGCTGACAAGTTGAATAGGCTCTTAGTTTATGAGTACATGTGTAACGGGTCATTGGATCAGTGGATCTACTGCAGAGATGGGAGAGTTCCCTTGGATTGGCCCACCAGGTTCAAAATTATAACTGACATAGTCAAGGGTTTATGTTATCTTCACGAGGATTGCAGGCAAAAAATTGTACATTTCGATATTAAGCCGGCAAATATTCTTTTAGATGAAAATTTTAATGCTAAAGTTTCTGACTTTGGGTTAGCCAAGCTTATCGATAAGGACATTAGCACAGTAATGACTAAAATGCGGGGCACTCCTGGATATTTAGCACCTGAATGGCTGACAGCAATGGTCACTGAGAAGGTTGATGTTTACAGTTTTGGTGTCGTGGTAATGGAGATTCTATCTGGAAGAAGAAACCTTGATGATTCCCAGACCGAAGAGAATCGCCATCTGATTAAACTGTTAGAAGAAAAATCTAAGAACAATGGATTATCAGATTTGATTGACAAAAATCTTGGTGATATCGAATTATACAAAAATGAAATTGTGAATGTGATGAAGCTTGCAATGTGGTGCTTGCAATGGGATAGTAACCGAAGGCCTTCAATGTTAATAGTGGTTAAAGTTTTAGAGGGAGTGATGGAGGTTGAAACATCATTGGATTATAATTTTGTTTCTTCTATTCCAATGATCGCAAATTTACCTAGCATAGTGGATCAGTCAGCTCCCTCTGTAGCTTCAGTTTTGTCAGGCCCTCGGTGAAATTACGTGATCCTTTATTCCATGTATTCAGACTCCAAGCTGAAAGAGTACTTGGAGCAATCTTTGAACTGCACTGGTGAGAAGTGTGTTTCGGTAGTATTTAATTATAAGATTGTTTTCTATTTGATGCATGTATGTTTGAAGGTACTACTATTGTAATGTATGGATGATTCTATGCATGTATGTTTGAAGTTTTTACTATTGTAATGTATGGATGATTTTATGCATGTATGTTTGAAGTTATTATTATTGTAATGTATGGATGTTTGAAGGTATATATTATTATTGTAATGTTTGGATAATTCTATGCTTGTATGTTTGAAGATCTAATAATTGTTATGTCAATTTGTTTTATGTATGTTTCAAGGTATTCTAAAAATTATACCCAATGTATTTTTTTTTTCCAGTTTTTGTAGGTTAAATTTTAGATCTTTGTTACATTTGTACTCGGAATTTATACTCAATTTCTCTCTTAATTAAAATATCCATTTGAATTAAAAAGACAGAGTGAAGACAACGGTCAATTTTTTATTTAAAAAAATAGTACAAATTAGACTCACAACTTTTTTTATGTGAAAGACTATGCGACTAATTTTTATTTTATTTTTTAAGATAAAATAGAGTCAAATTTTGTACTCAACTTGTTAGTTATGGGATGCAGCTTTTGCTTTTAATTTGTAAGATGAGAAAATAAATGAGCAATCATTTCTTATCCTCTCTTGCACGGAGATGAAATTAATGAAATCATAAATGAAATATAAGAGGAGATCAGAACATTTCCTTGTTTAATTTATATTTAAGGTACAAATTTTACATCCTTTGAAATTAATAAAGAATTATCTCTTTAATTAATATTAAGTTGTCAAACTTAATTTTACCGTGTCTCTCATGAACTTTTATTTGTCCGGTTCGATCCATTGACCATCCAAGTTAGGCAATTTTGTGGTTTTCAACTAGAAAATATTCAATTCATGGACTTTTGGTTATCTTTTCATTTTACTCAGAATAAATTTGTTTTTTTGTTTGAGGCATAGAGTTTAATCCTGACATAGATAAGAGCTTCTCTTATAAAATCTTTTATGGACTGATGGGTAATTAATACTAAAGATAGGAGGGTTTGTAATATGGGCTGGATTTATAGGCCTGAAAAAGCAAATTATTAGCATTTAGCGGCCCAAATAATAATAAAATCATCTTACAAATATTAAGTTGGGTCTAACAAAAAATTAAAAAATTTATTGATCTTTTTTCCAAGATCTGGATTGCTATATATTTTTGGGCTAGGAATTGCAATAAATAAGAATGTAACCAATATATAGGGATGGGCTATGGTGAGCTATGGAGTAAAACGAGTTTTTACTCCACGTCTCATTATTTCCATTTTGAAAATCCAAACAACCGATCCGAACCGTTCAACATGATCTCCATATTGAAATGTGCTTGGACACCAAATTTTACATTTTTTTGAATTTTTTTACTATTTATTAAGCCACTTTGAAAATCGCTGATCCATTGGTCCAGAATTTTTTACTGTTTTGCTACTATTCACCCGGATCAGCGATTTTCAAAGTGGCTTAATAAATAGTAAAAAAAATTTCAAAAAATATAAAATTTGGTCTCCAAGCACATTTCAGTATGGAGAACAAATTGAACGGTTCGGATCGGTTGTTTAGATTTTCAAGATGGAAATATGGCGTGAAGTACAAACTCGTTTTACTCCATAGCTCACCATAGCCCATCCCTATATATATATATATAGAGAGAGAGAGAGAGAGAGAGAGAGAGAGAGAGAGGGGTTGGCTAATGTCATAACGTTATAACTTTGGCTGAAGTTATAACGAGTCGTTTTCGGACTTTCAAAGTCCAAACGTCGATCCGAACTGTTCAAGTTGTTCTCCATATTGAAATGTGCTTGGAGACCAAATTTTACATTTTTTTGGAATTTTTTTACTATTTATTAAGCCACTTTGAAAATTGCTGATCTGGGTGAACAGTAGAAACAGTGTAACAAAATTTTGGACCATGCGATCAGAATTTCCAAAGTGACTTAATAAATAGTAAAAAAATTCCAAAAAAATGTAAAATTTGGTCTCCAAGCACATTTCAATATGGAAAACAACTTGAACGGTTCAGATCGACTGTTTGGACTTTAAAAGTTCGAAAACGACTCGTTATAACTTTGGCCGAAGTTATAAGTTATGACATTAGCCAACCATATATATATATATATATATATATATATATATATATATATGAGGAGGGATCCAATTACACCTTTTTTGGTGACACATCATGACACCGTTTTTTATATAGGTCAATTTTGCGATTTCAAAATCCAAACAGCCGATCCGAACAGTTCAACATGATCACCATATTAAAATGTGCTTGGAGATCAAATTTTACATTTTTTTGAATTTTTTTACTATTTATTAAGATGGTTACAAAATCGCTGTTTTTCAATGGTCTGAAAACAACGATTTTTGTAACCATCTTAATAAATAGCAAAAAAATTCAAAAAAATGTAAAATTTGATCTCCAAGCACATTTTAATATATCCATCATGTTGAACGGTTTAAATCGACTATTTGGACTTTAAAAATGGTAGGTGTCAAAGTGTGTCACCAAAAAAAGGTGTAATTGGATCCCTCCTCTATATATATATATATATATAGAATTTTTCTATTGTACTTCATGAAGTAAAGCCAATGTTTTACTTCACGCTCATACTCCCATTTTCAAAATCCAAACAGTCGATCCGAACCGTTCAAGTTGTTCTCCATATTGAAATGTGCTTGGAGACCAAATTTTACATTTTTTAGAATTTTTTTAATATTTATTAACCCACTTTGAAAATCGCTGATCCATTGGTTCAGAATTTTTTACTATTTTTTACTATTTTTTACTGTTCACAATGGATCAGTGATTTTCTTTTTTTTTTGAAAGATTGGCAGAAGCTGCCAAAGATATATTGAAAAATCATGAAAGTAGTACATCAGTTTCCAGAAGGCAATAATATAAATTACAACAAGAAAAAATGAGGTGATCCCAACCACTTAAATCTGCCCCATTGCCCAGCCTCAAATAGCACCCACTTCAGAGCTCAAAACACTTCCCTAAAAGCATACATCAATAACCCACTCATAAGAAATGCGTACCAGTACTACTCTACTCGTACCAGCCAGGCTACCTGGGTATCGGAGCTGGGTAGAAATGAAAAACCAAAAAGGAAATCCAAAAGGTGGCCAATAAACGGTACTGTATTCCCAGTGACCTGTGTACCGGCCCTCCTCCCCTATTTAATCCGGATCCTGCAAGAGATTGGTTCCCAGCAGCTTGCGGCCTCCGGAGTTGCAGTAGGTAATCCACATCCGTCCCTGATTGATGATTTTTTCGGCCAGCACCCTAGAGGGGATTGTCTTTCCCGCAAATATCTGCTCATTTCTTCGCTTCCACAAATGCCAACAGGTGCATGCAAAATATGATTCCCATTCCCGTTTGCATTTCTTTCCCCGTTTCTTGGCCTGCTCCCTTGATTCGTGCCATATCTGGACAACTGAGCTGTTTGGCACCATCACCCTATAGCCCAGTTTGGCTGACATTTCGTACCACACCTCCACCGCCTTTGGGCATAGGAAGAGTAGATGTAGTGCCGACTCTGACGGACAGTTGTGACACATATCACATCCTGAATCCGTTCCCATCTTTCTTCTTCGCATGACATTCTTGGTCAGAATTTTTTGTTTGAGCAGCAAGTAGATGAAAACGCGCACGGTGGGCGTTATCGGGAGCTTCCATGTGTATTCATTTACCGGCCTTATCTTCCCTAGCCCCATCATGACTTCGTAGGCTGATTTTGCCGAATACACTCCTGTGCTATGCCATTTCCATTCGATTCTGTCAGCCATTTGGCTGAACACTATGTCCCCAGCTACCTGCAGATCCTCATGTAATGTGTTTCTGATGGGATACGCATCACAGAGTGCTATTTTGGGTTGCGTCGGCCGTTGTCCGTCTTGCAGCATACCTGACAGAGTCGCCCCATTCCATGGATCAAACCAATAAGAAATTTTCTTGCCATCTCCTATAATCCAGGTCACACACGAATTGAAAAGCTGTCGCAATGCCAACAATTTCTTCCAGAAAAATGAACCCGATGCAGACCAGAAACTGGGCCCCGTTTGGTGTGTACCGGTCCACCGGATCCGTGTTATGGTGACCGTCCATAGGCAGGTGGGGTTATTGTAA
Source organism: Carex myosuroides (assembly GCA_028015225.1). NCBI lineage: Eukaryota > Viridiplantae > Streptophyta > Magnoliopsida > Poales > Cyperaceae > Carex > Carex myosuroides. The sequence goes on from CM051471.1 coordinate 577,561, forward strand.
GCCCTCCACCACCATCTTAGCAACAGCGCGGTGTTATGCACACGCAAGTCGTGTAGACCCATCCCACCCCATTTGATTGGCAGTGTTGCCATCATCCAGTTTATCAAGGAGATCCCTTTTTGTCCATCTCCATTTCTGCCCCACAAAAAACCCCTTCGGATATGGTCAATTCTCTTGAGCACCCACACCGGTAGCTGAAAACATGTCATGAAATAGATAGGGATAACCGAAAGCACCGATTTTACCAACTGTAATCTGCCTCCGCGCGAGATCAATTTACCCTTCCATCCCTCCATTCGATGTTCAATCTTCTCTATCAACGGTAAGAAGGCTTGCCTTTGTGGTGCTTTGATTGTGAGCGGCATTCCCAAATAGGTGACCGGCATAGAAGTTTGAGTGAAGCCCAGGATTAATTTGGCCATCGTGACTTGGTTCTGTTCCAGGTTGAAAGGAATAAAGTTGCTTTTGCTGAAATTTACCCGGAGTCCCGAGCACTTTGCAAAGACACTCAACATCAGCTTAAGAGAGATGAGGGTCTCTTGGTGCCCATTGGCGATGATTGCCGTGTCATCCGCGTACTGGAGTGCCAGTATTGCCTCTGAAAATCTGGTCGATAATTGATTGTTTAGGACCGAATTAAGCCCATTTACCATCTTCTGGAAAACATCCGCCGCTAATATAAACAACATCGGTGAAATTGGGTCTCCTTGCCGTAGACCCCGGCCATGTGTGACATAATCCGTATCTTCTCCATTGATGAGTACTTTAGATTGTGAGGTTTGATGGATCAGTGATTTTCAAAGTAGCTTAATAAATAGTAAAAAAAATTCCAAAAAATGTAAAATTTGGTCTCCAAGCGCATTTCAATATGAAGAACAACTTGAAAGGTTTGGATTTTGAAAATGAGAGTATGAGCGTGAAGTAAAACTTCGTTTTACTTCGCGAAGTACAATAGCCCTACTCTATATATATATATATATATATATATATATATATATATATATATATATATAGAGAGAGAGAGAGAGAGAGAGAGAGAGATCGACTATGGTGAGTTGTGAACTAAAACGTCGTTTTACTTCACGCTCCTACTCTATTTTGAAAATCTAAACAACCGATCCGAACCGCTCAACATGTTCTCCATATTGAAATGTGCTTGGAGACTAAATTTTACATTTTTTGAAATTTTTTTACTATTTATTAAGCCACTTTGAAAATCGCAGATCCGGGTGAACAGTAAAAAACAGTAAAAAATTCTGGACCATTCGATCAGCGATTTTCAAAGTGGCTTAATAAATAGTAAAAAATTCCATAAAATATAAAATTTGGTCTCCAAGCACATTTCAATATGGAGAACATGTTGAGCGGTTCGGATCGGTTGTTTAGATTTTCAAAATAAAAATATGAGCGTGAAGTAAATATGACATCTTACTTCGTAACTCACCATAGTCCAGCTCTATATATATATATATATATATATATAGTAGAACTAGGGTGCTCCTAAGCTCACCAAGGCCTTCGTGAGCGCGACTCTAAAACCTATCAAATTGACTTCAAACGACATTTTCAAACCGTTAGATGTTCAATCTATATTAAAATGTGCTTGGAGACCAAATTTTACATTTTTTGGAATTTTTTTACTATTTATTAAGATGGTTTGAAAATCGCTGTTTTTATTAAAATTCTGCACCATTGGAAAACAGCGATTTTCAAACCATCTTAATAAATAGTAAAAAAATTCCAAAAAATGTAAAATTTGGTCTCCAAGCACATTTTAATATAGATTGAACATCTAACGGTTTGGAAATGTCGTTTGAAGTCAATTTGATAGGTTTTAGAGTCGCGCTCACGGAAGGGCTTGGTGAGCTTAGGAGCACCCTAGTTCTACTCATATATATATATATGCCTATCTGTGTACATGAAATGCAAAGAGAGATTTTTTTTATTTTTTATTCGGATTTATCATGCTGACGTGGCACAAGAGAAATTGGTGCATTGAGGTCACATCAGCAACCAAACTTTTTTTGAAAATCAAGATTAAATTGCTTTTGAAGTATGAACTATTAGTCAAATTCAGAAAAAAATAGATATGGACAGGTAGTTTATAACATTTAATTAAACATCCATATAGGTAGGTTTCAAATACAAACAAAATATTTTTTAATATTAATTAGTTTGATGACTTTCAATCATTACTTAAAAAAGTAATACATAGCACATAATTATTATTATTTATATTTAAATATTTCTTAACTCGATTGTTGGGTTGGCATTTTTTTAATTTAATTTATTTTTAGGAAAAATAATATATGATTTGGATAGTTGTAGTGTGTATATAATATGCTTTACAACTGTCATAAGAAATTATTTTAAGAAATTAATTTTAAGTTGTTAATGCAATATCTAGTATAGAAATATGGTTTCAAAATATGATCCTAGTCCAATCTTTTTTGGATAACGATGAATTAATTAGTCTCTAAATTTTAAAAATCTATAAAGAATATCAATGATTTTCGATTCTTTATTCATAAAATGATGTTGTTAATATGTATTCTACACTATAAATTATAGTTTCAAGATATGAATAAATTTCCAAGAAAATGTACTCAACACTTATTTTTAGAATTTTTAGAACTGAAAAATTGATATTTTACACCTACAAAATTGGTGAATTTAACAAGTCAGCATGTGTGATGGGTAGAAAACTAAGTGGCAGGTGGGTTTTGCATACTAATCTCCATTTCTCCATTTCATTATTAAGCACGTTGGGTGTCCGATCCGCCAACGGCTACGATTGAAAGATTAATTTTTGAATTTAATCTCAGCTCTCCAATCACATAATCTATCTTCTTTTGATTAAATGCATATGTTTTATGTGTAGAAGTTTAAATTTAGCTACAAACATACTCGCCACACATACCACCACACGATGCGTTACAATTTAAAATTAAATAGACTCTAAAATTTAGCAATATAATTCTCCGTTTCCTTATTTAATTGTTTCCTTATTTCTCCCTCTCCAATTGAAATTTTCTATACGGCGGATCACAATGCAAATCAATTTTTTGTTCGCTTCCTTATTTATCTACTTCCTTATTTCTATACATATTACTGTGATAAATCTAGAATATATTTCTAATTTTGTTTTTTTTATGAAAATTTATCATTTTGTATGAGAATTTATTTTTGTTATCTTATCATATATTCCGTTGCAACGCACAGGCACGATACTAGTAAGTAATAAATGATGTAGGTTTTTGCTAACTAAAAAAAAATTATTTACCGAGGAACAAATTTTGAATTAATAAAACGAGACGATTTTTGTAAAAAAAAAAAAAAATTGCATTAAGCAGATTTTACACACAAAAAAATATTCTTTTAAAATTGGAAAACATGTAACGTAAGAACAATATGATGTATTATTTTAATGTTCATATGAAAGCCTTGTAATTAATGTTTAGATACAGTATTAAATGAAAAAGAAACATGACAATGCAAATCAGCAAATATACCGAATTTTTTATTTATATCCAAAAAATAAATCAAATTACAAAACATAACCAAGTTGGAGGCAAAATTCGAAATATACCCAAACCGGAAAAAAATTTTCCGGATTCAACGTCTAACTCCGGAAAATTTTTTTCCAGAAATTGAACTCTAATTCCGGAAAAAAAATTTCCGGATTTAACATTTTTTTTTATTTTTTTTATTTTTTTTAGAGATTCCGGATAAAATTTTTTTTTTTTAGAGATTCCAGAAATTTTTTTTTAGAACTTAACAAATTTTTTTTTAAGAGAAAAATAGCTAAAATACTGAAATCTAACGCTAAAAAATCGAATTGTTTTTTAAATATTTGTTAAATTAATTTAAAAAATTTCAAAATGGTGTAGAATAATTTAGAAATTATCAAAATAGCTAAAATACTGAAATCTAACACTAAAAAATCGAATTGTTTTTTTACTACGAATAGGGCCGATTTTGTGCTAAAATACGGTAAATTTACTAAAATGCTGAAATTATAATAATTATGTAGAATTATGCTAAAATACGATAAATTACGCTAAATTACGTACGAATGGGGCTTATTTTGTGGCATCTTTCATAAATCATAAAAAATAGTAAAAAAAATTCCAAAAATAATAAAAATTGGTATTCTAAAAGTTCATTACATAACTAATTTACTGAGCTACGTAGATTGAATAATATAAATGAAAATCTTAATCGGAAACTTTAACTGAAGTTTTGAGGCTCTTCTCTTTGTTTATTGGCGATTCTGAATTTGGAAAACTAGCAAAGCAAGTCCGGACGCATGCGCATTTTCGCAAGCTTTCCGAAAAGTGGTCATTTACTGAAATCGGACACTCGAGCGCCGTTTTATGGCCGTTTGAAGTTTCGTCGTCGTTTTTCACCTTCTCAGTGAAGATATCATCCCTATTCGTACGTAATTTAGCGTACTTTACCGTATTCTAGTAAATTTACCGTATTTTAGCACAAAATCGGTCCTATTCGTAGTAAAAAAACAATTCGATTTTTTAGTGTTAGATTTCAGTATTTTAGCTATTTTGATAATTTCTAAATTATTCTACACCATTTTGAAATTTTTTAAATTAATTTAACAAATATTTAAAAAACAATTCGATTTTTTAGCGTTAGATTTCATTATTTTAGCTATTTTTCTCTTAAAAAAAAAATTTTGTTAAGTTCTAAAAAAAAATTGTTAAATTCGGAAAAATTTTATCCGGATAAATCTCTTAAAAAAAAAAAAAAATTTTATCCGGAATCTCTAAGAAAAATAAAAAAAATAAAAAAAATGTTAAATCCGGAAAAAAAATTTCCAGAATTAGAGTTCAATTTCGGGAAAAAAATTTCCAGAGTTAGACGTTGAATTCGGAAAAAAAATTTCCGATTTGGGTATATTTCGAATTTTGCCTCCAACTTGGTTTTGTTTTGTAATTTGATTTATTTTTTGGATATAAAAAAAAAAATTCGGGCAATTATATCTGATGCCCTAAAGAGCAACATGGTCCAAAAAAAAAAAGATTTGAACCAAAAAGGTGACAAATGTTAACTTGTGTTTGGTAAAATATAATTTAGATAATTATTTAGCATATCTTGAACATTAAACTGCTGCTGTACCTCGACCTCCACCTTTCCTAATTTTTAGCATCTTTTTTTTTTTGACAAATTATTTTATCTGCATTTTTGTCATTCCTCTTTAGACAAACTTTTATTCATGTAACATCACGCAAAATTCGTATATGAGATTAATATCTGAGAACAAAGTACAAAATGTCTGGATATATTTTTCAGTCAAATATGTTACATTCAAATAACAAGTGGCATTTGTATTTAATATATTAGCGAGATAATTAAGTTGCTTTCAAATTAGTTACCATCAATCTGATCATTTAGAATTTTATTTGATTAATAAAGATATGTCTATTAGTTTCAAATTGTAAAATATTTACAAGTAAATATTGAAACGTTATAAATAGAAATTTTATAAGATACATGATTATTTAAAATCTTCTAATGTGATTAGGTCTTCTTTTAATTAATTTTGGACTGAATGACAAAAATAGAAAAGTGGAGGACTGAATTACAAAAATAGAAAAGTGGAAGGTTAAATAAATGAAAATGCAAACTTAACGAAAAAGAAAAAAAAAAAATCACCAACGTGGCAATAAGGCCACGTGGTCAGTATAGGATGCTTCACCCTTACTTTCCTTGTGGGCCTTCTCCTCTCTTCGCAAGACAACAGAGAGAATTCCTCTCCTTCTTGATTAGTCAAGTTCTTGAGATTTAATTGCTATGTTGTGGTACTTTCTCTCTAAGAGCCATGTGGTTATTGGGTAATGTTCTCTTTCCTCTTGATTGTGGTTTCGTGTCTTATCGGGTCTATGGTTTGATAAACTGTAATGGATTTCGGGTAATATCTCTTTGTCAGAGGGGTTAAAGGGACAAAAATGGAAAACTGACGAACACTCCAGATTGATTATAAATTTAAATGAAAAAAAGAAGTAAATCAATTAATATGCTAGGCTTTCGGATTTGGTTCAGAAAATTGAATATTTTGTGGAAGCTAGGGTAAAGTGGACTTGGCCTAAACTACAAAAATGAATGAAAATAAATTGAAACTTGACTGTTAGATTTGAATCTTGATTTATTACTGTTAAATTTGTAAGAGAGAATAGATGTAAGAAAACAATTTTATTATTGCAATCTTAATTTCAGATTTTACATATATGTCTATTTATAAAGAAGAACAAAAAACTAGCCGTTATACTATTAATTACAACTACCAACCACTAACCACTAACTCCTAGTCTATTAATTACTAACTAGCCGTTATTTACAAATTTGAATTGTAGCCGTTATTTTTAACACTCCCCCTCAAGCTAGAAATGTATATATCGTACAATCCTAGCTTGCTTGTAATTTTCTCGAATGGACCCGGATATAAGCCTTTAGTGAAGATATCCGCGAGTTGATCTTCACTTTTAACGTATGGTGTTTCAATTTCTTTTGCTTGAACTTTTTCTCTAATAAAGTGGCAATCCACTTCTATGTGTTTTGTTCGTTCATGAAACACGGGATTTGAAGCTATGTGTCTTGCCGAATTATTGTCGCAATACATTTTCATCGGTTCTTGAATTTTAAATCCCATGTCCAATAGGAGTTGCTTGATCCATGTTAGTTCACTTGCGGTTGATGCCATGGCACGATATTCGGCTTCGGCGCTTGATCGTGCTACAACATTTTGTTTCATGCTTTTCCATGTGACTAGATTTCCACCTACAAATATGCAAAAACCGGTTGTCGACTTTCTATCGAAGCTTCCGGCCTAATCTGCATCGGAATAGCCACATATATCATTAGAATTATTATTTTTCATCCAAATACCCTTGCCGGGATTATTTTTTAAAAATCTCAAAATTCTATTTACGGCTTCTAAATGTGGTGTTCTTGGTGAATGCATGAATTTATTAATTTGACTTACGGAAAAAGAAATATCCGGACGTGTAACCGTTAGATATATCAATTTTCCTACAAGTCTTTGAAATTGATTTATGTCTTTTAAAGGTTCACCATCTTCACTATTTAATTTGCATTTGTTGTCAATTGGGGTAGATGCCGGTTTACATCCTAACTTACCGGTTTCTTTTAACAAGTCAAGTGTATATTTTCTTTGAGAAATAAAGAGTCCTTTATCCGAAGTGGCTACCTCTATTCCTAGAAAATATTTAAGATATCCTAAATCTTTTATGTCAAATTTTTCTTTTAGTTGTTTCTTAATGTTTTGAATTTGTTCAAAATTATTTCCGGTAATTATGATGTCATCTACATATACTAAAATGAGAGTAGTATTGATACCGTCACATTTTGTAAATAAAGAATGATCGGCATTACTAATTTTAAAATTGCAAAAAATTAAATAAGAGCTAAGCTTACCATACCATGCCCGTGGAGATTGCTTCAATCCATAAATTGATTTATTAAGCCTACAAGCCAAGTTAGAATTTGTTTCCAATTTATGACCAGGTGGTAATGTCATATACACCTCTTCTTCAAGTGTTCCTTGAAGAAATGCATTTTTAACATCCATTTGGTAGAGGTCCCAACCATTGTTTACGGCAATAGAAAACAAAATTCTTACGGTATTCATTTTTGCAACCGGTGCAAAGGTTTCGTTATAGTCTATGCCATAGGTTTTGGTGAATCATTTAGCTACAAGTCTTGCTTTATACCTTTCTATGGTTCCATCACTATTATATTTGGTTTTATACACCCATTTACAACCAACCGGTTTTTTATTTTGTGGTAGAGAAACAATATTCCAAGTTTCATTTTGTTCTAAGGCTTTTAATTCCTCATCCATAGCCTTACACCATATTGGACATTTAATTGCTTCTTGGTAATTTTTTGGTTCTAATACTTTTTCAATACTAGTGAGAAATGTATGGTATTCGGTTGAGATGTTGTCATATGAAACAAAATTTTCAATTGGATATTGTACCGAATATGTCACATAATCTCTAAGTCTAGTTGATGGTTGTCGTTCTCTAGATGATATTCTTCTAATCGGTAAACTTTCTTCCGTTTCATTTTCATTTATGTCATCATTAGTTTCATTTTCTTGATTATTTTCAACTTGATGATTATTTCTAGGAATAAAACTCAAATCATCTAAGTAAGGTAAAACTATATTGTCATTTAAATGTGTTTGATGAAATATTTCTTTTTCTTTGAAATATGGTTCATTTCAAAAAATGAAACGTTTCTAGAAAGATATATTTTTTTATTAATTGGATCATAGCATTTATAACCATTTTTATAAGATGATTATCCTAAGAAAATAGTTTTTTGTGATACAAAATCAAGCTTGTCATTTCTTTTGATATGTACGAAACTTGTACAACCAAATACTCTCATATGGTCATAAGTGATTTTTTGTTGATAAAGAATTTCTAATGGACTTTTGTTTTCTAAAATAACACTAGGTAATCTATTGATTAAATGGGTGGCACAAAGTACGGCATCCGACCAATAAATTTTAGGAACATTATTTTGAAATAATAAAGATCGTGTCATTTCTAATAAATGTCTATTTTTCCTTTCCGATACACCATTTTGTTCGGGAGTATTTATACAAGTTGTTTGATGTATAATACCCTTTTCTCTAAAGAGACTTGAAAACTTCCTATTTATAAACTCGGTTCCATTATCCGATCTAAAGATTTTTAATTTTGCATTAAATTGTGTTTCTATGAGACATAAAAATTCATAAAAACAATCAAACACTTCATCTTTGGATTTAAGTAAAAATAACCAAGTTGCTTTTGTAAAATCATCAATAAATAAAAGAAAATATTTGAATCCATTATATGAATCTATTGGGGCCGGTCCCCATACATCGGAATGTACTAAATCAAAAGGAGCTTTACTTTTGCTCGTAGAAAGAGAAAAAGGAAGCTTTGTTTGTTTTGCTAATTTGCAAATTTCACAAGTAGTACAATTTAAACTTTTAAAATCTAAAATACTATTTAAAATCTTGTCGGAAGGATGCCCAAGTCTCTTATGCCAAATATCAGAATTAACGACTTTTGCGGAAGCACAAAAATTTAATTTGGAGTTCAAAAGATAATGTCAATTTTCTAGAAATCCTTCACCAATCTTGACCCCGGTTTCCCGGTCCTGAAATACAACGTTTTTACAAGAAAATATTGCATTACAATTTAATTCTTGTGTTAATTTATTTACAGAAATTAAGTTTACGGGAAATGTTTCTAAATATAAAACATTTTTAATTTGTTTATTGCATAAATTAATTTCTCCTACGCCATTTATTTTTGCCTTCATACCATTTGCAACCAATACAAAATTATTACCATTGGTCGGGTTGAGGTTTGACAGTAGTTGTTTATTCCCAAACATATAATCTGTTGCACCACTATCTATAATAATTTGATTAAAAAAGAAATTTTTTGAGTTAGAAGCAATACCACATATGCTGGGATTGTTTTGATTGTTCATCATCGCACAGAACTGCTGAAAATACTGCTGCATTTGATCTCCAGGCCTTGACCCGCTTGAAAATGACCCATTTGCGCCAAAATTAGCCTCTGACCCGTTCCAGGATGACCCGCCAGCGCCTGACCCGTTCCAGAGTGACCCGCCAGCCCTGACCCGTTCCAGAGTGACCCGCCAGCGCCTGACCCGTTCCAGGATGACCCGCCAGCGCCTGGAATGGAGGGTCCATTTGGTGTCTCCTTATTGGGTCCGCCAGGGTTGGAATTGAATCCATTAGTAGTTTGGCTAGTGTTATTGGGTCCGAATCCATTTCTAGACGAACCCACTAGCCCATTAAGTCCTTTCTCTTCAACAGAAGCTACATAACTTCTGTTTTTTTCACCATTTTTTTCCCAATTTCGATTCTGATCATTTCCCTTCCATTTTTTTGGTCTAAGATGGGGATAGAGGTGCCAACATCTATCTTGAGTGTGGCCATCTTTTTTACAGTGGTTACATTTTTCATTTTTTGATTGATTTGGGCGATTTTGAAAGCTAGGGTTTTGATTAAAATTGAAATTTTTTACAGTTAAGCCATGGGTCTCGTGTCCCTCATGGCTTACAATCTGACCATTCATGGCAATTCTCCTACTTTCCTCTTGTTGAATTAAACTTTTAATTTGAGAATAAGATGGAAGAGGTACCGTGGTCATGATTTGAGATCTTACGGCTTCATAACTCGGGTTTAGACCCGCGAGGTACTGAAAAATATCGTCCTCCTCAGCTCATTTCTGAAGTGTGGCCAAATCTGTTGTAAACGGCCGGTAAGATTGAATTTCATTGCGTTTTTTCTCAAGAGCACTAAGGTAGTCAGTGTGACTTCTTGACCCTTGTTTTTCTTGTTGAATCTCCTGCATAAGTTGATAAATGTGAGAAAAATTATTTTGTTGACCATACATACTTTTTACCGCTTCCCATAGTTCATGTGCCGTTTCGGCCAACGTGAAGAGTTCGGATACGGCCGGTTCCATGGAGTTGAGTAGTAAGGTAACAATTCTGTCATTCGTAGTTCTCCATTTTTTTGTTGCTATTGTTTCTTCGGGTGTTATCTTGCTTGTGTTTGCAATTTCTGGTTTTTTCTCTTCACCCGTAATGAATTCTAACATCTCTCGACCACTCAGGGCTCTGGATGCTACCCTTGCCCATGACACGTAATTTTTTCCATTGAGCAAGGTATTTGTTAGCTTCGAGAAGTTCGCTGCTTCTTCTTGAGCCATTTTCTTTTTGCTGAAATTTGTCACGCGTTTTCGATTTTTCGGTCACAGAGAACGTGGCTCTGATACCATGTTAAATTTGTAAGAGAGAATAGATGTAAGAAAACAATTTTATTATTGCAATCTTAATTTCAGATTTTACATATATGTCTATTTATAAAGAAGAACAAAAAACTAGCCGTTATACTATTAATTACAACTACCAACCACTAACCACTAACTCTTAGTCTATTAATTACTAACTAGCCGTTATTTACAAATTTGAATTGTAGCCGTTATTTTTAACAATTACGCTATTGGACTGTTTTAGATTTTAACTATTTGAATTTAAATGATTTGGATTATGACTTATTAGACATATATAGACTATTGGATTGAAATAAATATAAATTAAGGGATTAAGAAAATGATAGAATAATTGGTATATCATATCATTAGTTAAAATGGGTATTGTTATTAGTTAAACAAATGATTTCGGATGATTATATATGTGATTAACTATATGTATGGCTTGATATAATTAATGAAGCACTATATGACCCTAAGTCAAACGCTAATGAATGTTTTATCATATATATTGAATAGAGCTTAATATATAAATCATTGGGATTTAAACATTGAAATACATAAACTGTTTGGTTATAGTAATGATTATAACTATTGATAAGAATATCTATTATTATGACGTAGGCATAATTTTTAAAGAGAGAGAGACAGTGTTCAGGAAGAACAAATTGATGGTGACCTCACATGTTGCCCTACGATATCAGGTGCGTGGTTATTGGATTAGTCTGAGATTCATGACTAGGAATTAAATCGTAACTCGCTGTGCATTTTGAATATTTGATTGACTGCATTGATTGAACTGAATTATATGCATAGCCCAATACAATTGAAACTGAATTACAGGTAAGACTGTTGACTGTCATGTTGATATTGCTTATCGATTGATTGACTCTTATTGAAATATGATTGATTGAAACCACAGTGACTGAATTGATTGAATATTGAATACTGTAATCCTTGAACCTCCATATAGTGGAGAAAAAGGATTAATATATCGTAAAGTCTAGCTAGCTACTAGACTTTACTCCAGGACCCTTATGCGCATATGGTGAATGGCCCCAACTGAATCCAGTACCGGTTGGATAGGGGATACTGAATAAATATGAATTGTGACTGTAAGACTAATGAACTGTGGTAACTGTCTTATCAATGATTTTATTTCTGATAATGACAGTATTGTGATATTGATTTCGTATTGTTTCTGTTAACCAAGTGTCAGGATAGTTAGAACTATCTTATTATTGATTTTCTTTCCGATAATGACAGTATTGAGATATTGATTATGTATTGTTTCTGTTAACAAATTACCAGAATAAGGTGGAACAATATAAGCCATAACACGACATATACATGTTATTGTATCTGTCAGTGTTACCAGACTAGAAATTGTACAGTCAAGAAACCGGATGTTACCAGACTTTATAGTTTAAAAGATTTTGACCCAAACCATTTATTCTGATAAGATTCTTAGAGTTCTGATTTATTTACATAATTGTTGTTATTCAATTGAATACTGTTATTGAGCATTTGCATTCGTTATTAGAAAATGAACTGTTAGTTTCTTATGCGGAGATTTCATTCTGAATATGGATTTCCTTCGAATCAAATAACCTCAGTGGCAATTAGCACTGAGAAATAATTTATTATTTCTCACGCGTTTCCCCTTGTGGGATTCACAGGTTTGTTAGATGAAGACAGAGAAACGCTTTTGGGATTATAATTGACAGCAGGGCCACCTAAAGGTATGAGATTTGGGTTTATTATATTTGACAGGGTGCAGAGAATATATCTCTAGCATCATCCACTATAAATGGTCAAATAATTCTTGTAAATATATTGGGATGTGGTACAAATAATGGATGCTATTGGCAATGCATAAAAAGATCCATGTCATATATTATGTATATTGAATGGTAAAGGTATGCGGTAGTAACTGTCGCACCTCCGGATCGGGGGTGTGACAATTCAAGATGTACAGTTTAATATAAAAATATAAGTTCAAATGTAAGCATCAATTTGTGCAAGTATAAACACCAAAATTTTGAAATATTAACTCCTGAAAAATTAATCTTAATCACTTATGTTGTGGTTAGAAAATTGTAAGTCTGAATATAAATTTGTGCAAGTATAAAGATTAGAACTAGGGTGTTCCTAAATTCATCAAGTTTCTTGTGAACTCAAGTCTAAAATCTATCAGATTGACTTCAAATAATGAATCCGAACCCTTAAAACCCGTCTACCTTACGAGTGATGTGTCTAGATACAAAATTTTAAAATTTTAGAATTAATTTTGTATAGAGTCAAGTGCTTGAAAACGTTCAAAAAATGAATGCATTAAAATTAATTTATGAACCTTCTAATTTTTACTGCTTGACTTTATACTAAATTAATTCGAAAGTTTAAATTTTTTTGTAGGTAGATGCATCACTCGTACTGTAGATGAGTTTTAACAGTTTGCATTTGTCATTTGAAGTCAATCTGATATATTTTACAGTTGAGTTCACAGAAAAACTTGATGAACTTAGGAACACCCTAGTTCTACTCCAAGTATAAATAACGAGCGTTAATAACAACTATTATTATATTGCTAACAGAATAACAATTCTTGATAAAATATGCATAATGTTTTAATTTTTTTTTTAATTTTATACCATTTTTTTAATGTTCAAAAATTAATTTGATGCTTCTGCTAATAAATAGGAACAGAATTAGTGTTTAAAAAAAATGCGAGGATCATAATATAAAATTTATCTTTGATATAGTAAACGCCAAGTCCACAACAACTAAGTACCAAATCTACTGTATAATAAGAAATAATAAAATAAGAAACTTGGCGTTTACTTAAAATCAAAACTAAAAAAATTAAGAAACTAACAGTGACAATGACATGTGGGTCCATAATACGCACGCGAAAAGAACACAGTTGGGAATTTGGGATATCCGTTCATGCCAGTTGCATGATCAGTTTCAGATTTGATATATAAATCTTAATTAAATGATCACGGTCCACTAATAGCGTACATCCTTGGCCGTCTGATTATAATCCAACGGTGAAAATTTAGACGGACCACAAAACAGATTTGTAAGAAAAGAAGTCACGTGGAAAAGGACCCCTCCTGCAGTGAATTCATATCACCTGAGTTAACTCAAATTTTAAGTTTAGATCTGGACCGTCAATATGCTCCAACACGAATATTAAAGTGGCACCTTGCATTCCAACTCTGGCCGGATTGGTCAAGATTCGGATCGAACGGTCCGCATTAGTACTCACAATTTGAGTTACTGTAGAGTGTACGGATTTTCTGTTCATGCCAGTTGCATGATCAGTTCAAATTTTAAATAAATGTTAGTTAAATGATCACGGTCCACTAATAGCGTACATATTTAATCGTATGATTATAATCCAACGGAGGTAATTAAACGGAGCACAGAGCGGATTTGTAGGAAAAGAAGTCACGTGGTGGGAGTCACATGGAAAGGGACCCCTCCTGCAACTTTGGGAATAAAAATTCTGGATCCGCTCAGATGAGCTCTTCTCTGCTTGTTTCTATACCTGCAATTATAATTGCACGATCAAGTTTGCAATTCCATTAGCCGTCATAGATTTGATTAGATAATGACAAAATATGTTCTCTTTTGTTTTTGGAATAATAAGTAGGTAACCTTATAAAATTAGATATAGGTAGTTGGCACTAGTAAATCTTTGACGAAAACTAGAATTCTTTAATCTTCTTAGAAATCAAGTACCCACTAATGTGGTAAAGATTTTAACTTTTAAGAGCAATTTTGACTCTATACACATATTACTAGTATCGTGCCCGTGCGTTGCAACGGAATATATGATAAGATAACAAAAATAAATTCTCATACAAAATGACAAATTTTCATAAAAAAACAAAATTAGAAATATATTATAGATTTATCACAATAATATATAAAAATAAGGAAGTGAACAAAAAAATGATTTCATTGTGGTTCGCCGTATAGAAAATTTCAATTGGAGAGGGAGAAATAAGGAAACAAATAAATAAGAAAACGGAGAATTATATCGCTTAATTTTAGAGTGTTTAATTTTAATTGTAATGCATCCGTGTGGCGGTATGTATGGCGAGTATGTTTGTAGCTAAATTTAAACTTCTACACATAAAACACATGTATTTAATCAAAAGAAGATAAATATGTGATTGGAGAGCTGAGATTAAATCCAAAAATTAATCTTTCAATCGTAACTGTTGGCGGATCGGACACCCAACGTGCTTAATAATGGAATGGAGATATTAATATAGAGGAGGGATCAAGTTACAACAATGTTACAACACCCATTTTTTGCGATTTCAAAGTCCAAATCGTCGATCCAAACCATTCAACGTGATCTCCATAATAAAATGTGCTTCCAGATCAAATTTTATATTTTTTTGATTTTTTTTACTATTTTTTTAGATCGGTAGAAAAACTAGTCAAATTCAGACCATTGAATTTTGTACCCATCTTAATAAATAGTAAAAATGATTGTTGTAACTTGATCCCTCATTAATATATCCATCATATATTTATATGCATATTTTACTTAATTTGTTATACAACTATATATAATTATTTTACAATATTTTCATATTTTGTAGATATATAAGTATTTAAAAATGAGGGAGGATTATTTGATAATGGTTATTTTGAATATCTTAACTATAGATTGTCAAAAATCCATAAAAAATTTTAAATTTAAAAATAAATTTATAAGTATACTATTCAACTTATATATAATATAAAATCAAATTTAATATAATTTAAGTATTGTTTAAGGATACAACAAGAAGGGTTAATTTCGGACCAATTGAAATTTCATGCTATTTCATCAAGGTTCTAAATAGTGTTTATAGCGTCGTAGCGGGAAGGCTAAAAAAAAAGCTATAGCGAATAGCGTCGCTATAGCGGAAGCTATTCCAAATAGCATTTTTTTTTACATTTCGTATATTCAATATTTGTACTAAATATCAACATTATCTAAAGTCTCATAGAACAATAAATAACACCAAAGTAATTAAGAAATTATAATATTCATATTGAACCCGTACAAAGTCCAAATTGCGGTTCAAAATATCCATAGTAATATCATAAACTATCGATTTTTCCTATTAAAAATATCTTAAGCATCATGATTCATGACATAATTTATTTTTTTCTATTCAAATTTTAATTTCGGTTTGGACTTTTTTTCTATTCAAATTTCAATTTATATTCCCAATTTCAAATTGATTATTTGTAGCAAGTAGCAACAAATTCAATTTCGGTTTGAGATTTTTTTTATCTTTATTTAAAACTCATATAAATTGCTTAAAAAAAAAAAAAAAACCCATATTGTATAGCGCAAATAGCGGACTGCTATAGCGGCCGTAGCGCAAATAGCGCATTTTGATGTCATAGCGTAGCGTTTGGGGTCCAAAAACGCTATAGCGCACTATTTAGAACACTGAAATAATAAGATAAAGCTTACATGAAATATCATCTATTTTATAGACAATATATTTATATAATATAGATCGTATTTATAATCTTATTTAAATTTAAATTTTAAAATTTGAAATTATCAAAATTATCATAATAAAATACTGTCAAGTTATCTCCCTCTTTAAAAACTATCAATAAAATCATTTAATCAGAGGCGGAGCCACATAGTAACATATCCTAGCTACCTCTGTAGTTTGAAAAATAAACTTCTGACTCATATATAATTTTGACTTTTAAATTTTGGAACTTGCCTACTCCTGAACTATGCCTCGAACTTGGTTTGTCAAGACTGAGATCGAACTAATGTTTTAAATTTTTTTTTTAACCTTGACTGATAGTCTGACTCCACCCCTGCATTTAACTCGGGTTGTCTTATCAATAAATAATTAACAATAAATATCCGATTAATTTTGATAAAAATTCAGCTTTGATTCCAACTTACAAAAAACTAGTCAAAAGTGTACAATTTGTGTGTGAAGTCAAGAAAGCGAGAGAAGTATTGTAGAGCTATAGTAAACCTCATTCAAAATTAATACTATAAAAATATGTGTAAACACTCAACTACAAAACTATAGACTTAAATTAAAACATAGTCAGTCATATATTATATTTATTGAGATATTCGAAATTATTAAATTTTTATTCATATATCGTAAAGTTCAGTTTGAATTCACATACATTTAACGTTCAAACCATATTTTTAGTATAATATATTATATCATATTCATACTCTAAAAAAATAAAATTAAAAATTAAAAAAGAATATTTTTAATTACTATTCAATGCGTCTCAGCTCCGTTTTCAACTCTGCAAGCAAGAATATATTATATGTAAATTACTTGACGCAATTTAAAGGCATCTGTCAAGGATCATGTTTACAAATAAAAAAAATATTTTGGGTGGTTTAATTAAGTTACATCTCAACAAGTTGAGTACTAAAATTTCAATTTATTATTTGGTAAGTTATCTCACATAAGTTACTCTGATTCTTAAAGAAAACGATCTTTATAAGTGAGACTATGTCAATATGCATATTACGGATCGACCCGTGCTCTGAATTTATATCTTTATTTTCTGAGTTAATCTGAACCATTAAACATGATCTCAACATGAAAAAAAATACTTATAAATCAATTTTTTTGTTTACTATTTTCTTAGATAGATAGAAAATCCCTACTTTCGGATATTTTATAATCTTTAAATTAAGTGACTAGAAACCTATCTAAAAAAATAGTAAAAAAAAATTTGTTTACAAGATCATGTTTAATGATTTTAATTGATTCGGTTGTTTATACTTTAAAAATAGAAATATGAATTCATAACAAAAATCAATTCGTAAATTACCATAGCCTCACTCTTCTTCTTCTTCTTCTTATTATTTTTTTTTTTTTCCTAATTTGCAGACATTTTTATATCATTGTTAAATAATATATTTCATAATACTTCTTCTTCTTCCTTAAGATATTAATCTGTCATAATATCTATTTTATATATATAATCCTGGATGGGTTTTGAACTGTTCATTCAGTGCTGTCTCCTTCTCAGTCGTCCGATTTGAATCCAACGGTTCTCAGCGATCAGCAGTTTGTTCTCTCCTTGCGCTGATGACACGTCTTTCCCTTCCTCCTCGCGCCTTTCTTCGGTGTTTCTTCTCTGATACCGGTTTCTCTCATCTAACATCTCTTTCTTCTCTCTCCGTCTCTTTCAAAAACTCTAACCCCACCTCTCTCTCTCCCCTCTCGATCGCGCCGCTATCAAAGCGGCTGCTGGCGCCGCTGCTGAAGCCGTCACTTACGCGCTCTCCTCCCTTTGGACGCCGTCAAGGATCTCAGCACCTCTCTTTCTCCTCTCCTTCCCCTTCTAAGCTTTTTTACCCAAATTTTGGATACACTTGCCGAACTCTTCTGTCTAATGCTACTTTGAAGTTGGGGGGTCAATCTGATGACGTGTTTCAAGCTTTGTATTCTAATTTATTGAGACCAGGAATCAGTGAGGTACAAGTAATTATATCCTCTTATTAAATTCTAAAGTTTAATTACATTATTCATTATCCAACAAGTAGATTTGGTTCCAAATCAGTGTTTCCCACTTCATTTTCATAAAGAAAAGAGATTGCTTGCTCATAGTGCTTTTCGCATGGTTTTAGTTCTGCCGATTCTTTGATGACATCTCCTCAAATCTTGAATTGCCGATACTGGTAAAAGTGACCAGTGCTGAGATAGGAAAATTGATTTTATTTTGGTAAACCATTCAAATAAAATTGACTAAATTAGAGCTTCATTAAGGTTGGGGCATCTGTAGAGATAACAGTGAGGAGAGTAGAGTAGAGAGGAGATAAAATTCAGGGACCTCTAAGCAAACTTTCCCGAAAGACCTATAATCCATTGCAATTAGGAGTTCATATCCTTGACAAAATATTTTTGTTTAGATTTGGACCATTCGATCAGAATCTGGACCAGTCCAGTCTGTATTTTTCCTTTTAAAATCAGCTGATGAGCTTGTCAGTCTCACCTTTCTTTCACAATTCGTCTATGAGAAAGCTACCAGTCATGACATTAGGCCATGCCTTCCGATATTAATGATATAAACACAATTTACTGGCTTTTCAATTTCTTTTTTGTTACATAGCCTAGCTATAACAAAGTTATAGGTTGGAACATCAAATACCTGTCCTTTGGATATCATGATATTTTAATGTTTCAAAAGAGAGGTTTTTAGAGCCATCAAAGGTAGTTAGTTACTTCTTCAGTTTTGAATCTTCGGTTCAATCTTTTTTTTTTGTTTTGTATATTGCCTTTTCGATTTCACCTTTCTTACACAGCTTTTTTAGAGGAGTGTTCTATGTCTTGGCATTAGGCTCATGCCCTTTCAAAAATTATGGCATTAATTTACGAATTGTACAATGTAGAGAGTCCAATGTTTTGTCATTTTTACTTTTCTTTCACAGCCCACTTAAAAGAGTGCTATAGCTGACGACATTAGCTGACGACATCAAGCTTATAACCTTTGAAAATTATGATATTTAGAAATATGTTCACTTCTCGGTTTGATATTTGTTTCAGTTGGTGCGAATTTCTCATTGATTTACATTTCTCTTTGTAGTATATTGATATATGCATGCATTATTAGTTACTTAATCCAAAATTTCAATTGAATTTGTTTATAAAATCCAATGTTGTAGGTTGTAGCATTAGCCTCATCAAATTTGTTATCATGTGATCAAGGAAATTTGTAAATCATGTTGTAGGTTGTAGCATTAGCATTAGCCTTCTGAGCTTTCTCTTCTTGCAAACCTATCTATAGGGGTCCTGCACATCATAACATTAGGGTTAAACTTTTTAGAAATAATGACAGGGTCTATTCGACTTTGGAGAAATTGTTGGGTCATAGCAGGTCAGGTTGGATTGGGTTGGGTCAGGTCGAGTTTCAGGTCTTTCAATTTTGGATCAAGTTTATTGGAGTCTTAGATTGTCTCGGATCGGATCTGGTTGACTTCTTAAAAGAAATAGAAAGGAGTTGTGCCCCAGAACATATATGTACATGGAAAGGTTATATTCATACATGGAAAGGTTCTATTGAATTTACCACTAAATTATTCTGTTTGAGGAGCTCATAAATTGATTGATTGGTTAGTTGATGTAACGACTTCAATTATTATAATTATATATAGTCTGATATAATTTCTCCCTTTGAAAATCCAATGGTTCTTTATTTCAACTATCTTGCACCATCAAATTAGGCAGCAGTAATAGTCTAGCCAATTGGGACAATTGGGGAATTTGTTTAGAGTAATCTTCTCAAGGATTTAACAGACTTTTGACTGGTTTGACTGCAAATTTATCTGGAGAAGGGACTTTTCATGATTTTTTGGCAATTCTATAATGAACTGAGAGTATCTCAATGCCTATGAGTATGAATGAGTGTATCAAATTTCATTGAATTTCTTAAATGAACTGAAATAGGTCCATTTTGCCCTTTTTATGCATAAAGTCATATTCAAATAGAAACAGTAATTAACTGGAATTTTTTTATATATTTCTCTGTCAAGATGCCTCTCTTGAGATCAGATTATAATAAGTCACTTCATTTTATTTGAAATTGGATGTATAACTTCTATTCAAAGTTTTCCATGTTCTGCTTTTTTTTTGTTATTTTCTGAAAGAACTCATGAAATGAGAGTGCTATCCAAAATATATGGTACTTTCATGTGTCTATTAACTTAGTTAAATTCAAATAAATGTTTGGATAAATTACTTACAGTACTGTTATAAATTTTTTAACTTGTCCTATACTTAATCCTCGATAGGGGTGCTACAGTGTAATGAACAGTGAGACCGACAGGCTGGTCCCACTGTCAGCTACACATTTTTTTTTAGCTCCCTCTAATTTTTTTTTCCGCCTTCTCTCTCAAAAGTTCCTTTCTCTCCAGAAATTTCTCCATTCTCTCACCCTCACTCCAATCCTTCTCCCTCCGCTTCACTCTCTCTAGCCGCACGACGAGTTCTTCCTGTCGCCGCTCCGTCGGCCTTCGACCGCACCGCCGCCTGACGGAAGGACCCCACAGTGAACCTCTTCAATTGAGAGGAGTTCGATCTGATCACTCTGCCTCTGCGTCTCTTGACCAGTTGCCTTCGCTCCCTCTCCACCTCGATATGACCATGTTGCTTCGCGCCTCTTTTAAATCGCCCTCGAGCTTCCCTAACTTCCATCTGATTTTGAGATCAGTACAATCTCTAAACCCTAAACCCTAAATCTTTTCTTAAGCTAACTGGTATAAGATTGAGATATGTTTTATTTATATTTACTGTTATTATTGTTTTTTCTCATAAATAAGGAGTAAAGATCAGTATGAATGCCTATTTACTGGTATACTCAAGTTTGTATTACTGTACTCGCACCATTATTGTACCAGTAAACAATGCCCTCTGGCATAGTAGCCATATTGATACACTAAGTAAAAAAATTATTGGATTTTTATTTATAAAATTTGGCATAGCTCAAATCTTTTCTGGAACTCCTTTGATATTGGTTAGTCTTATAAACTATTTTTTTTTTGTTGTTGTTATGTCTGACAGTATACTAAAATATATTTCAATATATTTTAGTTCGTGACATTTTTCAACTTTAACAGTATAGCATGAATGTTTAATTTTTGTCGCGTGGATCCACTAAATTGTCTCATATTTTTTTGTAAAAAATGTTTCGATTGATTTGTTAGCAAATAATGTATTGGGAATTTAAAATTCAGTGCATTTTGAGTCACTTGCAATTTTGAATTCCTGAACAAATAAGCTGGGTACAAGCAATTAAATAGTGTGTTATTCATGTATTTTTCAGGAAGACAGAAGTAGGAGGAAGAGAAGATGATGTCAAAGTTTGAGAAAATTCATCTATAGGTATGTTTCTGTTCCCTTCCTAAGACTAGCTCAGCTCATGTGGTAAATAGGTATATTTCATGAATGTATTTTCCTTTTCATAACTGACCCATGCAAAAAAATGTTGTCTTCTATTATTTAGATATCCATATTTTAATTTTAATTTACTTAGGTCTTTTCAAAGTTGATGTATTTCTTTCCTACTTCGTATTGGAGGGGAATGTACTCTAAATTAAGGGTATTTTTTGGGAGTGCAGGACTTTTTGTGTGTTTTCTCTGTTTTAAATAACTGTACTTTGTCATTTGATATTTGATTATGTTTTTCTGAACTGCCAAACTCTAAACTGGCAAAGTTTTTCTTTGTTTATTCTCTTCTTTTGTACATTGCAAGATTCTAATTTGTATATTTTTTTGCTATATTTTTTTAATTAGGTCAGTACTTTTGGAGATCTTATGTATCCAATTATTATGTCATCTACGAAAAGGATATTACTATATTTATTTTTATATTACAATTGTCTAATAGTGTCTACCAATCATATAATTCAGATTTAAGATTTAGTAACATCATTTCCAACATAATTAATTAGTAAAAAATGTGATATGACACTTACCACTGTATTTGAGAGAAAATTTCTCAATATACCCCTCATTAATATCTAATAACGATTCATAGTAAATTTCAGTACTTTCAGTTCACATGTCATAGACAATTCCCAATCTGTCATTTCCTTTATATATTAAGATCTAAAATTTTTTGGGATCAACCAAAATAGAAGATCTACCTAAGCAATTTTATTCATCGTCTGTACAAGAAATCAATTAACTCTTTTACTTATAAGGTTCGTCTCATGTAGTCAATATGATTTTCCCTTATAAGCCCATTGTTCCAGATATCCAAAATATTCTTTTGCTATACAACATTTCTTTATATTTGTTGTATCACAGGAACAACAAAGTACTAATACCCATCTGAGAAGACTGTCTACCTCGAATAGATTTCCATAGAATAGAGAGTAATAAAAATACAACACATTATCATTGCATTCAGTTCTCTCCAGTTAATTAACTTTGCAGGTAACAATTTATCCATCTCTTAAGAAATTATTAGTAATTTGCCTTTTTTAATTAAGCTTCAAAACAAAAATATTCTATATATATAATCTCAAAACATCTCTGCAAAATCACAGACAAATGGACTCTCAAAACATATTTAGGCACACACATATACCAAGATGAATCGATACCAGAAATAATAACCTTTCAAAACAGGTACTAACTTACAGTTAATAAATATTATAATTAACAATATCCTGTGACTACAAAATAAGACTGACACAATTTTAACAATCCTTACAAGCAGGATAACACAGAAAGGTTGCAGCTCAAAATAAATCCAACCACAGCACCCCAAGGACAACCTCGAATAAGCTCTGGACTCTGTTTCTATCGAAAAACTGCATGAAATGTGCACACCAAACGATCAGGTAAACAACCAAACAACATACAACAACACTCCAGTTAACAAACACTGACGCTGCAATACGATATTAAATAATACAGAAGTTGAGGACAAAGCTATTTAATGTTGTAGTAAAAATTCTTGACATGCTGGACGAATATGGATGGTATTATGATGAATGGCCAGCACACAAAACGCGTGTCAAATGCACAAAGCCATATTATGTCTGACCACAATGCTCTACCAAAATAGAACGACCCCAACCATGGTAAGTCCATTACATTAACAAATCACTTTAAAAAAAAAAAATTCCGGACCTGTTGACTAACCTCCTAATTCTTATGTAAATCATCTCATTACATCTTTCATCTCCAGGTTAATTTTGGTTTGCTGATCAAAGACAACACAGGGGAAACAGATTTTGTCGTCATCAGAAGTGCCTTTAGTTTCAGGGCACCCTGAGAGGGCTTCTCCGTCTTTACCGCATGTTGAGGCTGTCGTTTCACCACCAGGTACATTTTTGTTTTATGTAATGCGCAGGGAGAATCTACGGTAGTGAGGGCATCTACATTTATTGATCAAATCAGTAATTATGTGCAGTTTCACAATGAGGCTAAGAGAAGAGTTTTTTCTCGAGATCAAGCAGAGCACCTATTAGGCTATTCAACACAAGAGCTTCTAGCAGAACAATGAAAAGAAAAGAGGTAATGAAAAGAATTATATACGTGATCTAGAAATAATGAAAAGGGTTTTATACGCGATCTAGGCACATACCAGGCTATCGCTACTGTTAGTAGTATCTAAATTTCAAATAAAAAAGGGTAAATAGTTACTGTTTTAGGTTTCTCGAACATATCAAAGGACAAATATTCTTGACTTGGCAATAATCAAGTACCATTTCATTCTGCTGCGAGCATTGGAAATCTGGAGATCATGCAAATTTTGCTCGAGAGAGGTACACTAATAAAATCTCATATTATATTGCAGGGTAATTTTGTAAAATTCTTTTGCCTGATTATAATTTTTTAATCCTCTACAAATAATTTGTGTATTCAATGAAAATCAAGGTGAGAAAGGATGAGGATTCTATGGTCTTAGGTTGTACAAGTAGTTTATGGTCATGTTAAATCAAGCTTCAACAATTTTAAGTTGTATTTTGTCTTAAACTAATCAGCCAGCACTAAATATTAAAAGAGAACCTAAAACCGATTAAAACCAAAATGATTAAATTTAATGTTACTTGAAACTTGAAAGCCTCTATGAAATTTAATGAAAATTCCAACTGTAGCCATGGGAACTCAGACAAAATGAAGCATTTAACTTTTTGCTTTTGTTTTAGTCACTTTCATGCTTATTCACAGTGAATCAGTGCAATAACAAGATCTGCTGGTATTGTGCAAAATGATGTTAAATTCATTATTTTGAGTGATTTCAACGGATATGGTGCAAAACCCATTATATTGAGGGTTGCTGAAAATTAATTTTGCTATTGTTGTAGGTAGCGGCAATTGATTTTTTTTTTATTTAAAATTTTGTATGGATTGTATGAAATTTAAGTACATTCTGTAAAATGCAATACAAATAACAAATTTATTAAATACCTTTGCATTTACTCTTGGATTACTTTCATATATGACAAAATGAATGCATAAGCTTTATGGAACTAACATATGAGACATTAAAATATTATTCCAATCGAGAAAGGGGAGGTAGCACAGTTGGTTAGGAAAAAAGTCCTAAGACGATTGTTGGTTACTCAAAAGGTCGAAAATTCGTTTTCCTCTCATGACTTTGCAGCTTCTGCGAAGATTTTCAAAAAAAAAAAAAATATTGTTCCAATCTGCACTCTATGCATGTTTAAGTTTCAATTTTCGAGCTTCCATGAGTTACTATTGAATACTTTCTCCGTCTCGACAACTGGTGCGGAAGCAACGCGAGGCCCCTTTCTAGTTTAAATTAATTTTAAATGATACTGTAGTAATGATGCATTAAAGCAAAATACATTTCATAATGTTCATCATTATAAAATTGGCATTAAGAGTAGAACTAGGGTGCTCCTAAGCTCACCAAGCCCTTCCGTGAGCGCGACTCTAAAACCTATCGAATTGACTTCAAACGACATTTTCAAACCGTTAGATATTCAATCTATATTAAAATGTGCTTGGAGATCAAATTTTACATTTTTTGGAATTTTTTTACTATTTATTAAGATGGTTTGAAAATCGCTGTTTTTCAATGGTGCAGAATTTTAATAAAAACAGTAATTTTCAAACCATCTTAATAAATAGTAAAAAAATTTCAAAAAATGTAAAATTTGGTCTCCAAGCACATTTAATATAGATTGAACATCTAACGGTTTGAAAATGTCATTTGAAGTCAATTCGATAGATTTTAGAGTCGCGCTCACGAAGGGCTTGATGAGCTTAGGAGCACCCTAGTTCTACTCTTGGCATTAATGTTATAACAGTTGAGGAGGGGTTAGGTGGAGCAGTAACAGGTTAAGTTGACAGCACGTGCAAGCACGTGACTTGCACGTCTGGTTTGTTATCAGAAATATCTTATTAATTAATTATTATAGAATTGTAGTCTCTTGTTGTTTTTGTTAGAATTTTGCTATATTATATATCTATATTATATTGTGCAATCTCTATATGACAAGTGGCCATGTAATTAAGAAGCAAGTAAACTTAGTAATTTGGATGCTTTCCTTGCAAATTGGTAATGAGGATGACACTATCATTTTTAAAAAATAAAAGATAGAGATGTTTTTATCAAATTTTATAAATTTAACATTAGTGGTTAAAATTACAGGAATATTGTAACAGCCTAGTTTTATTATGAAAGATATAAGGGGCTTATTGCAAACTTACTAATTATTAGATAAGAATAAAAATTAGTGATTCGTTTTTATAAAATAACTTGCATGAAAAGGACACATGTAGCTACCTTAACAACTCACTTTTCTTACCTAACACCATTTATTATTATTCAATAAATATTAACTTTTCAAAATTGGAAATACGGAGAGAAACTAACGAAAAGAAAAAGAAGGGATATGGGGAAGAAAACAATGGAGAAAAGAGAGGACAAAGGAGTGTCGGCAACCCAACGAAGCGGTGAGGAGAAGGAGACAGAGCTGATGGAATTTTCTCGGTAAGCAATTAGTTGCTTGCTTGAAATCTGTGGCTGCTTTCGAATCACTCAGATAGCTTGATTACAAACAATGGACTTGACTTCGAGCCCCGTCATGCTATGGATAACAGGTGCGGATTTCGAGTTATTCCTAGCTCCTTCTAACTTGTTTAATTGTTGTTGTAAGCTCGTGGGTTTCTTTGCTTGCTTTTGATTGCATGTTGATTTCTTGATGATTGTGATTTAATTGAGCGATTATTGTACCATCACTGGTACGGGTCTGGTGTATTGCTGCACACCAGCTGTTCGGTGAAATGCCTAAGAGAAGTAAATTACTGGTACGGGTCTGGTGTGTTGCTGCACATCAGCTGTTCGGTGAAATGCCTAAGAGAAGTAAATTGTTGGTAATCTTAAGGTTAATATATGGTAGTGGTTTGGAGTTACATGGTGTACAACTATTCTATATAATTTAATTATGCAACAGACCACAACTTCTATATTCTCAAATTGATACATGCATGACACAATAGATGACAGGAGCCTTGATATCAATATAAAATATCCACTTCACTTGAACTGAACCATAAAATTTATATAATAAATTGAGACGGTAATGAGTGAACTATGTAATAATTAGACCCATTGAATTGTGAATCAAAACGAGGTACATGATGACATACATTAGACAAGTAAATTTTGTAAGTGTAAATATGCCTTAGTGAAATGTCTTATTACATATTGAAATTTGCATGTCCTGATTGCACGAGATTATTTGTTTGATTAGTGTAGCTTGGCTGATGCTCGGTTGCCAATTGCTTGTAGTTAAAGTCTTGAAGTTGGTATTCTTATTGCATAAACGAGTTGCATGACATACTCTTGCATCATGAACTGAACCATATTTCTGTTTGCATGAAATTAACTTGTATGCATGGTACAAGGCATTAGTTGTACTAGAGACTGTGAAATACATGACATAAGATATGAGCTGATTAAATTTTGGATGATATACTTGCATGCATGATACATAGTTTTATATGAATTATGCACTTGTTATAAATGAACCTCGAATAGAAATGAGAAATGAGAATATACAGACCACATTGAGTTACTTGTATATGGAATGTCTTGTATGTACTTTGATAGGAATTGAAGAATGAATTCCGAGAGTCATGTAGGAACTAAACACTAAATACAATAAATTTATACACTAAATTACTCTAAATATTTATAAAATTTATTTACACTAAATATTTATACAATTTTTATACAACTTATCTATCTTATAACTTAATTTTGGATCGATGAGTGAACAGTTTCGTCTACAGTAAGACTGACAGCTGGGCCTTAATTTTCAGTGAAAGTGTTTTCCCTTCTCCACCGTCAGTTCTCCCTTTCTCTAGAAAATTCACTACAATCCTCCTGTTCTCTCTAGAAAGTTCTCCGTTCACTCAAAAGCTCGATTCCCTCTTTTCTCCTCCTCCTCGCCCCAAACGCTGATGCCGTCAATGCCGCATATTCTCGAAATCGTCTCCCACCACCGACCGACCCCAGTAGCCCCGGTATCCACTACTCTCCCTTCTCCTTCCCCTTCCCTTAACCCTCACCTTAATTCCCCTTCCCCTTTCCTTAATACTAGCACTAACACTTTTTTTTTCGCCTACCTTCTTCAACAGTAGCGACTAACCCTGTAGTGGTCGTTGCGCTCCTTCGTATTTGGTATTTTGGTACGTATAGAGCCATTATCCACTCTTGATTCGTGTTTCTCACTTTGTTTCTTTTTAGTATTTAAAATTTTTCTCGTCCTCTCATGAACTTGTCTTTTTTTTTTTTCAGGTGTGGCGCCTCTCTTCTCAAAAAATTGCTCGACGGTCGCTTTTGCCATCGTCTCCTTCCTGCAATCTCTGTGTCGTCCGAAGCTTCTTTGCAAGGACAAGGTTGGCTTTTTTAATTTTTACATTCTTCCTTCTTTGAATCTAAACTTCTTTTCCAGGAAAAGAGAAACCTCGCTCTCAATTAACTGCCTTTGAATTTCTTTTTAGTATTGCAATTTTTAAAAGTTTTTTTTTTTCTAATTTCTCAAGTGAAAAGTTAATTATATAGATAGATAATGAGAATATTGTATTAATTTAAATAATGGTTGTGAGAAGAAATTGAGGCTGATTGTTGCCCCCACCCCCCCCTGTTTCTGTTGTCAGATGAAGTTTTACTCCTCTTTTCTTATCTCTTTGTGATTACCATCCAAATAGAAACTTGCTGCTGCTTATGAAACTGAGTAACAAGTACTAATTCCTATGGCAAAAGGTGTTGTCAATCATCAGGTTCATATCTGAATTTTGTTTGGAGATTGTTGAATTGCTCAACTTATGGCCGTTTGGCTTGAGTTGGTGTCTCCCCTTGATCCGTGTAAGACCCCCTCCCCTTTGTGATGTTGGTGGTGATGGTTTCTGGTAAAATTGCTGTTACAGTGACCAAAGCATAAATAGTATAATTTTGTGGGGTTGTCGTGTTGTGGTGTAAGACTTAACCAAAATTGAACAGATACATAACCAGTGAGGACTGAATTACTGTGTTTTTTTTTCCCTGGATTATCTCTTTTGTGTTATTTTTTTACAACTAGGCAATTTTCTTAGGATGAGTTAATCTTGATGTTGGCAGTGGTTGTTCTGCGGATTGAGGCTGACAACACCGTCAGAGTCTGTGAGAGTGCTCAGAGGTGCTGTAGAAGTGCCTTGAAGAAAGGCTAGAAGATTATGTCCACGAATTACAGGTAACACTTGAGAATTATGGAGCAAGAAGTTGGTTTCTTCAAGTTTTGGATTGATTTAGTAATGGAACTTGATTGATAACAGTGTGTAGAGGAGATGAGATGCGTACCAGTACACTAACGTTAGAAACCAGTTGTACCAAATAGATGCATGTTTATTAGATATATACAAGGGATGAGATTTTTAACTTTGGTAAAAGAAAAAATGCATTTCGGTAAACTAAACTAATATACTAAATGTACCCATACTTTATAATATATAATGCAAAACGAATACGAATATTGTTCTGATGATTTTTCTATAACTGTGGCCAAACTAAACTTATCTGCCTTTTATTATATGATGAGTAAAGTGAGCTTTCAACAAACACAGACATGAAGAATTATTCTTCACCCCAGTAATTTCTGTGATGTTTTCCTATTATATAAATAACCTGATAATTGTCATTGCATTTTTTTTTATTAAGACTAGGCATAGTCTTGAACCTTTATAGTGTAACAATCAGATGTGGTACTGATAATTAACCAAAGTTCTCCAAAATCAAACCTGATCATTTCTTTATGCTAGATACAAGACCATAGTTAGGATGAGTGTATATATTTTTGTTAATTTATATATATGCTACAAAAATGTGAAGAACAGAAAACCTGGATCAATTAGGTTCTGAATGATTTCTTACTGGTTTTATATGGGTTGGTTATATGAATGTATCGGGGCACAGATAGAAAGGAGAATAAGGAAGATCTCGAAACAATAGCAGCAAAGGAGCAGAAGGTTTTTTGGTACGGGACCTTAGTGACTGTCACTAGAAACTTCAGCCTGAAGAATAAGCTCGGCAAAGGTGGATTTTGTCCAGTATTCAGGTTAACTAATTTATTCATCTATAAATAGTTTGCATGGAACAATTTGAGACTGTTTTAAATTGAAATTTCGATTGAATTAGGGGCAATTGCTGGATGGAAGGGAGGTGGCGGTAAAGAAGCTCGAATTGTATCGAGGCAAAGTGCAAGGAAGTTTCAAAATTTGGCAATGCTTCTTTCGAGAGTACAACATAGGAATGTTGTCAATTTCTACGGATATTGTACACATGGCAATGATATACTACTGGTGGTGAGTATGTGACCTATGAGAGCCTTGATAAATTGCTCTTTGCGTCAGGTACTTCTTTTTCCCCTTTTCAGCTCTGTTTTTGCAAAATTTGACTAGCTGTTGTTGCTATGTTCATGTTTCTCTTACAAAGAGTGCACGTTTCGGTAATCTATACTGGATCCCAAATGAGTATTTCGATTGTAATCAAGCACTAAATCGCATTGAGCATAGTTATAACTTTTTTGCAAGTAGTCAACTTCTGAATTTTGCCCATTCAAAACATTTAGCTTCTTTCTATAGAGTACGATATGAAACTCAATTTCACCTTGGACAGCCCATCTATAAGAGTGCTCTACATCATAAGAAAACCTTATGTTTCTTTAGAAATATTCTCATTAAGAAAATCCGATGCTTTCTCAATTTCACCTTTCTTTCTTGGAAAATAACTACCTAAAATGAGTCTCTGTGCTTATTCTATTGTTTCAGAAAGATATCTCAGCTTACTTTCACCAGCTGTTGAAATTCTTCCTCCACAGGTACTTTTTGGACATGCAAAATTTTTTATTTTTTATTTTCTCCTATTCATAGTTTTTTTTATTTTTTCTCCTATTATGCTTGATTTAATGTAGTACCATTGCTGAAGAAAAAAGTATAGTTGCAATTTAAAAAAAAAAAAAGGTTTCTTTTACAATACTGATATCCACTGGGGTTATTTAGACAGAATGCCTATCCTTACAAGTATGCTGGAGAGAGGGTTGATGTGCAAGGTCTCAACATTTTCAAGGTATTTGTTAATAAGACCTACCATTTGGTCACATCAAAATGGTAGTGTGGTACAAGGCCTATATCATTGATGCATTTTCTCATTCTTCTTCTTCAGGGAAGAGTAAGAGTGACAAACTTGATTGGTTTTGCGAGTTCTGACATGTTACTTTCAAAGACAGAAGGTACTTCCAATTTTTTCCTCATTTTTTTACAAATATGCAAAATTGCAAATACATGATACAAATATCTGTTTGAACTTTGAAATTGTTTTAGGAAATTTGAGATACTAGAAAAAAAAGTTGTATTTCATATACTTAATTTGTATATATTTTCTAATTGTGCTGGTATATACGTTTCTTATCATTACTTATTTTTTTTTCTGTTATATTGAAGGCTAATGAAGAACTTCAAAAGTACTCTTCTTGCATTTCAGATAGGGCACATTTAACATAATGATATTTTCTATGGAGCCTTACTTAATTGATGAATACCATTTAGGCTTATGTCTTATTGCTTGCATTTATCATTATAATATCTTCTTTTTTGACATTTACATGGGAGTATGAGAACAGCGGAGGACAACCACCAAGACTGAGGCATACAACATTATCTCAAACCATTGCCGAAGCAAAGCGAGGCATCCCTCTAGTTTACACTAAATATTTATTCACACTAAATATATTTGCACTAAAAATTTATACAATTTATATACAATTTATTTACACTAAATATTTATTCACACTTAAATTTATTTACACTAAATTTATTTACAATTTATTTACACTAATTACTCTAAATTACTCTAATTACTTTAACTATATATACAATTTATTTATACTACAATACACTAAAATACACTACAATCACTAAATAAATAACACTAAAATAAACTAATTTACACTACAATACACTATAATACACTAAATTTACACTACAATACACTAAAAAAAACTAATTTACCCTACATACAAACTAAACTAAATAATTCTACAAAAAAAATTAAAATTCGGATTTTTTTTCAAATTAAAAATTCACACTACAATACACTACAAAAAACTAATTAACTCTATAACTAAACTAAATAATTCTAGAAAAAAATTATAAAATTTGGATGTTTTTTTCAAATAAAAAATTTAACCACATACCTAACGAAACTTGTAGATCTGAAGCTTTTCTTGTTCTTCTCTCAAAACTATACTCAAATATGTGATTAGAATAAAAAATGATGAAGATTTGAGGGGGTTAAATTTTAGTTTTTTTTTGTTTGGTCTCGGATAGGAGAAGAGGAAGAAGTCTCGGGTAAGGGAAGAAGGGAGAAGGGAGAAGGGAAGGGGGCAGAGTAAAAAAAAGAATGGGACCGAGTTGCCATCTCGGTCCGGCCAAAATTTTCCTCCGGACCGAAATGCCAATTCGGTCTGGACTCTTTGTGGGATTTTCTGTGGCGTTGGCTGCGCAACAGGTGAAAATGAGGGGGGACCGAAATGCCAATTCGGTCCGGAGGAAAAAAAATGCGATCGGACCGAATTGGCATTTCGGTAGTGATGGTTTTTGTAAATCTGGATGCAATCATGTTGTTTATTTAAATTTAATTATTTTAATTATGATTTTTAAAAAAAATCCATTAAAGTGCGGCTTTTCCATTTCCAATGTAAGAAGACGTACTAGAGGATCTATATATTATATTATATTATAAATTTAATTCTATATACCTTGGAAGGAATTGGATCCACATTTTTCCAAGCTGGCTTGCTCTTCCAAACTGGTTCGGCAAGAAATTAAAAAAAAAAAGAGATTTTATTTTTGGAGGGAGTGTTTTAGTGTTAACATTTAGCATTTAGCATTTAGCAAGAAAGAAAGAGTATCAATGCATCATCTCTAAACCCTAGCTAAATGTTGAGTATTTTAGATATAAGAATTTTGTACTCTTTTGCCTTTAATATTTATAAACCTTCGTACTCAATGAATAGGTTAGTTGCAAGCGCACAACCTATCGATTGTAGTATTTAGGTGTCGATCCGCAGGGAGAGAGGGAAACACTAGTTTTTAAATAAAGAAAACTACTTCTAAAACAAAACAATAAAAGTAAAGTGGGGGGGTTTGTTCTTAAAATCCTAAGTTGGGTTCAATACCCGAAAAAGAGGAGTTTCAAACAATAAATGTAAATAAAATAAAGGAAAGAAAGATTGGTTTGTTTTCAAGTTTAAGGAGATCTAGGGGTATTCGGTCTACAATTCCTTGCTAATTCTATTTATTCGGTTTGTTTAAATTCATGTTTGATTTGATGAGGTTTCTAACCTATGTTAGCCTTTGGAACAAATATTAATACAAATACTTTGCGCTTTATGGATTAATGTGCCTCGAATTCTAGGGCTGTCACTAACCTAGAGGGATATTTAATCTCATGCTTCAAATCATATATCGATATTTGTTCTAAGGTGTCCTAATTAGGATTTGCCTTCGCCTTTCGGTCCTTCACCAAAATTCTAACCTTAATTTCTATAGTTCCGGATTGGATATCAAAGTACGGTCGCTTCTAACCCAACCCTAAGGTGTGTCTTTATGGTTTCAATTAGTAGTCTCCTCATGACCAATGCCGGAATTTAATAAATTTAAAGCGGAAAAACACGATCAACGCGATTTCAAAACTACTTCAATTCAATAAACCCTAACCAGGTGAACTCAAAGGAACGAGTACTAATGAAATTCATAAAGAATAAATCACAGAAATTAACATTCAAATCCGATAACACAATCATAATAAAAACAAATATCCGAATAATCTAGAATTAAACAAGTTCATGCATTGACCTAAACCCCTAGAAAGAAAACTACTCTCTCTTGGAGAGATCCATAACAAAGATTGGCAAAAACAATAAGAAATAAGATAAAGAAATGATTGCACCCTTTCTTAGATCTAAAACCTCGATCTTGCCGACTCCTTGCTTGAATCTTCTTCTTCTCCTTCCTTTGAAAACTTCCAGAATTTCTGCAGGATCTCTCTCTCAATATATGAAAAGTGGATATAATAATGGATGCCTAGAGAGATGAAATTCTTCTCCTTTTATAGCCAAAGGCCTTGCCCAATTTAGAGGATAGTAGTGGGGTTAGTGGGTGCACTCCTCAGACTGCCATGGCTATTTTTGGCCTTCTAAAACGTGTTCCTTGTTGGCCAAAAATAGAAAAGCTCTTGAAAATGCGAATTTCTGGCTGTCTGCGAGTCCAGTGCGTCCGCACTGGAGATGAGTGCGTGTGGTCGGGGTCGCACTGGCTCCAAATCTCCTTTGGTTCCAAGTTTCCTTTTCTGGATTTTCTGCAAAATTTCCTGAGTGCGTCCGCACTGGATCTTAGTGCGTCCGCACTGGCATGTTGTTTTCTGTTTTCCAAAGAATCCGAAGATTTCAAAAATAGTCTAAGTACTGAGTGCGTCCGCACTGGCTGTGAGTGCGTCCGCACTGGAGTTGAACTTCTGCATTTCGGAAGATTCTGAAAGTCGCAAAAATCGGCTAAGTAGTGAATGCGTCCGCACTGAAGTTGAATGCGGACGCATTACGCTCGGACTTTTCGTTTGTGAGGTCTGCGCTGCTGGAAAATCGGCTAAGTACCTAGTGCGTCCGCACTGGTGGAGAATGCGTCCGCACTGGGCAGTTTTTCTTCATTTTGCACTGTTTCCTGCATTGAAACATCGAGCGAACGCAGTAACTTGATTCTTGGTGTATTATATTCGCTTTATATCCAAAATACAAGATATTTGGTGTTATTTTATGATAAAAACTAGATCGACGGTGTATATAAAATACACCTTTCAAATACCCCCAAGCTTGAACTTTGCTTGTCCCTAAGCAACATTTAAACTTTGGAATATAATTCGATCTATAATTCAACCCTATATCAAGTATATATTTCTCAAAAATTTGAAAAACTTGTATGATCTTGCCAAAATTTAAAAACCTTCATGCATATTCCCCAAATCCCAAGTTCAACCCTCGAATAATTATGAATCAACCCACAATTCGATTACTCTAACTTTAATTTCCTTAAAGGCTTTGAATTTGTGAACTTCGTATACCCAAATTTAAAAGATATGCCATTTAAAATGTAGAATTTTCAAAATACCCCCAAGCTTGAATCAAACTTGGGTAAGAATAACTACGGACTTTGTGTGTTGATACATGCATATTCCTTTTGTTTTGTTGCTTTTGATTTTCTCACTTTGAACATTTTTTTCACGATTTTAGCACTATTTTCCCCATCCTCATTTAAGCACCGGTTAGTTACAAGTAGTTAACCGTACCCAACCGTTCTAATTCAAGGGTGCTTTGCATGCTCTTAGTCTAATATCGGGAGACTAGCGGAGCAAGAGTGCTAATGACTCATAACCATAAGTACGTCATGAAGCCGTATCATAGGTCATTGGAATCTCATTTTTATTTTCTAAGAAATTTTCAATTTTACCTAATTTCTCAACATTTATGCACATATCATGAATACACACATCCTAAGTATTCTTTCATACTCACGGATATCCTAATTTTTCTAAGAGATTTCCAAATCTAAATGGCTTCTCTAATAAATTTAAATTCCTAATGTCTCAATTTCAAACACATTTATTTCCACAAAGTTTTTCGCCGAATTATGTTGTCATTTCAAAATTATTTTAAGGGTTTTACTAAAAATTTGAAAAATTGTGCAAGAATACTTTTAATTTTTGTCAATCACTCAAGTTTATCAAAAAAATTTATTTTTGTCAATTTTTAACACAAAAATTTTTTAAACATGATTTTATACTTTATGTATTTTTAGACAATTAAGTCCAATTATGCAAGACTCTATTTTTCATAACCTCGTAAAACGTCTTGACAAATTCGTAATCGCAAGCAATTAAGTTCAAAATCACAAATCCTATTCATGGTCAAGTAAAAAACAAGGTTATAAATCCTAAAAAGTTTCGAAAAACTGAATAATAAATATGCATGCTGATACAATTTCTTCCCATCCCCCAAGCTTAAACAAAGCAGTGTCCTCAGTGCTAAAAATAAACTAAAAAGAGAGAAGAAACATGAACTACTTTACTGGCGTAATATGGTGGTATATTGCGCGGGATCAATCCTCGTCGCGATCCATGTCTTCGGCCTCATTCTCCTCTTCTTCATTACCTTGAGCTGATGCCGCGGCTTCTTGTGCAAGCCGTGCCGCCTCACGCTCCTGTGCCATCTCGTACTCTCTCCTTTGAGCGGCCCGTCTTTGATACGGCGGTGTCGGCGGATCATCCTCAAAATGCGGGTTTGAGTGCATACAACCTCGGCGGGAGTAGTAGGTCGCTCGGGCGGCCTCGGCTTCGACTTCATCAAACCGGCGGTCAAAGACATCCATACGGCCATCCATGCGATCCATGCGACCACCAATGTTGATGCTCAAGTTATTGATGGAGGTGTTCATTGTTTGCATGAAGTCCCAGATTTGCTGGTTGGTCGGCATGCCTTGTGCTTGAGCGGCATCGGGTGCGGCTTGCTGTGGTGGTTGTTGGGGTTGCGGCGGCGGTGGTAGCGGTGGCTCGAGTGGCTCATCTACAATTTTCCAAGTGTCGGTATCCAAAGGATCGATTTGAGTTTGTAGGGGCAACCGGTGTCGGATGTTGTCCTTTGGGCCCAAGTTGATTCAAGCCTCTTCAATGTCGTCCCAACGGATCAGCCTCGCACGAAACAGACCATCTAGGTCGACAAGTGTGTACCCGAGTACCACATCTTCACCGGTCGGTATTAGCAAGTGCCGGGCAATCTTTGTGACGATACCGCCAATTCGAATCATTCCACCCGATCGCATGTTGTGCGACACATTTTGCATGTGTTTTGCCAAGTTGTACCCAATGTGTTGCATGTACGCCATCTCGCCATTGTTGCGCCGAAGCATGCTGCAAACATATACCATATCGCCGAGGTTGAAGATCGATGCGCTCTCCCCACGGGCAAAGAGTGTGTGAGAAAGTACCCGCTGGAGATATCGGAGGGCCGGGTGGAGAACATTCTTGACCCTCTACTGGCCGAGGATCCCGTCTTGGCATGTTAAGACACGGAACTGGGCCTCGCTCATGTCATGGTAGAAGTCGAGAATGGTGCGCATCTCGCTGACATTGACGGTGGATAGATCGAGTGCGGCCATGAGTTCGGTGGTGTGCAACATATGTGAGAAGCCTCCAAGGTTGAATGTCAACGTTCGTGAACCCCGGTCGAACTCGTAGGAGGAGAGGAATTCGATGGTGATGGCTTCATAAGTGTTGACCTCGTCACATAGAAACTCCCACAAGCCAAGCCGCTCGATGAGCATTTGCACCGACTCGAGGAGTCCGAGTGTTTCGAGTGTATCTCGGCATATCCATCGAGATGGCTCGAGGGTCCGGCGGGACTGTAGAAGGTTACGCCTCAATTCTTGTCCTTCGTTGAGTGGCAAGGCGGGTGGGTAAGGAGGTGGTTGGCGACTGCCCTGTCCTTTCTCAAACCTTGGTTTCTTGGCACCTGATTTCTTCGGCATTCTAAAAAAAACTTTAAAGAATTAAAATTTCGAAATTTTTGATATAATTTTGGCTGAATGCGGACGCACTGGGTTCAGTGCGGACGTACTGTGTACAAACAGTTCAATTTTGGTTCAATTCAGGGCCATTTCAGATTTTTCCCGAGCCTAGTGCGGACGCACTGACTCTCAGTGCGGGTGGTACTGGCCGCACTGAGTACTTAACCAAAAATATGAGGTTTTTCCTGGTCGAAATGCGGACGCATTGGCTGTCAGTGCGGACGTAGTGGGTACTTAACCAAATTTTTGGACATTTCGGGGCTGTTTCGGAAAAGTCCGAGCGCAGTGCGGACGCACTGGCTCTCAGTGCGACTGGTCTGGTCGCACTGAGGACTTAACCAAAAAAAAATTGAAAATTTGGGTTGGTCAGGTTTTCCCCCAAGCTTAGTGCGGGTGGTAGCATCCGCACTGGGGTAAGAATTTGAACCGATTTCACCATTTTTGGTCGATTTTTCCGATTTTGGTACCATTTTTACAGATCTAAGTAGTAATTGACAAAATTAGAGTAAGGAGAGATCAAACCTTGTTGTAGATCGCGAAAATTTCGAAAAAATGCGAAGAAATCCGAGTTTTAGCGAAACGGCGCTTGAAAAACTTGAGAAAAGTGGGTTTTCGGTTTTTGAAGAGGGAAAGAGGGAGAAAAGAAGAGAGAAGGGGTAGAGAAGAGAGAGGAGAAGGAGATTTTGAAAGGAAAACGAGGTTTTCGGGTTTTGGGAGAGAAAAATCGAAGATTTTGGCTTTAAAATCGAAAAGGCGCGAAGAAAATTGAAGAGAGGGGTCGGTTTAAGAAGGAGAAGAAGCCGAGTGCGGACGCATTGGGCCTCAATGCGGGTGGTCATCCGCACTCGCTCAAAAAAATTCCAATTTCCGATATTCCGAAAAAATTGAAAATTAAATTTAGCGTACCTCGGGTGCGGACGCACTGAACCTCAGTGCGGACGCACTGGTCTTGTTTAGACTGCGCAGACCTGTAGTTTCTGTCGGTGCGGACGCACTGAAGGTCAATGCGGACGCATTACGCTCGGTCTGGCCAATTTTTATGATAAAACCTGTCTCAAAAATTTTCTAAGTAGGTGGTGCGGACGCACTGATGTTTAGTGCGGACGCACACAGGTTTTTTTTTTTGAATTTTTGACCTGAAAAATTGGCTGAGTCATTAAAAATGTAAATTTTTGAGAAAGCAAAAATAAAAGTATAAAGAAAGAAAAAGTAAAAACTTGGGTTGCCTCCCAAGAAGCGCTCAATTTTACGTCGTGAGCTCGACATGATTTGGGCTCACTATTGAGTGTGTGGATCTTTTAGGCCTATGATCTCCTTGTCGCCTATAGGAGTTGCATGGTTGAAATGTTTGAGGCGATGTCCGTTCACTTTGAATGCCCCGGTTTCTTTGCTCCATATCTCGATTGCGCCATGGTTAAATACCTTCGTTATTTCGAATGGGCCCTTCCATCGTGATCTTAACTTCCCGGGAAAGAGCCGGAGGCGTGAGTTGTACAACAAAACCGTGTCTCCTTCTTGAAAGTTACGCTTTATGATATGCTTGTCGTGCCATTTCTTTGTCTTCTCTTTGTATAGCTTAGCATTTTCATAGAAATTAAGGCGCAATTCTTCTAGCTCATGTAAGTCAAGAACCCTCTTTTCACCGGCAGCCCTCATGTCGAAATTTAGGGCCCTTATTGCCCAGTATGCCTTGTGCTCAAGTTCAACCGGCAAATGGCATGGTTTTCCATATACTAGCTTGAAAGGAGTCATACCTATGGGTGTTTTGAAAGCGGTCCGATACGCCCAAAGAGCTTCATCGAGTTTGAGTGACCAATCTTTTCGTGATGTGTTCACCACCTTTTGTAGGATGCTTTTTATCTCGCGATTGGATACCTCCACTTGTCCGCTTGTTTGAGGGTGGTATGGTGTGGCCACCTTGTGCTTGACTCCGTATTTGAATAGGAGACCGTCGAATTGGCGGTTGATGAAATGAGAGCCGCCATCGCTAATCACCACCCGAGGTACTCCAAACCTAGGAAAAATAGTTCTTAGAAAAAGCTTTCTTACCACGGCGGAGTCGGCGGTTGGGCTTGCCACGGCTTCTACCCATTTTGACACATAATCGACCGCTACAAGGATGTACTTGTTGTTGCAAGAACTCGGAAAAGGTCCCATGAAGTCGACCCCCCAAACATCAAATAACTCTACCTCTAGAATTCCGTTGAGAGGCATCTCATGTCTCCTTGATATGTTCCCGGTTCTTTGGCATTTGTCGCACCTAAGCACATAATCTTTTGCATCTTCAAAAAGCGTGGGCCAAAAGAACCCGGCTTGAAGAACTTTGGCGGCGGTTTTGTGGCTTGAAGCGTGTCCTCCATAGGGAGATGAGTGGCAACAATTGAGAATCTGTTCGGTTTCTTCGTGAGGTACACATCGCCTATGAATTCCATCTACCCCCAGTTTAAAAAGCAACGGCTCATCCCAAAAATATTGTTTGACATCCCAAAGGAATTTCTTTCGTTGTTGGAAGGTTAAATCTGGGCGTATGATACCGCATGCAAGGTAGTTGACGAAATCCGCATACCATGGCGCCTCTTGGTGGTTGACTGCGTATAGTTGTTCGTCTATGAACGAATCGTCTATGGGCATGTCATCATCCTTCGATTCGTTGGTAATGCGTGATAGATGGTCCGCCACTGAATTTTCAGTGCCTTTCTTGTCCTTGATTTCGAGATCAAACTCTTGGAGTAGGAGGATCCATCGGATTAGGCGTGGTTTGGCATCTTTCTTGTTGAGGAGGTATCGAATTGCCGCGTGATCGGTGTACACAATCACCTTGGATCCAACCAAGTAGGATTGGAATTTGTTGATGGAGAATATAACGGCCAAGAACTCCTTTTCGGTGGTTATGTAGTTCATTTGCGCCTCATCTAGGACTTTGCTTGCGTAATAGATCACATGTGGCTTGTTGTCGATCCTTTGCCCTAGAACGGCTCCAGCGGCGAAGTCGCTCGCATCACACATGATTTCGAAGGGCACATCCCAATTAGGAGGTCGGAGAATTGGGGCTGAGATTAGCGCCTTCTTGATCCTATCAAAAGCAACAATACACGGTTCATCAAATATAAATTCTGCATCTTTCATTGTTAAATTAGTAAGTGGTTTGCAGATTTTTGAAAAATCTTTGATGAAACGCCGATAGAATCCCGCATGGCCCAAGAAACTCCTCACATCCTTCACACATGTTGGATATGGCAATTTTTCGATCACCTCCACCTTTGCTTGGTCGACTTCTAGGCCTTTGGAGGACACCACGTGGCCTAAAACTACCCCTGTTTGCACCATGAAATGGCATTTCTCCCAGTTTAGCACCAAATTGACCTGCTCACAACGTTCTAAAACTTTGATCAAATTAGATAAGCAATCATCAAAAGAGGTACCAAAAACTGAAAAGTCATCTATGAAAACTTCCACGGAATTTTCTAATAAATCTGAAAAAATAGCCATCATGGCTCTTTGAAATGTAGCTGGGGCATTGTATAAACCAAACGGCATCCTACGGTACGCGAACGTACCATAAGGGCAAGTAAAGGTCGTTTTTTCTTGGTCATCGGGGTGAATAGGGATTTGAAAGAATCCGCTATATCCATCTAGGTAGCAAAAATGGGAGTGATTAGCTAATCTTTCGAGCATTTGATCCACGAATGGTAGAGGGAAGTGATCATTTCTTGTTGCATTGTTAAGTTTGCGGTAATCGATGCACATCCTCCATCCGGTGATCACCCTTGTGGATATCATTTTGTCGCCTTCGCCCTTCACCACGGTTGTACCTCCCTTCTTTGGTACTACATGGACCGGACTTACCCATTTAGAATCGGAGATTGGATAGATGATGCCGGCGTCAAGTAGCTTGAGGATTTCCTTCTTCACCACTTCTTTTAGATTCGGATTGAGCCTTCGTTGAGCTTCAATTGTGGGCTTGTCGTCGTCCTCCATTAGGATTCTGTGCATGCAAAGGGATGGGCTAATTCCGGTTAGGTCGTCGATTGTGTAACCGATCGCTTTCCGATGAAGCCTTAGCTCGTGTAAAAGCTTCTCGGTTTGTTCTTTGTTGAGCTCGGAGTTGACAATCACCGGATATGTCTCGCCCTCTCCCAGGTATTCATAGCGAAGGGTAGGTGGCAGAGGCTTGAGTTCGACCTTCGGTGGTGCCGAATTGGGCGAAATTCCTTCGATTTGAGCTATTTCGGCATGAGTGCGGACGCACTGGTGGTCAGTGCGGACGCACTGGGGTAGATTTTCTGAAATCTGCAATACATCCTGGTTGGAAATGTGCTGAGTGCGGACGCACTGAGGGTCAGTGCGGACGCATTCCTCTCGGACTTTTTCCTCATTGGCTCCAAACTGTGGCTCAACAGGTGAGTGCGAGTGGGGCATCCGCACTGAGAATTCAGTGCGGACGCATTGCGCTCGGATGGTTGAATCTTCAGTTCCCTCATGCTGAGTGCGGACGCACTGGGCGGTCATTTTCACCAATTGTGTCGTTTTCGGAGCCGGTTTCTTCCAGAATTTGGTCCAGTTGTTCATTGACCATCTCCTTCTCCATATGGGCAACTATAATGGAATCTAAAACTTTCACTCTACATATAGAATCATTATCATTTGACGGAAATTTGATGGCATTAAACATGTGAAAATTTACCTTTTTGCCCCCAATGTCAAAGGATATCTTTCCTTCTTTGACATCAATGTTTGCACCTGCTGTGGTAAGGAAATCACGCCCCAATAGAAGAGGGGTATGAGTATCCTCCTCCATCTCAACCACTACAAAGTCCACCGGGACAAAGTACTTACCAATCATTACAATAACATCCTCCGCAATTCCTTCGGGATACCTTACCGTCTTATCGGCTAGTTGTAATGACATCCTTGTATCTTTCAAATCAACAAGATTGAGCCTTTGATAAACGATTTTTGGCATGAGGCACACACTTGCGCCTAAATCACATAGGCACCTTTTGAATTCGGTATCACCAATCATGCATGGGATAACAAAGCTTCCGGGATCCTTTAATTGTGGAGGTAGCTTGTTTAAGAAGAGAGCGCTACACTCCTCATTAAGGGATACCGTGCCCACTTCCTCAATTGTTCTTTTATTGGATAAAATTTCTTTCAAAAATTTCGCATAAGTGGGCATGTGAGTAATTGCTTCGGTAAAAGGGATGGTGATATTCAATTTCTTTAGGTGTTCTACGAATTTGGCATATTGTTGGTCAAACTTGCTCTTAACTAATCTTTGAGGGAATGGTATAAACCTATGTGGTGGAATATACTTAAGAGTTTCATTTGGTTTTACCTTGGCCGGGTTTGATTTACCCGGTTCTTGAGATTTTTCCGATGCCGGTGCGTCCGCATTAGGAACGGTTGCGTCCGTGCTGAGAGGAGTTTGAGGTGGTTGTGCCTCATTCGGTGGTTGTTGAGACTCATCTCCGCTGGGCATCTTTGGTCCTTCGTATTCCGTGCCGCTTCTCAAGGTTATGGCTTTTGCTTGCTCCCTTGGATTGATATCGGTTTTGCCCGGTAGAGTGCCTTGTTGACGAAATGACGAAGATGCTTGTTGTGCTATTTGGTTTTCTAGCATCTTTGTCTTAGTCTCTAAGAACTCGAACCTATTGTTGAAGTTCCTCAAGGAATCCGAAATTTCGGTGTTGGTGTTCCTTTGTTGGTTCATGAACTCGTTTTGAGAGAGGACAAGTCCTTCTATCATTTTTTCTAATTTACTGGTTTGAGAAGGTCCTTGATACGAGTTTTGGTTCGACCGGTTTTGATATTGATTGCAATTACCTTGGTATTGGTTGGAGTTGTCATTCTCGGTCTTCCACTTGAAATTGGGATGGTTCCACCTTGTGTTAGGGTTGTATGATTTGAGTTATCATTTGGCCTAACCTTATTGTAGATCGGGTCGTTCCTCTTATCACCTTGATTGTAGAACATTGCATTGACTTGCTCGACTTCCTCTCCTTCTACGAGGACTTGGCAATCGGCGGTGATATGAGTCACCTCTCCACAAATGCCGCATGAAGCCTTCTTTGTCACGGATTTGGAATTTGTGCCATTTGATGTTGCAAGGCATCTATTTGGGCTTTCAAGGCGGTAACTTCGTCGGTTTTTAGGACTCCCGGTGTGGTTTGGGTTCGTCCACTTCTCTCGGCCGTCCATTCCCTTTGGTTGATCGCCATGTCCTCGATCATTAGCATGGCTTGTTGGGGATCCATCTTCGACATGTTTCCCCCTGCGGCGGAATTCAAGTGAGTCTTTGTGGCGATTGTGCAACCTGCAAAGAAGAATTGGAA
This sequence comes from Carex myosuroides, assembly GCA_028015225.1. Taxonomy (NCBI): domain Eukaryota; kingdom Viridiplantae; phylum Streptophyta; class Magnoliopsida; order Poales; family Cyperaceae; genus Carex; species Carex myosuroides. The sequence goes on from CM051471.1 coordinate 621,403, forward strand.
GAGCAACCACATGTCAAGACCATGGTTTGGGCACAAGCGTTGAAGCTCGGCCCATCTATCCCATGCCTCGGTCAAAGATTCTCCCTCGGCTTGCTTGAAGGTCGTGATCTTCGTTCGAAAGTGCTGGGTTTTGGATGGAGGAAAGTATTTTCCTAAGAATAACTTCTCCATGTCGTCCCATCTTCTTATGTTGTCACGATTCACGGTTCTTAGCCATGTCCTTGCATTGTCACGGAGGGATAGATGGAAGCATTTGAGCTTGAGGTTGTCGAGCTCTTCTCCTTCTCGAGCGAAGGTGCCACATGACTCTTCGAAGACCGCCAAGTGGGCATGTGGATCTTCGTTTAGGGCTCCTCCAAACTGACTTTGGCCAAGCAAGTGGATGAGAGATGGCTTGATTTCGCGTGGATCTTGGCCTTGAGGTATAAAACCGAAGCGGTGGCCTTGTTGATGGTTACGGCCATTTCCGTTGTTTGGATTGATACCAAACAAAGGATTGTTGTTGAGAGTTGGTGGAACATTGTTGTTGTCGTGTGGATGTGGAGGCGGTGGGTTGTTGTGTGGAGGAGGAGGTGGTGGATTGTTATCGAGATCACGAAAGGCTTGGTTAATAAGACCTTCCGGAAGTTCTTCCTCAACGAAGTTGCGTGGCATGCCGTATGGTGGATCTAGACCCGCCATTGGTTGAGAAAGAGAGGATTTGCTGGCTTTGATCTTCGCGGTTTGACTCCTTGTGACTGGTGCCAGCTCTCAAATCTATGAGAGAATAAAAGATGTGAAAGAAAGAGAATAGAAATAGAGAATAGTAAAGTGCAGAAAATTAAATAAGGAAAGTAAATATTTTTGGATTTTTCTAAATAAGGAAGTAAATTTCAGAAATTATAAAAAAAAAGAAATAAACTATTTTTGGGTTTTTAATTTTCTGAAAAGTAAATAAGGAAACTAAAAATTAAAGGTACTTTCCTAAAATAAAAACTAGTATCTATCCTATTCTCCCCGGCAACGGCGCCAAAAAGCTTGTTGAGTATTTTAGATATAAGAATTTTGTACTCTTTTGCCTTTAATATTTATAAACCTTCGTACTCAATGAATAGGTTAGTTGCAAGCGCACAACCTATCGATTGTAGTATTTAGGTGTCGATCCGCAGGGAGAGAGGGAAACACTAGTTTTTAAATAAAGAAAACTACTTCTAAAACAAAACAATAAAAGTAAAGTGGGGGGGTTTGTTCTTAAAATCCTAAGTTGGGTTCAATACCCGAAAAAGAGGAGTTTCAAACAATAAATGTAAATAAAATAAAGGAAAGAAAGATTGGTTTGTTTTCAAGTTTAAGGAGATCTAGGGGTATTCGGTCTACAATTCCTTGCTAATTCTATTTATTCGGTTTGTTTAAATTCATGTTTGATTTGATGAGGTTTCTAACCTATGTTAGCCTTTGGAACAAATATTAATACAAATACTTTGCGCTTTATGGATTAATGTGCCTCGAATTCTAGGGCTGTCACTAACCTAGAGGGATATTTAATCTCATGCTTCAAAGCATATATCGATATTTGTTCTAAGGTGTCCTAATTAGGATTTGCCTTCGCCTTCCGGTCCTTCACCAAAATCCTAACCTTAATTTCTATAGTTCCGGATTGGATATCAAAGTACGGTCGCTTCTAACCCAACCCTAAGGTGTGTCTTTATGGTTTCAATTAGTAGTCTCCTCATGACCAATGCCGGAATTTAATAAATTTAAAGCGGAAAAACACGATCAACGCGATTTCAAAACTACTTCAATTCAATAAACCCTAACCAGGTGAACTCAAAGGAACAAGTACTAATGAAATTCATAAAGAATAAATCACAGAAATTAACATTCAAATCCGATAACACAATCATAATAAAAACAAATATCCGAATAATCTAGAATTAAACAAGTTCATGCATTGACCTAAACCCCTAGAAAGAAAACTACTCTCTCTTGGAGAGATCCATAACAAAGATTGGCAAAAACAATAAGAAATAAGATAAAGAAATGATTGCACCCTTTCTTAGATCTAAAACCTCGATCTTGCCGACTCCTTGCTTGAATCTTCTTCTTCTCCTTCCTTTGAAAACTTCCAGAATTTCTGCAGGATCTCTCTCTCAATATATGAAAAGTGGATATAATAATGGATGCCTAGAGAGATGAAATTCTTCTCCTTTTATAGCCAAAGGCCTTGCCCAATTTAGAGGATAGTAGTGGGGTTAGTGGGTGCACTCCTCAGACTGCCATGGCTATTTTTGGCCTTCTAAAACGTGTTCCTTGTTGGCCAAAAATAGAAAAGCTCTTGAAAATGCGAATTTCTGGCTGTCTGCGAGTCCAGTGCGTCCGCACTGGAGATGAGTGCGTGTGGTCGGGGTCGCACTGGCTCCAAATCTCCTTTGGTTCCAAGTTTCCTTTTCTGGATTTTCTGCAAAATTTCCTGAGTGCGTCCGCACTGGATCTTAGTGCGTCCGCACTGGCATGTTGTTTTCTGTTTTCCAAAGAATCCGAAGATTTCAAAAATAGTCTAAGTACTGAGTGCGTCCGCACTGGCTGTGAGTGCGTCCGCACTGGAGTTGAACTTCTGCATTTCGGAAGATTCTGAAAGTCGCAAAAATCGGCTAAGTAGTGAATGCGTCCGCACTGAAGTTGAATGCGGACGCATTACGCTCGGACTTTTCGTTTGTGAGGTCTGCGCTGCTGGAAAATCGGCTAAGTACCTAGTGCGTCCGCACTGGTGGAGAATGCGTCCGCACTGGGCAGTTTTTCTTCATTTTGCACTGTTTCCTGCATTGAAACATCGAGCGAACGCAGTAACTTGATTCTTGGTGTATTATATTCGCTTTATATCTAAAATACAAGATATTTGGTGTTATTTTCTGATAAAAACTAGATCGACGGTGTATATAAAATACACCTATCACTAAACCCTGCTACTGCTAGCCATGGATCAAGATCAAGCTCCAATGATTGTTGATTACGAAAAGTACAGGGAGGAAAGGATCAAGTCCAACATGGAGAGGATGCAACAGCTTGGCCTCCTCAACCTCCAACACTGCTTTCCATCAAGTGTTCCCTCAGAGAAACCGCCGAAGAAATTTGAACATCTAACCCCTCCTTTACCTTCTAGAATTCATATCACCGACGGTACCGTAAAAGGGAATCTTTTACAATTACTTGATCTGGACCGTTCTTTTTAACTTGGTACGAATCTCAAAGCCAAATAATACTGCCCCCTCAGTTAGCTCGAATCCCAAACCTGCTGAGAGTTAATCTCAAACTATAAATAGCTAATTGTAAAAGGGAATCTTTTACGGTACCGTCGAGGATATGGATTCTTACCTTCTAGGCGCTCATCCAGGTATCTAAGATATTTTCCATCAAGCCCCTCAAAGATCGATTACTTAAAAATAACAAAGTACAAGTGCCACATCTTACAGGAATACCTATTTTCATATGCTGTCAATAAGTTTGAATTATGCACATTAATACATGGTCTTAATTTTACATATACATGACTTGTATAAATAAAACCCATCTTCATTCCATTAGGAAGTTAGATACGTTTAATACTCTTATATCTAAATGAGCATAACAACCACCAACAGGTATTGGCGCCAGTGTTGGCACTAGCGTCGATACTGGTTTCAGTACCAGTTTAGGTGTGAAACTGTTGTACCAGCACCAGAAAATTGTATTTTTTAAGTTGTAAAATGCATAATTTTGTAGAATGAAAAGCAAGTGCTGGCACAAAAAGATTATTGTGGAGATAAATGATAATCCTTCTCCTTTGATTAAATGAGAATAAAATTTTGATCAATATTATATATAATTTTCCAGACGACTTCTAAGTCACGTGCAGGAAACGAAATATGAAAAAAATCATTTTTATTTGAAGATTAAATTTCATTAAGAAAAATGTAAGCATGAAGGAGTATAGTATCAGCTGGTATATGTTGTCACTTGTCACTGATATGAGGGCAGTAAATTTTAAACTAAGCAAATTATGGAAATGCTGGTTTCGTTTCTTCTCTTCTGCAATTGTGTTTTATTAAAAAAAAATTGTTTTTGATTGTGGAAGAAAGGAGAAGAGAGAGGAAATGAGTAATTGAAAGGGAGTGGGAGGGAAAAGGTGGGTAGAATTGGAAGCGTATCCTCTGCGGAGTCGTTCTCTGCGGAGCTTTTAATCTGGTCCGTTCGTTTTGACTTGGCACGAATCTCAAAGCCCAATAATACAGCCCCCTCCGTTAGCCCGAATATCAGAGCGGCTGAGAGTTAATCTGGTCCGTTCGTTTTGCTCAGCAGGTGCGGAGTTTTATAAAACTCCGCAGAGGATATGTATCCGGGTAGAATTGGGGCTCACAAGAGCATTTTGTCAATAATTTTAGAAGATGGATATTTTGTTTGATAATTTTTGAAAGAAGGTCGTTTTATAAAATTTCCCTACAGAAATACCTATTTTGCTCATTTTAATTTGTTTTAATCCTCTCTAAGAAACCACTATTTAATTTTAATTATGCATAAACATACATTCTAGCCATGCACAATACAATGAACAAATACAATGAAAAAGGCATTATCAGACTGCCGAAATTTTTATTTATAACATTTTAAAAAAATAAATTAACCAAATAACCATCGTTTCTGGTCAATTCTAAATCTAACACGGCCGCAGAACACCGGAGCGACCCATTTGGGGGCCGCCGCAAAATGCCGGAGCGGACCTCCATATGGGGCCGCACTATGCTGGAGCGGACCCTGTTCTTTATATCCCGAAAATGACAGCGAAATTTCATTCCACACTCTCACACCTTCTCTCTCCTGAGTTAGCTCTCTGATCTGTAAGTTTTTTCTCTCTTCTTTTAAATTTTTTATTTTTATTTCAGTAGATTAATAATTTATTAGAATAATTAATTTAGCAATAATTTAATTAGAATAATTAATTTAGTTAATTTTTAATTGTAGGTTTCTTCTGTATTGAATTGAAAAAATGACTCTTATGGTATCCATCTACACTGGTGGGGATGTTTTAACAGGTCCTAATGGGGTTTACTATAGTATTGGACCTGTTACTGTGATCCCGGTATTACCGGGTACTGATTATTTGGGACTTAAATCAAGTATATGTCAGAATTTGGGGTTGGATCAGGGTCAGTATGACCTTAAAATTGATGCCAAAATTAGCATGCCGACTAGTTCGGCACAAACCTGGTTCCAACTATTTCCAATTCGGAATGAGGGAGTCTGGCAGGTATTGTATAACCAAACCATGAGTTTTTCTGGGGGTGCATACAAGATAATTGACCTATATGTGGAGGTTACCAGAGCCCGACGTTCCAACCCAGTTATGAGGTTAATCCAGGGTCGTAGTCGGGGTAACTCTTTCGGCTCTAGTCCATCCCCTGTCCAAATTGACCAACCGTCCAGTAGTCGGGCCCCAGTTCAGAGGGACCGACCCTCCCGTCGGGCCCCATCCCAGACTAACCAGCCTTCATCTAGTCGGACCGCTCATTGGGGTCAAACTTGTAATCCGGATGAATCTGATTAAGAAGTGGATCCGGAAATACTAGAGGCAGAGGAAAATTGGGGTCCTGTTGATCCTGAGGGTATGAGCGATTATTCTGACCAGGAAGATACCGGGCCTGTGCTCGGCAAACCAAGGACTTTTAAGATGGATCGCAGGTTTCGGATAATGGATCGCCGGTTTCAGCACCCGATTCATGCTTTCAACGACACATCAGGGTTTATGGAAGCCAATTCGGGTTTGTTTGAAAGTAGGGCAGAGTATGAGAATGAATTGTCCGAGGGACAAACATATGACTCAAAAGAGACAATGAAGAGCGCAATTGCCAGGTTTCACATCCTATGCAACAAAGAGATAAGGAATACGCACAGTGACCGCACAAGAATTAGGTTCAAGTGCAGGGACAGTTACTGTGGGTGGTACATACTCGCAAGGGCCACTGGTTATGGAACACAATGACGTGTCTCCAAGTGCCCAACACAACATTCATGCCACGCGGATGCGACAAGAACAGATCACGCCCAGTTGTCAGCTACTATGGTTGCCGAGTGTATATCCGATCACATGAGGAACGATGTCGACTTGAGTATTCAAGCTGTCCGAATTGCTGTTGCTGAAAGGTACAACGGTCAGATACCGGCGTACAACAAACTATGGCGTGGCCGTGAGTTGGCAATAGCCCATCAATTTGGCAGTTGGGAGGGGTCATACTCTCTTGTAGTTCCATTGTTGGAGGCAATCAAAAGAAGCAACCCGGGTACTACATTGTTCCTTCAATTTTTACGTCATTTCATTATTAATCAAAAATTGAACTTATTTTTTTAAATTTATTGACATAAACATTGTTTGAGGTGACCTCATATCCCACTGGTGAACCTGGACCATGGAGGTATTTTCATAGGGCGGCTTGGGCATTTGGACCGTGCATAGCTGCTTTTCAACATATCAGACCAGTCATCACCGTTGATACATGTTTTCTGTCAGGCCGGTATAAAGGTAACTAATTTGATTGTTTTCACTTTATTTATTTTAGTTGATTTCGGCTCTTACAAAATTTATTTTACCACAGGCAAGCTGTTGATTGCAACCGGGTACGATGCTGAAAATCAGCTCCTCCCGTTGGCTTTTTCACTGGTAGATTCAGAGAGTTATGACGATTGTGCATGGTTCATGAAATGGTTGCGCCGTAATGTAATCCGCTCCAGATTCATGTGTGTCATCACTGATAGGGGTAAGGGTATCAAGAAGGTGTTCAGACAAGATGATATGGGGTGGAACGAGGAGGATGAGAATCAATGTGTTCACCGTCTTTGTGCTACTCACATAGCCGAGAACATGAAGAAGAACGGTTGCAGTGATAAGGCAATCCATTTTTTTAGAATATGTGTGGCTAAGAGGAAGATGAGGAGGTACGAGCAAGGAATGCAAGCAATGGGGCATGCATGTGACATTGCCCTCAATTGGCTGGACGGTGTGGGTAAATATTTGGATCAAGATGAGAACGAGTGCCCCAAACCATGGAAGATATTCCAAGCACTGGACGGTGGTTACCGTTGGGGCATCATGACTACAAACGGGTCCGAGTCACTTAATAATGTCTTCAAGTCCTCTCGTAAGCTACCGGTTGCAGTAATAATTAAAGACACATTTTACAAATGTATGACATTGTTTGCGCAAAGGAGGGCCAAAGCGGAATGGGAAGTCAGTCAAGGTCAACAATTCTCGTGTCGTGTGCATCAGGTACTTTTATTTGTAGTTCTTTCTTCATAATTTTTAATGAACTTTGTTAAAAAAATCTGACTTCTTCATTATTTTTTAATTTTTCGTAGCTGATCAACAAACTGTTCGAGAGGTCCGATAAAATGAAGACGCTGGGGAGCTTTGAAAACAACAACGAGTTCGAGGTAACCTCCACACAGGAGAGAGTTCACGCTTTCATACCTGACGATTCTGGTCGGTTTACCAAGGCCAATTATAAATACACGGTGATAATCGGGGATGATCACACGGTAACTCGCACGTGCCATAAGCCTCAATTGGAGAGAATACCGTGTTCTCATGTTCTGTCCGTGTGTCGTCTCCGAGGTATCGACCCTGGCGTTTTTGTAAATCACTACTATCACATCCATACACTGATCAACACATGGAGCGCACAATGGCATGTCTATGGAAATCAGTCGGAATGGCCTCAACACGATGGCCCGGTCCTTGTTCCAGAGAAAAAAAATATTGCTGTGGGCAGAAGACAGCACGACAGAATTCCGATGTGGATGGACGTTCTACATAATAGGAGAAGAGGACACCAAGCCGGCCGAGATACACAAGAAAGACAAAACAGAGCTGCTCGAGCTGCACGAGATTGAGAGTTAATGTTGTTTTTTTAATTGTACTCGTAAAAATGTTGTTCATTTTCGGTTAATTAGACGTATTTGTAATTTCCGATAACATTAGCATTGTTCTATTGTATGCTTCTTTAATGTTTCTTTTGATCAAACAAACGACGAACAACAATTTCAGATTAAACGACATTTCAAACATAAGTAATTACACACAACTTCCAGTACAAACTTTACATTTTTGATAAAAATTTCCAAAACAAAATCATAATCAACTTCAGAATCAGATTAAAAAAAAAAAAAAAACAGGGGCCGCTCCGGCATAGTGCGGCCCCATATGGGGGTCTGCTCCGGCATTCTGCGGCGGCCCCCAAATGGGTCCCCTCCGGTGTTCTGCGGTCGTGTTAGATTTAGAATTGACCAGAAACGATGGTTATTTGATTAATTTATTTTTTTTAAATGTTATAAATAAAAATTTCTGATCAGACTGTCTTTGGTGATGCATGCTTACTGTACGCAGCAGCAAGAATTATAATTACTTGTGTATATATAGAACCAACCAACATCATTTTTATTTTCATTGTGTATAAAACTAAAAAGGTTGCAAAATGTGGCGCCGGTTAAGTACACCGAAGCCCGTGGCAAGAAGAGCCATGAAAAATCTGATGCAGTGGTGATTGAAGAATTAGACGGGACAGAGGAGTTGTACACTGAAGAGCATGAGAAATTGCTTGGTTCAAGTGAGGTGCCATGGACTCTGTTTGTGGATGGGTATGATAAGAACAGCAAGCGCATTTATGATCCACTCAAAGGCAAAACCTGTCACCAATGCAGGTAGTGCTTACTTGAGAGTTGAGACAGAGACTACTCAAGTCTCAAATTCTCAATTCAATTGATATAATTAGTCATGACTTCATTAAAAAAATTGTGTATTATTATTTTCAGGCAGAAGACTATGGGTTATCATACCAGCTGTTGCAAATGTCAGCTTGTGAAGGGTCAATTCTGTGGAGACTGTCTTTATATGAGGTGAGTTACTCAGTTGACTTCACTAACTTGTACACACCGTAAATATATATATATTATAATTGTATTCAATTATTGTTAATGCAATTAATATTTAATACAGATATGGTGAAAATGTTTTAGAAGCAATTAAGAAGCCAGACTGGATTTGTCCAGTTTGTAGGGGCATTTGCAATTGCAGCCTATGTAGGCTTAAAAAAGGATGGAAACCCACTGGAACTCTCTATAACAAGGTAACTTAATTAATATCTGATCCAAACCTTGCTGAGCCTGAGATATTGTAAATATCATAAATTAATAAATGCCTTAATTGCCTAATGCCTATGTAGGTTGTGAATCTTGGATACAAATCAGTGGCACATTATCTGATCCAAACTCATCGGAAGCCAACCAATTGTAATTCTAAAATCAAAGCTGCCATGTCAGATAGCACAGAAGCTGCCAAAGAAAATGAACCTGAAATGATGATATCAGATGAGCAAGGAGATAAGAGTAGTGCTATTAATGATGGAGAAATCATGGGAAAACGTCGTCGTCAGGCCGGTCAAGAGAAAGAAAGGAGCTAGAGGGGCATACTGGTAATCTATTTTTTCCTGGCTCCATTGCCACTAGGGTTAGAAAGACCTATTTAATTACTAGGTCTTGCATGATGTTTGGATTGGTCAACAGGGGGCGAAATTGAATCCAAATCAATCCCAATCACCAGGGTATTTGTTAAATATTGATCACAAATTGATCGATCCTTAATTCATACTAGGTTTGGAAATCATGAACATATATTATGGCACAATTAATTGGGATCATTTTATCTTTACTAATCCTTGACTTGAATTAACATCTTGTAAATAACCAACAGATGCTAATGCTAATGCTAATGGTTATATAAACTTCCTTATAACTCAGTAAGATGCATGTTGAGATAAATTGCCTAGCTAATTACGAATTCTCCAGTCATGAATAGACTCAATTAAAGTTAGAATTAAACACCGTGATTAGAGCTAGTGAGATGGCGTGACAACTAGGTGTCAGGAAAATAATGAGCGGACTCACCAAGGGAAAACAACACAATTAAGGAAAGAGAGTTGAGATTAATTAATTGGGAGACAAAAGGGTATAATTAAATTGAAGAGTAGTAGTTAAAATTAAGAATGACACGTTACACGTTACGTTAGAGATGTGGTCAGGACGTCAGGTCAGGTGAGAGGATATATAAATTAATTTTAAAGTTTAATAAAAAAAAGAGTAGAAAATGGACATGTACAGGTAAGTCCAAGAGAAACCGGATATAAATCCGCTGTTATTCTCGCATCAGATTTATTTTGAAAGAAACCTACCTACTCTACTCTACTCTACTCTACTCTACTGTCCTCGAGTCATCACATCACATCACATCAGTCATTGCTCCACCTCCAGTCGAATAGATTTGATTTGATTTGATTATGACCCTTTCCACCCCACACCGAGTCCGGATCCCCTAAAGTAACCCAATTTTTGAGTTTAGACGTGTACGGTGCCTATTCGGTGGTAGCGCAGGGGGCCAGTATTATTTGTGGGGTCCAGGTTCTTTAAGATTCGTGTTAGAGCATCTTGGACGGTTTGGATCAAAACTCAAAAATTGGGTTACTGCACTGGATCTGAATTCCCCCACACCCCCCACCCCCAACCCCACCCGCATTTTTGTTTCTATTCTTGCCCCCCACTCAATTCCACCATTCTCCCTTCTTAACTGTATCCGACCTCTGACTCATGGGACCCACCCATTAAATCCATTTTGCTTGCTTCGGATAAATGTGGGTGGCCTCCTTTGTCAGTAACCCACCATAGTCACAACTCACCTGAGATGAGATGAGATGAGAGGATCCCACTTCCACTTCCTTCCTTACTGCACGTACTAAAGTGCCTCTCTCTCTCTTAATAAAGTGTCTTTTCGACTTCCTTTAATCCTCTCTCTCTAATTCCCTCTCTCCTCTCTCTCTCTCTCTATCTCTCGATCGATCCATGATCCATCCATCGTGAATTTAAGTTAAAGTTGCTTTTCTCAGGTCGATCGCCTGAAACCTACCTACCTCTCTCTCTCTCTCTCTCTCTCTCTCTCTCTCTCTCGCGCGCGCGCGCGCCCTTGATGAAGATGAAGCTACTCAATAAGTAAAGTAAAGGTAAAGTAAAAGTAAAGTAAGAATCAATTCAATTGAAATTGAATGGGGGACTTGGACTTGGACTTACAACGAGGCTCTAGCAGCTTAAATCCTGCAGCTGAGTCCGATCTCAATCAATATTGCAACCAGCACCAGCATCAGCACCACCTCTCCCCCTTCCCCTTCCCAGCCTCCTATCCCTCTGCCGGCCAGCACTCTGACTCAGCAACAACGACAACAGCAGCTGCAGCATACTTCTCATGGCCCACCTCCACTTTATTACCTCTTGCAGCCGAGGGCCGTGCAAATTATTTTGGTAATTTGCAAAAAGGGGTTTTGCCCGGCAATTTGGGCCGCCTCCCCAAAGGTCAACAAGCCACTACTTTGTTGGATTTGATGACAATACGTGCATTTCATAGTAAAATCTTGAGGCGATTTAGTCTTGGCACAGCTGTTGGTTTTCGGATCAGGAAAGGCAAACTTACAGATATACCAGCCATCCTAGTATTTGTTGCTCGCAAGGTACATAAGAAGTGGCTCATTCCAGGCCAATGCTTGCCAGCAGCACTTGAAGGACCAGGCGGGGTATGGTGTGATGTCGATGTCGTAGAATTCTCTTATTACGGTGCACCAGCACCGACACCAAAAGAGCAGTTGTATGATGAGCTGGTAGATGGACTGCGTGGAACAGATCCATGCATAGGCTCTGGATCACAGGTTGCTAGTCTTGAGATCTATGGCACTTTGGGAGCTATTGTTAGGAGCCAGACTGGAAACAGACAAGTTGGCTTCCTCACAAACCGACACGTGGCAGTTGACCTGGATTACCCCAATCAAAAGATGTTTCACCCCTTACCACCCAACCTCGGGCCTGGTGTTTATCTTGGGGCTGTAGAGAGAGCCACCTCCTTCATCACTGATGATGTCTGGTATGGCATTTATGCTGGAACAAATCCAGGTATTGCTAATCATATACTTCTTTCCTTCATTTCCTTCTTCATCACTACTATAATAACTAACTAACTAACTAAACCAACCAAAACCAAACAGAAACTTTTGTCCGTGCTGATGGTGCCTTCATCCCCTTCTCTGATGACATCGACATATCCCACATAACCACATCAGTCAAAGGTGTTGGACAAATTGGAAGTGTCAAAAAAATTGACCTCCAGTCGCCCATCGCTTCTCTCATTGGGAGACAAGTATTGAAGGTTGGCCGCAGCTCAGGTCTCACAAGTGGGACAGTCATGTCATATGCCCTAGAGTACAATGATGAGAAAGGCATCTGTTTTTTCACTGATTTCTTGGTCGTAGGAGAGAATCAGCAGACTTTTGATTTAGAAGGGGATAGTGGCAGCTTAATTCTTTTGAAAGGAGGGGAACATCAGATGCCCCAACCAATTGGTAATTGCCAATTGCCAATTGCTATTCATTCATTCATCTTTACAACTTACAACTTTTCTTTACAACAATACTCTTTCTATAATTAACAGGTATTATCTGGGGCGGTACAGCAAATAGGGGAAGGTTGAAATTGAAAAATAGTCAGGGACCTGAGAATTGGACAAGTGGAGTCGATTTGGGCCGCCTTCTTGACTTGTTGGAGCTCGATCTTATTACAACCAATCAAGAATTGCAGAGTAAGGCTTTTTTCTTACTTTTTTTTGCTTTTTGTCTAATTTGGTATCTATTAGAACGATTTTTCCTCACTTAAGCTGAAAATTTGTTATATGTTGACATGACATTTGGTTTCTGTTCTTTAATTTGAAAATATATCTCAGATGCACTGGAGGAGCAAAGAATGGCTATGGTATCAGCAGTGAACTCAGGTGTAATCGAATCCCCTCAACCTGCATCAAATTCTGCCCCTGACGCGACCCAGATAAGTCAACCTGAATTTCAGGTGGAGACTGTCAAAACCATGAATAACAATGTAGAAGAGCATCAATTTATCCCCAACCTAAATGAGATTACTACGAGTATTGATATCAATAATGGTAACGGCAATAATAATAGTAATAATGGAAACAATAGTGACCCACCATATAATAATGACGAAGATTTGTGCGTGTCACTGCATTTGGGAGATCGGAACCCGAAAAGAGTGCGACTGAACCCAGAACCTCAACCGGACTCCGACACTGGTCTCGATTTAAACCCAGATCCCAACCCAGACATGGATTTGCAACAGTGAAAGAATTAAGAGGTAACTTATTTAAGTTAAGATGCATGTGAGTTATATATTAGGATCCGAATCTGCTGCTATTCTAAGAAGAATAGCAGCACCCTGCTGTCCACTTTTCTCTCTATCTCTCTCTTCAAAAGAGGAGAGAGAGAGAGAGAGGAGAGAGATAAGAGAGGATAACATGGGTTTTGGATAGCAGCGGATTTTGTTCCTATATATTATGAGTTGTTGCATGCAAATGCAAAATCTAGGATGTAAAATGTAAGAGATTGCATGCTAACTTAATTGTATGTAGGTTATGCTTGTGGTATATGGAATTAATTTACTTTTTATGAACTATTCATATTCTAAATTACCATGCCCATGTCCTTTACTGCAGCTTCTTTTTTTCATTTAACTATCTTGCATTGAATTTTTTTTTTCTAAATCGCACTACTATCAGTAATCGAGGTAAGTATATTGAAATAAGTAATATGTAGTAGTATAGGAAAACAAAAAATAAGAGAGAGAGAAAAACAAACTTGATGTTCTCCAGTTTGGTGACTAATTAATTAGATTACAAAATTACAAAAATTGTACCAACAACTTAAATAAGAAAGGGAAAAAGAATGCCCTAAAGAAATAATAAGTTTAGTTCAACAATGAAAAATGTATAGATCCCTAGCTAGAAAACTGTGAAGAAGAATATGGTACGTTCTTGGTATAATTTTAGAGAAGACTGAAGTGGCAACCGTCATAACCTGCACCACAAAAAGAAAAGTAAAATGTGTGAGAAAAGAAGAGGAGAACTTAAATGCAAAGTGTTGATGCAATTGTAAGGAGAACTTAATTGATTACTTGGATCTTTAGTGATGAGCATAGCTGTATTGCCAAAATCGCACGTGCCACCAGCTGCCTTAGTCTTCTGCCAGTAGCTGTTGAAAGCATAAGAAGCATGTGCTATCAATGTATCTGGCTCATAGCACGCCCCCTTTGGTTCAATAGACACACAATCAGCACCGGATCCACATGCATAATCCATTGCCTCTTTCATTATCGGGTCGGGTACACTTGGTTTCGCAACACACCAAAGCCCCTGTGCACTTGTAGGGGTTGGTGGGGCAAAAGGTGGTGGAAGTACTACAGGAGGAAGAAAACCACTTGGTGTTGGTGGACTAGGACTAGGAGGGGTTATGATTTCTGGTGGGGCCCCCGGTACAGCTGTTGGTGGATTTCCTGGGCTTGTTTCTGGTGGGTTTGGTGTAACTTCAGGTGGACTTGGATTTGGATTCACTGTTGGTGGGTTTGGGGTGATTTCTGGCGGGCTTGGTGCGCCTTCTGGTGGACTCGGATTTAAGCCGGGTGGATTTGGAGTGACTTCTGGTGGACTTGGTGCACCTTCTGGTGGACCCGGATTTAAGCCGGGCGGGTTTGGAGTGACTTCTGGCGGGCTTGGTGCGCCTTCTGGTGGACCCGGATTTAAGCCGGGCGGGTTTGGAGTGACTTCTGGCGGGCTTGGTGCGCCTTCTGGTGGACTCGGATTTAAGCCAGGCGGGGGTGGACTCAGGTAGATGATTGGTGGATTTGGAATGACTTCTGGCGGGCTTGGTGTGCATCCTTCTGGTGGGCTCGGGTTGACGATCGGTGGATTTGGAGTGACTTCTGGTGGGCTTGGTGCTGCTTCTGGAGGATTCGGATTTGGGTTCGGGGTGATTTCTGGCGGGCTTGGAGCAATTTCTGGAGGGTTTGGAATGACAACTGGTGGATTGGGATTTACAGTTGGTGGGGTAGGGAATACTTCTGGTGGGCTCGGAACAAAAATTGGCGGATTTGTGTTTATTTCAGGGGGGTTGGGGTTTACAATTGGAGGTGGGGAGAACATAGGCGGGGTCGACGTAACGGGGGGGTAAATGCAAAAGGGTGGGGAGATGGTGGTAGGACTAGGAGAGGATGTGGGGCCCAGAATGTCAGTAAATGGAGGTAGAAAATAAGGTGAGCCGATGGAGGGATCAGAGGGGGAAGATAACTCATCATCAAGTAAATGCAGTGCTTTGGGTTTTAGATAATTGGGAGTGTATTTGATCAGTGTGAGTTTCTTGACTTGTCTCAGTTCTCTTGCATCTGTTTGACAACAACTAATGTGGCATTAATTTGTTAGGAGAAATGAAATGGAATATACTTATACTTGCCTTGCAAAGTAAACAAAGTAAAATGTTAGTTTCATGACTAACTAGTAGACTCAAAAAGTATATATATACATGTTTACTGAACCGAAAGAAAATGGAGAATGGTTAAATTAGTTGAGAAGAAGAAAGAAAATGAAATTGTAGCTAGGACTAACCACATTGGAAGAAGATTGCAAGGGATATAGAGAGAAGATTCAACAATCCAAGATACAAGTTGCTACTTTGAGCCATCAAATATGTTTATTTCCTTTGATTATCCTTTTGGTCTCTTTGGCACTTGTATATATTATCATATATAAGAGGAGAAAGAAGTTAGTGTTGATGAACTATGGTTATGGTTATGGTTATGGTTATATATAGTGGTGGTAGAGAGATAAAGTGCAAAAGGAGTGTGAGATATATAGATATATAGAGAAGATACTTGGAAAAAAAGGAGCTCAGTGCTGCCTGGTACTCTGAAAGAAAGAAGGGAACAGAAAAGAGGTTGCATTGAGTTAAGAATTAAAAAGCTAGCTCTGGTTAATTATCGCATAATTCATATTCTTTTAATTATGCTACTATTATACGTACCAAGCAAAGTCGCATTCTTCTTTTTTTCCTTTTTTTCCTTTTTTGGTGAGTAGTGAGTAGGAAAATGGATACTAAATGAAGTGGAAAGAATGATGAATGAAAGAGAGCTTAGATGTGAGAGAGGTGGTTGTCGCTTTTTGGAAAGGTAGTTAATTAGGCCCAACTGAAAGTAATTAGGGAGCGGAGGGTAATATAAAGTATAAAAAAAAAGATATAAAAATGTAGAACAGATTCTGTTCGTCTAATTTAGTTTTGGGATATGTGCTTGCTTGGTGCTAGAGAAATAGTAAAGCCTTTTTTTGCTTGCTTCTCTTTCACTCTAAATTTGATTTGATTTGATTTGATATTTGTCTGTCAGGATTAAATCATGAGATTGAGGTGATACTGGTTGTGTTTTGCACTTATTAGCATGCCTTATGCGTTGGTACTTTGCACTTATATATCACGTCAGAGGTCAGCAGGGTAAAACATAACAAGCATCCCCTATTTCCCTATGTTTAATAACTGAGAGTTTGCTCATTATTTCTTGTTGAATTTGAAGACTGAAGAGTTTCAATCCAAATTTATTCATTCATTCCAGATTTTGCTCATTATTCCTTGATGCATGTCTGTTACATATATATAGTCTTAATATTATTATTAGCTTTTCTTTTATAAAGTGCAAGTCATGGATTCAGTGCTTCCACATACATCATTTTGCTTTTAATAAAAACGTACCATGTAAAACATCAATCAACCAAATCATAACAACAACAACAACAACAACAATAATAACAACCCTTTCTTCAATCACAGCTAGTCGTCTAAAGAGAGCCCCGTCTCAATCTTAGTTCATACATTATGACAAAATAAAATGGGAAAATTTTCTTAATAACTACTAGTCTCCAACCAAAATCTCTCAAATTGTCAATCACAATTCATAATAGCAGAGTCAAATAACATCCTTTCCTTTCTCACTCACCCACAACATACCCCAATTAATCGTCACAAGTTTCTAGAAAGCCATTCGACCCGCAAGCCTACTTTCCGATATGCGCCTGTCTATTGCCGCGTCAATGGAGTTCATCTGTTTTCACAATATTTTTTGTACACAAATAAAATGATAACTATATCAGATAATGACATACTATATTACTAACCATACTAAAAATAACTTTCTACCTAAAATCTATAAATCTAAACTAGTTTAGGGAAATCTAAAAGCTTCATTGGCCCAAAGGAAAGCTGACCTGTAACAAAATTTGGCCGCGGTTCCACCGACCAATTATACAAGGCATGAAATATGCCGGAGCACAAATTGTACTTGGAGGATAAGTTAAATATACAGAATAGAAATGGAATTCAATTGTTAAAATAAAACACATACAGGTTCTGCTTTGTCCCATGAGTAGGAGCCCCCCCAGTTCATTCGTAACACATATGCATCAGTTTTTAAAGAAAATATAATAAATCTTAACCAAGTGCTAATGATTTTCCAACAGTATTTTTTCAACAATTTGTAATTTCTCATACATACAAGTATTTTTTTTTTAATGCATGACCTCAGAGATTTGATAATCTACTCAATTGATATTGGAACCTGGTAAGTTTCTTCTTTACCGCCTTTCCGCCACCACCTCAACTACATTCTTTTTGAAAGTAGATGTGCACATTTAGTGCATATTAGTCATGGAGGATTCTTGGAAAAATCGCACTTTTCTCAAAAAGGGCATAAATTTGATCCGATATATGGTACCGAATTTTACTAGCTACACAGAATGACTCAATAATAAAAGAAAAAAAAAAACTATTAAAGTGATTTGTAAGCACATAAATCACAGAGACTGGAGCATATGAAAGAGAGAGCACAAGAGTAAAATGACTTACCTGGCTAGTTTCATCATGCACCTGATATTTAACCAGAGACATTCTTCTCTCCTCCTACAACCAAACCAACAGGTAAAATAATTATCAATACTATTTGATTACAAAACCATGTTGACATTCAGAATATTTCTAAAGTAAAAGAGAGAAGATAGAAAGAAGATGTCAAGAAAGAAAGGATAAGCACCATTGACATGGCTTCGTCATCCCAGACCAAGTACACCTCACTAGCACCGGGTTGACCAGCTGGAGTAGGAGCTTTGTTAGCTATCTCTGGCGGGGGCATGGTTGATGTCCCCCCTGTATCTGGGCCTGAAGCATAAGTCCGCATACTGGTATAGGAGCCACCTAAAATGTCAAAACATATTATCAAACAGAAATATAGAACAGAACAGAACAGAACAGAACAGAAGGAACAGTACACAAGAGAGAGAATACCTTGATTACCAGCAGCACCAGCAGGACTATTTGCATTGACAGGGCCGGCAGAAGACCCATTATTATTAGTAGGAGCAGAAGCAACAGTAGTTGTAGCAATTGGGAAAAGTGGCTGTGAAACATTGACAGATGGTGGAGGCATGGGGGGTGCAACCTGGAAAGCTGGGTGGAGACCCAGCATAGCAGCAGTAGTTGTTGTAGTAGTAGGTGGGATGATGTTCTGAATGGGGAAGAGAGGTTGCGTGAGAGTTGAGGCAGCTGGTTGGACTGGAATGGAAAGAGGTTGCTGTTGATGAAACCAAGGTTGCTGTGGGCCACGTGGTAGCATCTGCCACATCGGAGGAGGCCGCACTGCGAATGCTGGATTAAAACTACTGCCAACATTAAAGTCATCTATGATTATCATAAGAAGTCTATTATATTCTATTATAACCAAACCAAACTAGAAAGAGAGAGAGAGAGAGAGAGAGAGAGAGATACATTGGAGGAGGACGGACAACAGCAGCATAAGTTGGAGGCATTCCCATACCAGTACTCAATGGATTGTGATTGTGTGTGAATGTTGGGGCCTCTACTTTTGTCATCTTGGCAGAAGGGTCTTCCTCTACTCGTGTAAAAAATATATATATTCACAGTGGTGAGTGGTGAGTAATAAAGTGAGAGAGAGAGAGAGAGAGAGGAAAGAACCAAAGAGGATTGATTACCAGCTTGCTTACCTGATTCCCCATAATGAGCAGCTAAAATTTCAGGAGGAACTCCTTGCATACCAAATATCTCGATCTCTGTTGATTCTCTTTCAGGTTTGGCATTGGGAACTTTGGTTACAGATTCTTTGTGGACTTGCAAGACGTGGATGGTCATGCCAGAGGCGGTGGAGAGTTTCTTGTGGCAAACGTGGCACTTGAAGTGCTTGGCCTTCTGATGCTGAACCAAAATCTTCTCGTCGTCGAATTCCCTATCACAATAGTAGCAGAACACCTTCTCCACCGCTCTCTTCTTCTTCTTACCCATTTATGCTCTCTATCGTCGATTCGTCGATTAGTCGCTCGGATTTAGGGTTTCTTTCGCGTTTCGCCGAAGGGATTGATTGATAACAGAGAGCGAGCGAGCGAGAGAGAGAGAGAGAGAGAGAGAGAGAGAGAGAGAGAGATCCAAAGCAAAGCGCAGCCGGAGGGAGGGTTCCGTCTTCCGTCCGTCAAAGAGAAAAGAGAAAAGAGAGAGAAGAAAAGGGAAACAGCCCAGTTTTTGCAAAAGCCGCCTCAGAAAATTTGTTTTTTACAATTTGTTGGGGACTTGTTTATTTGGAATTGGGAATGAATTGATTATGATTAGCTGTGGAGAGCACCAACAGGTTGCACCGTGAGGTGGATGGATCCAATCACACCATTGACCATTCCCACCATTGACCATTAACATTAACTCTATCTCTATGTGAACCGCGTACTCACTACACTACACTACAATAGCACAAACCCTTTAAGACTCTACAAGTCTTATTTCAGAAATAACATTTATTTAAAAGATATTAAATATGTCATGATAACCCTTTAATGAAAAAAAAGGTGTTTACCCTAATCCTAATATATGTGAGAGGAGATCAGGAGAGGATGAAAACGTGGTTTTAAAGTCTGACTAAGTCAAATAAATTATGATCGTATTACCCACCTACCCACCCCTATACAAACCTATCCACGACCACGAGCGGAGCAACAATTCATTCTTCTAAATGCATTCATATTCATTATTATTATTATTATTATTATTATCTCTTTCTTTCTTTCTTTCTCTGTTTCCACCCTCAACGCTCACAATTCATATCTTTCTTTCCAATTTCCATTCCATCCTTACCTCCTTACCTCCTTACCTCAACTCAAGCAACAAACAAATGCCATCACATAATTAACATAACTACGTCGGTCTACCTAATTAACACAAAAATCAATTTTTGTATACAACTATTGGTCTGCAAAAGTACACAAAAAACATTGTTGAAATTCTAAAATCTAGGAGAGCTGTTGCTTGAAGCAGTGCCTTGGCCTTGGCCTTGCATGAGAAGAGTTCGTTTTTGCCTGAGGTACACTACAGGTCCACTCACCAGTAACAATCCAACCATCATCACCTGTAAACCATGTAACACAAATTTATATCTATTCATCCAAGAACAACAACTTGTATTGTACCAGTCAATTCAATCAATCATAGATAATACCAGATCATGCTACAATCTAAACAAAAGCAAAATACTGCAATCTAATCTAATTGACAATACATACCTCAAAACCAAGAACAGACAGCTTCTCTTCACCATCAACTGGTACGCAACTCCTGTAAGTGATATACTGCTTCATAACCATACCAGCATCTGATGATTCTTCATCCAGTAACTTTCTCCATTTAAAATTGCTTATTGTCCCAAGCAGCAGCTTAGAGTTTAAAAACTCAGACGCCAACCTTCTCCGGTTTTTGTTTTGTTTAACCTCCTCCTCCTCTACGCATTTTAGAGGTAGGTGGTATCCAGTCTCACTACACCGGTACTTGTCATCATTCTACAAGATCAAACATTCCCCAATACTTATCACAGTAAAAATAAGCATTTAATGTTACTTTGGTACCAGATTCTGAATTGCATGAATCTAAATCCCATTACTACTTGCCAATTCAAATTTCAATCTAATCAACTTCAACAATCCGAGCAAGAATATGAATATGAATATGAATATGATAGCAGAATAAAATGAAATGAAACCTTCTCAGAGTACTGGCAAGGAATACAAGGGCCAGAAGGAGAGCAACGAAAGGATGTGTTCCCTTGCGCCTCAACGAACGCCAGCAAGGATCTCCCTCTACCGCCTGCCGCTACGGCGGTCGCCGGAGATACTGAGAAGTAGAGCGCTGATAGAAGCAAAGAGATAATCCATAAGAGCCTTCTCATAACGCCAGCACAGCAGAGCAAGGATCTCTCTCTCTCTCTCTCTCTCTCTCTCTCGTTCGAAGGGTTGATTCTTCTCAAGTTGCAAATTTACGAGTTACGTCCATAGCTTTTAATAAAATTACTACTCTACTAAATAGGGATAAGTCAAACTATTCCCTTTTTCTCTTTCGTCCCTAAACTTTAATATTATTCCCGGTCCACAAAGGGTATTTTCATTAAAAAAGAAAAAAAAAATAGAGGACTTGGTCTTGGTGGGGCAATAGAAATAGTTGATAATGATAATAAAAAATTCAGTGCCTGCCCTCTGCCCTGATCTCTCCAAGTCCAGGTCCAAGAGCTTCGGAACGCCTTTCTTTCGATGGTCTGCTGTTTCATTCTTTTCTTTTTGTCAATTATTCTCATAATAAGAATGCTCTTTCAAATCCGAGTAGGGTTCTCTAATTTTAATTCTTCTTTGTCGATCTCAAGTTTTATTAGTGACGATCTAGAATTGATTGTACGGTTAGGGTTAACATCTCAGTACTTTTTACAAGTTCAAAATTGGCAATATATACAAATTTCTCCGTTTTTCTGCAGAATCGTTCAAAGGGATTCTCTTAAGCGCAGTAAATTAAAGAATTGGAGTAGTGCCAGTGGTTTCCAGTAGCACAAGACTGACTGTACTGACACAATATCTGGGCCATGCCGGTAATGTCAATGATTTTCTTTCTTTTCTCATATGCTTCAGACTCAATTCTTCAAAAACATTGGCACAATTTGCGAATAAATATCATCATTATTTCAGTAACTACTGTGAAGCGAGTCATATAGTAAAACTCATGTTTAGTTTTGTACCACTAACAAGGTAGCTACTGAGAGTTGTATCTTATTTGCAAATTGCCCCAATTCTAATCATTGCAAATCATAACACAAAAGCTTTTATTTGCAATTGGCACCCAATTTTATTGTAAGTTATACCAATCGTTTGATCAGTGTATTTTCTTAAAAATAAATGTTGGTTTCTATTTGCAAATAACACAAATACAGGATTGGACTTGCTAAAAGTTTTCCTCCCTCTCCTTTGTATCCTCTCCTTTCTATAGATGAACCATGGGAAAACCACATATACAGTTGATGAGGCGCTCATGTCAATGGGCTTTGGCAAATTCCAATTTTTTGTGCTTTCCTATTCTGGCATGGCCAAGATCTCTGAGGCAATGGAGATGATGCTTCTATCCTTTGTGGGCTCATCTGTACAGTCTGAGTGGGGTCTCTCTGCTCATGAAGAAAGCCTCATAACAAGTGCCGTTTTTATTGGTATGCTGGTGGGGGCATACTCTTGGGGACTTGTATCCGATAATTACGGAAGAAGGTGGGTTACTTTCTGCAAAACTTCTCTAAATTTGCTAAATAATATGTTCTTCGATTTATTAATGATTTAAAGTAACCGATCATGATGTAAAGTGCAAATTTATACCCAGTTAACATTTGTGCAGTTAAGGAAGCCTGAACTCTGTTATTAAGCAATTTTTTTTGTATGTTCTGTTTATCTTTTATTGTAAATGGAGGTAAGTTTGGATAAACATTTAGATTGGAATATACGTGTAAAGTTTAGAATTGATCGAGGCTCGTTCAACAAAACTCAACATGTAGTTACTTTCTTTTACCAAAGTAAGAGCCCTTGTTTTTATGAAATTCTATTTTTCCTTTTATAATGGTTCTACAATGGGGATTAGGTTCAGGATTAATTGGACTAGGTTGAGGCTTAATTGCACTAAAATTAGGTTGATTAATGCTTAAGTTGGGTTGAAATATGTTTTTCCAGGGTTGGGTTCAACTTCACTGCTCTAGTTACTGGTGGAGCGGGTCTTTTGAGTGCATTTGCGCCAAACTATTTATCACTGATTGTATTTAGATTTATGGTGGGTGTGGGACTGGGAGGTGGGCCTGTTCTTGGATCTTGGTTTCTGGAGTTCATACCTGCACCAAATCGGGGCACTTGGATGGTTGTTTTTTCTGGATTTTGGGCGGTTGGTACTATTTTGGAGGCTTCTCTTGCTTGGGTATGTAATTTTTCAAGTTTGTCCATGAACTGTTTTTATTGTTCACTTGGGTCCTTACATTTATTCATCTTTGCTCTCCTTCTCAGCTGGTGATGCCTGGGTTTGGTTGGAGATGGTTACTGGCCTTGTCGTCTCTGCCATCTTTTGCTCTCCTTTTATTCTTTCCAATAACACTTGAGTCGCCACGATACCTGTGCATGAAAGGAAGAACAAACGATGCAACTCAGGTGCTCACAACCATGGCACGGGTAAATCAAGTAAGTTTACCTCCCGGGAAACTAGTTACTGGGACTGGGACCCACAATTACAAGGCTGATGATTATGAAGAGGAAGAACAGGAGCTTGACGAGTTGTTACCTGTTATTGTTCCCTCAGAACCTATTACAGATGGGAACAATATCGGGGGATTGAATGCAGTTTTGAAGCTCTTGGGGCCAAATTTGATACGACCGACTATTCTACTTTGGACTGTGTTTCTTGCACAGGCATTTATATATTACGGACTTGTTTTGTTGACGTCTGAATTGAGTAGTGGAAATAGGGATTGCAGATTTGAGGAGAAGGAAGAAGAGGTACATCATGTGAGTGATGCAAATCTCTACAAAAGTGTGTTCATCACCAGCATTGGAGGTGCCATTTCTATTTTGAAATCTACAAAGAAAATAATTATATTGATTTGATTGTTTATTAAATGTGGTATGAATATGATTGTCAGAATTGCCAGGGCTGATTATATCAGCGGCCATTGTGGACAAGATAGGAAGAAAGCTTTCAATGTCTTCAATGCTTTTCCTTGGCTGTATATTCATCGCCCCACTTTTATTTACTCAGACTCAGAGTCAGAGTCAGAGCAATGCTCTCATTACCGCTTGTCTTTTTGCTGCACGTATCTGCATCTCTGCTAGCTTCACCATCTTGCACATCTATGCCCCAGAGGTCAGTTATTACACCTCTCTCTCTCTCTCTCTCTCTCTGTCTCTCTCTCTCTCTCTCTCTCTCTCTCTCTCTCTCTCTCTCTTTCTCTCACAGCAACTAAACTTGCTATGTGTCTTTTATGTTTAGATATATCCAACGGCTGTACGGGCTACTGGTGTTGGTTTTGCATTTTCAGTTGCAAGATTCGGTGGCATTTTATGCCCCCTCGTGGCCGTAACAATGGTTCATTCTTGCCATCAGACCCTTGCTATTCTCATATTTCAACTTGTCATGTTTTTATCAGGCGTCGCTATCTTTTTCTTTCCCTTCGATACAAGCGGTCGCAAATTGAGTGATCATGTTTATGCTTAGTTTAGCTTTTCTTTATTAGTTTTTCCCTTGTTGTCATTTAATTTTTAATTCATTTATTACGTCTGTCTGAATATTACCAGTTGCCATAAAAGAGTATTTTTTACAATAAAGAAGAAGTGCATCAAATGTTGCGTCTTTTTTTTTAAGAAATAGTATAACTGCATGCATGCATACAATATGAAGTGAAAGAACAATATGCCATATTATGCATAAAAAGATGTTATTCTAAAAGGAATGCCTCAGAAGAAAATTGCTGTTTAATGTTAGCTGTCTGTAATTAAGATGACGATGAATGAGAAAAAAAAAATAATAACTAAAGAAAACAACGTAGCTTAACAATTTAATATATACATTAGCCATTAGGTCACATGGCTCTCTTTGTTTTTCCGGTGATTTAAGAGGGATATAAAAGTTGCAAAAGGAGAGTGGAAATTAAAAAAAAAATTCCGTTGCCGGGACTCGAACCCGGGTCTCTCGGGTGAGAGCCGAGTATCCTAACCAGCTAGACTACAACGGATTCATGCTGCTGTCTCCTTTTATTCATTCTCATTTTATGATTATCGGTCATGTGGAAAAATAAAGGCATCAAATGTTACGCAAGGTTTTCTACAGAAATTACTTATAGAAATTGTCATTCACAATCTTTTGAGCATTAATTATGGGAACCAATTTGGGTCCGATGCCCATCGGACTCAAAGTGAATTCAATGGGTTTGATGACCGTCCGATCTGCTTTAAGATTCGCGTTCGCAACTTTCGCGTCTGCTTTAGAATTCGTGCGCACGAATCTTAAAGTGGATCGGACCCAAGCTGTTCTCTTAATTATGATGATGTTAGTAGTGTTATTAGTTTAAAGGATGACTCCAATAATCATTGATAAGGGTGTAAACGGAGCGAATTCGGAACGGATAATTAATATCAAATTTGTAACCAACTTTCAATGGATGAATCTGAATTCGAATACGGATAGTAAACGGATGTTAAAATTAAATTTTTTTTGCCTTAAATGGATATAGATACAGAGCGGATAATTCACAAATGCGAATACGAAATGAATAATTGTTGAATATTTGAATCATACGAACTCCTTGTTCAAAGAACTAAATCATACCCAAAACTGGTGAAGCAATGGGGAAATTAAATTCACATCCAAAGTGAATTAAACTTGATATCAAAGAACTAATTCACGTCCAATATGAATTCAACTTGATAAAGAAAAGAGGGCTTT
Organism: Carex myosuroides; assembly: GCA_028015225.1. Taxonomy (NCBI): domain Eukaryota; kingdom Viridiplantae; phylum Streptophyta; class Magnoliopsida; order Poales; family Cyperaceae; genus Carex; species Carex myosuroides. The sequence continues at coordinate 647,142 of CM051471.1, forward strand.
TCTTTATGAAATATCAAAATTGATAAAAATAAAATTCTCTTATATTCGTCTTTAGAATGAGGAAGCTGCTTTGACTAAATTCTTATTCAAATATCACAAAAAAGTTGGTGTCGGGGGGTTAGTCTCAGGAGGGATAAAAATAGGGAGGGATTTTAGTGTAAGTTTTTATATTGAATTTTTTTTAATTATGTATATTGAAATTTAATTGAATTTTTTTTTTTTAGAAGTTTTTATACAGTCCAGAATGTCACATCTATTTTTGTAGTCTATAGTTAAAATTTGTGATATTATGAGAGACTTAGGTTTAAATCTCACCCACAACAGTCTATAGTTAAATCTCACCCACAACAGTTTACACCCCTAAATTCATTGGTGGACCTCTCACCTAGTTGGACTTCACCTAGCTAGCTTGAATAAGATAATTAAATATCGGATACAAACAATTAATTAATTGGTCTCAAGTTGCAATTAAATGCATAAATATCTCATATCTAATATCTTCCTGCCCAACAAGGGGAATAGACCACATAAGCAATCGATATAACATAACATACATAAAAAATAAAAAAAAATAAAAAGTTGGAGCTAAGAAATTAAAAGTCATGAGGCTACAAATCATTTGATGAAGTTACGAGGCCAAACAAGTAATGTATGTACTGTATTTGTATATGTACAATTGTACATTCATTTTCTCTCTCCACTTCTCCAGTGTGGCAGCGAGGTCCAGTATACTTGTTATCTATATGTATTTTGGTGAAGCGGGTAACCAACCTTTATTTACCTCGATCAGTCTCTCAGTCTCAGTGGAAGGACTGGAGAAAAGAACACAGTAATATGCAACAGCAGATCCCATTCCCATCGATGGAAATGATACCTCGTTCCAGGCCTCCAGCACTGCATAGATTTCGTTATTTTATTTTGTTATCAAACAAACATCATATTAATTTCTAATTGAAGAGAGAGAGAAAAAGAAGACTCTTCTCGATCCCCCCCCCACCTCTCTCTTCCTCTCAGATCAAGATCAAGATCAAGATCAGAGAGAGATTCAGAGATTTAATCGGGATCCAGTTCGCCGCTGCAATTATTAATTAATCAATCTTGCTCACTCCAACAGTTAATTCAAAGATTGTATAGAGAGAGAGAGAGAGAGAGAGAGAGAGAGAGAGAGAGAGGGGGGACTATCTGAAGATTAATTGAGCGCCTTATCCATTTTTTTATCTCTCCCCTCCGACTTCAAAATAGATCTGGATCGATCATGTCAACCGACCGAATCTCCACCGATCAAATCGGTACTCGTCTCTTCTTCATCACCTGTGATTTCAATTTCTCTTTTTCGACATTGTAATAGGGAAACCCATCTGCCCTCCCTCTATTTTTCACTTTATTTGCCTATAAATTGCTCAGATCCAGCTTCTTGCCATCATCACAATTTATATGAACTGGTATAATTTATTCCCGCTGTGTTAAATTGTCCGAAATTATAATTGGATGGTATTGAATCCTTAGAATTCAGTGGTCCGTCTTCAATAGATCCATATTTCAATTGGTTTCTCAACTATATTATCTAAGATCAACAGATCTTAGTGATGAATCGTATTTAATAACTCTGGAAGGCTATTCCATTTTTTCAGGTTCAATGGAATCTCTCCAACCTGCAGATACCGAACAGAAACCTACAAACTCAGATGCTTCTAAAGATCAGGTTCCTTATTAACATCTTAATTTCACAATTTACTCAATGCTACAATGCTTTGGCTACTCACACTCACAGTACAGAAATTTCTGGTAACCTACCTGTTTAGTGCAGGAACTGTCTAATTGAGCATTGATTTCACTCATATACCTGTTAGCGTAAGCCTCACCTGTCAATTATGCAATAAACACCAATCAGCCAATTAAAAATTGATGGAGGGAGCTTCATACTGCTGGCTTAATTTTCTTATAAAGAAGTGAGGTGTTATCGTATATTTCCTCTAATTTGTCTCTGTTCTTTATTTAACCAGTCAATTCGAAACAAAGATGAGAAGGTGATAGCGCCTCCTAGTGTTTCACTGAATTCAGCTGGTCCCAATAGACCGGTGCAAATCCAAGTCAGCACCCCAGTTGGCAGTGGTGCAGATCGTAGTTTTGCGTATACACCTAACTTGTATTCCCCGCAAGCCCAAGCATTCATCTATGGGGGTCAGTCTTTGCATTTCTGGATCAATACTTTCAGATTTGCTTTTGGGGAACGTGCCATATGAAAATGTCACCTTTTAATTAAACTTTTTGTTATTTTTTGTAGGATATGAGAATACAGGTAATGAATGGGAAGACTACGCTCATTATGTCAATTTTGATGGCATGGATGTTAGTGCAGCTGTGAGTTAAAATATAGATTTTCTTTTTGTCTCTAGTTCCTTCCTTGTTTGAAAATATAGATTCTTGTTGCATGGGAAGTATAATTATATATATGCCCAATTAGCACATCTGAGAATTTGTTAGAAGAGAAAAGTATTTTCTGTAGCTCAAATATTTACTCATTTTCAAAGAGGAGTCGTCATTATCCCATTGAAATAAAACATTTATTTGTCTTTTATTTTTAAAAGATGTTATACAATGAAGATCCATCGATGATGTTCCATGCTGGGTATGGATATAATCCGCAAATTCCTTATGGACCGTATTCTCCAGCAGCGACGCCTCTGCCAACTGTGTCCAGTGATGGGCAATTCTACTCGCCTCAACACTTTCCTTTTTCAGGCCCGGGCCCATACTACCAGCAGCAACCCAACCCGTACTCCCCCGGTCCAAATCATGTGATCTCTCAGATTGACCCAAACCCAATTGGGTCCGTTGATGCTACTGGCCAAGGCAGCCTCCTTTCTTCTGATATGTTATTTGGTAGAGGTAAGTACCCATTCCCAAGCAGCAAAAGTACTGGAATCTAATTTGTGATGTTTTTCTCCCACTAATAGTTTCAATTATCTCAATGTGGTTCATACTGACATTTTTTTCTTGGTGACTATTTTGGTCAGATTGGTCAAAGCAGCCAGACGGTAGCTCTATGACAATGTTGCCATCTCCTGTTGCTTCTCCTCAGCCGATACCGATGCACAGCTCTTTTGGTCAAACCAGTATACCCGGAATGGTACTCTTATCTCTCTCTCCTCTCTTTGGCAATTTGGGGCTAGTGAGATTTCTGTTTCTAATTTTTTTATTTTCTATCCTTGTTTATTTGTATTTTCTCAACTGAAGCCATCCATTCTGTCGAACATTTGTACTGTGTCTATAACAGCAAGGTCCATACAACTTTGACCCAGAAGGGTGAATGCTATCTGGTATAAAATTTGAAAAATATCAGTGCAGTTATGATCTACTCCAATTGTCAATTGGCCCGAGTAACCTCCAACCATTCTGTAATTTTGCAGGTGACACAGGCACACCAAAAGCCCTACTATGGCTTTGGTTTCTCCAACAATTCCTATGACCGTGGCTACACGCCAAGTATCCCGTACCACAACTTTGGTAACTATACCAATTATGGGGGTCCGATTGCAAATTCAACCCCTAACAGTAACAGGGGAAGTGGGTTCTTCTCCATGGACAAGAACCGAAGGAGAGGTGGTGGTCCTGGTGGCCCCAAAGGCAATGCGCTGATTTGCAGCTGCAACGGATCATCCCTTGACTTCCTAACTGAGCAAAACCGGGGCCCACGTGCCACCAGACCCAAGAAGCAAGAAGCCGAATCGGATGAAAAAGAAAGCAGCAACAACAACAAAGAGAAGGTGGTAGTGGGGATTTTGAAGGGGCCAAATGGAGAGACCTACAACAGCCCAGATTTCCCAACTGAGTATAAAGATGCAAAGTTTTTCATAATAAAGTCATATAGTGAAGATAATGTGCACAAGAGCATTAAATACAGTGTTTGGGCTAGCACTGTTAATGGCAATAAGAAGCTTGACGCTGCTTATCGTGAAGCCAAAGAGAAGGAGGAGCCGTGCTTGGTTTTTCTCTTTTTCTCGGTCAGTAATACATACATACATACATACTTACTTACTGATCATTTGAAAAGTTCGTAATAATTAACTATTGTTAAATTGCTGATGACATGTGATCCATTCCAGGTGAATGCAAGCTCTCAGTTTTGTGGAGTGGCAGAGATGGTGGGCCCGGTGGATTTTGAGAAGAGTGTTAATTATTGGCAGCAAGACAAGTGGACAGGACAGTTCCCTGTGAAGTGGCACTTTGTCAAAGATGTTCCTAATAACCTCTTCCGCCACATCATCCTCGAGAACAATGACAACAAACCTGTCACTAACAGCCGTGACACTCAAGAGGTAGACTTATTTACTGAAATAATAATGTTTTGCTTGTTTCATAAGAAGAGAAGGTGTTGCATAAATGTGCGTTGTAACATTTATTACTATTTATAGGTGAAGCTAGAGCAGGGGATGGAGATGCTGAGTATATTTAAGAAGCATGAGGCAGAGAGTCACTTGCTTGAAGACTTTGAATATTATGAGAAGCGTGAGAAGCTTATGCAGGAGAACCGAGCACACCAGTTGCAACACCATCTGCCTCCACAACATCAGCAAATACAAATGGTGGATCCTTGTTCAATAGGCACAGATGGGGAGTTGATTGCGAAGAGTTTTGCTCGTGCTGTGCGTGTTGATGACAATAATATTAAGAGTAGTTCAGATGTTGATGACTCGGTCTCTTCTGCGCTTTCTAAGCCTGAAGATTTGACTTAGCTTCACCCAAATAGGATAGACATTTATTTCCTTTTATTTTTATTTTTGGTTTTGGTTTTGGTGGGGCCGACCTCTCATACTTTCTTCTTTCTTTTTTAATCTTTTTAGTTCTTGTATTTTTATCCTTTCTTTAATAGCTAGCCTTAAGGTTAGCTGTAGTTTTATGTTGAAAAGAAAAAAAAAAAAAAAGAGTATTTAAAAAAAATAAGAAAAGCTTTGCTTATGTAAAAATGCAGCTGGATGCAGATGAATAAGTTTATCGTTATTTTTGCTTTGTTCTTCTTGCAAATGTAGCCTATATGTATGAGGCTAGCTACTTTTTCATGGTTGTACTTAATAATTTGCCAAAGAAAAAGGAATAGGAAGAAATTGTATTTGGGGCGAGCATGTTTGAAATAAGATAAAATAATAACACTATAGTAATGTACGTATTGAGTTGTTGAAAACACGATCTCTCTCCGATGCTTCTCAATTGCCCCCATCTTCCTTTAATCCTTTCTGCTGCTGCAACAGCAAAGCCTAAGCAGCAGCAGAAAGGTCTACTACTTGTGGGCTTCCAGTAGTAGTAGTAGTAAGTAGTAACAATGTACCCGCACGTCTAAAATCAACCTTACTCTCAAGTCTCACCCTACTAGTCTACTACCCAAATTCCTTAAAATTAACGAATAATGACTACTTAACAATTATTAATTAAATAGAATGGGATAAAAGTAACGTTGGTTAAATCAATTTTGTGATAGATTACCAATTGCGGGTACGGCTAGCAGTAGCACCCGCATCTCTCTCTTTGTCTGTCCATTACCTCTCCCTTCCAACCGTTGGAGAATTGGCATCCCGCATCAATCGCCTCTCTCTCTCTCTTCTCTTCTCTTCTCGCTTCTCTCTCTACATCTCCTTTCTACCACTGACTCTAACCGCGACCCCCTAATTTTGGAAAATTCACCAATCCTCTCTAGATCTTCTTCCCATGGAGAGAGAAACCATCTTCTCCAAAAATTTAAAAATTTGCTTTTCATGCCACCACCCCATTCCCCATTTTTGGGTTTGGGTTTCTCAGAGATCTAGGATCAAGGATCAGCTGCTACGCTACCTACCATGGATCTCTCAGGAACCCTACATCTGTCCCTACTACTGCTGCTGCTGCTGCTGCTGCGTGTATCTCTCCTTGTCTCACCAGTAATTGCAAAAACTGATCAGCCAGATGGTATGTTATGTTTCTTAATTTCTTAATTAATTACCTTCTCTTCTTAATAATTGAATGCATGCATCCATGCATCCATGCAGTATCTGCACTGAATGTCATGTACAGTAGCATCACCAATCCATCACAGTTGACTGGTTGGACCGCAAGTGGTGGCGACCCATGCGGCGATCAATGGAAAGGCATCTCTTGTCATGGTTCATCTGTTACTCAAATGTAATTCATTATTCATTATTCATTTCTTTCTTACTCAAATGCTTGTAATTAATACCAAATTAATTGTCATTCACTTTATTACAACTCTTGTTTGTTTCTACCTTTCAATCAGAGATTTATCAGGACTTGGTCTCAGTGGTCAGCTTGGCTACCAGCTCTCTAGTCTCACATCACTTACTAAATTGTGAGTACCACTTTAATTTCTCACAATTATCATTTTTCTATTTTATATAAACAACTTAGTTCATTTCCTCCTCTTTCTCTTAGTACAGTGATGTCAGCAAGAATAACTTCAAAGGAGATATACCTTACCAGCTTCCTCCAAATGTCGTTGACTTGTAAGTCCTTCAAAAATTCTCCCTTAAATTAAGTTTCTATTCTTTCTTAAAATTATTTTTTGAATGTTCAACTACAAATGCAGAAATCTTCAAAGGAACCAATTTACTGGTGGAGTGCCATACTCAATTTCACAGATGTCTGATCTCAAGTATTTGTAAGAACAATCTTCTTTCTTTTTTTTCTTTTTTGAGAAATTATGCAAATTAGGTCTATTAAAGAGAAAATATTTTCAATTTTAATTTTCACAAAGAGCTCTACATTCATAAATTTAGAACTAGTACAGTTAAATATGAAGAAATGACAAAAGTAGCTGCTACATAAAGATATCTTTGTTAATCTACTTTGGGAAGATACATTGTGTTAATCAATAAGGATTTTGTTAATCTACTTTGGAAAATTATCTTTGCATCTTTGCACATAATGAAAAGAAAGTCTCTATAACTTTACAATTTTTTTAAATTTTGGTAAAATGATGTTAAGAACTTGGAATTGATTACTTTTGTAGGAACCTTGCAAATAATCAGTTGAGTGGGCAATTGACTGATATGTTCAGCAAAATTCCAAAGCTCTCAAGTTTGTAAGTGTATATTGTTTGAATATTAAAAAAAAAAAAAAACTAAAAAGCTCTGTACATATATATCTTGTTAATTAGACAAACATTTTACATATCCCAACCTTGAATAATATGAGTCAAAGGTTTGTAATGCACACTGTAGGGATACTTGTTTTCAACCAGCACAGACATAGTTTATCGTTGGAGATCCTTCCATGTTGTCATGCTAGTGACACAATTCATGAATAAATTCTGCTCCTGCCCTTCAAAATAAAATTTGGCAACCTAATAAGTAGTATACTCTCCCTTAGAAAAATATTAATTCCATGTAAAATCAGGGATCTCTCATTCAACCGCTTCTCAGGTAATCTACCTCAAACCTTCAAGTATCTCACGAGCCTGAAAACTTTGTAAGTTTCTCCTTTCTTTGACTTGTGAATTTTTGTTATCATTCAAAAGCATTCCAGGCATTACTGCAAAACATGAGTTCAGATTCCTTTGTTTTGAAAGGTTTTTCTTGAAATTGTACACAAGTGCCAACATAGTATCTCTTCTAATGAGTCTACTAATATCTGTTTCATAGGTATCTACAAAACAATCAATTCAGTGGTACCATCAATGTTCTCGGCAACCTACCTCTTAATGATCTGTAAGTTTGTTTCTAAAGTGCAATTCAGACTTCTAAAAGGCGGGTTTCTGTTATTACATTTGACATTTTCATTTGATATCTAGGAATTTGGAGAACAACCGGTTTACTGGATATATTCCGCAAAAGCTCAACAATGTGGATAGCATAGAGTAAGTCTCTTTTTATACTTGTATTTTTCAGAAATTTAGATGCATAGAAGTCATCGAAATATATTACTGGAGTTGATAATACATGCTAAAGAATGGCAATTGATCTGAGTTGATGTTTGAAAGGCTTGGAGGAAATCCATGGTCAACTGGCACAGCACCAGCTGGCATGGAGAAGGCGTCAAGCAGCAATCTTGGGTCAGGAGGGTCGAGCAGTGGGTTCTCATCTAAAGTGAATGGGGTAGCAATTGCTCTGATAGTAATAGCTGTTCTGGCACTTGTGGTACTTTTGCTTTCCCTAATTAAGAAAAACAAGTCATCTTCCTCCTCACATTATTTGGATGGGCGGTCCCATTACATGGATGACCAGCTCAGCAATAACCGCTCCTTCATCCCTCTTGTTGCTAATGATAAGAAAGTAATAGACATGAAACCATTGCAATCTTCATCTTCATTTGGCATTGGTATGATAAAGCCACCACCAATGGCAATGGACCCACGTCGTTCGTCAACCGATGCGAGTGTTAGTGAGTTTGCAGTCAAGTACCACTCAAAAAGGAGCACTGAGCCAATCACAGCCACATCATATCCTCTCTCAGATCTACAGCTGGCCACTGCGAGTTTCAACTCGAGCAGGCTTGTTGGCCAAGGAACCATTGGCCGTGTCTTCAAGGCCAAATTCGAAGATGGAAGGGTATTAATTTCCTGTATTAATTTGTTTCTTTTCCTTCCTTTCTCTCTAATGGTATCATATTCATTATATTCATCAATTGTACAGCTGTTGGCTGTGAAGAAAATTGACACAATAAACTTTGCACGAGGGAGCTCATATGAGTTCATGGAGATAATAACAGATATGACAAAGCTTCATCACCCAAACGTTTTACAGCTTGTGGGGTACTGTTTGGAACCAGGTTACCACCTTTTGGTGTATGAATTTCAGAGAAATGGATCCCTTCATGATTATTTACATCTTTCTGATGACTATAGCAAGCCTCTCACTTGGGACACTCGTGTACGCATTGCCCTTGGGACAGCTCGCGCTTTAGAGTAATTATTAATTTTACTTTTCATTTATATTATTCTTCCATTGTTATGTTATGTTATGTTATGTTATTCCATTATTCTTATCTATCTCATATTTTATTAGATACCTCCATGAAGTGTGTTCACCATCAATAATGCACAAGAACATAAAATCATCCAATATCTTACTTGATTCAGAGCTTAATCCCCACCTGTCAGACTGTGGTATGGCAGTTTTCTACGAGGTATAATAAAATTCTATTTTGTCAGGATACAAGTGATTGTTTCTTAATTGTTGCAATGCAATGCTTACTTATTGATGTGAATTAGGATACAAGTGAGAACCTAGGAGCAGGATATGGAGCGCCAGAATGTGTGTACAGTATGAAAAGTGATGTTTACAGTTTTGGGGTTGTGATGCTGGAGCTCTTAACTGGCCGCAAACCGTATGATAAGTCAAGACCAGTTGAAGAACAGTTACTAGCCAAATGGGCAATTCCACATCTGCATGATATTGATGGATTGTCAGAGATGGCGGACCCCTCTCTACGTGGTCTCTACCCTCCCAAGTCTGTCTCCCGATTTTCTGACGTCATCGCTCTATGTGTCCAGGTATAAACAACATGATGTTTATCTGTCTTGCATACCCATTCATTCATTATTCATACCCTTGTTTCTTCTCTAATGCAGACCGAACCAGAGTTTAGGCCAACTATGTCAGAGGTGGTGCAATCACTTGTTAAATGTGTGCAGAGAAGCAGTATTAGCAAAAGACTGGGTGGTGATTTGAGTACCTCTCGCCGTAGTGATGATTCTGATTGGTGATTTCATTCAAATTCAAATTGGTATAAAAAGAAAGAATCAAAATTTTTGTGTATGATGATCTGCATTTATTATTGTCAGCTTATCGTCAAATATGTAATTACTGGATGGATTAGATTTCCTGATACCAAATAGCAGTCTTACACAAGATTTTATGAACATTAATTTATGTTGGAGATTGCATGGGAAGCAGGTTTTAAACAAGAAAGAATATGTTTTTTTAAGTTGCAGTAAATATAGATATGGGACTAGTAAAGTTAGCACTTATCACTAAATATATATGATTTGTTACTTGTGACTACATATCTCAGCTGGTACTGTACATGAAAGAATGAATGGTACTTTTACCCTTTGTTGAATATGGTAAAGAATATGGTAAAGAGAGAGAGAGAGCAGAGCAGAGGAAGAACTAACTAATTAATTTGATAAAATGGCCTCCTTTAGCTTATATTTGCTAGCGAAGAGTATGTACACAACAAAATTGAAGCCGGAAAGAGCAGCCATCATCCAAAAGTAGTAATCCATGTGCCCTTCATTCAAATCATTTGGCAACCATCCAGGCATCATCCCTCCCTTTGTACTCACAACTGCCACCACTGTTATAATGAACGATCTCAAATAATTACCCAGAGCAATGCACAACAAAGCAAATGCTGTACAAACATTCTTCATTGAATCCGGCGCTTGCCCATGGAAGAACTCCAGTTGTGTTATCAGGCTAAAAAATTCTGACCCTGCCACAATGAAATACTGTGGCAACTGCCATGCGATATTTAGTGTGCTCCCACTCTCTCTAAATCTCTCCAACCGCACCATCTCCAAAACTGCAGCGGCTGACATTGCCACCACAATCAAGAACCGGCCAATGCCGATTCGTTGCAGCTGGGAAAGCAACACACCACCCATAGTCGGTACAACTATTTTGTTGTAGATAAAGACCCAGCACATGACACATATTACCTCAAAGGAGTAGAGAGATGCTGCAGGTACCGAAAAGGAGAGCACAGTGGTATCCATGGCCTTGCCTTGTTGAATGAAAGTAGTGTGCATCTGGGAGAAGGCGGACGAATGGAGAACTCCAGTGGCCCAAATCGGGACCAGTCGCAGTAGAATTTTGAGTTCTTCAACTTGGGTTACTGTGCATAATGACCACGGGTTTTGTGGTCCGGTGGATTCAAGATCACTGTCTGAGATAATAGCTGCTTTATTTAAGAATCTGAGAGATTAATTGAAAAGAAGGATGTTTTAGTGCTTTGATCATTCCAAATTAGCAAAAAAAAAAGAAACTTTTTTATTTTCCCTTTTTTTATTTAGTAATTATCTCGAAGTAATTATTTTAATATTATCTTGGTATAGAGCATGAATTAGCACAGCGGATTTGGTATCGTGTCAGTTCCAGATCCACAACTTAAGTCAGTTACCAGCATGTACTGGATGTATTTTTGCATGTACCAGAAACACAGCATCAGAAATTATGAAATACAAATAATTAATGCTACATACTAACATGCACCAAAAGAAATATTACCTGAAATCATTAGTTTGAGCAAGTTCCGTCTGAGAACCAACCTCACCATTTGAACTCTTATAATCGACCTCATACAAAGTTGTACCATGGTTAGGTACATTGAGACAAATCTTTCTGAAAGAGGCCACCAAGACCTGACAAATGCTCTTCAAGGGGCTCCCAGTTGGTACCTTTCTCCTATAAATTGAGGTACCAAGCAAGAACCAGGCCAAGGCAAAGCCAATGCAAAGAGTTGGTATAGCAAACCCTAGTGACCAACTAACATTCTCTTGTACCCATACAACGACTGTCCCGGATGAGATGACCCCAAAAATGACACAAATATAGAACCAACTGAAAAACAATACTTTGTTTTGTTGGTCATTGTCAGTGAACTGATCAGCACCAGATGGTAGAAGAGAAGATCTAACACCACCGCAGCCCAATGCGATAAGAAATAAGCTGAGATAAAATACAAACTTGTAGCGAGTACTGACAGCCTCACTTGGTGTTACTATTGTGTTTGTGTCGCCAGGAGTTGTTATGGGGATTAGAGATGAAAGGGTGGTGCCCACCATGCCCTGAATATATATGAGGTTAATTTTACAACATTAATATATAAAGATTAGGAGGATTAGAGACAGGTTTTGGCAGGTACAAATACTAACAAGTGCTTGTAATGTATGGTACTATTATTATACAACATTTATACTCGAGGACTGCATCAATTAGGTCAGTATCACGCAAGCTGATTAAGCTGAGTTGGATTTAGTTTCATAAGAGGGTATTGCAGCACCTGAACTAGAATCTACCAATTGAAAATTGCAATATCAAAAAAGGAAAAAAATGCTTTTTTTTTAATAACCAACAAAAGAAAAGAAAAGAAAAAAAAAATGCAAGATACATACAAGGAAGTAGAGAATGAGAGAGATCAAGACAGTGATGTAACTGCCCCAGCAGGAGTCGGCTATAAGTGCCCCTACAAGCGGTACAAAATAGCTGGTACCATACCAGACTGAGACTTTGGCGGCACTTGATGCATTGTTGTCATGCAAAACGGTGCGTAAATATACAACTAGGTTTGTGGCTATACCATTGAAAGCCATGCTGTCCAGACATTCAACTCCTGTAAAAACAGATATCACAGTAACTTTTTTTAGATGCATATACGCAATTCTGAAAAGTAACAAATACAAGTAATTAAAGCTACCAAGAATTGTTGCAGGTGCTCTCCAGTCAGAAGGAGAAGGAGCAACTGGCAAATCCTGCAGTTGTGATCCTTGACAGGGAACAACTGCTTTTTCTTTTTCTTGGTTGATATCATTTCCTTCTTCTCTCTGTAAATTAAGTGTAATTAAGGTTAACACTTAACAGAGCAGATAATAAAAAACATCAATTAATAATTTAATACCAACTACACTATTGCAATTAATATTGGATTCCGGTACTATATATATATATTTCTGTCCAGTCCAAGTAGGATATATTTATTTTCAAGCAAACAATATAAGAAATTTGAGCTCTCATTCACAAATAAAGTCAAATTAAAAGGAATATATATGGAGATTTGTGGGAAAGGTTCTAAAAAATCTTAAGAACCTTGAAAAATAAGAATACAATTTCATATAATTATAAAAAAGGGAAAACAGAAAATCAATGCCAAACATGAACCCAGTCCCAAATTGGTAAGAATTCAGTAAAATGTGAAGATAAATAGAAAAAACTATATATATAGTGACCTTGAGGTTGATCAAGAGAGGAAGCCTTTGGTCTCCTTGTTTCATCTTTTGGTCTCCTTCTTTTAGTGGATGATTGTAAGAGAAGATATATATATATATATATCAAGTACCGCTTCAGATGATCGACTAGAGATTAAATAAATAAATAAATAAATAAATAAATAGAAAGAATAGGCAGGAGTAAAACGCAGCGTCGGTACACGGTAGGTGGCTCTATTTTCTTTTATTATATATTAAACGAGAAGAAGAAAAATATGTTTTATTTTGTTACTCGTCAGTAGCACTAGCACGAAGTCGGATGTAACTCAATTTTTGAGTTTTAAATCGGGACCGTCTGATTCGGATCTGAGACCATTCACTTCAAAGTGAAGCGCACATATTCCGATAACGGATTTGAATTCCGAGACGATCTCGACCGACATAATCGAATCGGACGGTCCCAATAGAAAATCCAAAAGTTAAGTTACTTCAGAGGATCCGGACCCGCACTAGCACTAGCACACAACGAATCATGTACTTTGGTCGTCAATGTAGTCCAGACTGTCCAGTCATATTTTATATTTTATAAGTTAGGAATAGTAATAACTGACAAGGACAATTTCGTCTTTTAATTTATGATATATATATATATATATATATATATATATATCCATCCCTATCTTTTTGGATCGTACACCCACTCCCAAGGATTTTTTTTATAAACCGTAATTAAAAAAAATAATTTTAGGACCTGTCGTCTTAATAAATTGCCATCATGTCACAGTCACATCCTAATTAAATCTCTCGCTATCCCATTTTTCATGTTTCATTTTTTTATTTTCATTCTGGCGATGATACGATGATACGAATCCGACGAACTCAGCACCAACACAATTTCGTACCAATTTTTTTTTTTTTTTTTTCAGATTCTATGTGGCGCATTTTGCGGAAGTAGTGCTACTGCCCACATGGTCCCCACGGCCCCACGTACTACTTACTACTTGTCATCAGCAACGGATGTAATTTAAACCATTAATGTTATTGTATCATATAGTTGGAAGTGTTGAACCAATCAATCAATGTCCCCATTCATTGATGCAACCCATTGTTATGACAACAATGATAAATCCATATTTCCTTCAAGTTCTCATGAATTACAACAAAAAGGTCTCATTGTTACAACTCCATAGCAAAATACATGAAAATTGCTGAAAACGAAATATTTTCAGAAAGAAACGACTAGCTTACGGAGGAAATGAAATTCTTGTTTACTCTGGACTCCCTAGGTGGCAGTTTCCTGCAAAAAAAAAAAAAACAAAAAGAAACAGTCATTACTCGTTAGAGAGACAGTGTGTGTGTGTGTATCTATATAGTTTGTTTGTGAAGAAAGAAAGAAAGAAAGAGTAGGTACCTGGTTGTTGGAAGAAGACCAAAGGCCTTCCCCAATCTTGCAGCAAGCTGTGCAATGCCAAGTCTAGTTGTTGCATCCACAGTTGCTGTTGTTACCACTTGCTGGAGCGAATGCAGAAACTCTCTCTGAGCTCTTGGAGATACAAACAGTTGCCTTGAATCTTGTGCCGTACTCAAATCAACAACCTACAAACACATTACAATCTGTAAAATGGACTGCCACAAGCAGGAAAACAATCTGTAAAAAAGCACTGTAAAATTTACCTGTTGGATCCAAGGCATGGCAAATTCAAGGAACTTGCTATCCATAGGCTGCACTGACATAACCCTCAGAACCTCACTAGCTGTCTCACTCGACAACTTATGGAGTACAGGTCTTGTCACATCCATTAATTCAATCACGCTTAAATCATCCCCACAACAAAGCACTGCTACATATGCAGATTCTACATCCCCTTCACTAAGAAACTCGTTAACCTGTTTTTCAAAGTTGTAGTCACCTTGTGGACTCACAGCAGTTGCACTCAACCTTTCTTTTTCAAAAAATTCACATTCAAGGAATTTTTCATCTTTTGCTGGTATGGTGTGATTGGCTGCACCAACAAACCCATTAAACTGTTTCCCAAGATCTCTCTTGCTTCTCTCCAGGTCGCTTTGTGTATTCTTTACAATTGATTTTTCTCTTTTTACAGGTACCTCTCCTGTACCAGAATAACCATTGAACCACTTCGGAAAATTGTTGGTGTTCATTCTCCCAGGGTCATTGTGTGTACCCATAGAAATTGAACTTGATGTCCCATTATTAGATCGTGGGTTCTCAGGAAACAACTGTGTACTCTTGGTGGGAAAATGCAGTGGGTTCTTGTAGTTTGTTTCTATTGAGGATCGAGGGGAGGAGTATGAAATCCTAGGGGACGAAGAAATGGAAATATTTCCATTTTTGGTAAGTCTTGGACTAGGTTTTCCATTTCCAAAATTGGGCTCCTTTTGAGTCATCAAATTTACTATATTATCAACCGCATCTTCCATGTTATAAATTTTTGAGTGCAGTGTGGTGAGGTTATCCATTGAACTCCCCATAAATTCCTGAAAAGTATAGTCAAAAGTTACATAAAATCAAATAAATAAAGTCGTGATCTCCACCAATAAATAGGTTACCAAAAAATTCCTGGTTCAGATATACCACTACCGAAAACCTATTTATGGATATCTAAAAACAAAAAGATATGCATACCTTCACAAGATCAAACAAGTTGTTTTGTTTTGATTCAATCTCTTCAAGCTGTTTCTTAATAAAACCCAACTCATTCTTCGTATTCACACAACACCCATGGGGGCCGCAGGAACTCAGATCCGAACCTTTCTTATCCCGAATCAAAGCATAGCTAGAATCAACTTCAATCTCCGCATCCCCTTCTTCGTTAAAAAACTTCTCAGAAAACCCATCTAAATTAAAATTTAAATTGGAATCACATTCCCCTCCTTCAATTTTAATATCCTTTGTCACGCAACTCCCACTTCCCATATCAGAATAGTTTTCTTCTTTTGCATTTGCCTTGACATCCTTTTGGACAATTGGTGAGGACATAATGGGCTTTTTCTTGGGAACTGATACTTCAATCTGCCACTCTATCGGTTTCGGCTTGGGGATGATGTTATCGGGTTTCCTCAAAGATAAAGGGGTTCTCTTCTTGGTCGAACTGGCAGAATTTTTGTTTCCTTTAGGATATGAAACCATATTACAATTTGTATTGGAGTTGGAAAGAGAAACAGGTTTTCTGAAGGATGTAGATCTTGATCCATTGTCGCTAGTACTTGTCACTTCAGCATAGTCTCTGCAGAAGTTTTCTGTCAAAATTAAAAAAAAAAACAAAATTTTAAGTTAATTATTTCTATAGCTTGACTGAAGTATGGAATAATTACAAATGGGAGGTTACAAGTCTTCCCTCAATTCTGCTAGCCCATCTGCTTTTAGGCTTACTAGAGTTAATTTTAATGATTTATTCAGGTATCAAAAAATATTATTATAACAAGGCCGTTTGCATATGTTTTATGGAAAATGGAGGCCGTCTCTTCTTTCAATAAACCTTGTATAAAAACGCATCACAAAGAATTAGAGAAGCCCCAATTTATTATGTGTCGAGAAGATTATTGCAACCCAAAAAAGAGTAAAAAATCTTCACTAATAAGAGATGAAGCAATTTGGGGCTATGATCCTGTGGACCTGGAGGAAAACAAAAAAATTTCATTATAAATGGATCAAACCTTTAATAGAAGACGCGGCTTCAGATAGTTCAAGAGAATTGTCCACTGAAAGAGACTTCCAACACTGAATTGCATACGTTATCGCATCACGCACAGGTTTGACCTACAAT
Source organism: Carex myosuroides (assembly GCA_028015225.1). NCBI lineage: Eukaryota > Viridiplantae > Streptophyta > Magnoliopsida > Poales > Cyperaceae > Carex > Carex myosuroides. Next base: position 663,840 of record CM051471.1, read on the forward strand.
AAAAATTGAAGTAGAATAATTATAGAGAGAGAGAGAGAGAGCAAATTTTGGTCCATAGAGATGGCAACATTTTTCACATCAAAAACCTTTGAGCTATATGACAAAACTAATTAATGTGCAAGTCCAGTGCATAATGGTAAACATACACACAAAAACAAAAAATGCAATGAACAGATCATCAAATAAATACAGGTGCACATGGTATTGTACCAATAAAGTACCTATTAGGCTATTACCCTGGTTAGTGGTACAATACTGACAAAGGTAAAGTTTTCGGATCGAGAACAGTTGGAATAAACTAGCTGGTGCGAAGGACCAAACTAACTTTGTCAAACCGGCATCCCTCAAGAGCACGGAGGCAGCTATTTGTAAGAGACCCAAGCATACAGCCATCACAAGAAAGCGCAATGCTAGACAAAGCTGAGGACGCAGCCTTTCGTGTGGTCCAGTCACGGTACTTTAGGCAGTCTAAGATACCTGTCATGGCAGTTGAGAGAGAACTCTCTGTTGATGCACCTCCAGCCTGAACAACACAGACCAAAGTTTATTCATGTTATTTTGAGATGTAAAATTAAAGAAAATAATGAAAGCTGATGGAAATTCAAATTACATTGACCCAATAAGATTTAGTTGCCCTACAACTGACAATTCAAGAAACAATTAGCCCTTTGCCTCACTAACAATTAAGCAATTGACCAAATTTTAATACAACTCTCCCTCAATTAGGCTTGCATTTCCTCGGTTTATTCTTCAATATGCATTGACCACAATTTAATCTCAGTTGAACAATAAACTATAGTTGAACGCAAGCTTTCCCAAATAACAAAATTAAGCAGATATGTCCAAAACCCACAGAACATATATCTCAGTCAATCCTTAATTGTTCAAAAGTAGAACACAAATTATCCTCTATTTTAACTTTGTTAGGAAATTTGCTTCAATTAACACTGACCTTCAAACTAAATATTTGATTAAAAGAGAATATGACCTGAATAATACTTCTGATAAGCTCAATGACAGATGGCTTTGCCATGAAATGCTGATTTTTGAGTAATTTGACAACCCGCGACAGCATCTGTGGCAGGATCTCACTCGGCAAATCGACACTCTCATCGATAACCCTCGCTAGACAAAGGGCCCCACCTCCCTGCGCATACCTGTTCTGTTCCCCCAGTGCCTCAAAAAGTGGCCTTGCCAAAATAACAAAAACACCCTGGACATTTCTGGAGAGAAGACCACAGGTGTCAACACAAGCATCCCTGACAATAGAATCACTATCCTTGAGTCTTTTAACTATGCTTGACATAATTTTGACCATGTGGGTCCCATTCCCACTGGCAAGAAGGGAAGAGTGGGAAATTGCCAAAACGGCAATGAGCCTGATACACTCCCTTCTGACAGAGCTCTTGGCCTCGGAGTCCATGTCTGCAATGCAGAAGAGAAATGGAGAGATCATGTCAGGAGAGAGAGATTGAGCGATCCTCTCCAGTTCATCGGAGCCAAGTTGATAGGTGTCTCGGTCAGAAAGCTTGTTTAGAGAGAGAAGGATTCGTTGTTTGAGCTCAAAAATTAACTTCCCCTTCTGGTTTTGGTTGAGTGACTGGGCCTTCATTTTGGATTTGATCTTTGTGCTTGTACGGTTTTGGTTTCTCCGTGCTCTCAAGAAAAATAGCCACAAAATGGTGGTGGAATGGAATCTTCTTCCGACATTTGTACCTGAAACAAGTTTTAAAGATAAAAAATTGACAAGAAGGAGAAGGAGAGAAGAGGAGAGGAAAAAGAGGATCGATGGATGAGTAAAGCAAAGCTTGATCGGTTCGGAAGCTTTGAATTTGAAGTGCACGCTGCCAAAGTAAGAGAGAGAGAAGAAACAGTCAGCAGAGCTTTAGTTTAATTTTCTCTTTCGTCTCTATTCGTGGGGTGGTGTGGGTTTAAACTTCAATTTCCTTAATTGAACGTCGGGCCCCAGAAGTCAGTTTCAACGGTTCTGTGCACTGTCCCTATCCTTTTTTATACCATAGTCTTCCCTCCGTACTGAATACTGAAACCGAGGAAAGGAGAGGAGAGGACAGGAGAGGAGAGAGATTTTGAATGGACCGTGAGCACCAAAGTAGTACATTACTGCATTTATTATATTATATTATATTATATTATTTACCCGAAACGGAATCATTTTAGTTTATTTGTGAAAATGTTGGTGTTATATGAAATTATTAAATACTTGAAACAATCAAGCTAACTGAGAGGTGAGGTGTGCTGTCTGCACCAGCACCATGTGGTCATGTAGAGTGAGTGAGTGTTGCTTTTAATGGTGCACCATGTTGAAAGTGAGTATTTTTCCCGCTTTTAATGAAAGACCGGCGATTCAAAAATGCAAAGAGAAGCATTGGATAAAGGACACAACTCCCAAGTCAGTTCAAAATTTGAAGACTGCTACCACTTACTAGACGACAAAATCATCGTGCAAATTAATTAATTAATTAATTAACTAATTAATCAAGAAAACGCACCCGCAGTCCCGCACTCATAGGTCATAGCCAAGTAACCAACCAACCAACCCTTCTAAAACAAATTAAATACGGCTTGAGATTCGGACTAACGCAACGGGCAGTATTATTTGGGCTTTGAGATTCGTGCAAATTCCATCTCAACCGTCTATTTAAAGGCCTAAATTAAATACAACTTGCAAAGTTTGCTATTCGTGCTTCAATCAAGGAAAGCTTAAAAAAAAAAAAAAAGTGGTTTAACACGCGAGTATACAAACAATGAGCAAACAACAACAGTACAAAAGGCAGCAATTTAGCCTTCTATTCAATTCCTTCCTTCGTGAATCGCATTTTTATACAACAAAAATTGGCCCTTCCCTTCTTCTTTTTAAACAAATTTGATAGGCACACTCACAAGTCAGATCTTTAGTTTAGATGTCCTTCTATGCATTACAACAACAAAATATAAACTAACCGGCACAAGCACCATCAATAGCACCACAAAATTCCATGGAGCTTCTATTTCTCCTGATACCTACACAGATAGAGATACCAAATTTAATAAGATACCCTTTTTTTTTTTCTCTCTGTTGGGTATGTGTTAGTTTCACCCATTATAACCTTTTGTTTAGGTAACTTCTAAGTGGTGTTTATCAGATGTGACTTGTTTAAATATTATTTTTCAAGTACAAGATATTTTTTTAATTCAAGACTCTCGTTTCACAGCCGTAGTTTGAGAAGGGAAGCAATTTTCCAGCAAAGTTAAAGATTACTGACTTGTTTAGCCAAATGTTGCTTTTGCTTGTGGAGATTGTCCATGAGGATTTGCTGTTGCAAGAAAATTGACTGTGCATGCATGTATAATTGCATATCAAGACTGTTCAGATTTTTCATTTCCTCCAGCACTACTTCTGGTACCAACCACCGTGCCTACATTTTCAAGGTTAAATCAAGCTTAAAAATCAAGGTTAAAATAGGTACCAATCTATTCTGGTTCATTATTGGTACCTCATTGGTGAAATTGACAGGAGAGATCCTCTTCAGGGACATATATCGTCTCCTTCTTTGAGCATTACGCAAGTTTTCTACACACTCTTCATATTCCTCCATCAACTGTTCCTCTGTCAACTGCAATATCAGTACAGTCATTAGTCTTCCTTTTTCGGAAAAATTATACATAATTGGTCATTTCTCTTAGATATTACATCTTCCCCCCCCTTCAACAAATGGATGAAAGCAGATAAAGCAATTTTCATGGATAAATTTTAGTGGAAATTTTAATGTCTAAATATCATATATATATTATTCTGACTGAAACAATTTGATTTGCATTGATTGTCATACTAGATGCTCAAACATGATCAAAATAAGCAATTTATTTCTGTTTAAAATTGATGAATGGAATGAAATTGGCTCTAATAAGAGAGATAGTCTGGCCATTATTTGATTTTTGTATAAAGTTAGAAATAAGAAAAAAAAAAAGAGGATTGGAGAAAAGAATAATTTACAATCTTTTTGGGAGGATTGGCGTTAGTAGTAGTAGATACTTCATCTTCAACGCTGGTAGTCTATCAATAAATACAAAATTGTAAGAAAAAAAAAAGATTAATATAGTTGGATTTGATTTAATAAGCTAGAATGGAGAAGTGTTTCTTATTTCGTGAAGATTATGTTTACCGTACATGATTAGTCTCTTCAACAGGTTTCTCACGTACAACTTGTAAAGAAGATTCTGCATCTGCGGTGACACCAATTTAGAAAAAAGTTAGGTTTATTTGGTCAATAATATATCTCCCGAAGTATTCATTTTTAACCTCTGTTGCCGCAGTTCAGAAATATTAGGAACTGAACAGAAAAATATACATTTGGTTCAAGTTTCAACCTCTGTTGGCTCAAACTTCGGAAAAACTATCATACCAACAGAACAAAATACATTAATTAAGAGTTTTGTTATTTGGTTCGACTAAACGCACCTAATACTTTAGTAATTCAATTTTGGGTACGTATTATGTAATGCATTTTTCGCATATACTAAAGTATTTCAAATATCTGGTTTATTCAATAAATAAATTCATTGATTTTCAACTAACAATACAAACCAAACTGAATTATAAAGTTACCGAAGATATTCTGGTTCGGTTCAAAAACAAAATTAACCCAACACAATGCGAATTGTAAATTGAACGCTCAAAGGGTTAGGATCCATTCGTAACAATTTAACTCATCAAACATGAGAATCATTAAAACCAAACCTCAGGGGCGGATGGTTGTGAGGGGAAAGGGGCGGTAATGAAAAGATTAGAAACAAAATGAAAAAAAAAAATTACTAGTTTGGTCAGTGGACTCTGGTTGAGAATGAGAGGGAGTGGTTGAGTTAAAACGGGAAAGGATCTGTGAACCGACGATGGTGGCAAACATACGAGCTGATTTCTTATGCTCTTCTGTGAGTCCCACATACAACATCTGATCCAACCTTTCCTTAGCAACACCAAGTACAAGCTGGCCAAGTGGTGGGTGCTTCTTCACACAGTGTCGCACCTCATGTGCATCGTCCGAATAAGAATTGTTTGTTAGTCCAGCCACCTGTCCATCCAATTATTCAACTTACTTTTTAAGCAAGTGTCTGAGAAAACAACATCTAGTACTAACAAAAATGGACTTCCATGCCCGTTAAAAGTACCTGAAATGTGACCCCGTTATGAATGAGTTCATGGGCAACAGGATGACTGATGAATTCAATCAACGGCATGGCCACATCTTCCGTATTATACACATCACTGAATAATGCATTTCTTTTCAGTTTCCTCAACTTTTTTGCTTCTCTACGGGCAAAAAGGTCTTTTCTCATCCAAGGGACCAAATACTTCCAAGGCCAAATGTCCAATGTGCTAACCATCGTAGATGATTTACGCCGTACCCTATTGGACGTCTCCAGTGCTGACGTCAGGTTCGGATGCACTAAAAACCTCGCTGCCACCTCAACTGCAAATTCATATGTGCTGAAGATTCGCTCAATTGGGTCCCGTAAAATCGTTACTACCGATGTTCTATCCTTCTGAAGCTTCGATATCAAGCTATAGTCATCGTGAGTTCCCACAACATTGCAATTAGGTTTACTGGGGTTAAATCGTATTTTGTCGTATGATCGAGCACACTCCTGATCAAAAGTGTATAGTTTTTTCAAAAAGCTGCAAGAGATTGAATTGAAGTATTGTTAGTAGGCTTGTTACAGAATTAAGTTAAAAAGAAATAATATGAAATAATAATTTGAATTTGATAATAAGCAACCATTGATAGTATGTTCTGCCACCAGTTCTAGGTATGTGCAAGAAAAATAACAAGTCTCTTAGTGTTAGCTTGTCTTCTGTTTTTACGTTTTCAGCCGATGATAACTCTGCCCATTTGTTCACCACTCTTTCACACTGCACATAACTGTCATCGATGGAGGAGACTTGAACCACTGAATTGAAAAGTAACATAATAAGTTGTATGTGTTTGTACCAGTACCAGTAGCAGTAGGTCAATTTGTACCAGAAAAAAGGAAAAAGGAAAGTAGTGAGGTAACCTGAGGAGAGGGAGAGGGAGAGGGAGAGGGAGAGCAATATGAATATGCGAAGCAAGGTTAATTGCAAAGCCGGTGTCATGGGATCCTTTGTATGTGCGAAATCATGCCTATGAATTTGCCTAATTAGATATGTATATAAATATGTATATAGGTAAGATGAGGAAGGGAAGGAAAATTAAAAAAAAAAAAAAAAAAGAGGAAGAAGAAGAAGAAGCGTACCTCAATTTGTAAAATGAAAAAAATAAAAGGAGAGTGGTGGCGTGTGGTGGTCGCAAAAGAAAAGAAAAGAAAAGAAGAGCGATCGCTGTCCGACCAGTTCGTCGGGCGCCGCTCCCCTCGACTTCTCCGACTCTCTTTCTCTTTCTCTTTCTCTCTCAATTCTCAAATCTCAAAAGAAAATAATAAAGAATATATTATATTTATTTTATGTTTTCCTCTTTCCCCTCGCTCGCTCTCGACCTGGAGGAACCAAATATATCATCTATTTACATCTTAACCGTCCGATCACCTAAGCCTAACAAAAAATATGAACTTAACAACGCGTTAACATGCATAGTCCAATGCCGCAAACAATCTTTTACTAATTGTTCATCGAACGCGTAATCGATCCTTCGCTTTCTTTACATTTTTTATTTATTTTGGTGGAATTTGAATAAATAAAATGAGTTCAAAACATACTTTACTCTTCTTCTTTTTTATTCAAATTAAAGCTATTATTGGTACTATATGAATTTCAACTCTGATTTAATATCTAACATAGCATATTTTGCTGGTATACATCGTTTAGGAGACCCACACACTACAATGCTTATTAAAGAACCTGGCAAAATACAATCTTCAGGGTAACAATGAATTGAAAAGAACGAATCAATTGTTGCTTGAAAGTTGACTGGCCAAAGAAAAGATGCTGGTAAATGTGTGAGTCACTACTCACTAGCCAGGATAGCACAAGAGAACATTTCCAATGGATACAAAAGTTTTCTTACTATAACGATATAACTATCTCGTGTCATTTGATCTTGAATGAAACATTTCCAATGGAAAGAATCAGTTTAAACTTTAAAAAGGCGTGGAAAGTTCAAAACCTACTTGTTATTTTGTTTTAAGCAAAAAATAACATTGTGTCCGTCATAGAAAGAAATTTAATGTGTTTTTATACTTTCACAGAAAGACATGCAGTCTCGAGATCTCCATGAAAGTTAACCAAAATTGTTTACCTAGTCGCCCTTTTCCCCATTGCATCTCCAATCCCATTACACACAAAAACAAAGCCTTGATTATAACAAAATTGAAAGCCAGAAGAAATAAATCCTCTCAAAACTGACACTCTGACAATGAACCTACTAGTTGTTTATTCTTCACAAAGTTTGTTTATTCTTCATCATAGTCAATGACATCATCATCATCCATCTCTGAGTCACCAGGCCCACCCATCAGAGACAGAAACACTAACACAGCAACCAGTTGGGTTGCGAGAAAGTACTTGGCTCTTCTTCTGAATTTCTTCTCTTCCTCAGTTTTTCCCTTCTTTGGTTCGGTCTTTCGCTTTGAACCTGATAATTGCATTATCAAAGTGTAATAAGGCTGGATGAGTGAGTATATGAAACTATGAAATTTGTATTCAGCTGCACGCACAGCTTTAAATCTCCTCTTTTGTGCTTTCTGCTGAACTAAATAATTTCTTCAACATGGCCCCTCAATTCTTCCATAATTTTCTTGAAGGTCAGTGGGCAAAGTGCCCGTAACAAGTGTTAAAGACTATTAAACCCAACAAATTCTGAAAGCAACATTTTTAGGACTCACCCCAGCCAGAGGAAGGTTTTCTTTTGGGAGCAGATGAATCTTTTGATGATGATGATGATGATGATGATGATGATGATGGCAGTGTTGATGATGGTGTGGTATCCAGTTGTAATTCGGCCTTCAGATGCTCTGCATACTTTACCAGAGTATCGTGCTTTAATAGATTGCTTCTCAGCACTGAGGTTTCCTTTTTCCAATGAAAAAAAAAACCAGAACTGTTAAACATAAATTAACAAGGTGTGACTCAAAATAGTTTAATTTTTTATTTTAGCTTGTTTCATATGATGAGAAATTAAAAAAAGGAGACTTACCGGTACCAGTAACAAAACATACTAGTCACTTTTGCTACTTGTCCCAGGACATATTAAAAAATCCACAAGACGTGTATGAGAACCACATCAGCAAATGTTAAAATTGCTTTGTTACTAACATTTCTGATATAGGGTTCAAAAGCCCCCACTTTATTCTGCCTCCACCTTTTACTATATGTGAACAAGATTTCCAAAACTATTGATACCCCATCAAAACAAAGCGACAATACTATACAAGCATTAAGATGCATGAAATACAGTTTGGATTTTAGATTTTTTTTTTTATTATTTTGAAATGTTCGACATCATGATGGAGTTTGGAAAAATGGAGTCATTTGAATTCTCTTGGTTCTGAAACAATATATAAAAGTAATTTCATAGGTTTTAACAAGAAAATAAGAAATAAACTAAAGCTTCATACAGAAGGAAATAAATACCGGCAAAGCATGAAGTACAAAAAGTGCATGCCCAAGAAAAAGAGCATCGACATCTGTGGGTCTGTATGAAAGAATAACAAATTTCATATTGGTCCTTCTGTAGCATATTATGGATTTAAGAAATTCAAGAAATTGAATAACAAATTAATACAATTGAAATACCTGTTGTCAAAGAAAAAGACCTGATCACCTAGCTTCAAGGAGAGGGCATCATATGCTTCATTGGCTTTCTTGTATATCTGATTTGCTATTTATCAAATTAGATGCTACTACCAACAAAAAATATAAGGAAGGACCTGGTACTGTACTAGACCCTGATTACCTTCATTTTCACTTCTTTGTTTAATTGCCTACTTGAGGGTACATTAACACCAATTCGGGTTAAATTGGAGATTTCTTGACAGACTAAAGTCAATTGAAGCAGAATTTGAGAATTAAATGATGCAAATCTGGCAAAGTCTCAAAACTGATATGAAAAGAGAGTGGGGGTAGATGAATCACCTCAGCTTCTCTCTCTTCACAATTCAATTTTGTGACTCCAAGGAGTTTCTTGACATCGTAAGTTTTCTTCCAGAGTAGTATTTTGCCAATGGGCCAAGGAAGATCAGAGAAGTAAATGTGATGTGCAAGGTCTCCAGCAATTGCAATCCACAATTCATACATTGTTGCCTCATAAAGCCAAGAGCTGACCATGGCCTTGGTTGACACCTTCACACACAATTCATTCAGATTAAATGAAAGAATAAAAAAGATGAGATGACAGTAAGTAAGTAACACATACAAGGTCAGGTATGGCAAGGCTGGTGTGTTTTGCATTGAGGTCGACTATGGCGTTTTCTTTCAACATCTCAATTACACCTCCTCTCTCATTGTTTAGTGCTACGCTCTCTCCATACTCCACATAAGGAATGTGATCTGCAACAAACGACGCAGTCAGGATTTCTTTCAATAGAGAATCATGTATTCAACTATACTTAAAAGTGAACCTGAATCAGGAAATGAGGAATCGAATTGAAGGGTGAAAGGAGTGTTGGCGAGTTTGAGGTAAAGGTACACAGGTAAGCACGAGGGGCAAGCAGTGGGGAGACCGAATCCAGGTTTCCTCACCACCAGTACAAGCTGCCGCTCGCCTCCACCACCTCCTCCTCCTCTATCGGAATCTCCCATTCAACTTACTTAGTAATTAGGGTTTTCAAAAAGAGAAGACTTGTCACTTGTCAGCGGAGGAACAAGAAACTTAATGGAGGGGAGGGGTAGGTAACGACTGGAGAGACTGGAGAGACTTGACTGGGCCGGCCCAAGCTTTTGTCGTATGGATATGGGCCCGCACGGAACGGCCCAAACTTATTTGTTTATGTACTCAAGTCTCAAACTGAAGTGCCGCAGGGATTACCATATTGAGAGCGCCACAACAGACATTAAGGCTGCCCGGAAGAGAGGGGAAGAGAGGGGAAGAGAGGGGAAGAAAGAAATGGACTCGACGGCGGCGCCACCACCAGCACCAGGTGCTCCGGCTGCGGAGAGGCTGAGCGCGGGTGTGCAACAGCAGCTTAACCTGGAATCGGTTAAGGCTCGTGCGGTGGGGCTGTACAAGGCAATATCTCGTATACTAGAGGATTTCGATATGTATTCTCGCACAAATGCTTCTCCCAAATGGTAATGGTAAAAGCTTTGCCTTTCTTTTCCTTTGCCAGTGTAATTCAATTCTGATTCAATGGTGATGGTAAATGGTAGGCAAGAGGCGCTGGGGCAGTTTTCAATGGTTAGTATGGAGCTTTTCAACATAGTAGAAGACATTAAAAAGGTCTCCAAGGCTTTTGTTGTCTATCCGAGAAATGTCAATGCTCAAAATGCCACTAGTAAGTGTGTGTGTGTGTGTGTCTTTTTCAATTGTTATTGTATAAAGCTCTCAACTTAACTGTGAAATACTACTTTCTTTCTAGTATTGCCTGTCATGCTGTCATCAAAGCTTTTGCCAGAGATGGAAACAGAGGATAATGCAAAGAGGGAATTATTGCTTAACAATATTACCAAGAATCCCGTACACAACCAAATCGATAAGCTCAAGGTATTTCTTACCTCAATTTCCGTTTTGCAAAGGTACCTGAACAAAACCCAATTCTTCACATTTTTATGTAGATGAGAATAGATATGATAGGAGCAGCATGCGAAGCCGCAGAAAAGGTAATAGCAGAATGTCGCAAGATGCATGGGCTTGGTTCACGGCAGGGGATTCACCTCGCGCCAACACTAGACAAGGCTCAAGCTGCTAAAATCCAGGAGCAGGAGAATTCCCTCCGAGCTGCCATTAATTACGGCGAAGGTGTCTTTACTTCATCACTCTTTTTTATCATCACTCTTTGTGCGAAGTGAAGTGTTTCTTCTTTTAGAATTCTTACAAGTGTCATTTATGTATCAGGATTAAGGATACAAGGGGATCAGAGGCAGATGCTGACATCACTTCCTAGTCACTTGGTGGAGGTGCTTGGCTCTGCAGATGGGACCCAAAATAATTTTGGAGACAATTCTGCCGGTATGTATTGTTCCTGATTTTTTTCTGTTCTGTAAATCTCTGCCTCTCTTCTTATGTTTATATAGAAGACACACCTTTTCTTATTCTCATAATAAACCCATTTTTCTTGAAGATAGATGCAAACTATGCTTCATTGTTTAATTTTCTACACATGAATGGATGATAGAGATAGACAAGGGAAATATCTTTTGGTATTTTTTAGAAACTTGATAAAATGGAGGGTTAGATTGCATTTTGTCATTTCCTATAGGGGTATGCATGAAATATTGAGCTCTGACAGGTGAACCCTTCAAAATTTTGAGATCCTTGTTATGATAGTTTTACCAATAATCATTTTCTGTACTGCAGGTGTTTATCCAAAGGGAGCTCCTATGCAGCAGGTCTAAGCTTAAAACATAAACTATTCTGCTATATTCTATTTTTTTTAAGCCTTCTTCATTAACATAAGAATTATAGAGCACAGACTTGTTACATGCACTAAAAGTTAAAAATTGAAACCAAAAAAAAAACATCAGGTTCCTGGCTCGCAATTGGTTGGAGGAAGGTCAGTCCCATCCCCTGCAGGGCCCACATTCGAAAATGTGTCGACTCCCCCAATGCCTCCATACACAAATAATGCTAATAATAATACTATGAATAATAATAACAACACAAACTCGCCAAGGTCAAGCGCGAATTTAATGAACAACAACAACAACATGGCTGCTTCGCCGCAGCAGCTACAGCATCAGAGGCAGCAGAAGATCATGCAGCAGGTCAACCAGCATCAGCAGATGCGTGTTGGTGCAAACCAGCAGCCTGTTCTTGGTCAGGTGGGTCCTACACCAGCTTTCTATAATTTTTTGCTTTTTCCTTCTTCGCCTGTTAATTGATTTTTTGCAAGGATAACCGATTTTGTTATTTGTTTTCTGTTGGTCTGAGGCAACTGAAGTATTGAAGTTTATAGTCCTTTTCAATTTTTTTATTTCTCTATTGGTTTAAGTGTGTGTGGGGGGGGGTGTTTCTAATATTCGGTCTTGATTGAGCTTCAAACATTTAGGTAATCACTAAATAACCCAAAATATCTGTTTATTTTGAGTTGATATAACTTATAAATACTATTAAATCTTTAATGGTTGTAGCCATTTTCTTTTGTTGCAGGGAACAATGCCTCAGCTGCATGATTTACAAGGGCAAACTCAACAGAAGTTGCACCAGGTAAATCCATGGTTCTTTTATTTACGGCCTTGATCATTTTCTTTATTATGGTTTGTTCATTTCGAGATTATATTTAAAGATAATAAAAAACATGGCTAAGCATTCTGAAGATATTCGTACAATATTATGTTTAGGTCCAGGGACAAATGCAGTACACCCAACCGACTCTTGCCCAACAGTACCAGAACAGAAATATGCAGTCGGCACTTAATATGCAACAAACTATGGTACAGAATAACCAATTAAGAAGCCATCTGGGGCAATTCAGTGGTACTGGCAATAACCCCCTTTATGGTACCGCACAAGCTTCCCCAACTTCTCAGATGGTACATCTCAAATTTGCTTTATTTATTGAGAGGATTTTCAGATGTTGTATGTTCTAATCGTCCGAGATTTTCTCTTTCATGGTCTTTATAATTTCAGCTTACGAATATGTCGGCTACAATGCAACCTAGGATGCAGGTGAGTTGATTTTTTCTTTGCCAAATAAATATACATACTGAATGGAGGAGCTAATTGCAGAAATGAAAGAGTTGTGGTGACTAATAGTTTTTGTTGTGAAACAGTTTGCATTAACCCAGAGGAATCTGCCGTCACAAATTTTAAATGATCAAAGTATGTTTGTTATACCATTATGCTCTCTGATTATGCTCTAATTTGATGGTGAAAGTTGTTTTGAATTTAATGTTTGGTGGTTGAACTGAGAATTGCAGTGTTTGGGATGGGACCAGGAAATGGAAATGCAGGAGGTACAATGGTGGGGATACCACAACAACAAGGCATGTTTTCAAACATGAACACAAATCCCCAAAACATGCAACAAGGAATGATGGGCATGCAGCAGAACCACCCAGCCCACAATCCTAATTTATCACAGCAAAGGACACAGAATCAGCAGTAACAACACTGGCTCCTCTCCTCTGATAGTGTTTATTACAATTTAGTACTAATTCTGTGTAATACCCTCTTCTTTCTTGTTAGTCTGTATATTATACTTTGGATTATTAAAATACTTGAAAATGTTGTTCGTTTGATCATTTCATGACCAAGAACAAACAAAAAATGAGAAAAAAAAAAAAAAAAAAAAGGAGAAGAGAGTGAATAATACATTCAAGTATTCAAATTTACATTGCTTTATCAATTTGTTTTTACAATTGCATATAATTTGAAAATCTGTATATACAACATATGAAAAACAAATATATCTTCCACCAATTGCAAAGGCACGGATTGAAAAACATATTAACAGGGAAAGCAAAGCTATTAAAGCTATTAAAGAAGCTAGGATATTATTTATAGGTAACCTGTACAGAAAAAGAAAAAGAAAATTAAGAGTGTATGGCGGGTTTAGTGGGCCTATTGGGCTGAAGTGGGCCACTAAAATAACTTGAATTGACGACAGTGAAGTGGACCCGGCCCGTCCATTCCTGACCCGGTTTGAGTTTAAGTGGTCTCTCTATTATGGCTGGTTGCAAACACAACATGTTTCGAAATTCCTTGTCTCCAAAATCTGGCAACTTCTTTGCCTGCTTGTCCCATGGATTCCATAACACTGCACCAGCCAGTTTAATTATTGGATTTAATTAAAGATGATGACATGAACAAGGAAGGAAGGAAGGAAGGAAGGAAGGAAAATGAATGAATGAATGAATGAATGAATTAAATACCGCAATCAGGTAGGCCCTCTTTGAAGACGACATAGGTTCTTCTCTTTGCATGATCGATTATTGCTATCTTGCCAGGGGTCTCCAAATATGCCTTGTCAACCTTCAACAGTAACTTAACATTTATGCATGCATGCATCGCCATATTCATTTGGGAATAATAATATATCAATGAGAAATTAATTAATTACCTCTTTTTCAAAAATCAACGCATCGCCATATTCAGTGGCACGTGCATTATTGTTGAGATGGTCATAGTAATCCATTGCCTCAAGCCCTTCTAGTCTTACTTCCCTACAATATATTTTTATATATTAAAATTTAAAACCATGCATGCATATATAATTGTATATGCATATGCATATGCATATGCATGCCAGTTCAGTTCACAGTTCCAGTTCCCAGTTCCAGTGTTTAAAGTATAGATTACCCGACATCAGAGACGTTAAAGTGGGCTTGAAGAGCAAAAGTAAACATCATGTCTCTCTTTTCCAGGTTCATGTTTCGTACACGCGGTATTAGTGTCAGGTTCCCATTTTGGCCCAGTATTACTCTTAGCCGCAACTCCCACCTGTTAAGTGTTAATTCAACACACATCAAATCAAACTGGCCTAGCTGCATGCACCAGTAACAGAGAATATTGAGAGAAGGAATTAAGGAGCTAGCTAGGTAGCGTATAAATACGTATAAGGGTAGATTCGATTGGTGTTCTGAGAGGGCAACAAGAGCAAATCGACAAATGATTTGGTTTTAGGGGTTGGATATTTCTGAAGAATTTTGGGGGGATCTTCTTCTATTGTCCATGTCATGTGCTTAGCAAAACCATTTGTTTCCAGATGCCCATATGTACCAAACTGAGGAAAACATATAGGAATTCCTCCACGAATCGCCTTTGGAGGTGTGAAACTGGCCTGTTTCAGTATCAGTATCAGTATCAGTATCAGTATCAAACATGCATCGATCAATGCATAATTAAGTTTCCATGAATAAATTAGAGAATAAATAAAGTTAATTAATTAGGCCACCTTCTTACTCATGAATAGGCAGTCTTCCCCGTATTCATCTTTCCATGAGATTATTTGACCTCCATACAGTAAGATCTAAATACAATTATACATTCAATATTTATTTATGTACGTAAGAGTTTGAACAACAATCAAATTATATTATAATTATATAATTAATGTCAGCATGCATTTGAAGAACCATCAAATTAAAAATAAATATGACCTCAACTGTGCATCCCTTAGCATTTGTAAGAAGGACCTTTTGGAGACCATTGGGGCCTGGACAAAGGAGCACCGGGTCGACCGGGTCTGTGTCAAACGCCGCCTCCTTCCCTGCTGCCTTATCTGACGAACAACTACCCGCTAATTCCCCTAATTCCCCTTCCTTCCCCTTCCCCTTGAAAGGCCACATGCTTCAACAATCAATCAATCTACCGACGTCAGATGTTAAATTTGGCAAATAAAAAACAAATTTGTTATTTTTAGTCTCCTCCAGTACTGCATCTGCATCTGCATGCATGCTCTCTAATTCAAACAACCCTTTCAATTAATTTCAGACAAATAAACTCTATACAAAATATATGGACTGCCACTGCTGAAACTCACAAATTAATACATATATATATATATATATATATGGTGTCAGTCAACATGATATCAATTTTAATGAATTACAGTCTACGAGCAGTTGAGTAAAAAAATAAAACTATATTTATTATAGTTAACTAGATTTATAAAATTACAAAAATATTGCATGAAATTGTTGAATGTAATAGTATTACAATCCAAAAGTACTTACTATCAAATGTATTTAAAACGAAATGTAGTTAGTTTGTTCCGGAGATCGAAGAAGAAATATTTTAATTGTTAGCATCGATTTTGGTGATAATAATATATAGTTCTAATTGGTCTTCATTTCTTATTATTCTTTATCAAAAAATCTCAAAAAATTTCCATTAAGAAGGTAAACGAATTGCATGCCCGTTTGAGCCATTATGTGCAAACTGGGGGTCGTTTTGTTTCATGCCAATGGCAATATGGATATCTCTGTGTGTGTGTGTGTGTGTTCAAAGAAATCGAAAATCGGAATTAAAAAAGATCAGAAAATTAGAAAATCGAAAAATAAAAAAAATTATATATTTTTTTAAAAGATAAACTTTTGAGTTTTTCAAATTTAGGTTTCAATACAATTTTCATCCCTTGTCAACACAATTTTTTTATTTTTTTATTTTAAAAAAAAGATATCTAAAGTAGGCATGGTGGAACTTCTCTTGTGGCCCCATATTTACTGGTCAGCGAGACCAGTGTTGTAAAAAACAGTCTTAATGGCCGATTAAACGGCCGTTTAATCGTTAACGGCAGTCAAACCGTTACGAATACACTTAACGGATGCCTGTTTGTGGATGAAAACGATTAATTGGCCATTTTACTGTTTAATCGTCCATTTATTCCCGTTTATTTCATTTTATTCCAATGAATATTTATTTTCACATTTTTTTTTCTGTGATAATGTGTAATAATAAGGTTTATAAATCATGTATTGTAGTTTTATTTGTGCTTGGATATACATGCAATATTTTTTATATATGTTTTTTCTTCTTACTTACTTTAGAATTGATTAATTATTCTATTATTTATATATCATATATTTTTCTTACTTACTGATGTAATTTTTCAATTAGTACGACGTGTTCACTTATGAAATTAAGTTGTTATCATAAACTAAATTTAGTGATTTTATATTGGAATGTTTCATTTCTTTCAAATAATATGTTATTAGTATTTGAAAAAACTTAATTCTCAAATTTTTTTTTTCATTAAATAAATGTGTTACTTACACATGTAAAATGCTTGCCCACCATTTGAGACATGCAGCTGTGCCTATTAAATGCTGCATATATGCTGTTGGCGGCGGAGGAGACATCTTACACAAATTAAATTATGTTAACTAGATGAGAGTGAAAATGATAAATTATTTGGATAGTGTTTAATTATTTCGGTATAGAATAGAATGTAATAGTAATATTTGGACAGACATATATAAGCGTGTAGGTCCGATGCCCATCGGACCTTGTTTGGTTCCGATGGGCAGATCTACCGTAGGATAATGTAATGATTTGTGCGCACGAAAATTGAAACATAAACGCACGGGTTTTAAAGCATTTCGCACGAATCTAAAAGAAAATCGATGGTGATTAAACCCGTCGAACCGAGGTAGGTCCGATGCCCATCGATCGGACCTACTCCCAGTTCATTATTAAATGATAGTTATATCTTGGTATAGAGAGGAGAGTAAATGCATGAAGTCTCAGTTGGTAATTAATTTTGTAAAAATGTTGGTTACATATATATATAGTTAAGACTGAAAAGGATTCTGTTAATGTAATTTTTTTATATGCTTAAACTTTTATGGCAATGCTTAATTACTCTTAGATTTATGTAATTTTTTTATGTAAGCTTACTAAAAAATTAGAAAGGTAAGATATAACTTCAAATAATTAAAGTAAAAGTGTGCATGTCAACCCCAACACAAAATAAAATACTAATTAATAACAATATACAACATCAAAGTTAAAATTTCCATTACTACCATCTCTAGTAGGAGCAACCAAGGTTTTGCCCTAATTGTGCTGATACAAACAATCAAATAGCTAGACTTAATTATTGTATTAATTAATTTGTATCTCATCGTTGTTACATGATCTTTTCAGAGAACTAGCTACCTTTGCTCTCTTAATTAACTTAATTGGTGACAAAGGTTGCTTAATTTCTCTCAATCAATAATTGATGTAATTAATCTTCTTAATTAATTAGAGACCTTGCTCTTCTGCACATGATCAATAATTAATTGATGTAATCTAGCTAGCTCCTTGATTAAGATTAAGAGTAAGAGGCCTTGCTCAAGTTCAATTCATGCTGCTCCAAATACTCTCTACTATTCATTTCTGTTAATCTGAGACACAAAGAGTCAGAGAAATAAATATTTTGTTACCATATATATATTCCAATAATTAATATAATATAATAGCAACCTCCACTCCATAACATTAATTTACTGGTACAAGCCCCTCTTTATTGGTACAAGCTTTCCTAAGCTTCTATTTTACCCCAACCCAAGCATGAATAATCAAAATTGGTCTCGGTAATCTTCAATTTCTTAATTGAACTCAAATTAATTTCAACTATATTATGTAATTTAGCAAATTAAAGAAAGAAACTGAGATTAAATGATGCATCCTTAATTACCTACTAATGGTGCGGTCTTTGGCGAAGCCCATTTCATTATCAACACATAAATCAAGATCAAGATCAAGATCATCTCTTTTCTCATACTCAATCTTCTCTGCATCGCAAATTGTAACAATTTTCTCAAACAGTTCAAGGGGAGAGGCTTCAGCTGTGCAAAC
This sequence comes from Carex myosuroides, assembly GCA_028015225.1. NCBI lineage: Eukaryota > Viridiplantae > Streptophyta > Magnoliopsida > Poales > Cyperaceae > Carex > Carex myosuroides. Next base: position 682,250 of record CM051471.1, read on the forward strand.
TAGCCTGCCTCTCTTCTCATACATCACCTAAAAATTAAAATTAACAATCAATTACTCAACTAATTAAATTCGATCATGCAGGGAATATATTAAGCAGAGACTTGAAGTACCATGCACATACATCGACTAATGTGATGAAGCGATATGCAGCGGTACGGTTATGGGCTGCAAACTTTGGTACTCCTTCCAATACAAGTGTATGGAAATTTCCTGCATCATTGAAAAAGATAAGAAAAAAGTTTCCATATATTAATTTATTATTAGGGATCTGATTATTAATCCAGAAATTAAAGGTCGTATTTACTAAGATATATATTGTCAACTGCATCAAAAAAAAGGTTATCAGTCAAAACAACAACTGGAAAGGAAATTTAATTATATGGATACTTTTAAGATGCTTAATTAGCCAAAGCAATTCACATTACTCCTAATTATTTAAATTAATCGTCTCAATGGTGTATTAATTAGAAGATAAATGCAAAAGTTTTTTAGATTAACAGTACTAACGAAATAATCCAAAGTAATCGGCTGCACCCAAAGGCCTATCACAGAGGTCTTCAAAGGAGAAAAATGCACATCCATTGGATCCAAGTGGAACCTAAAATTTAAGTTTAAAAAAAAAATGAAAGCCTTTAATTTATCAACAGTTGTCGATTATTTTTGTATGAAACATGCATTTTCATGAAATATGAGATTTCTTTCTGACCTTCAACTTGCGTGCCATAACAACTTCAACAATTTGGGGTTGCGGTGTATCATTTCCTACCAGTTGCAAAAATTTCTGCTTCAAATAATCATTGTACTTGTGTCCAATGAAATAGAAACCTTGCTCAGCCTACACCAAGGCAAAACAAAAATGATGTACATCGATCAGTGAGAAATAACTATTGAATCGATTGGTTTTATCAGATTTCAATTTACTAGAACTAATTAAGGTTACTGTATCGAAATACTTACAGATCCAATTTTCCTATAGTCTGTAGATGAACCGATAGCATGAACTAAGCACCTTTCCTGAATATGCATTTACATAATCCAACTTTAGCACAAACGCACCTAATTAATTAAACAAAAGCTGGCCGATTGACACACTTTGAACCAATTTTTCATATTTTTCAGTATGCCAAATACACATTGTCATGAGATATGTATGTATATGTAGACTAGGGCATGCATGGGCTTCTATTACAATTGAGCAATCATTTAAACAGATTTCATAGTCACTTTTTAATAACAACTAGATGGAACTAATTATAAACTAGAATATATGAATTAGCCAAATTGACCTAATATATATCTTCTTTGTTCATATCCTCTAATTAATTTTGGTCAAGTGAACCCTATGCAAGGCGCGCGGCAAAGCGATAACTAATAAAATGAGTATAACGACCTCAATCTTTGAATTGAAACTTGTCAACTCTACCCAATAAAAAGCGATAATGAAAAAACCCAAAAATGTTAATTAGTACCTTGACTGTTTCAGTGAAAGGTAAAAATAGATCTCTTTGTAACCCACCCTCGTAAAGCTGATCCGGTGCTCGGTTTGAAGTGCAGACTAGCACCTAAAAGAAAAATACATAAAAAACATATAGATTATCCTAATTTTCAGTTTTCCCTTGGAAATTGACAAATTTCATGTGAGTAGCTAGCTAGGGTTGTACAAGAGAAAGAACAGTGAGGGAAGAAAATGTCAATAAATCTTACAAGGTACCATTTTTTTTTTATGAACAATGAAGTTGGAGTTCATATTGATAATAATAAAAAAAGAATATTATCATAGAGGAATAAGGATAAGTACCACCCCTTTGTTGAACAGATGCCGAAATAGCCGGTTTAATATCAAAGCATCAGCAACATCAGTAACCTACTCCCAGCAGTATTATATACAATTCAACATTATTCACATCTTGTAATGAAAAAAAAAAGTATCAAATAATTAAGGATTTTTAGTTTCAAGTACCATAAACTCATCAAGACACAACAAAATGGATTCATCTGATATTTCCTTTGCAACAACTTCCAGGGGATCTGATACACCTTTGTGCATCTATTATAGAAAGAAAAACAAATAATTTAATTATTTCTGAGAAGATGAATTATGTATGAAATACAATGGAACTAATATATATACCTGAAGGCGGCTATGCACATTTAACATTAAATCATGAAAGTGAATCCTTTTCTTCCTCCAACTAGAAGGCCTGAAATTTTGAAGAATATTATATTAGAGGAACAAAAAACTATTTGAAGATAAGATTCTAGGTAAATAGTATTCACAGCATATATTTCATTTGTTTGTAATAGAGGTTTTTGTTGTCATTTTCAGATGCATCTTTTCTTCTTCAGTGTCAAAAAATATATATATATATATTTTTTTTATAAACCAGCTCAGCCAGCTGTACATTACTATCATGCATGACATGGAACTATAATTTTTGAAATAAATTAAGAACTAAAAATTTAAAAACTCACAATTTGTCATAGAATAAGTCCATGAGCATAGTCTTTCCTGTACCTACACCTCCATACAAATACAGCCCTTTAACCTTGAAACAAGATCGTTTGGCTATCAGCATTGACCAAAGCCACATACCTCTGCCATAATGCCTAATTATACCAATACAATTAATAAATACCTGGTATCTAGCTTTATCAGAATTATCAGAATTATCAGTGGTTATATAATTTTTTTACCTGGTATCTTTACCAGAATCTTTATATTTATCGAGCTGGCAGCTATCTTCGTTCTCCAATAGATCCTCATACACTCTTTGTAACATTTTGATTGTGTCAAGCTGACCTTACGAATTCCAAATAATTCACACAAAAATATTAAAATGAAAAGGCTGGTATAATATAACTTATAATATAACTAGTAATTCTGTTTGTTTAACTTATTTTATTTTCTTTTAAAGTAGTCCTTGCAGTTCATTGAATCCAGAACGGTGATCGAGACCGTCGATCATAACAGTTTCAAACTAAACCAGTTAGCTTTTAAATCTACACCTGGAAAGTATCACCGGCGAGTAGCTCTCCCGATGCAATTCGCCTCTCATATTCAGCCATGGGGCCTGCTTTTCCGTTATCCAATGTGGCTAGCAAAAATAAAATATTTAAAAAGAAAAAAAAAATCAAAAGGTAATTTAAGATATGACAGTACATGTTGACAAGGAGTAATTTAAGAAGAAATTAAAAATGAAATATATAGCTAGCTAGGTGCAGATCTAGTGATTTACCTCCTATAGGATCACTGATTGCTGCAACAGTTGACAAGGAGCTCCATCTCTTACATATGACAGTTTTGAAATCAGGATTGCGGTTCAAGTTAAAAGAAGAAACCGCATTATTATAATTTTGCAAAATATGATACGACCTCCCTGTTGATCCCTCTTGAACTCCTCCATATAGCAGCAGTGTAGATAAATACCTTACATGCCTAATTAGAGATTTATTTACCACCTTCATCTTTCTTTTTCTTTTTCTCTCTCTAGCTTTCACAATTCACACACACACAATCAAATCTAATCAAATCAAATTGCTTCTTGACCTGAAACAGATCAATAAGGAGTTAAGGAAAAGATTAAGTTGGTTAATTTAGTAACAAAATTTGGTCACTAGCTAATATTGTAATTTGTAAAGTATAAAATAAAATAAAATCACAGTGCTAGCTAGCAAGTAAAATTGAACCAGCACAATACAAGTACAGTACAAACTGATAACTAATTAGATATATATTAGTTACATATATATATACTGGTATAAGTGCCGAGAGGAGAGGTACAGGTAACTGTTAAGTAACAGGCCATATAGCATTTTTTTGTCCTTTGATAACAAATTAATAAAATAACGCAAGAAAGCTTTCATTAAAATATAATGAATTCTCTAAAATCCACAAAATTATTTCATAGTCACAAGAAGAAGAAGAAGAAGAAGAAAAATATAATCAGATCTTTAAAGCTATATATTAAGCTCAAATCAAGGACGGAATTGTGGAAGATGCAATTAATAATCCCAAAACAAACCATAAACGTACCAATTTGACTAATTAACTAAACAAAACATGAGAGTAGAATGAAATTAAGGTGAAATTTTTCGCACAAGATCAAATATATATACCAAAAATTGATTTAAAGCATAAAAGGCCAACCAATGATCTCAAGTTCTTCTTTGGGTTCCGTAAGAGTTACAGAAAGTGAGCTTCTTTTTGTTAAAAAAAAATTCGCAAAAATTAGAAAAGAAGAGATGAGATTAATGAAGAATTATCATACCGGATATATATATATACTCAATCCCAAGTAGGAATTAAGAAGCTCTATTAATTACGTACCTTCGAAATTAGATATATATATATATATTTATAGATGGATACATATATATATATATATATATATATATATAGGAAATGAACATACCTTATAGAGGCGTGGGTAAGCCTTAATTGGCAATATCCTTAAACAGCTCCCCAAACCATATATTATTCCAGTTTCTTCTAATTATAAAATTACCAAACCAAGGCGCGAAAACTATATATTCCGGTACGGTTTTCATGCTAATCAAAGAATATATATATATAGAGAGGAGGGTTCAAATGCACCATAATTTTTGTGCTCCAATGTGCTCCACATCCATTATCTCTATTTTCAAAGTCCGAACAGTCGATCCGAACCGTTCAACATGATCTTCATAATAAAATATGTTTGGAGACCAAATTTTATATTTTTTAGAATTTTTTTCACTATTTTTTTTTTATAGGTACAATATCACTTTATCGGATGATCCAGAATCTCCTTAAAAAGGTGATTTTGTACCTATAAAAAAAATAGTAAAAAAATTCTAAAAAATAAAAAATTTGTGCCTCCACTATGCCTCCATTTTAAGGAGGGTTCAAATGCCTCTATTTTTTGTGCCTCCACTATGCCTCCATTTTTAAAAACTTTAATAACTCCAAATTTAAAATTTAGAAGTCAAAATAAAACCGTTGGATATGGTCTACAATAGTTTATCTATGTGCTCATAAAAAATTATCATATTTTGATTTTGTTTTTATGTGAATCAATAAGTTGAAAAATCAACGTCTAGAAATTATTCACATTAGTACATTTTTTACAAGCTCTTGATGACAACCAAAATAAAATTAAAATGTCATAATTTTTTACACGTGCATAGATAAGATGATGTAGATCATATCCGACGGTTTTATTTTGATTTTTTAGTTTTAAATTTTGAGTTATTAAAGTTTTAAAAAATGAAGACACAGTGGAGAGGCATGAAAAATGGAGGCATTTGAACCGTCCTCAAATAAATAATAGGGGTGGTGACTGGTGATGAGGTGGATTGATAATGATCGATAACTGTTTCCGAGGCGTGCCCACGTGGCATTTGTTGGCGTTATCCAACAATTATTTATTTCCAGATTAAAATGCAAAACTACTTTTTTTTTTCAGATCAAAACTAAACATTTTTTTTTTCTTTTCTATATTTAGTTAGAAGAGAAAATAATCCAGCGTTTGTTTTTAAGCATTTTTTAATTTACTTACTGGTCTTTATTAATTTATGTTTTCTCTTTTTTAGAATTATATGTCTTTATTTATACTTTCGTCCTTCTTCCTTTAATTAGGAAACATTAATTTTTAATGTTACTTTTTGGTAGAATTAATTATGAACTATTTCTTACTTATTTTAGGAGGTTTTTAGTTAATTAATTAATGTTCAAAAGATGCAATTATTGCGACAAGTTCCGATTTAGAATGCTCGAACCGAATTAGTTCAAAATTACAAAGCTAGCTAATATTAACACTAGGGCCGAACCAAAGCTCCAACGCATTAATTTATTAATTACTAGATCATGTGACCCAGTGACAGCCCTCTAATTTAATTTATATATATATACTTGCTTTGTATTTCACAATCTTCTTAATTAATATATATATATATATATATATATATATAAGCATGCATGTTGCGAGATTTAATTAGTTTGGTGTCTAGCTAGTGCAAGGACATGTATATATAATATATATATATATATATATATATAAGCATGCATGTTGCGAGATTTAATTAGTTTGGTGTCTAGCTAGTGCAAGGACATGAATTATTATGTTATAATATATATATAGGACAGTGCTACGGTGCTATGCATAGCATAGAGGCCTCCGTGCTACGGCTCAATTTTTGAGTTTTTAAAATCCTAACGGTCGATCCGAACCATTCAACATGATCTCCATATGAATATGTACTTGCAAATCAAATTTTACATTTTTTAGAATTTTTTTACTATTTATTAAACCACTTTAAACAATATATATATATATATATATATATATATATATTCCATTTGCTTAAAAAGTTGAAAATGATTGCTCTGGGTATAAAACTAAAATTATACGCAATTAAGTAGAGATTCTCTAAACAAGTGCACTGCATGTATCATCATGTATGTGTGTCTATATATATATATATATATATATATATATATATATGTTTGTTTATACTTTATACGCAAGCTAGGGGAACTAATTTACTAACACTACTACTTCCCTTATCTAAAACCATATTCTTAAACCTTTTTCATTACAAGCAAATAACTTTCATCTCAAGAGAAATTGGGAAGGAATTCCTTCACAATGATCATTTTTTAATTTTCCTAATTTTTACAATAATTTTTTATATCAATCTAAATAAAATTAAAAAAAAAATTAGAGTGAGGCTATGGTACTTTGCAATGTATACCTACCTAGTGTGTTTCAACACAACATGCGTTAAATTTGTGTCAAGATGTGTGCGGGATGAAAAATCAAAACACACTAGCTAGGTAGATTTATGTACATTGCAAAGCACCATAACCTCACTCATAAATTTATATATATGTTATTGGACATGGATAGATTAAAAGTGAAATTTTATACAATCCGAGTATATATATATCGTTGAATGATATATCAAAGATACAGTTAATTAATAATCACCTTATTTTTATTTTTAGAGTATGCTTGGGATCTTGAGTGGCTTCATTCAAACAGTAAATTCAAACCGTTACAGCTCACTAGAGATGAACAAATAATTAAAAAACAAACTTAAGTCACAATGATAAACAAACTTCTCATGGGCTGCAATTAATGAATCTTTGCTGTTATGCTACTAATTTTGAAAATTTTAAAAATTAATGTTATGGATTTAATTTATTATTTTTCTAAAACATATATAGTGTGAATAAAAGAAATTGGTGCAAGTCACGTCAGTCTAATATATCACAATAAGAATTAATATTTCAAAGAATAAGAAAGTCTTATAGTAAAATGGGTTAATTACTTGAAGGAATTTGTTAAGCGGAGAGAAATATGTGTCATGTGTGTGTGTGTGTGTGATGTTTGTTGCACAAAATAAATAAAGTATGGATAAGCACAATTGAAGTTGGGGTCTTTGGAGTGACGTGCATGTGGGACGTGGATTCCATAAGCAAGATCGATTGATCGAGTGTGTATATATATAGAGGTTGGCTAATGTCAAAATTGTTGTTTCTACGCTGTGGAACAAACGCTTCGGATTTTATATTTTTAAAGTTCAAACAATATATCAATTCAAACTGTTCAACATTCAATTTGTATTAAAATGCATGTGCTTGAAGACCAAATTTTATATTTTTTAAAAAAATTATTATTTATTAATTCAATTTTAAAATCGCTTTTTTTAATGATCTATAAATTTTTCACTATTTATTAAAATCAGCAATTTTAAAACTTGCTTAATAAATAGTAAAAAAATTCTAAAAAATGTAAAATTTTGTCGACTAAGGAGTGAGTAGAATGGAAAAAATGGCATACCGGAGCTGGTTCCGTCACAGAACGGCACATAATGTGTGTCGGTTACGTGTCGTGACTCGTGTGTCATGCGTTGTGACCAATTGTTGGAAAAAAAAAGACTCGACACAGCACGAAAATCTTATTGGTCATGACACAGAAAACGGCATGTTTTTTTTCTAACATTAATTTTTTATTTTAATATTTGAAAGAATCGTTCCATAATTTTTTGGAAACTGTTATGAATTTTTGTCAATAAATAAATTTAAATTATGAAAAAATTAATAAATTTAAATTATTTTTCTCTTTATCCTAACTATTTAAATACTTGTAGCTAGCAGTTGAGAAGGAAAGCAATCTGTTTTGTTTTGATCCCAACTATTCAAATACTTTTAGCTTTAGCATGCAGTCCAGATTTGTTTGTTGTATTAATAATTTGAATAGAAAGATTGGAACGATGGTTACCAGTAATTAAATTCGGTAACGAGGCTTCAATAATTAATTCAATAAATTAATGGGTTTGGTGAAATCTTAGAAAGGGTTGACAAATGCATGATATGAAAGGATCGATTTCTAATTAAATTCAATCTCTTCATTTGAAAATTAAGGACTTAATTAAAAAAGATCAACCAGTGATTTTTTTTAACATATAATTAACATATAAACGACAAGAAGGTAACGATCAAAAAATGGGTGCAACGACTGGTGTTAGTGTAATTACAATATTTTTTTTTTATTTTTAAATGCTTAGAATAATAAAGTGTTAATGTTAGTAAAAATGGGTTGGGTTACTTGAGGGAATTAATTCTCCGTGCATGCATGTCTAGATCTTCTGTGAAATGGAGAGAAAAATGATGTTTAATTGTTGCATAAAATTATAAAATATGAAGTTCAACTTGAAGTTGGTGTGTTTGAACTTAATTTGAAGTGAGGTGGGAGGTGGATTCCAATTTCCAAAAGGAGGAATAGAATATTCCATATATATTCCTATGGATAAGGATAACCTGTATTACATAAAATAATTGACTGTTGAGTGTATATATATTCAATAGGCAACGAATGTGGAATGACCATTAATTTGTTTAAACAATCTTCCTCTGCAAACAATCTCCCTTCTTATATTAAGCACGTAGATGTTCTGATCTGTCAACGGCTCTGATTAAAAAGTGAAATTTCATATTGAATATCAGCTCTCTAATCAAATATTCTTATTCTATGTATCTTTTTTATATTGTTTTATATGTAGAAGTCTAAATATATTTAAATACGTACTCACCACATGTACTCGCCATATGCAAATTTTATTATTTTTTTATTGGTTTTGATTTCTTTCTATTTTTTAAATGTCATTTAAAGAATTTTTGAATTGATATTGATAATTGATTGGTTGTGTCTTTATATTTCTTTATATTTTTCTAATATGATTTAAGAAATGTTATTTTTCATTTAACATGTCATTTTGTATGAGATTTTTTATGAAAATATGTCAAAAAGATAAAAAAAATATATGGCATTTAATATATCATTGAAGGAATGCTATATACGTGTAGATGTCATTTAATATGTCATTTAAGAAATGTTATTTGTCATTTAGTGTACATTATTTTAAAAACTCAAAAATTGAGCCGTAGCACGGAGGCCTCTATGCTACGCATAGCACCGTAGCATTGTCCTATGTATATATACATATATGTATATAGGAAGTGTCTACGGTGCTATGCGTAGCATAGAGGCCTCCGTGCTACGGCTCAATATTTGAGTTTTTAAAATCCTAACGGTCGATCCGAACCGTTCAACATGATCTCCATATGAATATGTACTTGCAAACCAAATTTTAAATTTTTTAGAATTTTTTTACAATTTATTAAGCCACTTTGAAAAAACAGTAATTTGTACACAACAGTAAAATCTTCTGGACCATTGGATCAGCGATTTTCAAAGTGGCTTAATAAATAGTAAAAAAATTCTAAAAAATGTAAAATTTGGTTTGCAAGTACATATTCATATGGAGATCATGTTGAACGGTTCGGATCGACCGTTAGAATTTTGAAAACTCAAAAATTGAGCCGTAGCACGGAGGCCCTCTATGCTACGCGTAGCATATTAGTCAGATTCTATGTATATATATATATATATATATATATATATATATATATATATATATATATATAGGAGTTGGCTATGGTGCTATGCATAGAATTGTTTTACATTTTGGGCCACTTGTATCTGAGGACTTAGGGCCAGCCAGGCCAGGCAGCATGCCCAAAATGGCCCAAAATTTCAGTGAACTCATCTGCTTTCGGATCTGAGTTGGTTCAGATCCGAATCCGGCCCGTTGAAGACTCCTCAGTCCTCCCTCCCTCGTCAGACCACCTCTTCAGTCTCCTCTCCTCTCCTCTCCTCTCCTCTCCTTTTCTGATTCATTCCATGTCGATCTGATTAAATTGGCAGAGAGAAATAGATAGAGAGAGATGTTTGGATCAAAAGATGAGGTGGAGATGCAAAGGCGCAACGCCAGGTTACTTCACATCAACTTCCTTCCAATTTTTATTTACTATATTTATATTTGGGATTTCCTTTAATTGGCAACCAAATTTGCCGGTTACTGCTATATCAAAAGTGGATCTATCCATTCAAACAATTGCTAAATCACAGTTAATTTTAGTCAAGTGCGCATGGACATCAATTGCAGTGTTTCTTTAATTGTATTTGTAGGTCATCAAATCAAATCAGATCAAATCAAATCAATAGTACTAGTGCAATATATAAATAAATAAATAATCCTTGATGATTTCAAGCCTAACAAACAGTGTTTGTTTGCTCTCTGTCTGTGACACACACACACACACACACAGGATCTTTCCTGATGAAAAAATCCCAAGGTCAGAACGGGTTGGTGTCACAGTCACACACAAGACCACCAAGGCTTTTGCCGATCCCAACAACAACAACCGCTGGCAAAATTTAGTTTTGGACCCCAGCAGCAACATAGTTCTCACATGGAACCGTGTCTTTCTCGTCTCTTGCCTCTTTGCACTCTTTATTGACCCCTTTTTCTACTTCATCCCTCTATTTGACCAAAGAGATACCTCACTCTCACTTTCATGTGTGGGAAAGGATAACAGCTTGAGTATTACTATCACTGTCATGAGGTCTCTCGCTGATTTCTTTTACATGTTCAACATTGCTGTCAAGTTCAACACTGCTTATGTCCGCCCTAATTCGAGGGTACTTGATAAGGGAGACCTTGTTACCAACCCAAACCAGATCAGGAGCCATTACATCAGGTCGCCAGACTTTGTCAGAGACATACTGGCAGCTGTGCCTGTTCCTCAAATACTACTCTGGGGTGTCATGCCAGCAATAAGTGGATCAGACTACAATGTCAAGAACACCACATTTGGCATCGTATTGGTGTTTCAATATGCATTTAGGATGTACCTCATAGTCCCTCTAAGCAACAAAATCATCAAGTCCGCCGGTGTTGTAGCAAATACTGCATGGGTAGGCGCTGCATACAATCTCCTTCTCTATATGCTAGCCAGCCATGTACAGAACACTACTCACTCATTTTTTTCTCTCTCCTCTTCTCTTCTCCTTGGACTATATATCTTTGATTGATATAATTATTGAATGCCTTTGGTTGCAGATCACTGGGGCAATATATTATCTACTCACAGTGGAGAGGCAAATTACATGTTGGAACAAAATTTGCTTATCAGAAAGAAGCACAACAGCATGTGATGTTAGATTTCTAGATTGTGACTATGCCGATGCAAATTCACCTACTTTTTTAAAGTGGGCCACCTCAACTGGTGTCTTCAATAATTGCAATGCTGCAGATAATACAATAACTTTTAATTTTGGGATTTTCCAGAATACTTTAAAAAACAGGGCAGCTTCAACAACATTCCATGAAAAATATTTATATTGCCTGTATTGGGGCCTACAACAACTGAGGTACTTACACGTGACAATTTATTCAGCCATATATGTACTATAGTACCATAAGTTTATATAGTGATTTCTTATTGAACTAGTTAAGTTTCCAAATTTTTAGGAGTACATGTCCCAAGATGCTCGTAATTCTAAAGAAAATATTACTATGATGCACGGCTTTTAGCTCTTATAACCATTTATATGGTACATGACTAATTACCATAAACAATTTAAGTTCTCCATGATAGTTCCTCGGTGTGAACTATATGGTAAAACCTATGCTGTCTGCTAATAATTCTTGGTTCCTAAACTTTGTAGACAAAATTTATGTCTAAAAAATGATTATGAACTTTCAGTTCAAGCGGGAATCCTCTTATGACAAGTACATTCATTGCTGAAAACACATTTGCTATTGCAATTGGAGCTGTCAGTCTCATCTTGTTTGCACAATTGATTGGTAATATGCAGGTAATAAATTGGTACTGTTTACATTTTTTTGTGTTTGAGTTTTCAGAAAATGCAGAATCAATAAATTAGCGTGTTTGATTTGACATAATATGTTTGTAGACATACCTGCAATCAATAAACAAGAGACAGGAGGACTGGAGGCTGCGTCAGAGGGACACAGAGGAGTGGATGGACCACCACCAGCTTCCCCCAGAGCTTCAAAAACGCGTCAGGCGTTTTGTGCAGGTGAAATGGTTTGCCACCAGAGGGGTAGAAGAGGAATCGATTTTACGCGCTCTGCCTTCTGACATTCGTCGTGATGTGCAACGTCACCTGTGTCTGGACCTTGTAAGACGTGTTCCGTTCTTTTCACAAATGGATGAGCAGCTGGTAGTGGCAATATGCGAGCGTCTGGTATCATGTCTATGCCCTGAAGGTACGTACGTGGCAAGAGAAGGAGATCCTGTCAATGAAATGCTCTTCATTATACGTGGCACCTTGGAAAGCAACACCACTAATGGCGGCCGCTCCAATTTTTTCAATTCTATTCGTCTTAATACTGGCGATTTCTGTGGGGAGGAACTCCTCACCTGGGCCCTCATGCCAAAGACCCATGATTATTTCCCAACTTCTACTCGCACTGTGAAAGCACTTACCGAGGTTGAGGCATTTGCACTACCAGCTGAAGACCTCAAATTTGTGGCGAACCAGTTCAGACGTTTACACAGCAGAAAGCTACAACACACTTTTCGTTTCTACTCTCATACATGGCGCCTCTGGGCTGCTGGCTTTATTCAGGCTGCCTGGCGCCAATACAAAAGGCGAAAAATGGCCGAGAGCCTCACCCATTGGGAGGAGACTTACGCATGGTGGCCCGAAGAAGAGAAAGAGGAAGACAAAGAGATAGAGAAAGAAGAGTCTTCTAGTGGCACCCATGATGATGGGGCCGCACAAATACATAAGCTGGCCCCATCAGCTTCTAGAAGGTTTCTGGCGGATGATGCGGCCACCTTGGCCAGGTTTCAAAAACCCGATGAGCCTGATTTTTCCGCTGACCATTTTGACTAGAAGCTGGTTGCTGGTGATGTATTTGTTTTTGTAAAAGGAGCATATAATGTATAATGTATGTATTTGATTGTACATTTGTAGGAGTTCCTTTTGGGTTTGTTTGTTCTAATGCCTGCCTGCCAGTTCATCTTTATTTAGTTAGTGAAAGATTTGCTAAATATAGTTTTCTAAAGTTAGAAATTCAAATGTACTTGGAGCTGTCACTTGACATCAATTCCGGAAAATGTGCATGGCTGAATGTTTTTTACGGTAGGGACCTTTTTCTATTATTGAATAGCTATGATTTTATTATTTTAATTCAATACCATCAACATAAATATGGGCTAGTTAGTTGTGCCTCTCTTGCTCACTCGTTCTGGGTTGTTGTTGTCATAAAAGACAGTATTTGCTTGAATTATTTAACTTTGTGGGTTTTGCTGTCGTCAAAAGTCAAAACACAATATTTGCTTGAATTAAATCATGTAGTATCATGTTAGTTATAAAATGCAAAGAAATCATGTACAAATATGCCTGCTATTAAATCAAAAACTACATAGCAGAATTGACAAAACAACAAGTATCAGAAGTGACCACAACTGCTACCAATTGGAATATCATCAGAATATTTGAATCAAAAACTATATAGAAGAAATATCATCAGAAGTGATCCATAAGCTAGCTAAAAGGACTAATTGGAACTAGCACAACTGCTACTACAAGTAGCATAGGCAGTGCTAGTGCTCGAAGGAGAAACATCCGACTGATGCAAAGCAACCTTTCCAAATTCCTCACGAGAATACTTCTTGATCACTGCTTTCAGCTTGCCATGTGGCGCTCCAAGACGAGCAGTCACCAGGATTTGAGCACATTCACTGTAGCATCCATCATATTAAAACAAAAAAACAAAACTTTCTCAGTCTTAAGAAATGTCTATGAGAGATTGAAATAATTAATTAAGAGCTCTAGAGAAGTGGTAAGTACGAGAGCTGAGGGGCGGCATAGTGGGTATGGTGAACAAGGGTAGGAGTCCAGATAGGGGATTTGTGAAGGATGGTACGCGCCACGTAGACACAAGAAGCTGCCACCATAGAAGGGCTGAACTTAATTAAAGAATGCTCTAACAGACCCAGCTCAGCAATAAAATACACCATGTTCTCCATCTGTTCATTTAATTACTATTACTATAAGAAAGGGATCTATCTTCAATGAAAAATATTTAATTAAGTAACAAACAAACAAACAAACCAACCTCTTTATCAGCTCGTGCTGCCTTGATGAAACGAACCAGAAACATGTAAAGAGTCGGCACCGTCAGGTACCAGTCTAACTTGTTCAGTACCTGCTTCTCTTTCTCCAGTATATCATCTCTTTCATATGCATTATTTGATATCTCGATCAAGTCACCCACCTTGTTCAGTACATGTAAATGATTACTGACATATCTAGAGAGAGAAAGGATATATATATATCAATCAATATGTTAAAACCTACCTGTGGGGCCCAGATCTCCTCATATTTTGAGGCAATAAGCATAGCACAGATTCCAATCAGTTGTAGCTCTGTCTTTGGTACTAACAGCTTCTCCAGAGAAAGGTACCGGTCAAATATGTACACTGTCAAGTAAAGGGTTTCCGGTCTCAGTTTGAACCTGTTGTGCACTTCAACAATCCAATCCAGTAAAATTGCTCTCCTCCTAGGGTTTGCATCAGTTTGATGAATCATATAATCATGGGGCCTGTATGTGTCCTGTACCACAAATAAAATCTTAAAAAGGCATTTACTGTCCTCTTTATCATAGGAAAGTAAGATGCATATGAACTACAAACCTCAACTTGGTTGTAGTATTTGTAGATGTCTTCAATGTATTCAACCACCGCAAGTTGGTTGTTGGTATCAGTTGCATCAATATCCTCTATTTCTGCCTCCTTTCTTGCTTTCTCGTTTATCCCACATGCAAACTTTCAAACATATATACATAAATATTTAATTAGTAATGAGTGAAGATAATGTGATAGTACTCATAATAAAAATGCAAAAGTACTCACCTTGCTCCGTGCACTGAGTACGGATGTGAGCGTATGCACCTCCCTTCTTCTAGAATATTCAGGCTTCATTACTGGCTTAACGGGTACGGGTACAGTCACCTTCCCCACACTTGGATCCGACTGACTGTTCTGCATTACCTTTTTTCCTCCATGCTTATTGGATGGTAGAGGTAGAGGTGGTGCTTTAGCCACACTTGGATCCGACCGACTGTTCTGCATTACCTTTTTTCCTTGTTGCTTATGGGACGGTAGAGGTGGAGGTGGTGCTTTGGCCACATTGCTTTTCCTTGCAATGGGTCTCTGCTCAACACGCTTCTGTACTGCCTGATTATTAATCTGCAAATGCACGCAAAATTTAATTTCAATCAGCAACTTAATCTCAACTGGTGTCCACTTTTACTGACAACTGATGAGCTATCAGTTCTTTACCAGAATACATCAACCTTTGGTACTTTTATATTTGATTACTGAATTTTAATTTTAATTGTGAAGGGGAGCTGTTTTTGCTTGAGTGTTGGTTTGGTGACACATGTGGCCTTTCGTGTGGCGGGTTACACCTTTACCAGTTTCCTGACTTCTTTACCAGGTACTTTTACCAGAATTCAGTTCTTTACCAGAATACATCAACCTTTGGTACTTTTATATTTGATTACTGAATTTTAATTTTAATTGTGAAGGGGACCTGTTTTTGCTTGAGTGTTGGTTTGGTGACACATGTGGCCTTTCGTGTGGCGGGTTCCACATTTACCAGTTTCCCGACTTCTTTTGTGCCTGATTTCTGTAAAATACAGGTGAAAAGATTAGGCAGAATAAATTTTACAAATTAAACAGATACGTGTCCAGCACCATACCATACTGGATTGATGGTGCATATCAGAACATATATAATTAATTCAAATCATGGCCGGTATTGGTACTGTACTAATAAAGGCCAAAGTTTTTTAGCTATGCATAGAGATAGAGGGGTGCATGCATTACCTTACTACCAGACACAGTGGTGGCTGTCTGTGCATTTGCAAGAAGCTTAGCACCAAAACTCCTAAAAAATTAATTTTTGATAAAATTAAAGAAAACTGAATAATAAAAAACATTCACATGCTCAGCACTGGTACAATAATTATATCAATAAACACATACCTTGTTATTGGACGGTTTATGGGTTTCCTGTTCAAGAGAAAGAAAACAGTTGTCGAGTAACCCCAATAAAGTAACAAATAAAAAAAATACAATTAAGGGACTATTTGCAAGATTACCCATCAAGAGTTTGGCGTGCAGGATTTAAGTTACTAATGTTGTCAAGTGCCGGCCGAGCTTTTCTATCTCCATATTTACCAGTTGCTTGTTGCTTTGGCACTTGCGCCGGTACCCGTACAGCCCCACCTGACAAATTAAATAGATATTCTTTAAAATCCTGAAATCCCTTAAATAAATTAAATATGAAGCACGATTATTTTTGGTGTCATACAGCAATTAAGATTAAAGAATTACAGTTTGAACATTTATTTTCTTTATCTTTATATATAAAAGATGATCTGTTTGAATATACAAAAGAAATGTACACAAGGATCAGAAAAGTAATACAAATCCTAAACCTAATAGCTTAAATAATATTTCTACACCTAAACCTAATCTTCTACTTTCACAAAAATACAGATCCAATACAGCTTTTTTTAAACCTTTTCAGAGGGATTGAAAACCTAATTGTTAGATATAAGAAATCAAGAATATAAAAGTAAGTAATAATCAGGGATTGAGAAACAATCCAGCGAACAAACTTGACTCGAACTAATTTGTATATTAAACCCTCCCACTAATTTCATCAAATCAGAGATTGTAACGCATTCTACTTATCAAAGTTTAAAAATGAAAGACAAGGGCGCTATAAAGAAGAATTAACGCAGTAGAAGAATTTGAAGAGAAGAAAAAGAAAGTGTTGCGAGAATTTCTGGTTGAAAGAAATTTGAAGAAATTGGTACCTCTCTCTCTCTGGTTCTGAGAAACGACGACATTTTGATCTCTTGAAGCCATTATTCGTTCTTTACTTTCAATCGATTAACGACGAGCTACACAAATCCGAACCTCTCTCTTTCTCTCTTTCTCTCTTTCTTTCTTTCTTTCTTTCTCTATTTCTCTCTTGGGTTCTTGCCTTCTTGGAAGAGAATTAATGAAAAATGGGGTTTTTGAAATACAAGTAGTCGACGGGACGCCTCTCTCTCTTTCTCTCCATTTGTTTTGTAAATGGACGCTGAGAGTATTACCATCCATCGTTGGATCCAAGGCATATTGACACGTGGCCGTATCTTAATTACATTTTGCAACGGTCGGAATTTTCAAGTTTTGGTCAAGCCCTAACATGATCGGACGGCTCAAGGCAACTGATAGCACAAAGAAAAGCAAAAAAGAAAGAAAGAGAGATTTGTTATGAAATAATAATAGACATTTCACTTTCTCCACCTCATCCACTATCTATTAGATTTAATTTTATATTAATTATCTTGTTAATTGTATGGCTTTTGATTTGCTTTCTCTAGTCTATAAATAGAGATTTTGTAAATAGTTGATGTTGATACATATATGGAGATAATATAGAATAAGAATTAGCCTCTCTCAAGTTTTGTTTTGTTTTGTTTTATAATACGTTATCAGCACGAGTTCGCTCTAGTCAAGCTGCGACGGCATTTCGTAGAAGCACACCTAGAAGGTACTCTTTAGATTACATTTCATAAACATTACTATTAGTAATAATATTTATTTCTTGGATGAAATTTTCTTATTTTATATTGAATGAAAGTAATTTTTTCATTCCCCGAAGAGAATGATAAAGCAAGTACATGATAAAGGCCAGAAGCTTTTGTACATACTATAGCTAGAAGTTTTTTCTAAGAGAACCTGAAGTTCTTAATCATAATTTTTTTTTATACAAGAGAACCTGAAGTTCTTAGCCAAAGTAATAAAAAAAAAAGAGGACAAGTTGCGATTTTCTGTTCTTAACCAAATTTCTTCTCTGTTTGTAAAAAAAAAAAAAATAAATAAATAAATAAATAAATTTCTTCTCTCCTGATCAAGCGTATTTTTTTTTTTGTAACTATGTACTTATTCCTTAATTTTTTTGTAACTATGTAACCAAATTTATTGCGTATTTTTTTTTATTTACTTATTCCTTTATTTGTAACTATGTACGGTTGCATACTATAACTTTCTTTTCTCTGTTGATCAAGCGTTTGTTATATTGTACTTTCTGAACCAGAAGTTCTTACAAAAAAAAAAAAAAAAAAGTTCTTATATGAACCAGAAAATTATTGATATTTATGATAACCGGAAGTTATCAAATTAATAAAATGTCTCCAATATTTAATTCTCTTAATAACCTGAAGTTATTAAGATTCTTTTTCTTCAATCGTTTTTTTTTTTTATATATCTAACACAAATGCATATTTAATTAAATTTGTTAATAATAGTAGCATTTTTTTTTATTTTGTAGTCCTTATGGCAAACCTTACAAAACTTGAGTTCACTGCCCTTGATATATCGGGCAAGAATTATCTCCCGTGGACTCTCGATGCTGAGATCCACCTTACCGCAAATAATCTTGGAGAAACAATAAAGGCTGAAAATAATACCTCCCAGCAGGAGAAAGCCAAAGCAATGATATTTCTCCGTCATCATCTCCATGAGGATTTAAAAACTGAATACTTAACGGTGAAAGATCCGTTAGAACTGTGGACAAATTTAAAAGAAAGATATGACCATCAAAAACAAGTACTCCTCCCAAAAGCTCGTTATGAATGGATTCATTTAAGGTTACAAGATTTTAAATCTGTGAGCGAGTATAATTCCGCAATGTTTCGCATAACTTCTGAATTAAAATTATGTGAAGAAAAGATTACTGATGAAGACATGCTAGAGAAAACATTCTCTACATTTCATGCTTCGAATTTGCTCCTGCAGCAGCAATATCGAGAACGTGGTTTTAAAAAATATTCAGAATTGATATCATGTCTTCTTGTTGCGGAACAAAATAACAAGCTTCTGATGAGAAATCATCAGTCACGACCCACTGGTTCTAGTCCATTCCCTGAAGCGAATGCGACATCATTCCCTGGAGAGAAAATAACATCATTTAAAGGAGGTCGTGGAAGAGGACGTGGTCGTGGCCCCCGAGGAGGTCGTGGACGTGGTCGCAATAATGTTTGGCGACGTGATGGTCATAATCCTAAATCAAATGAAAATAATGCGGGGAGATATGAAAAGGGAAAGAACTCATCATCTTCTAAGAAATCTGAAAATATTTGCTATAGATGTGGTATGGCAAACCATTGGTCACGCACATGTCGTACTCCTAAACATTTAGTTGAACTCTACCAAGCATCTATCAAGAAAAAGGGACAAGCAGTAGAAACAAATTTCATTGAAAATGACCCAAATGATTTGCTTATGGATACACACCTAGATGTTTCTGATTTCTTTGAAAATGTTGATGAAGAAATTAATATTATGAAATAGTTTTAGTTTCTTTTGTTTTAGTCTTTATAATAAGTTTAGTTTTTATTTATATGTTGTAAGTCGATGTTTCTCATCTTTATAATAAGTTTAGTTTTTATTTATATGTTGTAAGTCGATGTTTCTCATAAAATAAAATTAGTTTCCTTTTATTTAATCTTATACATTTTCTTTTATGTTCAAAGGAAAAAGAATATGATTGGAGACTCCAAAAGAGCTATGGTAAATATTAGAGATGAATGTCTAGTAGACAGTGGAACAACAAACACAATACTAAAAAGCAAGAAATATTTTTCTCTATTGTCTTCTGCAAAGACACATGTTAATACAATTTCTGGTATTAGTAATTTAATTGAGGGCTCCGGAAGAGCTTGTATCTTGTTACCTGAAGGAACAAAATTAATTATAAATGATGCATTATACTCTAGTAAATCCAGAAGAAATTTACTAAGTTTTAAAGATATTCGACGTAATGGTTATCATCTTGAAACCATGACTGAAAATAATATTGAGTATCTCCAAATTACATCTATTGAATATGGCCAGAAGATCATATTGGAAAAGCTGGAAGCTTTATCCTCTGGATTATATTGTACGAACATTAATCCAATAGAATCAAATATGGTAAGTAACCAGAAGTTACTTGACACAAAGATGTTCACTCTGTGGCATGACAGATTAGGTCATCCAGGTAACATTATGATGAGGAGAATAATTGAAAGTGCAAATGGGCATCCCCTAAATGACCTGAAAATAATATTATCAAAAGA
The DNA here is from genome assembly GCA_028015225.1 of Carex myosuroides. Classification (NCBI taxonomy): domain Eukaryota; kingdom Viridiplantae; phylum Streptophyta; class Magnoliopsida; order Poales; family Cyperaceae; genus Carex; species Carex myosuroides. The sequence continues at coordinate 702,797 of CM051471.1, forward strand.
TTTATCATGTGCAGCATGTTCTCTTGGAAAACTGATAATTAGGCCATCTAAAAATAAAATTGAAAATGAATCTCCTTCATTTTTGGAAAGAATTCAAGGAGATATTTGTGGGCCTATTTCTCCTCCATGTCGACCATTTAGATATTTTATGGTTTTAATTGATGCATCAACTCGATGGTCACATGTTTGCCTATTAGCCACAAGAAATGTTGCATTTGCTAGGCTATTAGCACAAATAATTCAATTGAGAGCAAATTTTTCGGATTATCAAATTAAGAGTATCCGGCTTGATAATGCAGGAGAGTTTACATCCCAATCATTTAATGATTATTGTATGTCAATTGGGATTAAGGTAGAACATCCAGTGGCTCATGTACATACGCAAAATGGTTTAGCTGAATCATTAATTAAAAGATTGCAACTGATTGCTAGACCATTACTTATGAAATGTAATCTACCATCTTCTGCATGGGGACATGCCATTTTACATGCTGCTGCACTTATTAGATTAAGACCAACTGCATATCATAAATTTTCTCCATTACAATTGGTCTCTGGAAGAGAACCAAACTTGTCTCATCTTAAAATTTTTGGTTGTGCTGTGTATGTTCCAATTTCTCCACCACAATGTACAAAAATGGGACCACAAAGAAGATTGGGAATTTATATTGGTTTTAACTCTCCATCAATAATTAAATATTTAGAACCATTAACTGGAGACGTTTTTACAGCACGTTTTGCTGATTGCCAATTTGATGAGACAATATTTCCAATCTTAGGAAGAGAAAAAGAAAAGCTGGTAAAACAAGAAGTAACTTGGAATGCATCCTCAATATCTTATCTTGATCCCCGAAGTGGTCACTGTGAATCAGAAGTTCAAAAGATTATACATTTGCAAAGAATAGCAAATGAGTTACCAGATGCATTTACAGATACAAAAAGAGTGACTAAATCACATGTACCAGCTTTAAATGCAACTGCTCGAATTGATGTAATCCCAGCAGAGGTTACTATACAGAGAAAACGTGGAAGACCAATTGGTTCCAAAGATAAAAATCCACGACAAAAGAAAGAGCAGAATAAAGCAGTTGGTGCAACTCCAGAAGAAATTAATAAAATCCCGGAAGAGATTAATAAAATCCCAGAAGAGATTGATAAAACCCCAGAAGAGGTTGATGAAGTTCCAGAAGAAACTCAGGTACCTAGTGATTATGAGATCTCAATAAACTATGTACAGAATGGTACAATATGGAACCGAAATGAAACATGTACTGATGAAATTTTTGCATATGCTATAGCAATTGATGTGCTAAATGAGGAAGATTATGTGCCAAAAACTCCTGAAGAGTGTATGCACAGAAATGATTGGCCAAAATGGAAAGATGCCCTGAAGGCTGAATTAGATTCGCTTGAAAAGCGCAATGTTTTTGGACTTGTAGTCTTAACCCCAAAAGATGTTAACCCTGTAGGTTACAAGTGGGTATTTGCAATAAAAAGGAATGAGAAAAATGAAATTGTGAGATATAAAGCAAGGCTTGTGGCACAAGGTTTTACACAAATACCAGGAGTTGATTATGAAGAAACATATTCACCTGTAGTGGATGCAATAACTCTTAGATTTTTAATCAGTCTCACAATCACTGAACACCTTCAAATGCGCCTCATGGATGTAGTCACAGCTTATTTGTATGGATCACTTGATAATGATATCTATATGAAAGTCCCTGAAGGATTAAAAATGCCTGAAGCATTGAAATTAAAACCTCGAGAAATGTATTCTATAAAGTTAAAAAAATCTTTATATGGACTAAAACAGTCAGGTCGAATGTGGTATAATCGACTCAGTGAATATCTCGTAAAAGAAGGATATAAATCTAATGTAATTATTCCATGTGTTTTTATTAAAAGATCAATCTCAGGTTTTACAATTATTGCAGTATATGTTGATGATTTAAATATCATTGGGTCTCCTGAAGAGATCGAAAAGACTGCAAAATTACTAAAGAAAAAATTTGAAATGAAAGATCTTGGGATAACAAAATTATGTCTCGGCCTGCAGATCGAGCATTTGTATAATGGTATTTTTGTCCATCAATCAAACTATATCCAGAAGATGTTGAAACGTTTTAATATGGACAAAGCTCATCCTTTAAGTACACCAATGGTTGTCCGATCACTTGATATAAAAAAGGATCCTTACCGTCCCCGAGAAAAGAATGAAAAAGTTCTTGGTCCAGAAGTACCATACTTAAGTGCAATTGGGGCTTTGATGTATCTTGCTAATAATACGAGACCTGATATTGCTTTTTCTATAAATGTACTAGCAAGATATAGTTCTGATCCAACACGCCGACATTGGAACGGAATTAAACATGTATTTCGTTACCTTTGTGGGACACGTGATATGGGACTATTTTATAAAAAAGATACAAAGTCCAAATTAGTTGGGTATGCAGATGCAGGATATTTATCAGACCCGCATAAAGCCCGATCACAATCCGGATATGTGTTTACATATGGCGGTACTGCAATTTCATGGCGATCGACAAAACAGACACTCACGGCAACATCATCAAATCATGCCGAATTAATTGCTCTATACGATGCTGGTCGAGAATGTGTCTGGTTAAGATCAATGATCCAACACATCCAGGAGGAATGCGGGCTGGAGTCAATCAAAGGAAGTCCGACAGTACTATATGAAGATAATGCTGCATGTATTGCTCAAATCAAAGAAGGATATATTAAAGGTGACAGAACCAAGCACATCTCGCCAAAATTCTTCTCAACTCATGATCTACAAAAGGATGGCTTGATAAATGTTTGTCAAATCAGATCAAGCGACAATTTGGCAGACCTATTCACAAAATCATTGCCAAGAAAAGTTTTTGAGCAACTATCACAGAAGATCGGCATCCGTCGCTTAAAAGATATATGTTAAAATGAGGGGGAGTATTATACACGCTGCACTCTTTTTCCCTTCACTAAGTTTTGTCCCACTGGGTTTTTCTTAGTAAGGTTTTTAATGAGGCAGCATAACTAATCCGGAAGTATCAGTTAATTCAAATTGGTCCTGTAGTACCAAATTAATATTTGTCCTGCAGTACAATATTAATAGTGTATAATATAAGGTAAAATATCTAAGGGGGAGTGTTATGAAATAATAATAATAATAGACATTTCACCTTCTCCACCTCATCCACTATCTATTAGATTTAATTTTATATTAATTATCTTGTTAATTGTATGGCTTTTGATTTGCTTTCTCTAGTCTATAAATAGAGATTTTGTAAATAGTTGATGTTGATACATATATGGAGATAATATAGAATAAGAATTAGCCTCTCTCAAGTTTTGTTTTGTTTTGTTTTATAATAAGATTTTATTTTTCTAAAAAAAAAAAAGCAAAAAGAAAGAAAGATTTTATTCAACAAAAAAAGGAAAGAAATATTTAATTTTGCGCTTCTTAGCAATTATAATTATAGCATTTTGAATCCATTTTTTTTAAGGCTAAAATTTACAACTTAAAATTGAAATTATTTTATTCTGCTCCATTGATATCACAAGTTATAAAATTTGGAGTTAATTTTTACAAAAGAATAAGATTTTTACGGGGTTAAATTGGATACGGCTTTGGATTGGATCTTGGGTTTAATGACGAAATCTTTTTTTAAAATGACCCCATCTGTACTAAATGTAATATCAATTAATATACTGGTCCAATTTTTAAATCAACTTCATTCCTAATATTAATATTTTGGAATAGAAATTTTTTGTTATGGCATTGTTTTTCCTTCAATTCAAATAATTTATGTTATGTGGTTTTCGTGTCACTTAACCTTTAAATCATTATTTGATTTATCAACTGGGAAGTAATAATTTTATTTTGGATCCATAAAAATTATATAATATAATGTGTGATTTAGTTATGACTTATGACTTATCTATTTCTGAAATATACAATCTAACCCCATAAAATTGTAAATATGGTAAAGTCGGAATAAAATTGTAAATATGAAAGTAGCAACTAAATTATAACATTTTGGGCATGTCAAATGGGCCCGACATTTTTATTAATATCCAAAGTTAATTACAAATTAATTATTATAACCACGATTTCCGACTTTTGCCAAAAATATCCAAACTGGCCATTTTCTCTTCTTCTTTTTTTTTTTTTTTAGAGACACTATGAAGATCAAGATAATGAAATATAACACTGAAAATTAGAATTTTTTTTTAAATTATTTGTTAGATTACTTCTTTTGATGTATAATTAGCATATTTATACTAAAATACACTAAATTACTTGAAATTATGTTGAATTACACTATATTAAGTTAAATTACACTAAATTACATTACATTACGGTAAAATACGATAAATTACTTAAAATTATGTTGAATTACACTATATTAAGTTAAATTACACTAAATTACATTACATTACGCTAAAATACGATAAATTATGCTAAATTACATATGAATAGGATTTGGTCTCTTAGATGTTGGTTTTCGCTCACAGGTAATTTAAATTGCCCGACAAATTATTTTTTCTTTCCTTATTTCCTAGAAAGGTCGTATTAAATTATCATAACGCAGTAATAAAGGACATGGATTATATTTAGGAAACTTTCATTTATGCACAACAAAAGAAAAAAAAATATATTATTCAGGAGGAAGTGGTGTTGCTGAAATAAAAAAAATGGTGGGAAGAATTGGACCCGTGAAAAGGCGGCTGATGAGATAGCTGCAAATCTCTACAATGTGAAGTAATATTGCATTTCACTTTTAAAATTTACCTTTTTGTCCTTGGTCGTATAAATTGCACCTTTTTGCAATTTTGAATATGTTTTACATTAAGGAGGCAAAATGATTTTAAAAGGATGAAAAGTAAATGGAAGAACACAACTGGGTTTATTATTACCATTGTTTTTCTTTTGAAAGATTTTGTTCTTGGTAATGATGGTGTCTTGCTCTTGCTCTGGTACATGGGGTGATGACTGGTACAATGATTTTTTTTTTTTTTTTTCATTTTGCATAGCGAGGATGTACGTATGAAATTAATGATTTTTTGTTTATTAACGATCAGTTTCTGTTGAAAACAAAATTAGATTCTTGGGACCGTTTCGGTAGACGAGAAAATGAAAAATTGGAAATGTAAATCTTTAAATTGACAGGAATTGTTAATTTCAGTAATCCTTACAATTAATTACTAGTTCATGGTCTTGAAAGTTAGTGATAAAACGACAATTAGCCGGCTAAGATTATCTATATTCATGAAATTAGAATAGAAATTAATTATTGAAATCAATTTAAAATTAATTTTAAAAGCACTACACTCTACACTCTAGCTACACTCATGTAATTAATTTTGATTGTTTTTAGCATTCAGAAATTGAAAAAGAAATTCTTATACATCTCATAAATTAATTTCTTATGCATTCAGAAGATATAGTTTGTAGGAACCACATGCATTTCACCTCATACGATCCGGACTCCTAACGCCCTTGGTCATGTATTATTTAAAAGTTTAGGAACCATAGTATGAAAGTGGTCGTGCCGGAGTGGTTATCGGGCATGACTAGAAATCATGTGGGCTTTGCCCGCGCAGGTTCGAATCCTGCCGATCACGTTTTTATTATCCTCTTTTTTGTTTCATCTCTCAAATCTCTCTCTCTTGCGAGCAGTGATTCTTAGATGAATACTTACTTGCATTTAATCATTTGTCATCCAAATTGAAAGTAATTCAATTGGAAGATAAACATATATAACTTATATGACATCTATTCTTCAGTATAAATAAATAAAAAGTCCCATTTAGTGTTTCATTTAGTCATTCAAAATGTAGCAAAACAAGCAGATTTAACTGAGGTTGGTTGTCAGTTGTGACAATGTAATTCTTTAATCAATAAAAATCCGCTCTTCTCTCTCTCTCTCTCTCTCTCTCTCTCTCTCTCTCTCTATATCTATATATATACACACACACACACCTCTCAAAAGTCAAAACTAACAATTATATATATGCCCCAATGTTAAAAGCTCTATTCTTGTCATAATGTTCTATCATTAACCATTTCTAGGCTTCTCCATTTTTTCTCACCAAACTAATTGCAGCACTAAACACCAGTGAAGCCAATAAAACTTTAAACATGGAACAAAAAGGATTAATCAATCTAAGCCAAAATGGTACACCAGTATTACGCAGACCAACTTATTAATGATATAATGAGAAAATTAGGAAACTCATAAATGTATATAGGAAAATGGAGTTGCCACTAAAACAAAGCCAATTTTTTGCCCAAAATAGACACCAGTAAATCAGTCTATTTCTTAACATATGATTCTATGTTCTTTAGCCATCTAATAAGCTCAATTTTATCCTTATTCATCATATAATCATGCAAGAAGTTGGCCATGTCGTCATCCACCCCTCTATTTTCCAAATATCCTCTTACTGCCACTTTTGCTTCTTCTTCTATTTTCCTACAGAAAGCAAGGTCAATAAGAAATTAAAAATAGATAGACAAGTATAACTAGGAAATGTGACCTTGGATCCAGTTGCCATACCAGATAGATTGGAACTGGTATACCATTGGCACCGCATTAGCACAAAAATTGTGTTTGCTTCTTTATATACTCCAAAATATTATATATGGTACTGTCGGTGGTGTGTACAGCTTTTAACTTCAATTACCCGCGTATGTCATGTGAGGTTTCTCTTTTTATAGGATAGATATCATCAGCAATCCTACAAGCAAGCGAGGACTAAAATTAACTAAAACAAAATTGCTAATGAAAGAAATGGTAAACCCTAAACCACAACTGAGCAAGTTAAGAAGCCAAAGAAAAATAGTGGAAAATGTTATTACTTGAAATTGCGGCCCATGTACGGCATCCCAGTGGGCCCATTGTGGCTGAGGCTGAGGGGAAAGGCATTCTCCACTGCCAGCAAATCGGGCCACGCTGAGCAAACAAACCCGAAAGCAGAGCCAGCACGCAAGACCTCCACAACCAGGCTTATGTGCAGGCGGGGCCCGCGCTCGTATGCCTCAACTTTCTTATAAAGGCTGAGGCCAGGGTTAGGATTAGGGTTTGCAGCTCCATCAAACATGGTTGCGTCAATTTTTATTTCTTCACCAGGATTATAGGAGGTGGATTTTAAACGGATCCATTGCTGACCCGGGCGATCTTGTATTGTGTACAATTTGAAGTGTGACATAGGCTGATATACAAAATTAATGAGATTGTGAGTAGCATGTAAGACAGCTGGCTACAGGAATTGGTAGGGATGAACAGGACTGTGGGCTTACTTACTGGCTTAGCCTTAGATGATTAATTGCTATGATAAATGTAAATAAGTTTGATTAATTTGGTACTTTGGATGCTCAAATTTAGAATTTAACAACAGTACCAAAGTATATGCTCAAATGAATGCTTAGAGGTGGAGAGGAGAACCTTGTAAGGAGGGTTATGGTCGGAGAAGTAGGCAATCTCGGAACTCAGAATTCGTACAAGGTTCTCATCGAAGGCAGCCAGGGTCGTCGAAGAAGAAGAAGAAAGTAGAGCAGAGGAAGAAGAGGAATGTAGGGTTTTCAGCAGAAGAGCCGAATTAGTTCTAGTCTCAGCCAGGCGCCGCAGCAACCGCGCCATTGAATATCTCCAGTTGAATGGGAGAAGAAACTAGGGAGGTTTTTGGAATTGGAATTGGAATTGGAATTGAGAAGGTAAACGAGAGATTCAACTGGAGAGTGGAGATAGATAAAAAGACACCATGTCATTTCGCTAATAAGGGCCGTCCACTTTGGCCCAGCCCATTAATTTCCCAATCCAATCCAATCCAATCCAATCCAATCCTTTTTTTCACAATAGCTAACATCATTTCAGCAATTCAAACCCAAACCCACGTGAATCCGAAATTTTTTTAGTTACCACTTCATAAAATCAAAATTAAATAAATACCACCACTTCTCAATTTTTTTTAATTCTACCATCCACGCGGACTAAATTCGCGCACCAAAATAGCCTGATCCGCAGACTAGGTAGGCACGCCCCTTGGTGCGCGGACTGGGTAGGCGCACCTCTTGATCAGTATCAAGAGCTTGCAAAAATACATATATATGAATAAATGTTGAACGTTGATTTTTGAACTTATTGATTCATATAAAAACAATTCCGAAAAAATGATAATTTTTTTATGTGCATGTAGAGAAAATAATTTAGATCACATCTAATGATTTTATTTTAACATATGAATTTTAAAAAAAAATACAATGAAGGCAAAAAAAATATATATATATTTGAACCCTCCTCCTCGTTTAAAATAAAATAGATCTGAAAAATATATTTTGCTGGGCGAACGAGATGATTTGGCAATAAGATTTATAGATGAGTTTGGGGCCCACGCGTATCTGGCTGGCAGACGGTCCCCACTTAAGTTTGAAAATAGATTTAGTTGTTAGTCTAACGGCTATTTTTATGAAGCAACCGTTGGGACTCTCTTTCTTTCCCTTTGAAAACCAACTCAATAATTATTATTAATTCCTCCAAGTTCCAACATTTATTTGTCTCTCTGATCTCTCTTCTTTTGTTCCCCGCAAAATAAAATTAAAATAAAATGGCAAACTCGTACAGACCCGCCTACTACTCCTCCATCCAGCACTCGCTCACCGCCATTTGCAAATCTCTTTTCAAATCTAACCGCCGACGCCTCCTCACTGACGAGCAGAAACACTCCGAAGCCCTCAAATGGCAGCAGGACCAATTCCACAAGATACTCCACCTTACTGCATTGCACCGCGAAGGAATTGTGGAGGAGTCTGAGGTCTCTGCATTCCGTGCCACCCTCCTTGAATCAATTGCAGCCGCTCCCAACCCGGCCAACCAAGAATCACCACGTCTCACCCGAGATAAGCTTCTCTTCTTGCAAGTGAGTTATTTCAACTCAAATCTCCTTCCTACTTTTTTTATTTATTTATTTGGTATTTAATTACCTTGATTTCTTTTCAATTAGGAACTGCTACACTCCAAATGCATCTCCAGCGAAGAGTGCCATACATTCAAAAGGCCGCTCTTACAAAGACTTGCGATTCTTGGTGAAGAAATTAGTTCTCAAGACATAAAGATGGGTAACCCGGAATGTGTAGTGCCCACACAGAAGACCGTACGGAAAGAAGAGGAAGAAGAAGAGTGGTCAGTTATAGACTTACAGGACCCCACCACAGAAAATCCCTCTGAGAAACCAAAACATAAAAACCCAATAAAGCAACTCATCAAGCCACACAAGTCATCTAATAAAAATAAAGAGAAAAAGGAGAATATTGTTGTTCTTATTTCCAAAAATGAAACAAAAAAACCATCCATTCTGACTAGTGAGAAAGGAAAGAGGAGAGAAAGAGAGGGGGGTTGGGGTTTGGATGGGTTTAAGAGGTGGAGAAAAATCGGTGGACACGAACAAGAGGAAGAAGGCACAGCGCCATGTTTGGATGAATTGGAGAGATCTGATTTTTTATTTGATAATGTGCCAAATGCTGTAGCAACTGACTCTGATAAGGTAATTAATTGAGCCATGTACTGGACTGGTAATTGTTCCTGGTAAAGATGTTGCCGATGCCTAACTTCTTAGATCTAATTACAAACTATTCGCATTAATTTCAGGTGCTCGGGGATAACATAAAGAAGGAGCTTTCTTGGATCAAAACCGAGTTGTCAGCAACAAACCGAAATGTCCATTTTTCGTATGTTTCCGAGCCATAAATTAGATGGTTTTTATTTATTTATTTCAATGTTCTAAAGGCTATGACACTATGGCCATATAGCGCCGCCGCTATAGCGCGCTATTTCGCGCTATAGTGGCGCTATATGGCCATAGCACCGTTTTTTCAGCCGTTTCGCTATGACACGATAAACGCTATTCCTTTGATTTATTTACGCATCTCCTTCATGTTTGTTTGCATATTTCAATTGGTTATTAATTTTCAGGGATGAACAAGTGGAAGCAATTTCAACAAAATTACCCGTGGACAAATCTGATCTCAACAGCTACTTCCCCAAGTAATTTTCTCAAATAAATAAAATGTCAGTCAATTAAGAGAATTTCAGATTGTTATAATTAATTTTAAGTTGAATTGCAGGGCATGGTGCGATAGGCATGGTGACACGGTGTTACAAGTTGTTCGAAAAGAATTGAAAGAGCGTGTGACAACAAGTAGTACTCTCCAGCCCATACCAAGCAATGGTAACAATTCACAGAATGCTAACAAAGACTGGGTACATTTTCACGATTCAGAGAATTTTCACCCAAATCTCTTTGGCAAGGCAAATGATCGCTATATAAACCCCTTTTTGTAAATTCTAGTTTTCCTCTTTTGCACATTTAAATTTATCTATTTTATTTCTTTGAGAATTGGATTTATGCTAGCTGTAAGAAATCATTTATTTGCCTTGTGTGTCACTGAGAAATTTCAGAATACAAACGAGAGAATTCTTGTCCTACTTTAGTTGCGAAAAATAACAATGAATTCTCAAGTCTGCAGAGAAAAAACAAGAAACCAAATTACGAGATAAGTCTTGTTTCTTTTCTTTTTTTCTTTCTGAGATGGTTGATGGTGAGTTAGCATATGGTTAGTGAGATTAAGTTCAGCTGGATTTTTCACAGTAATTCAAATAATAGAAGCTACTTCTGACACAAAATATGGCTTCCATAATACATGCCCAGATAAAGCATTAACCTAGCAATCATCCTGCCCCAATTCACAACAAAAAAATATTGAAGAAACGATGAGAGCAGTTGAATCATTAATCAACTATATTAGTATCTAGTTGAGAAACCGGCGGCAATTTTTCGAATTACAAAAGCAGGGGATCTTTTCTCCTTCATTTTCAGGGTTGAAATGGTAATCGTAGGTGATTTCCTCTCCTGGATTTATATCCCTCTCTGCAATGAATACCACTTTTTTCTCATTGAAGACCGATATTATCTTTGCCACACAGTTCGCCTGGATTATTTAGATTATTATATCAGCATTCAGCAAAAAAAAAATAAAAAAATATATATCTTGCATGTAATAAGATATTACCGAGCAGGAATGGTTGACGAATCTGGAGATGCCACCTTTGCGAGTGGCATCAATAATATTCTCTTCATCGATGCGGAAGAAATAACATGCACTTTTTGAATGTAGCTTTTGTCCAGATTGGTACTCTTTCTCTCTCTTGTCAGCCACTCTCAGCCTAATTATCTCCCCCACATACTCCACCACCTATGTATTAAAATGAGGGGTCAAACTTGAAAAGGATAGTACATTGGAAATTAAGAAATTGGAACCATAGAGAGTGATTACAAAAGCTGTGCTTTTTATGAAAATTATAATTGAGTCGCTACTTTCACAAATGTTTTTTTCTCGAGATGATCTGATTAGGTCTGATAATTTTACGAGTGTAAATATCGTATCAGTTTAGCGAAGTGCAGTACCAATGTGGCAAGTGTTATTCCCCTAGGGTGCGTTTGGATGACACAGGAATAGCGCTAACTCAGGAACAGCTGCTATTTCTGGCGAGCTATTCTTAACACAGCACGTTTGGGTGAAAAAAAATGCTATTCTCAACAAAGGAATAGCTCGGGTTAGCTGCTGTTCCGCTATTCCTATGAAATGTTGGGTTAGCAGCTATTCCTAACCCAGGAACAGCTGCTATTCTGAGCTATTCCTTGATTCATCCAAACGGACCCCTAATGAACTGAAGCAAACTTTGATGGTCAATAGTAATTCATATTTATTTCCAATTGTTTTAATCATTTTAGCTTTAGACGATACCATGGCACCATGAGGGATGAAACGAGAAGTGTAAAGTCCAAGTGCATGTATGTGTGATTTATAGACCACCAAATGCTTCCATCCCTGCAATTGCTTGTAACACATATATTCCTTCTGCACAACCAACGACAAAAACAATATTCAAATGAAAATAACATGCTCCACAGATAATCTTTGCCTTGATTATGCATGCACTATGACAAACCAACAAAATTCAAATGAAAATAACATTAAGCAGAAAAATTATATGCTCGACAGATAATCTTTACCTTGACTATGCATGCATTATGGCAAACCAACAAATCTTTTGATAAACAAATAAATGAACCCCTATCCAAAGGTGAAAAACTCAAAAGCCTTGGTTGTCCGAACAAAAGAATAATGGAAGAGTGCATTTCGGAATAATGCTTAGTGTGTTTGGCAACAACCTTTACGTGGAGTACTGCTGTTCAGAATAATGATAGAATAACACCAGGTGACCAACTATCAAAGTACATAATTACAAATTGAAGAATGTGATTTACCTGCAAATCAAATTCCACATCTGACGAAGAAAGTGATTTGACAGCCACATCGGTAAATGGCTTCTTACCATTAATCCGAAGCCATGCATTAATTTGTTCTTCTGAAACAATGCAGGCCCTGAAATCACCTTTCGTCGCTATATTATCAGGAGTAGAGTTTTCATATTGTCCCCTTTTTCGGCCTTTGAACACCTATTAAACCATAAAAACAAAAATATATGGAGAACATAATTCTAATTCAATAACAAATAGCTGAATTACCGTTCCACAAAACCCAAGGAAAACCCGAGTGAGAGGGGGTGGGAGGAGGATTCCATTTGAAGGGGCAAACAAGATACTTTTGGATCTTATTTTTTTTCTTATTTAAAATAATAAAAAAAACTGGCACCATATAGGTCGTATCCTTTTACCAGCTCAGAGTTGGGGTATGGCAGTAAATTGAAATGTTTCTACATTACCTCTGTCCTTGCACATGTCCAGCCTTCATTTGATGCATACTTCTCATTTCCCTCGATATATAAATTTTCTCCATCTGACTTGTTTACCGTTGCATGATAAATGCACCTCCCATAAAAGCCGACCTTCTCACCATGTTCTCCTTCCACCTCATTTTGTAGTAAACCCTGAATTGCCAATCAAAATTACTAAATGTAAAAGCAGCATACGACCAAACTTTAAGGACTTGCAAAACCAGTTCAGCTGCTCTTTAGCCCTTCATTTATTTTATTTGTTTGTATCTCTCTTCTTTATTATTTATTAAGCCCTTAATGTATTATGCATAATATTTTGCCAGAGGTTCCTTTTTGTTGGTTTGTTTGGTGTTATATGCAGTAAAAATCATATTACAACTTAACCAAGCTGAGTAATTGCAATGGTTAAAAAATAATGGATGCTTGGTACAAAATTAATTTTGCAGCTGATATTTAATCGAGCCAGTGTTGGCACATTTGAGGCTTAGTACAAAATTTATGGTAAGTGGTTGCAGATTGCTGGATTAAATTAAGACTTGAACGCTTAAGGCATAACTGCACAATTGAGGCAGATGTTAATTTTAGGGGGTTAACCATCTGGACAACTTAAATTTACAATTCTTTAAAGAGGAGGGTTCCAATACCTCATGCTTTTACCTCATCATGCCTCATATTCTATATCTTCGTTCTCAAAGTCTAAACTGTCGATCCGAACGGCTCATGATATCCATACTAAAATATATTTGGGAAGTAATTTTATAATTTTTGGAAACTTTTTACTATTTTTTAAGATAGGTACAAAATCACTGTTTCTGGAAAAAAAATTCCAAAAATTATAAAATTTGGTCTCCAAGCATATTTTAGTATGGATATCATGTTGAGCGGTTTGAATCGACAGTTTGGACTTTGAAAACAAAAATATAGAATATGAGGCATAATGAGGTATTGGAACCCTCCTCTTCTTTAATTCACTGTTTAGAGATACAAATTATCCTGTATTGAGCATGCTATAAAGGTTATTCTTGCCATTAGGCTCAAAACTTCATATTTTGTACCTTTTGATGAGCACACCAAGGATGAAATACTATGGTACAACCTGAAATTCTACATTTTACACATGAACCTCCTGGCCGTCTGCAAACTGAGCAAATCTGATACAAAAATAATAAATATGAAATACCCATAAATTATATCAAAGTAGAAGGATAATATTGTAAATTCTGAAAAGAAAAAAAATATTGCTAGCAGTAGATATGTTCTTTTTGGTAGGCTTCACTCATCATAGCATCTTTTTAAGAAACCTTGCCCCCAACAAAAAAAAAGGACAACAGTTTGTTTCAGTACTGTATCAGGAAGACCAGCATTACCAGTTTTGCTTAGTAGATCAGATAATCAGTGATGCTTAAAATTCAAAGTTCCACACAATGCATAAGAACATAACTGGTAAAAACACTATCTTGAAATCTATCAGCCAAAACTGTATAGCTTACACTATTTTTTCTGGAAGGAGAAGTGCCAGACAGATCAAAAGCAGCCATGGTGTTAACATTGGGGCACCTCGTACTGGGGGTCCACAGACCACAAACCATGTGGACCCAGTGTACCATGGAACGATTTTCATCTGCTCCGATGAGTTGAGTACCTGGTCTACCAAAACATGGTTTATGCAAATATTCTATTAGACTATTTACGAGTTTCCGGGGCTTCAGCGCCCTTGTCATAGCCCCACCTTGGTATCCACACAGAACACAAACCTGCAAAAATAGGCCAGTTGGAATGAGAACCGGTTTAACAAAAAATAGTGGTTTAATGCTAAGTGGATGGCCCACAGAGGATCAGCTCCACAATTTACTCTTTAACTGAAGCCAAGAAAGGTCATATGAGGGTATAGATGTATATTTTGTCATTTTCATTGTTCTCTTCTTAGCTTGGTTGGTAAAGAATTTGGCAAATTTATTGTTTAATAAATTTAGTTAGGCCTTAATAGTGCATATACTTGGCATCAACTATGTTAGTATTACTAGTTGAATCAATAAAGCAGAAATGAAAAGAGACAATGGCATCTATGCATACTGCAATATAGTAAAATTGTAAATGATAGTTTGATACAACTTACCGGATCGAAAAAACCAGCCCTACAGGGTCTACAAAACCATGGACCCTTAGGCTGTCGCGAAATGCCATAGCATGCCTGGTGCACCTGCAACATTCATGAATAAAATCAGTTTAGATTGTAACAAATTGTGAGCAAGAAGTCAGACCAAGGGACGAAAGTTTCTTTATTTAAAATATTCGCATTAATGCTGTTTTCATGCACCAGTTCAGGAAATAATTTGGTTATTACAGGTAACCAAATGTATCTCTCAGAACTAACAGTGTTGTTATCTAATGAGTTATAAGATTGAATCTGGAATTTGACAGCTCAATAGTTCACCCAAACCTACCTTCCAGAAGGAAAGCAGAGGAAAAACAAACAAAAAACAAGGGGAAATAACCGTGATTGTGCAATGTTGACACTGCAAAATTTGATTGATATCCTCCTCAGTCGAGCTTCGGCAGACAGAACAAGACAACTCAGAGAGGGAAAGATGTTTAAGTTCCTCAGCATGCCTGTAGTAATGATTAAGACAGGGTTTTATCAAACAACAGTAATTGTATATACCAGTACGGATAATACGACTAAACTACTGATAAAAATATAAAGTATATAAATCTTAAAAAGCCAACCTTGACTTTATCTCTTGAGAGGCAGGGAACAACTGACACTCACCACCGGAAAGTGAAGGACTCACATGTATCACATTATTTGATTCTTCTTGCACAAATCCTGTATCAGCATAACATAAATTATTTCAATGTTTTTATTACATACATTCTGAAGAAATCTCTTTTTATTCGATGTATAAAAAGTAACTTAGTCCATTTAGGCAAAAAAATAAAGATTTGCTTTATTACGTCAGAGATCAATAAAATGTACCTAACATAATTCAAGAATAGTATAATATTTATTACCTGTGCCAGTTTTGGGAGAACGCTCTAATTTACTCATCTGTTCTCCCTCCATTATATCAAGAGATATGCTCTTGATTTTCACTCTTTTATTTTTTCCAGAATATTCTCCAAATTCATTTAATTTGGTGTCTTTAGACTTCCGAGCTGATCGACTTAAAGTTGGCTCTACCATAACAGCACTATTCATCGGATTATTATGAACAAGTCTCATACTTTTCCTTAAATCGAGCATTCTAGGATTCTCTTCGGCCAAAGGACTCAATTTTTCAGCCTTATTTTGTAAAATTTTAGCACAACTGGTTTTAGTTCTTTGGAGTACCGAGACAAGAGAAACTATTTTCGCAGGTTTCAGGGCATCATTAGTCATGCCATTAGAAATAATTCCAAAATTCCCGCAAACAACAGGCTTGTTTCTCTTGGCACAGAAAGGATGATAACTGTTTTTGTTTTTTGTTTCACATTCTTTAATCCCTATTTCGCTCAGATATTTGTACTTGGGCTGTTTTCTGGCTTCAAGGTGATTCATTGGTCCATGGTGGCCTGGGTCTACTTCATCTTCCCTATTTTTCTCAGAAAATGTTCCATTTGCATTAAAACAACTCATTGCTCGACGATGCACCGAAGCCACAGAATTTTCTTCTCTCTCTTCTGAAAAGGCTTCACTTGTCTTTGAATAGGTCACTAGTCCATGGTGGACCTGGTCCACCATGCTTTCTACTTTTTTCTTCTCAGAACATGTTTGATTAATCCGAGGACGTTTCGCAGGTCCACCACGGATCAGGCAAACAGATTTCTTATTCCGGTTTTTCTCAAGATTGGCCTCATTCATCCCAGGATGGTCCTCCGGTCTGCAATGGGCCTGGTCCACCATCTTATCTTTTCTACTCTCCATGGAAAAGACTTCATTTATCTCAGAATGATTAGTTGGTCTATAGTGGACACGTTCCATCGTTTTTTTGTCTCTCTTTACTAGTCTAACATCATTGCGCAGCTTCTTGGCCAGGCTATCAGTTGTCATCACAGGTCGCTCTCTTTTAAGGATACTAGATTTGTTGGTTGCACTTAGAGATGGTTGTATTGCTGTACAGATTTCATGCCTCTCATCAGACGAACCGCATTTCTCGACCAATGATGCCTCATCAGCTGGTACAGGTACCAAAACCCTCATGCCAGCAGAACCCAACTCCCAGTTTTTATCAGTTTCAACTGATACTTCAGTTACAGCAGGCGCTGATGACCCTGAAGATATACTTGAGATCACTTTATCACTGGTAAAGAGTTTTTCCGGCACATCTATTAATGGAAAATCTTTTCCCAAGAAATTCTTTCCGGGTGCATCCTTCCATGAGCACTCACACTGGGAAGAAAGCTTAGGTCTTTTGTTTGTATCTCCAACGATGCGGTCTTTGCCTTCTTCTAACAATAAAATTGCATGCTTATGACATCTCGAAATGCAGTGTGCCCCACAAGTAGGCAATGTTTCATGTGTACTACTGGAATAGATTTGAAAAAAAAAAAAAAAAAATGGGTGAGCATCATGCTAAAATAGCACCCTTACTGGAAGCTACTACTTGTACTAGTACTCCAGAATAGTAGAAGTTTAGAAAAGAAATAACCTGATGCATGGTGGTTTTTCACTGTCACAGATACAGCATGCACTTAACCGCTCTCTGGAACAAACCAGGCAAGTGGGTATGCACCTAACTGGAAATTTGCACACATCACTGTGATTACCGCATTGAAATTTGTGGACATGCTCCTCATGCAATGTTTTGTTGTTATTATCTTCGCCAGATGAGTTTTGGAATTTCAGATTTGAGAGGCAGCACATTCTTCCATGCAGATGGGTTGTTTCACAAACTCTTGCACATCTTTCGGGTTTATACCATGAATTTTCCGTGAGGTCAAAACCATGGTGCTTGAGGTTCTGTATCAAATAACAATGATATTTAATCAAAACAAAAGTTAGAAGATTCATGACTATCTTTGTTCTATGACATAGTGATCACTTGTTAATAAATTACAAAATAGTGCTTTACCAGGCTCTCTGAATTTGGAGAACAAGTCCTCAAAGCATCGCTAACATTGCAAGTAAATCCACCAGCGCGAGAGATATTTGAATTGGAGCCTAAGTTAGAATTCTCATCATCTATTCTGACAAAACCATTCTTGCATTTATCCAGTGCCTTTTCATCTGAGCCCCTTACAAACTCAGTACTATTTCCTAATATATCATCGCCTGATTCCACCGGATTTTTCCTCTCAAGGTGAGAGAGAAACAGAGAGATAAGTGAGTTTTTGGTTGGGTCGCTAGTAAAGTCATCAGACGGCGAGGTCCTATGCGGATGTGTATTTGTAGGAATTGTATTTACCAGAAATTGATTGAGGCGTGAGTCTTCCTTTTGAGGAATTTGCAAACGTCCTGAGTTTTCGTTTGAAGACAAACCTGCAGTCACAGTGCATCAAAGCAAATAACGCATCATTCTTTTTTTTTAAATGGTAAGCAATTGCCTACTTATTTTCGTTAAGCTAAATAAAAAGAATACAGAGAGAGAAAGAGGGGAAAAAAAAGAGAGGAGATAATACAAGCATTGTCCAAATAAAGAAAAAACACAAAAAATAACACATCATTCAACAATTGAAAAACTAATTTAGCGACAACTGGCAACAGTTTATCATATGATTTGAGCCCATTGTTTCTTTGGCTCTTTATTAGTAATGACAAGTTAGAAGAGGACAACAAAATTATATTTACAATTTCAAAATTCAGGGGTATTTGAGTTTCAATTTGGCTTAATTGAATTGGAGAAATGGTACCAAATTACTCTGACACTGCACTAGTCAGGCCATGTAGAACTATTCGAAAGATTGTATAATTACACTCACCTTTACTCACTGCAGGCTGGGAAAAGTGTGTTGCTTGCACATCAAGTGCAGTGGTGCGTTGCAAGGAAGTTGGGTTGACGACTTTTGATGAGTTATTAATAAGGTTAGGCGGTTGTCCGAGCTTCAAATCAAATCTCGAAGCAAAAGGAGAAGAAGAGATGTTTTCTTCATTCCTGGAACTATTCCCGAGACTTACACCTTGTCCCATAAAATTGGATACATTTGCACTATGGGAGACCAACTGAAACCCATTTTTTGGTATACTTGTACTGGTTTTTCCTTTTTGTGCAGCTGAGGTCCAGTTTGGTGATAAAGAGCTGCTATACTCGTTCAGATTTCTATTTAGTGCAGTACTGGTCTCTGAATTGGTGGGACCTACCTTGTGGAGCTGGTTCTGGTAAACAGTTTTGTTATTGGATCGAAAAACAGACCCATCTAGAGAACTTGATTGAATCACAGATGCTTGTAAAGATGAGTTATCAGGCCAATCCCAGTAAGTGCTATGAACCTACAGGAAACAAATTAGGAAATTGGACATTACTTGAAAATATTATGAGTAACACCCGTTTTCTTTCCTTATATTTTGTTTCAAATGGTTGTTGCAGTTGATCTAGTGCTTGAAAAAGGTCATGTTAAATAAGAAATAAGACAATTGAAACAGAAAGAAAACACTTACTCCTGGAAAATGTCGGGCCCAGCGGGAAATAGTCATGCCATTTTCCATGTACACACTTTCACCGGCCTTACTAAAAATGCCCCCGGAATGCTACAAAATGTAAATACAGTAAAAATGGTTCTTTTACATATAACGAGACTAATTACAATACACCATTCAAATTCAGGTACTTGCTTATTATTCATGAATACAAGTTTTACTACTGTAGCAGATTTTGATGCCAGTTAGATGTGGTCTGGGTACGGCTCAGCTGGACATATCAACTGATTATTGAATGCTATGCAGAGTACGAATAAGTAATGTGCGTGCACGTGCATGTTTACATATGTCTGTTAAGAGTTGCTAATACACCAGCTGATTCAGGTCCCACAAACAAAAACATCAAATGACAAAAAACAGATTCAGAAGTAAATAGCAACCTATAGTTTGGTAATAAAATTTAAATTCGCTAGATAACTTGTGCATACCTCACAAAACTTGGCCACGGACATTTTAGACCTATGACAAAGGCAAACAACTCCAAGATGTCCCGAATCAGCAAAAAACAACTCTCCAACTGAATTAAATTTGCAACAGTTATTAGCGATAATCTACAAACTAAAAATTTCTACACCCCAAGCCAACACAATGGAATCCTGGATTTAAATTGATCATTGGTAAGAAGAAGACGCACTAATTCCAAACTGTACTCCCATCTGATTCCAAATTTAAATTACTAAGAGAAAATGAGCGTCGCACGAACCAGTATTCATGCAAAAGATGAGTCGCTGGTCACCATGCCAAGATGACAATGTTGCATTAACGGGTGTTTTCTGGGGAGCCCGAAAATCCAGTGTTTGTACCCGATAAGCACTCTGGGTATGACCTATATTTCCTGATGAAAAAAAAAAGGAGATTAAAATATAAGCAATCTCTGAGATAAGTTCTGGCCAATTGAGACTGACAATTCTATGACACTAAGGAGAAGTAGTGTACCGGCACTAATTAGAACCACTGGTTACTGTTACTGGAGCAGTAGGGAACAGTTGATAACAGTACCCATAGTTGTAATAAACAGTAGGATGCTGCCAGCATACCAGTACAGGTATTAGTACAAAGATGGACCTGATACCATATTAATAGTTGATTTTTTTGTTTATTTGGCCTATTTGTTTACTGGAAAATACAATATTGTTTGATTTACATTCCTGGTCAGCCCTGTAAGATCTAGAAGCAGACAGCATGATACATCTTATATAACGCCGAAATTGTATAGCACACAGACGTACCAGTTTTTGGGAAAGTGGTTTGGAAAAGCATGTTGTGGGGGTGTTTTGCATGAGTTTGGAGAAAAGGAGGAGCAGAAGCGACAGCGAGAGCGTGGGGATTGAGTTGAAGGGCATTATGGGAATGTAGGTTGGGAGATAATAGAGGAGGAAAAGGCGGGGTTTGAAAGGCGTTGAAGAGGGGTAGAGGTAGGGGTAGGTCTTGCGAAATGGGAAGGCGTGCAGGGATTATGGAGTTCATTCCCTGAGGCTGGGAAGGAGCGGGGATCGCGGCCTCCGTCGGCACTGGCGACCAGCCGGAGCTGCATTTTGGCGGCCACGAACCGCCGTTCATGGCCCAGCGACACCGTGGATTCCAATTTGCTTTAGGGAGGGTGGTGGGATGGTTTTGACAAAGAAACAGAGCAGGTGGAATTCCAATAATTGCAGTGGGCAGTGCGAGAAAGGACTCAAAAGGAGCAAGGACTAGAACGATTTTAGAAAATTGCAGAGGAGGGGATTTTAGAGAGAGAGAGAGAGAGAGAGAGAAGGGGGGAACGGCAAAATGTTGATTGGTCTTCTGCTTTTTAGCTTTTTAGCTTTTTGCTCTCTCTCTCTCTCTCAAGTGCTGTAGTAATAGTAACAGTAACAGTAACAGTAAATGTAAATCCCTGTTTTCTGTCAGTGTGCAGATCTTTTCTTTTCGTCAGAAAGACCATATATATCACTGTTGAATGAATCCGGTGTTCTACACCGAACAAGCTCTTTTTAGATCTTATGTGACACGAGGAGGAGTATATCTTCGTGTGGTTTTCACTGGAACCCCCACGAATCCATGTCTTTGTCGACGCGTTCCACAGAATTTCGGACTTGAACTATGTCCACTTAAAAGTTAAAACGATGTTTTTAAATTCCTTTTTGCTTTTTGCTTTTTTGATGAATTTGGCATATGCAATGCAACATGCGATCAGGTATGGCATAGAAAGGAGTTTAGGTGTATCCGCATTTTCCAAGTTGCCTCTTCATGCATACCAATTGCCAAGAAACCAGTTTACAGCTGCTCAATGCTGATTGGTTCACATCGGTTAAAATCCAAATAAAATAGAAAAATTTATTTGGTTTTTAAAAATACAGACTAAATCCACCGAATTAATTAAAATCAAATCATATTAAATTTTACTTTGTTCGATTCAACTGAAATAAGAAAATTAATAAATAAATTTATCACAATTTTGATTATTTTTAATTTTTCATAAGCTCAGAAGAATTATTTATTTCAATACACAATATTTAATTAGGTTTTAGTGATTTTCATATTCAATGAGAACGAAAATATTCATAATTAATATTTTATAGGTTCAAAAGAATTATACTCCTCTTTTCGATCGGTTCGGTTTAACCGGCTTTAGTTTAGAAGTTTATAAACTGAACCAAATCAAATAATTAAACCGGTTTTAAAAAATGAACCGAACTGATCTATTTAACCCGAAAAATCGAACCGTTTAATTCGAATTTTCTCTGTTCGATTTAAAACCAATTGAACCGGACCCGATGAACACCCCTGCAATTCAGAATCCCTCCTCTTTTTTTTTTTTTTTGGAAGAATGAGTTGAAGAAGGAGGTCACAGAAAATTGAGTTGGTTTTTATTATTCTGAAATTGTTGGCTGGTTTGTAATTGTATTAAATGCAGGTTACTCTGAGCTGGAAGGGAAAAAAAGTAAAAGAGGACTTAATGGCAAATATTTCTTTCTTTTCGGTACTTTTGACGATAAATTCAGTCAGCGATGATATATTTATTTTTTCTTCTAATTTTTTAAGGAGGAATACGGCTGTTTTTTATTTTTTATTTTTTTGTATTTTATATAAACTTTAGGTAGTCAAGGCAGTTTGGCTTTAATTTTCTTTTTCTTTTTCAGATTGTCAGTGTCTGTCCTTGTTCGTAAAAAGAAGTAATAGTTTAGTCATTTTTCTAATTATGTTTTTTATGGTTGAAAATTTCAAATATGTTATAACAAGCTATACCGACATTTTTATTAATATCCAAAGTTTAATAGAAATTAATATTTATGTCCAGATTCTCGGTTTTCGCCAAAAATACCCAAGCCGGCTTACGCTCCCCCCTAAGCCGGCCATTTTGTGGCCGGCTTACCCTTTTTTTTTTACACAAATTATTTTTTTCTTGTATATAGTGTAATTTTATTTTGTTATTGTATTGTAATATTATTTTCTTAACTATTTTTCTGGGTACTTATGTCAGTCACACCGACTCAATGTATTTCAGGATGCGCCAATTGGTGTGTCTTTAATCTTTAAAACTTATTTTTGTTGTTTAACGCACTTATTCAATTGTTTTAAATATTTTTCTGTTTATTTTTTATGTTGTACTACTATTTTAATGTTGTAATATTTTATGTTTAGCATTATCATGATAATTTATTTTATCTGTAAAATATAAAAATAGTACCATAAAAGCACACATACAAAAGAACCGAAATATAGGATAATCCAAATATACCAAACATAAATAGTATACCAAATATAAATAGTACAAAACTAGCAACGATACAACTAAAACGGAGAGGGAGACCATCGCTGGGGCGGTACTCCGGCGTTCGCTCGGCGCTCGCACGACCAGGCTCTATCTCTCTCGGTCACCACAGTAGCATCGGCGGACCTGAGTAACTGCTCGGCGGTATCCCATCTGTCATCACCCGTGGAGACTGTCGGTACTGGCGGAGGTGTACCGAAGATAGATGCGGCGAACCCAGTCCCAAAGGCAGGCTGAGTATGAGACCCGCTACAACTAGCATCTCCATCATGCGGCATCTCTGTGCCATATCGGGGTACTGGCGGTGCCGACATGAAATCATCCCCGTATACCCCGAAGTCCTGGAGACTGTACGAGAGGGACTCGAGATCAGTAGTATCGGTCTCCTCAAGCGGTGGATGTGGCGGCATCTCTGCCGGGCCCTGCAATCATACACATAATTTAGTAAATTTGATCTGAATGAAGAAATTTATTAAAACCTGACAGATACTGAAGTATGACATACCTGAGTCTGTACCGGACGTCCATACTCGTCGTACCATGCCGACCACCCAGCGTTGGACAACACCCAACGATGGTAGTCCCACTCTGGATGCGAATCGGGGGAAGGTGGCATCTGAGACATCCTAACCGGGCTCTCGTCGGGCTTGGTCGGATCTATCTCGCACCAGTTGATGTTCTCTCTGGCGTCTCTCAGCATCGTGATGATCTTTCCACTATGTCTGGCATCCTCAACCCAATTCGCATTCTTTTTTAGGGTGCGGTACCCAAGCTGTCTCCAATTCTTCTTTCCCAGCAGGGCGATTCCATGCCCGCACTCCTTGATCGAGGCCAGAAGCTGGAAAAAAATTAGCATGTCAGTTCAAACCTTGATGAACTATTAAGTTAGGGAAAAACAATGTAGTTTTAGGTGCATTACCTGGCGAGCCCATGGGATGCCGTTGGGATGGTAACCATCATCGGTTTTGATCATGTCGTGGAGATGGGCACCGTAATCGCCCTGCAGATAGACACTGGCCATACAAATCTGCATGTACCAAACATCGTACCTCAACTGGGGATCCCCCTGGGTCTGAACGATCGCATCTGGCTCACGATAGAAGTCCAGATACTGGGGATCCTACGCCGTATTGTAGTAGTTTGAAAGATAGGTGCTCCAGTCTCGGTCCAGTCGCCCTCGGTGGGTCATCCTGTAAGGAAGACGTTAGTTGCAATACAAAGCTATTAAGTAATATGAGGTATTTGACAATAGGATACGACTTGTGCAGGTCTATGATCGTGAACCTTGGCAAATATGGGTCTGCGGGAATCAACGGCACTTGACCAAACTGGCGGAGTACCCGATCTGGGTAGTGGTGCTCTATTACCCAGAAGTGTATGAGTGGACCTCAGTGCAACCATATATCCCACTCTTGCTCCTGGAGACACATCCCCAACAAGAGGTCCTCCGCGTACAACTGATCGTACGGCCTCCACTCAACAAGATCGGCCGGCAAACTCTGAAGCTTTGACCGAACTGGCCTGATCCCAATAGTACCACCATGGGTCTGATCTGAGTAGTGGTGGTAACCGTGCCACTTCTTCCCGTAGACTGGCGCTCCCCAATCTGGCACCTCATTCTGGATAGGCCGGTGAACCTTTGCTTGTCCTCAAGCAAAAAGTTTCAAACTCGGGTGAAAGTGCTGGAAAACTAAATCTAAATGCAGATACAAGTCTAAATGTGAAAACCTACGTGAGTGTGCTATAGTCAAGAATTTCTAGAATCGATTCGGTTGTAATTCAAACATTCCTTTGTAAACCTTGATTCACTCCAACAATTAGTCAATTGAACTTCTTATTTTGAGATGCTTCTAACAATGGAAAGACTAATTACCTAGGTTTGATCGAATCAATTTCATTCTTTTTCCGAATTATTGCTTTTATTCAAAGTGATTTTTCTTTGCATTTGCCCTCCCCCAAGCTTGAATCAAGCTTAAGGGTAAGAAAGTTGCGAACGAAGTGTGTTGGTATGAGCAAAATTTTCTTTCTTTATTTCTAATTGGGAGACGAGCTCAAAGGCGCCCATTCGAGGCTTATTGCCAGTACTCTTATTTTCTCCATCTTTTCTCTTTTGTTTTCTCTTTTTCTTTTTCTCATTTTTTTTATTTTTTTCTTTTTCTTTTCTTTTTTTGGTTTGCTCACACCATGAATACACACATCCATTGGTATTCATTCATACCAATGGATATTCCAAACTTTCTTAATTTGAAAATCTCAATTCCTAAAGGCACAATTCAGTTTTTTCGAATAATCTCGTTCGATTCAATTCTAAGTTTGTTTCATCTTTTCCATTATTAAAAACATCTCAACCTAAGTAGTTCAATAACCAATCATGGGTTAGTTCCAATTCACTCAGGTCTATCCTAATCACAACCAAATTGTTTCAAAGTTATTCTCAATTCTAGCAATTCACACAAATTTTCACCTAACAATGCACGAAAATACGAAAAAATGTAAGAAAAATAACGATAAAGTAAATATGACCTAAATGCAAATGCAATCCCCCCAAGCTTAGCCTGAGCATTGTCCTCAATGCGTCAAGACAATAAGATAAAAGAGATAAAAGAAGCTCGGGGAAAAGAGAGCGAACCTGATCAGTCCTCAGGGTGGTCGTACCAGAGCCAGTCGCTAAACCGCTCCTCTATCCCAGTCACGCGCTGCTGGAGATCATGGAGTATGGCGCCCTGCTCACGAATGGCAGCACCCTGCTCATAGAGTGCAACACCCTGCTCCTGACGCATGCCGTACATCAGGTGGTAGACATCCTGGATGGTGGGCTCAGAGAGAGGAGGGGGGTACACAGGTCTACTGTAGGAGGTGGAGGGGCCGGCAGCGTAGGCGGAGGTGGATGGGCCAGCAGCGTAGGCGGAGGTGGATGGGCCAGCTCCATAGAATGAGGTACCTGCACCAAAGGGTGAAGGATGTACCTGCTCGAAGAAGGGGGGAGCCGGGCTGGGGAAAGGTGGCACATGAGGAGAGAGAGGATGCAGCGGCTCAAACGGAGCCTGGACTGGAGAGGTGGTGGCATCGATCATGTCCTCATTGCCCTGCGGTGGTGGTGGAGGAGGTGGAGGTGGGGCTACAGGGGCAGGCTGCACGCGGGGCGGACGGCGGAAAAACCAAGTGCTCCGGTCAGTGAAGGAGAGAGTGACCGGGAAAGGCATGACATATCTGGTATGCTGGTCAGGCATGCGCCAAGCCCAAGCACCTCGCCCATCGCGTCCTGCTGCTGACTCGATGAACTTGTAGGTGCAGAACTGAGAGAGAGAGAGAGATCGGGAGCTCCTGCACTCCTCGTCGCCGATAATCTGGAGGTGTAAGCGCTCGGCGATCAGAGTGACGTAGGCAGAGATGTAGACAGTGCCACCCGGCTTGGGCTGCCTCTGGATGTCGATCCAGTGGTGGATCATGGCGAGCATCAGATCGAGAGTGCTGTCAGGGCGCAGCATATGATCCACCAGCTGCAGATCCTCAACATTGGCGCGGGCGAACGTCTCGCCACGCGCAAAGATGGTGCAACCGAGGATACGCAGCAGGACCCGGATGACTGGATGTGGGACATTGAGCTGCTTGTACTCCTTGTTGAAAGCTGACCCGGCTGGGGCGCCAGAGATCAGCTGCCAGAAGGTGTCGCGCGTCAACTCCCCAGAGAAAGAGAGGGAATCAGTAGTCGGGTTCGGCTCAAAGCCAAACCACTCCCTCAAGTCAGACAGCCATACTCGGTGGGTCTCACTCAGCATGCGGAACCTGATGAACGGGTTGTCGTTCCGCGAGTACTTGAGCTCCAGAGAGGAAAGAAACTCCATGGTGAGCTTCTTGTATCCCCTCTGGGCGATCTCCCAAAAGGCTGGAGTGATCCCGACCCGGGTGGTGATGCGGCGGAACTCATCCTCCAGTCCCAGTGTCTGAAGAGCAGAGAAGTCAACAATCCTCGTATTGTTGATCGTCTTCGTCAGCAAGGTTTCGAAGTTCTTGAGCTGCCGACGGGTCGAAATGAGGAAGTACCGCTCGGCGTATGCGTCGGCACGCTGGGTGGCATCAGAGAGGGCCGTATCGGAGCCCATGGAGTCAGAGGCGTGGTCGGAGCTGTGATCGGAGCTGTGATCGGAGGCCTGGTCAGAGGCCTCGTCAGAGCCCTGGTCCTGGTCGGCAGATGGATGGTAGGAGGGGCTCTGCTGTGGGCTTCGGTAGACGGACTGATGGCCACTGGAGGTGGTCTCACCCTCGTAGTAGATGGGCTCCATCGCGTCCCGAAGTGAAGAACTCTGGCGAGAGCCAGACCTGGCTGCACTCTCCCTGGAGTGGCGAGAAGCGCTCGAGCCACTCCTGGACGCACTCCGGTGGGAGTGATGAGATGACGTGGGGGCGGCGGTAGGAGGGACGTCGTCTGGCCGGCCAGTGATGGAAGGGATGGTGTCGTCAGAGGGTGCGGAGGCGCGAGAGGAATGTTGACTCATCGCGTGCAGACGTTCGTGACGTTGGGTGGTAAGGGTGGGACTGGGTAGGTACGGCCTGGTCTGACCAAGTTGGTACGGCCTGGCCTGACCTAGGTAGGTACGGCCTAGCCGCACGGGTTGGTACGGGCCGTACCTAACTTGGGGTTTTGGTGTTGGCTGGTAAGGGCCGGACCAACTGGTACCAGTTTGGTGTCAATTCAGAGAGGTCGGTACGGGCCGGACCTACTTGGTACGTGTGGGCCGTACCAAGCTAGGGTTTGACAGATCAAGGGTGGAACCGAGAGAAGAAGAGAGGGATGCACGAAAAATGGGTGAAAACAAAGAAAATTGAAGAAGATGCACTAACCGAGAGCAAGGAGGTGCGGGTCGGACCGAAGAGGTGTGCGGGTCGGACCGAAGAGATGTGCGGGTCGGACCGAAGAGGTGCTGGTGGTGCGCTGATCTCCGGTGCCCCTGTGCTTCTTGTGCTCGGTTAGGGTGGAAGGAGAGGTAGATGGAGTGGAGAGGGAGAGAAAATGGAGAGGGAGAGGGAGAGAAGAGAGAGTAGATTGAGAGGTGCGGCTGGGAAGGGGAAGGGGTGCGGGTTGGATCGGGTTTAAAAAGAAAAAGGCGGCAGGTATGGCGTCGGTTCGCGTCCCTGACCTAGGTACGGCCTGGCCGTACCAAATTGGTGCGGGCCGTACCAACCTTTAAATTTTCAGGCCGTACCAATGTGGTATGGCCTAGCCGTACCAACCTCAAAAATTTTCGTTTCTCGTTCTCGTGACTTCTCAAGCCGCTCGTGATGCAATGCAGAAGAATGAATGCATGTCTATCTGTTCCTAAG
This sequence comes from Carex myosuroides, assembly GCA_028015225.1. NCBI lineage: Eukaryota > Viridiplantae > Streptophyta > Magnoliopsida > Poales > Cyperaceae > Carex > Carex myosuroides. The sequence goes on from CM051471.1 coordinate 731,289, forward strand.
ATGCAAAACAGGTAAAAATGGCTTGGGCTGCCTCCCAAGGAGCGCTCGTTTTAGGTCTCGAGCTCGACCTTCTCTCTTCAGGCTTTGATTGGAAATAGATCAGGAGGCACTGGTGGGATCACCCACTTCGGAGGTACACAGACCATGCGATCACACTCTTGCATCAGAAGAATCCGCAAGATTCCCATCAAGTTCTTGATCGAGCGCCCGATCGCGCTTTTGTGTGCTTCAAATTTCTCCAAGAGTGTAGCAGTCCGATCGGGTTCAAGATCTGCACTTATGATCACATGACGACATCTATCTGGGTCTAGAAGCTCATACCTGAGGTGAAGAGGCTTGAGCCCAAGAGTCAGCCGCTCTGTCTGGGTCTTGACGCGGGTCGCATCAGGTGGAATGGCATCGCATGTTGACCAATCCGACTCGCTTCCTTTGGTCTCCAGGTCATCAGAACACGGCATGCGGGTCGCATCGGGTGGTGTGCGGGTCGCGTCCATATGCTCTTCAGGTGGAGATGCGGGTCGTGTCTCAATGATGCGGGTCGCGTCAAGTGCGGTCTGGTCTGTTGGCTGGGCTGGTCCTTCGCATTCTGGCTGAGCTGGCAGCTTTTCAGGTTGAGATTGGCGTGAGGTGATGATGTGACTCAACTGCTCCAACAGCTTGTTTTGAGCGGCCATCTGTGTGGACATGTTTTGCAACTGTTCCCACAGCATCTGGTTCACCTTCCCTTGCTCGTGTATGAATTCGATCTCAGCGGGATCAACGTACGGCTCGGGTGGGTCGGGTTGGAATACGCAATTGTTCGAGTCATCGAATGGTGCAGGGTCGTAGAAATTGCAATTGTTGTTGCTGAGATAGCCGTCCTGCTCCAATTCCTCTTCCCAATCCGCCAGTGGGCAATACTCGTAAGAGTGTCTCCTGTCCCCACACATGACACAACTCTGCGGTTGTTGCTCGACTGCCATCACACTCAGCTTGTCCATCGCCCTCTGCATGGCTTCCTCTAGCTCGGCAGCTCTAGAATATAGAGCTGCGATCATGGCCTCCTCTAGCTCGGCAGCTCTAGCATATAGAGCTGCGATCTGATCAGCTTTGGATCGGCCGCCTCCTCCAGCTCGAGAACTGTCGCGGCCAAACCAATGTTGGTCTGTCGTCATGTTGTACATGAGAGCCATGGTGTCTCGAGCTCCTCAGATAGTAATCGCCATAGTGTTCCTGAAAAAGAGAAAATAAATAAATAAAAGAAGCAAAATAAAAGAAAATAAAGGATACAAGATAAAATCTAGATTAACTAAGTAAGGTAAAATCTAACTAGGCAATTGGTTACCGTCCCCGGCAACGGCGCCAAAAACTTGGTGCGCGCAAAGCGCAACGCAAGTTTCGGTACGCTTGAGGGCGTACCTTTTAAAACCGCGTTTACACTTCACGAGTAAGGGTTGCAAGTGCACAACCCCTATCGAGTAGTATAATCGGGTATCGATCCACAGGGACGGTTAATTGCGAGGTTAGATTCTATCAAACTCAATTAAAAACTAGAAGTGAGAAAGGTTTGGTTTGGTGTTTAATTTCCTAAAGGGTCAGATCAAACAATTCAAGAAGATGTAATAAAATGCTAGAAGAAATGTAAATTGTGTTTTGATTATGGATAAAAGGCGTTTCCAGGGTTTCAGACTTCATCTCTGATCTGCCTCTAGTGGTACGGCCCGTACCAAGTTGGTACGGCTAGGCCGTACTTCACTTGGTAAGGCAAGGCCGTACCACCCTGGTAAGACCCGTACTGGCTTCCCAGAACAGAACCTACCAGTTCGAGTGAATGCATTTCCTTGCTGGTACCTTGTGCTAAACTCTTTAGAAAGGTTCAATTGACCATACCTAAGGTTCCTAACCCTCAACCATCGTTTGTTGGATCAAGATCTAGGTTGGAATGCAATTGATTGCCTTTTAGGGATTTCTACACCTCAACTCTCGTGTGTTGGTACAGATCTACCCTAGCTGGTTGATTGGAGATCTAAGGCACCCTCTAATCTGTCGATTAGAGGAGAATTCAACCTCTCGGCTTCAATTCGAACTATTCTACCCTAAGCATTTGATTTGGATGAGAGATTGAGATGATCACATGACCTTGATAGGTTCGATCTAAACCTAGAGGCACATCATACAACAATCACAGCAAGCAAAGCAAAAGATATCAAAGTAAATCACAATCAATCAAACTAAAGAGTTCATACAAGATGCAAGTCAAAGAAAGTCAAAACAAATCAAGAATCAATCTCTAACCCTAGAAACTAAAAGAACTACTCACAGCACATGATCTGATCTAAAAATACAATAAGAGGGATAGAGATAGCCATGGATCGAAGGGATCGAGAGGAGGAAGCTAGATCCGTCGAGTTTCGCCTCTTCCTCTTCCTTCCTTCTTGCTCCTAGCTCCTTAGCTCTCTTTCTCTCTCTTACTGTGCTCTCAAATCGATCTGGAATGGAATCGATGTCGAAATTGGAGAGTTCCCCGCCTTAAATAGCCCCTGCCCAAATTTGAATCTGTCAGGACGCCTTCATGTACGGCCCGTACCAATTTGGTACGGCCTGGCCGTACCAGGCGTGAAGAGCTGAAAATGGCTAAGTAAGGTCCGACCCGTACCAAGCCTGGTAAGGGCCGTACCTCATCATGTGAATCGCCATTTCTTCGTGTGTTTTGCTCCAAACCTGCAGAAAACAAACAAACACTCAGCAGTACCAAATTCTAAAGATATAACAATGAGATGCACATGATTCTGGTGAATTATGGCACGAATCTGGTACTAAAACAGGCCTAAAATAGACTAAATATGCGAGGTATCAGCCGGCCCACCGGTAGCCGTGACCACGACAAGTGCTGAAGCAGGAGTACCGGCCCGTACATCTGCTTCGCATTCTTCTGCATTTTCAAGATCATTAGACGTCAGTATATTTTGATGGATTGATTGATTAAATAATTTACTAAGAAAAGAGTTGGAGACTTACCTCACTACTACGGCACATGTGGGAGTATAGATGGGCTAGGACAGCCCCACCCCTGTTGTACGGCGACGGCTGCTCAAGGTCTCACAGCAGCGGGAGATACATGTTCGCGCAGAAGTGCAACGCAAGTTTCGGTACGCTTGAGGGCGTACCTTTTAAAACCGCGTTTACACTTCACGAGTAAGGGTTGCAAGTGCACAACCCCTATCGAGTAGTATAATCGGGTATCGATCCACATGGACGGGCAATTACTAGGTTAGAATCTACCAAACTCAATTAAAAACTAGAAGTGAGAAAGATTTGGTTTGGTATTTAAGTTCCTAAAAGATCAATTTAAACAAATCTGACAATGCAAACAGATGTAATAAAATGCTAGAAGAAATGTAAACTGTGTTTTGATTATGGATAAAAGGCGTTTCCAGGGTTTCAGACTTCATCTATGATCTGCCTCTAGTGGTACGGCCCGTACCAAGTCGGTACGGCTAGGCCGTACTTAACTTGGTAAGGCAAGGCCGTACCACTCTGGTAAGACCCGTACTGGCTTCCCAGAACAGAGCTTACCAGTTCGAGTTGATGCATTTCCTTGCTGGTACCTTGTGCTAAACTCTTTGGAAAGGTTCAATTGACCAGACCTAAGGTTCCTAAGCCTCAACTGTCGTTTGTTGGATCAAGATCTAGGTTGGAATGCAATTGATTGCCTTTTAGGGATTTCTACACCTCAATTCTCATGTGTTGGTACAGATCTACCCTAGCTGGTTGATTGGAGACCTAAGGCACCCTCTAATCTGTCGATTAGAGGAGAATTCAACCTCTCGGCTTCAATTCGAACAAGTCTACCCTAAACAATTGATTTGGTTGAGAAATTGAGATGATCACATGACCTTGATAGGTTTGATCTAGACCTAGAGGTTCATCATACACAATCACAGCAATCAAAGCAAGAGATGGCAAAGAAAATCACAATCAATCAATCAAAAGAGTTCATACAAGATACAAGTCAAAGAAAGTCAAAGCAAATCAAGAATCCATCTCTAAACCCTAGAAACTGAAATAACTACTCACAGCACATGATCTAATCTAAAAATACAATAAAAGGGATAGAGAAAGCCATGGATCGAAGGGATCGAGAGGAGGAAGCTTGATCCGTCGAGTTTCGCCTCTTTCCTCTTCCTTCCTTCTTGCTCCTAGCTCCTTAGCTCTCTTTCTCTCTCTTACTGTGCTCTCAATTAGATCTGGAATGGAATGGATGTCGAAATTGGAGAGTTCCCCGCTTTAAATAGCCTCTGCCAAAATTTGAATCTGTCAGGCCACCTTTAGGTACGGCCCGTACCAAAGTGGTACGGCCTGGCCGTACCAGGCGTGATGAGCTGAAATCGGCTAAGTCCGGTAAGACCCGTACCAAACCTGGTAAGGGCCGTACCAGATCATCCCAAATCGTCGTTTCTTCGTGTGTTTTGCTCCAAGCCTGCAGAAAACAAACAAACACCCAGCAGTACCAAATTCTAAAGATATATCGATGAAATGCACATGATTCTGGTGAATTAGGGCACGAATCTGGTACTAAAACAGGCCTAAAATATACTAAATATGCGAGGTATCAAATTCCCCCAAGCTGAACCTTTGCTTGTCCTCAAGCAAAAAGTTTCAAACTCGGGTAAAAGTGCTGGACAACTAAATCTAAATGCGGATACAAGTCTAAATGTGAAAACTTACATGATTGCTACAATAAAAGAACGCAAGAATCTTTTTGCTATGATTCGGACTTCCCTTGGTCAATTGTGATTCACCTCACAAATTGATTAATAAAACCTCAAACTCTAAATGTTTCAAGTCTTGTGTTCGCGTAGAAGCGCAACGCAAGTTTCAGTACGCTTGAGGGCGTACCTTTTAAAACCGCGTTTACACTTCACGAGTAAGGGTTGCAAGTGCACAACCCCTATCGAGTAGTATAATCGGGTATCGATCCACAGGGACGGACAATTACTAGGTTAGAATCTACCTAACTCGATTAAAAACTAGAAGTGAGAAAGATTTGGTTTGGTATTTAATTTCCTAAAAAGGTCAATTCAAACAATTCAAACAATTCAGAAAGATGTAATAAAATGCTAGAAGAAATGTAAATTGTGTTTTGATTATGGATAAAAGGCGTTTCCAGGGTTTCAGACTTCATCTATGATCTGCCTCTAGTGGTACGGCCCGTACCAAGTCGGTACGGCTAGGCCGTACTTAACTTGGTAAGGCAAGGCCGTACCACTCTGGTAAGACCCGTACTGGCTTCCCAGAACAGAGCTTACCAGTTCGAGTTGATGCATTTCCTTGCTGGTACCTTGTGCTAAACTCTTTGGAAAGGTTCAATTGACCAGACCTAAGGTTCCTAAGCCTCAACTGTCGTTTGTTGGATCAAGATCTAGGTTGGAATGCAATTGATTGCCTTTTAGGGATTTCTACACCTCAATTCTCATGTGTTGGTACAGATCTACCCTAGCTGGTTGATTGGAGACCTAAGGCACCCTCTAATCTGTCGATTAGAGGAGAATTCAACCTCTCGGCTTCAATTCGAACAAGTCTACCCTAAACAATTGATTTGGTTGAGAGATTGAGATGATCACATGACCTTGATAGGTTTGATCTAGACCTAGAGGTTCATCATACACAATCACAGCAATCAAAGCAAGAGATGGCAAAGAAAATCACAATCAATCAATCAAAAGAGTTCATACAAGATACAAGTCAAAGAAAGTCAAAGCAAATCAAGAATCCATCTCTAAACCCTAGAAACTGAAATAACTACTCGCAGCACATGATCTGATCTAAAAATACAATAAAAGGGATAGAGAAAGCCATGGATCGAAGGGATCGAGAGGAGGAAGCTTGATCCGTCGAGTTTCGCCTCTTTCCTCTTCCTTCCTTCTTGCTCCTAGCTCCTTAGCTCTCTTTCTCTCTCTTACTGTGCTCTCAAATAGATCTGAAATGGAATGGATGTCGAAATTGGAGAGTTCCCAGCTTTAAATAGCCTCTGCCAAAATTTGAATCTGTCAGGCCGCCTTTAGGTACGGCCCGTACCAAATTGGTACGGCCAGGCCGTACCAGGCGTGATGAGCTGAAAAATGGCTAAGTCCGGTAAGACCCGTACCAAACTTGGTAAGGGCCGTACCAGATCATCCCAAATCGTCGTTTCTTCGTGTGTTTTGCTCCAAGCCTGCAGAAAACAAACAAACACTCAGCAGTACCAAATTCTAAAGATATATCGATGAAACGCACATGATTCTGGTGAATTAGGGCACGAATCTGGTACTAAAACAGGCCTAAAATAGACTAAATATGCGAGGTATCATCTTGCAAAGTTGATTACTCGAATTTATCGATTTATCATTCTTTCACTAAACTATGCCTTCGTTTATAGAGATTTTCCCTTTTTGGCACCCCCAAGCTTGAATCAAGCTTAGGTTAGAAAGTTGCGGACTTCGTGTGTTGATATGTGCAAAAATTTTATTTTTTTTTCATTTCTAATTGGGAGACGAGCTCAAAGGCGCCCATTCAAGGCTTATTGCCAGTACTCTTATGTTCTCCATCTTTTCATCTTTTTTTTTTCTTTCTTTCTTTTTTTTCTTTTTTTTCTTTTTTTCGCACATACCATGAATACACACATCCACTAGTGTTCATTCACACCAACGGATATCCCAACTTTTCTTTATTTGAAATCCCTATTTCCACATTTGAAAGGCACAATTCGGTTTCTAAATGCTATCTCGACATTCAAGTTTCCAATTTTACAAATCTCAAACCATTTGTTCGTAATCAGTTTTGTTTGGTCAATTATGAGGTTAGTTCTAATTTCCCAAGGTCATCCAACTCACAAACAAAAGTTTTCAAACAAGTCCCTAATCCTAGCAATCACACAAATTTATCACCTAAATGCAAAATTTTTGAAAAAGAAACATGTCTAAATGCAGATACAATTTTCTTCTATTCCACCCCCCCAAGCTTGAATGAAGCATTGTCCTCAATGCTTGAATCTACACAAGGCAAAAGTAAATAGAAGAAAATATGGAAACTTACTAGATGGTGAGTGATACCTCGCATATTTAGTCTATTTTAGGCCTGTTTTAGTACCAGATTCGTGCCATAATTCACCAGAATCATGTGCATTTCATCGATATATCTTTAGAATTTGGTACTGCTGAGTGTTTGTTTGTTTTCTGCAGGTTTGGAGCAAAACACACGAAGAAATGGCGATTCACATGATGAGGTACGGCCCTTACCAGGCTTGGTACGGGTCGGACCTTACTTAGCCATTTTCAGCTCTTCACGCCTGGTACGGCCAGGCCGTACCAAATTGGTACGGGCCGTACATGAAGGCGTCCTGACAGATTCAAATTTGGGCAGAGGCTATTTAAGGCGGGGAACTCTCCAGATTTGGTATCCAATTCATTCCAGATAGATCTGAGAGCTCAGTAGGAGAGAGAAAGAAGGCTAAGGAGCTGAAAGCAAGAAGGAAAGAAGAGGAAGAGGCGAAACTCGACGGATCTAGCTTCCTCCTCCATCTCCCTTCAATCCATGGCTATCTCTCTTCCTCTTATTGTATTTTTAGACATTGCTATGTGCTGTGAGTAGATCATTTTAGTTTCTAGGGTTAGAGATCGAATCTTGATTTGTTTTGACTTTCTTTGACTTTTACTTTGTATGAACTCTTTAGTTTGATTGATTGTGATTTTCATTGTTATATCTTGCTTTGCTTGCTGTGATTGTTGTATGATGTCCCTTTAGGTTTAGATCGAACCTATCAAGGTCATGTGATCATCTCAATCTCTCATCCAATTCAAGTACATAGGGTAGAATAGTTCGAATTGAAGCCGAAAGGTTGAATTCTCCTCTAATCGACAGATTAGAGGGTGCCTTAGACATCTAATCAATCAGCTAGGGTAGGTCTGTACCAACATACGATGGTTGAGGTGTAGAAACCCTAAAAGGCTCTCAATCGCATTCCAACCTAGATCTTGATCCAACAAACGACGGTTGAGGGTTAGGAACCTTAGGTATGGTCAATTGAACCTTTCTAAAGAGTTTAGCACAAGGTACCAGCAAGGAAATGCATTTACTCGAACTGGTAGGTTCTGTTCTGGGAAGCCGGTACGGGTCTTACCAGGGTGGTACGGCCTAGCCTTACCAAGTGAGGTACGGCCTAGCCGTACCTACTTAGTACGGGCCGTACCACTAGAGGCAGATCAGAGATGAAGTCTTAAACCCTGGAAACACCTTTTATCCATAATCAAAACACAATTTACATTTGTTCTAAACATTTTGTTACATCTTCTTCAATTGTCTGAACAGTTTGATTTGATACCTTAGGAAATTAAATACCAAACAAAACCTTTTCAACTTCTAGTTTTCAATCAAGTTTAGATAGAACTTAACCGAGTGATTAGCCGTCTCTGAGGATCGATACCCGATTATACTACACGGCAGAGGTTGTGCACTTGCATCCTTTACTCGTGGAGTGTTAACGAGGTTTAAAAGGTACGCTTTCAAGCGTGCCGAAACTTGCGTTGCGCTTTGCTGCGAACAAGTTTTTGGCGCCGTTGCCGGGGACGGTAACCAATTGCTTAGTTAGGTTTTATCTTACTTAGTTGATCTAGATTTTATCTTGTATCTTTATTGCTTTTCTTATTCAAAAAAAAAAAAAAATACTAAAAACTGGCTTTTGAACCCCCCCCTGCAGGCAAATACAGGCTGACATACAATCTGAGAAGCAAGGGGCCCACTGTTCGATCAAACTCCTCCAGACTCATCCGACACTGCTCAGCCACCCCCTGGTACGACCCGTACCAACTCAGGCACGGCCAGGCCGCACCAATCTGGTCCGACCCGTACCAATTCAGGCACGACCAGGCCGCACCAATCTGGTCCGACCCGTACCATCTGAGGAGCTCAAGATGTACATGGTGACAGACCGACATTGGTATGGCCGCGACAATTTTCAAGCTGGAGGAGGTGGCCGATCCGAAGCTGATCAGATCACAGCTCTATATGCTAGAGCTGCCAAGCTAGAGGAAGCCATGATCGCAGCTCTACATGCCAAAGCTGCCAAGCTGGAGGAGGCCGTAGAGAGTTATTCAATCAGACTGAGCACGAGAGCAGCCAGAAACCAGCAACCACAGCCATGTGCCATATGTGGGGACAGGAGACACTCTTATGAGTATTGCCCACTGGCTGATTGGAGTGAGGAACAGGAGCAGGATGGCTATATCAGCAACAACAATTGCAATTTCTACGACCCTGCACCATTCGATGACTCGAACAATTGCGCATTCCAACCCGATCCACCCGAGCCGTACATTGATCCCGCTGAGATCGAATTCATACACGAGCAAGGGAAGGTGAACCAGATGCTGTGGGAACAGTTGCAAAACATGTCCACACAGATGGCCGCTCAACAAAATCAAATGGCTGCCCAAAACAAGTTGCTGGAGCAATTGAGTCACATCATCATCTCACGCCAATCTCAACCTGCAAAGCTGCCAGCTCAGCCAGAATGCGAAGGACCAGCCCAGCCAACAGACCAGACCGCACTTGACGCGACCCGCATCATTGAGACACGACCCGCATCACCCACGGAAGAACATGTGGACCCAGGTTGCATCGAGCCAAGTCGACCTGCATCTCCACCTGAAGAGCATGTAGACGAGACCCGCACGCCACCTGATGCGACCCGCATGCCGTGGTCTGATGACCTGGAGACCAAAGGAAGCGATTGGGATTGGTCAGCATGCGATGCCATTCCACCTGATGCGACCCGCGTCAAGACCCAGACAGAGCGGCTGACTCCTGAGCTCAAGCCTCCAGCAGCTCACCTCAGGTACGAGTTTCTAGACCCAGATAGATGTCGTCATGTAATCATAAGCGCAGATCTTGAACCCGATCGGACTGCTACACTCTTGGAGAAATTGGAAGCGCACAAAAGCGCGATCGGGCGCTCGATCAAGAACTTGATGGGAATCTTGCGGATTCTTCTGATGCAAGAGTGTGATCGCATGGGCCGTGTACCTCAGAAGTGGGTGCTCCCACCAGTGCCACCTGATCCACCTCCCACCGATGACTGAGCGGGTATGTTTTCTCTTTCCCTTTTGCTTCTATATCTCTTTATCTTTCAGTCTTGAAGCATTGAGGACAATGCTCAGGCTAAGCTTGGGGGGGAAGACGACTTTTGTATCTTAGGATTTACTTTTGTGTTTTAGGATTTATTTTGATTGCACTTAGGTCATTTTTACTTTTCTCTTGCATTGTTAGGTGAAAAATTTGCGTGAATTGCTAGAATTGAGAATAACTTTGAAACAATTTGGTTGTGATTAGGATAGACCTGAGTGAATTGGAACTAACCCATGATTGGTTATTGAACTACTTAGGTTGAGATGTTTTTAATAATGGAAAAGATGAAACAAACTTAGAATTGAATCGAACGAGATTATTCGAAAAAACTGAACTGTGCCTTTAGGAATTGGGATTTTCAAATTAAGAAAGTTTGGAATATCTATTGGTATGAATGAATACCAATAGATGTGTGTATTCATGGTATGAGCAAACCAAAAAAAAAAAAAAAAAAAAAAAGAAGAAAAAAAAAAAAAAAAAAAAAAAAAAAAAAAAAAAGATGGAGAACATAAGAGTACTGGCAATAAGCCTCGAATGGGCGCCTTTGAGCTCGTCTCCCAATTAGAAATAAAGAAAGAAAATTTTGCTCATACCAACACACTTCGTTCGCAACTTTCTTACCCTTAAGCTTGATTCAAGCTTGGGGGAGGGCAAATGAAAAGAAAAATCACCTTGAATAAAAGCACTGATTCGGAAAAAGAATGGAATTGTTTCGATCAAACCTAGGTAATTAGTCTTTCCATTGTTAGAAGCATCTCAAAATAAGAAGTTCAATTGATCAATTGGTGGAGTGAATCAAGGTTTATAAAGGGATATTTGAATTACAACCGAATCGATTCTAGAAATTCTTGACTATAGCAAATTCACGTAGGTTTTCACATTTAGACTTGTATCTGCATTTAGATTTAGTTGTCCAGCACTTTTACCCGAGTTTGAAACTTTTTGCTTGAGGACAAGCAAAGGTTCAGCTTGGGGGAATTTGATACCTCGCATATTTAGTCTATTTTAGGCCTGTTTTAGTACCAGATTCGTGCCATAATTCACCAGAATCATGTGCATTTCATCGATATATCTTTAGAATTTGGTACTGCTGAGTGTTTGTTTGTTTTCTGCAGGTTTGGAGCAAAACACACGAAGAAATGGCGATTCACATGATGAGGTACGGCCCTTACCAGGCTTGGTACGGGTCGGACCTTACTTAGCCATTTTCAGCTCTTCACGCCTGGTACGGCCAGGCCGTACCAAATTGGTACGGGCCGTACATGAAGGCGTCCTGACAGATTCAAATTTGGGCAGAGGCTATTTAAGGCGGGGAACTCTCCAGATTTGGTATCCAATTCATTCCAGATAGATCTGAGAGCTCAGTAGGAGAGAGAAAGAAGGCTAAGGAGCTGAAAGCAAGAAGGAAAGAAGAGGAAGAGGCGAAACTCGACGGATCTAGCTTCCTCCTCCATCTCCCTTCAATCCATGGCTATCTCTCTTCCTCTTATTGTATTTTTAGACATTGCTATGTGCTGTGAGTAGATCATTTTAGTTTCTAGGGTTAGAGATCGAATCTTGATTTGTTTTGACTTTCTTTGACTTTTACTTTGTATGAACTCTTTAGTTTGATTGATTGTGATTTTCATTGTTATATCTTGCTTTGCTTGCTGTGATTGTTGTATGATGTCCCTTTAGGTTTAGATCGAACCTATCAAGGTCATGTGATCATCTCAATCTCTCATCCAATTCAAGTACATAGGGTAGAATAGTTCGAATTGAAGCCGAAAGGTTGAATTCTCCTCTAATCGACAGATTAGAGGGTGCCTTAGACATCTAATCAATCAGCTAGGGTAGGTCTGTACCAACATACGATGGTTGAGGTGTAGAAACCCTAAAAGGCTCTCAATCGCATTCCAACCTAGATCTTGATCCAACAAACGACGGTTGAGGGTTAGGAACCTTAGGTATGGTCAATTGAACCTTTCTAAAGAGTTTAGCACAAGGTACCAGCAAGGAAATGCATTTACTCGAACTGGTAGGTTCTGTTCTGGGAAGCCGGTACGGGTCTTACCAGGGTGGTACGGCCTAGCCTTACCAAGTGAGGTACGGCCTAGCCGTACCTACTTAGTACGGGCCGTACCACTAGAGGCAGATCAGAGATGAAGTCTTAAACCCTGGAAACACCTTTTATCCATAATCAAAACACAATTTACATTTGTTCTAAACATTTTGTTACATCTTCTTCAATTGTCTGAACAGTTTGATTTGATACCTTAGGAAATTAAATACCAAACAAAACCTTTTCAACTTCTAGTTTTCAATCAAGTTTAGATAGAACTTAACCGAGTGATTAGCCGTCTCTGAGGATCGATACCCGATTATACTACACGGCAGAGGTTGTGCACTTGCATCCTTTACTCGTGGAGTGTTAACGAGGTTTAAAAGGTACGCTTTCAAGCGTGCCGAAACTTGCGTTGCGCTTTGCTGCGAACAAGTTTTTGGCGCCGTTGCCGGGGACGGTAACCAATTGCTTAGTTAGGTTTTATCTTACTTAGTTGATCTAGATTTTATCTTGTATCTTTATTGCTTTTCTTATTCAAAAAAAAAAAAAAATACTAAAAACTGGCTTTTGAACCCCCCCCTGCAGGCAAATACAGGCTGACATACAATCTGAGAAGCAAATACTAAAAACTTGCGTTGCGCTTTTGTGAGCTTCTAATTTCTCCAAGAGCGTAGCAGTCCGATCGGGTTCAAGATCTGCACTTATGATCACAGGACAACATCTAGCTGGGTCTAGAAACTCATACCTGAGGTGAGCTGCTGGAGGCTTGAGCTCAGGAGTCAGCCGCTCTGTCTGGGTCTTGACGCGGGTCGCATCAGGTGTCGTGCGGGTCGCATCAAGTGAAATGGCATCGCGTGCTGACCAATCCGACTTGCGTCCCTCGGTTTCCAGGTCTTCAGACCACGGCATGCGGGTCGCATCAGGTGGCGTGCGGGTCGCATCCACATGCTTTTCAGGTGGAGATGCGGGTCGACTTGGCTCGATGCGCCCTGGGTTCACATGTTCTTCAGCAATGACTGCCGGTCGAGTCAGGACTGTCGGTCGAGTCAGGCTAGGGTTCTCTTCTTCAGGTGGTGAAGCGGGGCGCTAGTCCTTGATGCGGCTCGTGTGCAGTGCGGTCTGGTTTGTTGGCTGAGCTGGTCCTTCGCATTCTGGCTGAGCTGGCAGCTTTCCAAGTTGAGATTGGCGTGAGATGATGATGTGGCTCAATTGCTCCAACAACTTGTTTTGAGCGGCCATTTGTGTGGACATGTTTTGCATCTGTTCCCACATCATCTGGTTTATCTTCCCTTGCTCGTGTATGAATTCGATCTCAGCGGGATCAATGTACGGCTCGGGTGGATCGGGTTGGAATACGCAATTGTTCGAGTTATCAAACGGTGCTGTGTCGTAGCAATAGCCATCTTGCTCCTGTTCCTCATCCCAATCCGCCAGTGGGCAATACTCGTAAGAGTGTCTCCAGTCCCCACACATGACACAACTCTGCGGTTGTTGCTTGTCACACCCCAGGACAACCCGCCGCGCATTTATGCGCCAGGCGTTAAGCACATCACATACATTATCAATAACACAACCAAATAAGCCACTATATTAAAAATAAACAAGGTTCATAAACACACAAAGGGGAAAATATGTCAGACATGGCTAGTCAAACAGTTACCGCCATGTCTGCATCATATATGATTCATACAAATATAAATTAAAAACAAATAGTGGCTACTCTTAATAGTTTCCGCTAAATTTTCTCACTCACGGCCTTCCTCCATGTCTCCTTCTTCATTTCCTGGAACCCACATAAAAGTGGAAACAAAACGGGTGAGAGATCGAACTATCTCTCAGTGCGGGATTTAGTTCCAGCCCGGTGCTTTTACAAATGAATGCATTAAATACCCAAATAACACAAAAGTAAAGGTTTTGAAATAACCCCCAATTTTCCTATCAATTCAGACATGCAATCTTTTCAAAACATTCTCGGTTCTGTTCCTGTTTCTCTTTAAAATTCTCACACTCCGGGTTCGCCACACATGGACAATCCGGCCTTTCTCCTTTGGGAATCCATGCCCGTACATGAAAACTTAGTTGGAGTCGCCACACGAGGACGAGCTGTTCTGTTCTGTTCTGTTCTGTTCTGTTCTTACTCCGGATCACCACACACGGATAATCCGGCCTTTCTCTCTGAGAACCCATGCCCATGCAGGATAGCCCAAAGAGTCGCCACACGAGGACGAATCTAGAAGGGTCGTTGCGGGGACCCAACCGGCAGATCGCCACACACGGACGATCCGATTTTCGAAAACACATGCAGAACCGCCACACAGGGACGGCCCCAATTTAAAACAGTTCATTAAAACTTTCCTTGTTCACATTCACACTATCCTGTCAGTTCAAATCAATGCATCCAAAAAGCTCCTAACATGCAATTCTACACAAAACAAAAGAGAATTCGACATTCTCAACATGCAGATCATCTACCAGATTGGGAGAAAGGATTACCTACCTTAATCCACGCATTTCTTATTATTTGTAAAAAGACCAGGAAACCCGCACCTGTATTCTCAGTGATCTCGCGTGTGTCGAAATCTCGTGTATTCTCGGCGTCTCCTAGAACCTCGCGGGTTGCTCCTAAGTTTATAAACGCTTGATTAGGTTCTTAATTCTATTCGTATTTAATTCAATTGTCATCTAAACCTTTTAAATAAAGTCCTTAAATGGGTTAATGGGTTTCGGTTTCGGGTTAATGGATGTATGGATTTCGGCTAGGGTTAGGGTTTCGACTGAGTAGGTACGGCCTGGTCTGACCTAGTTGGTACGGTCTGGTCTGACCTAGTTGGTACGGCCTGGTCGGACCTAGGTAGGTACGGCCTAGCCGCACGGCCTGGTACGGACCGTACCAAATTTTAGGGTTTTGGGTTTTGGCCGGCCAAGGAAAAAAAAAAGGAAGAAAGTCGGCCAACAAAGGGAAAAGGAGGGGGAAAAAAAAAGCCAGAGGGTTGCGGCTAGGGTTTTCCTTCGGTTCAGCGGCAGCCAAGGGACAAGAGAGGCGGTAGAGAGAGGAAGGGATGGGGTTCGGTTGGGGTAGAGAGGGAGGGCGGCGGCAAGGAGAGAGGGCAGCGGCGAAGAGGCAGCGGCCAGGGTGGAGTTCGGCTTGGCCTTGTGGCCGGCGGCAGTCAAAGAGGGAGGGGGGAAAGTTTCGGCCAAAGAGAAAAAGAGAGAAAAAGAAAGAAAAAGAAAACTTACAGAATAATTGTAAATGGAGAGGAATGAGAAGAGAGAAGGGATTGGGTTGCTTATATTATTGGATATGGGCTGAATTTAGGTTTGGGCCATGCTAAATTGAGTTTGCTAAATTAAAAGAAAACAAATTTTGACATCTATTAAATATATGTTGCTAAAACGAACCGTCATTTCTTCTCATTTTTACTATTTATTATATTTTTATTCCTATAATTTGCTGATTATTAATTTAATTCCTATTTATTATTTTCTAAATTGGATTTTATAAAAATTAATTCATACCCATATTGAGAAGCGTTACATCCTCCCCCCCTTGGAAATCCTGTTCAGCCCCCTGAACAGCCTCGGTGTCTATGTCTTCGAACAATTCTGGGTATGTGGCACGCATCGTCTCCTCCATTTCCCAAGTCGCTTCTCGGCTGGTGTGTCGTCCCCATTGTACTAAGACCTGTTTAATGGTCTTTCGCCGGAGACTTATTTCTTTGGTGTCTAGTATTTTCATGGGTCGTTCTTCATACACTAAGGTTTCATCTAACCTCAGATTTGAAAAGTCGAGGATGTGGGAAGGGTCTCGGACATATTTCCGTAGTTGAGACACATGGAAGACTGGATGTACTTTGTCTAGGGCCGGCGGTAACGCTAGCTCATAGGCAAGTGGTCCGATGCGTCGAAGAATTTCAAACGGTCCAACAAATCTAGGACTTAATTTCCCTGCTACACCGAACCGTCTTACTCCCCTCCTTGGAGAGACCTTCAACCAAACATGGTCCCCGGTTTCGAATTCCAATGGTCGTCTCCTCAAATCCGCGTACTTCTTCTGTCTGTCTCGAGCAGTGCTTAGTCTGTCTAGGATCAGTTGAGTTCTGTCTGCGCAATCCTTTACCATTTCTGGCCCTGTTGGTAGTTGTTCCCCGTGGTTTCCCCACCACAAGGGGGTTTTCCAACGATGTCCACACCAGGCTTCAGATGGTGCCATGCCGATACTGGCATGGTAACTATTATTGTATGCAAACTCGGCCATGGTCAAGTGGTCTGCCCACGAGCCTTGGAAGTTAATAGCACACGCTCTTAGCATATCCTCTAAAGTTTGAATTGTACGTTCTGACTGGCCGTCGGTCTGAGGGTGATGAGCGGTACTGAAATTGAGCCGGGTTCCCATTGCCTCCTGGAAGCTCTTCCAAAAATGCGAGGTGAATCGCGTATCCCGATCTGATATGATGGTTTCGGGAACTCCATGGTATTTGAACTGACATTGAAGAAAGAGCTCTGCCAGTTCTCCACCCGATGTAGGGGTTCGTAGGGGTATGAAGTGAGCTACCTTGGTCAGTGTGTCTACAATGACCCAGATTGAGTCATATCTCTTTTGGGTTCGCGGTAGCCCCGTGATGAAGTCCATGGTGATGATTTGGAACTTCATTTGTGCCCTGGAGTTTGGGTATAGCAACCCTGCCATCTTCCTCCGTTCTGCTTTCACTTGTTGGCAGGTGATGCATCTAGCGACAAATTCTGACACATCTTTCTTCATGTTGGGCCACCAAAATTGGGTACGGAGGTCCTTATACATCTTTACTTCTCCTGGGTGAATGGTATATCCCGATTCGTGGGCTTCTCGTAGAATTTCGTTTCTCAATCCCCCCTGTTCTGGGACACAAACCCGCTGATTGAAATAGAGGAGCCCATCCTCGTTTTCCTTGAAGGTCGACATTGGATTGGTACGGGCCAATTCCCGGTACCTTTGATGTCGCTCGTCGCCTTGGTCTGCGTCCCGGATTCGAGACTTCAGTTCTGGTTGTACCGATATAGCCGCTAGGGTGAGTACCGCATCCTTCGCGGTTCCCTTGATGTCAGTTTCTTCCTGAATCCAGCTGGCCGATACACACACTCCCAAATTCATGTGTCGCATTTCTTTGATCAGTTCTGTCTCTTGGGTTATTGCCTCTGCCAAGTTTGACGCCCCTTTCCTACTGAGCGCGTCTGCCACCACATTTGCCTTCCCAGCCAAGTACTGTATGTCTAAATCATAATCCTTCATTAGTTCCAGCCACCTTCTTTGTCTCATGTTCAATTCCTTCTGGGTAAACACATATTTTAGACTTTGGTGATCCGTGAATACTCGGCATTTCGCCCCATAGAGGTAGTGTCTCCATGCCTTGAGCGCGAAGATTACTGCTGCTAATTCCAGGTCATGTGTGGGGTAGTTTTGTTCATGGTTCTTCAATTGCCGTGACCCGTAGGCAATTACTTGTCCGTCTTGCATGAGCACACATCCCAGGCCGTTTCTTGACGCGTCCGTATACACTGTGAATTCTTGGTCCGGTTTGGGTAATGTTAATACTGGGGCACTGGTTAGTAGTTTCTTCAGGGTTTGGAAACTCTCTTCTTGACTTTCCGTCCATTTAAAAGTAGTTCCCTTGTGCAGGAGTTGGGTCATGGGTCGGGCTGTCTTTGAGTATCCGGGAACGAAGCGCCTATAGTATCCCGCTAACCCTAGGAAGCTGCGTATATCCGCTACGTTCTTGGGTTGAGTCCATTCTACCACTGCTTTGATTTTATCTGGGTCCACCCGGATACCTTCTCCCGTCACTACGTGTCCCAGAAATTTAACCTCTTTCATCCAAAATTCACACTTGGAGAATTTGGCGTACAACTGGTGTTCACGTAATCTTTGCAATACTGTACGCAGGTCCTCGGCATGATTCTCTTCCGTCTTTGAATAAATCAATATGTCATCAATAAAAACGATGACACAGCAATCAAGTAGGTCATGGAATACCCGGTTCATCAAATCCATGAATGCTGCCGGAGCATTGGTTAACCCAAATGGCATGACAGTAAATTCATAGTGCCCGTAACGGGTACGAAACGCTGACCTTTCTACGTCTTGCGGTTGGATCTTCAACTGATGATACCCCGATCTCAAGTCAATCTTGGAATAGACCGCCGCCCCTTGGAGTTGGTCGAATAGGTCTTCAATTCGCGGAAGAGGATATTTGTTTTTGATTGTGACTTTATTTAACTCTCGGTAGTCGATGCAGAGTCTCATACTACCATCTTTCTTCCTGACGAACAGCACTGGTGCGCCCCACGGCGATGTGCTTGGTCTTACGAATCCCAGTTCTAGAAGTTCCTCTAACTGGACCTTCAGTTCCTTAAGTTCCGCCGGTGCCATTCGATACGGGGCCTTAGAGATTGGACGGGTACCAGGTAGTATGTCTATGTGGAATTCGATTTCCCGATCAGGGGGTATTCCTGGCAGTTCCTCCGGGAATACATCGGTATACTCTGAGACGATAGGTACCGACGTTATCTCTGGTTTTCCCGTCTCGAGTTTCATCACGGTGACTAGGAAGGCGGAACAGCCACTGTCGATGAGTCTCCTTGCTTGGTTGGCAGATATTGTAGGGGTTCCGCCTCCTCGTTTCCTGAGCCGGATAGTGAGGTCATGGAGACCGGGCCTGTTGATGACCATCCTTCCCTTCAGGCAGTCAATCGTCACGCCGTTTCGAGTGAGCCACTCAAGACCCAACATTAGGTCATAGAGACCCGTCTTAGAGACTATGGGATTTATCGGGAATTCCCTCCCCGCTAATTGGAGTTTTAACCCTACGCTGCGAATTTCCGGGGTAGTATATTGCACTGCGGGGGTACTTATAGTCAATAGTTTACCCGAGTCCCGGGTCGGTACCCTGTGTTTGTCTACCCACTCCCTTCCTATGACTGAATGACTACAACCAGTGTCTATGAGTACAAAAGCAGGAATTCCAGAAAGTTCAAACGTACCAGTTAGAAGGTCAGTAGCCACATCCTCTTCTTCGTAATATTCCTTAGTCGGGTTCGCACCCATCTCACAACTGCAACATTCATGCGCATGCACTCCCACCCTTTGGTTTCCTTGGTTCCCGCTGCGGTTGTCATTGGGAGGGTTGTAGTTACCGGTCCCTCTGCCAAGCGGTGCCCGTGTAGGTGGAGCTGCGTTTCCCACCTGTTGTCGGGAATCATTTCGCTGCAGGGGGCAGTCCTTGATGAAGTGTCCATGTTTGTTGCACCGATGACACACCCCCAAACGGAAGCTGCATTGTTCCGTTGCGTGGTTACGGCCACAATAATTGCACAGAGGTGCTGGGTTAGTTTGATAGTTGGGCCGGGCATTCCCGAAATTTCCTCTATTTGGGGCCGATCTCACAGGTTCCTCCACCTTGGGTCGTACATTCCTCAATCCCCCAGCTTGACCGATGCGGCCGTCATATGACTCCGCAGTAGTTGCCCTTAACATTAGATCCGACAGTCGGTTGGTCCCCGGAGTATCAATGATCTGAGCAAGACGGGGGTTCAGTCCCCCGAGGTATTGTTGTCTGAGGCGGAATTCATCTCTCACGATATCGGGTGCATACCTCATTAAGTTCTCAAACTTGGAGTTATACTCCACCACTAAACTGCTCCCCTGTTTCAAGCTTGTAAACCGTTGTCGGAGTGCCTCTCTTGACATGGTGTCCATATAGCGGCGTTCGAATTGCCTTTCGAACTCCGTCCACCCTTTTTCCTCAGCGGTTTCACCCCACCCGCGTTTCACCTCTTGCCACCAAAATCGAGCATGACCCTCCAGTAATTGAGTAGCTAGCTCCACTCGGTGTTCCTCAGGGGCTCTCAAGATTTGAAGTTTATCCTTGATGTTTGCGACCCAGTTCTCTGCTGCGGCAAAGTCACCTGTCCCATCGAAGGTCGGGGGGCGCAATGAGGTGAACGATCGGTAGTATTCAAAGAACGTGTCGGCCTCTCTAGGCTGTCGCTGTTCGTATTCCATGGCTACCCTGGTCACCCGCTCTAGTCCCTGCAGTAGGGCATTCAACTGAGGGTTCTCCAGTGGAATCCTAGTGTCGCCATCTGCGTCGCTCGTGTTTGAGTTAGTTCTGGTTCCTTTCGCCATCTCTGACTTCGCTGCGCAAAGGGTACTTGATGTGAGTTTTTCGTTCTTCCAAGTTTTATATATATACATATATACTTGTATTGTTATTAGTTACCGAGTTCATCGCATGACTTATAGATATTCAACTCAAGGCAAATAGACGCAATTTAAAGAAGGGATTTCAAATTACGAATCAAAATTTAAATTTCTTTAGATTATAACTACTTATTTAAACATTCAACGAAATTACAGATACGTGTGAGATTTATAACTATATCATTTTTTTTTTTTTTTTTTTTTTTTTTTTTTTTTTTTTTTTTTTTTTCTAAAGTGTCCTAATCGGTCTCAAAATATCCTTTGAGTATGTCTTTCCTAACGTGATATGTCCAGTCGTTCCGAACTTCTGACATTGTGAATGGTTCTGCTTCCATTTCCGCTCTTATAGTTGGGTCTTCTTCTTCCTTCTGGGGCTTTTCCCCGATGAGCTTGTTCTTGTTTCCCGACATTCTCCGCATTTCCGCTCTGACTGGTTGTTCGTGAGGCGGCCAGAACACTAAGCTACGGTGCGCGCAGTCTATTAGCACGTGGTGCTCCTTGAGCCAGTCCATTCCTAAAACCATTTCGTATGCTCCGGTGTCAGCCACGATTGGGTCCACTCGCCATTTTCCATTCTGCGTGTTCACATGAAGATCCGGACAGTATTGCTCTTCCACACTATGTTCGAGTCCTGCGAAGAAACGGCGTCTTCCGGTATGCTTCACTCTGAATCCGCTAGCCTCCACTACGTGTGGCGAGATGACGGAGTAAGGACAATTGACAGAGATTGCAGTATTGACGGTGATTCCGGACACGTCTACCCATCCGACCATTTCCTTGACTTTTGCGGTGGTTGCGAATGTCCTTAGCCAAGTGGGCTGTCCGTTACGTTGATTTGCCATCTAAGGAAAGAATCTATTTGGTTTATTTTCTACAAAATTACATTAGTTCAATTTTTCAAAAAGAAAATATCCTTGTTATATTTCAAAATAATTTGTATCATTACTAAAAAGCATAATCCGTCACTAAATATATATACATTTGTTACTAATGGTACGCTTGGTCCACATGGTTTGGTCTATGACCTAAACGCCGCAGCCTATTGCTAACGCTCTCTTAGCGGAAGTTTATTGATATTGTATGTGCTGGCTCTGATACCAACTTAGTTGTCACACCCCAGGACAACCCGCCGCGCATTTATGCGCCAGGCGTTAAGCACATCACATACATTATCAATAACACAACCAAATAAGCCACTATATTAAAAATAAACAAGGTTCATAAACACACAAAGGGGAAAATATGTCAGACATGGCTAGTCAAACAGTTACCGCCATGTCTGCATCATATATGATTCATACAAATATAAATTAAAAACAAATAGTGGCTACTCTTAATAGTTTCCGCTAAATTTTCTCACTCACGGCCTTCCTCCATGTCTCCTTCTTCATTTCCTGGAACCCACATAAAAGTGGAAACAAAACGGGTGAGAGATCGAACTATCTCTCAGTGCGGGATTTAGTTCCAGCCCGGTGCTTTTACAAATGAATGCATTAAATACCCAAATAACACAAAAGTAAAGGTTTTGAAATAACCCCCAATTTTCCTATCAATTCAGACATGCAATCTTTTCAAAACATTCTCGGTTCTGTTCCTGTTTCTCTTTAAAATTCTCACACTCCGGGTTCGCCACACATGGACAATCCGGCCTTTCTCCTTTGGGAATCCATGCCCGTACATGAAAACTTAGTTGGAGTCGCCACACGAGGACGAGCTGTTCTGTTCTGTTCTGTTCTGTTCTGTTCTTACTCCGGATCACCACACACGGATAATCCGGCCTTTCTCTCTGAGAACCCATGCCCATGCAGGATAGCCCAAAGAGTCGCCACACGAGGACGAATCTAGAAGGGTCGTTGCGGGGACCCAACCGGCAGATCGCCACACACGGACGATCCGATTTTCGAAAACACATGCAGAACCGCCACACAGGGACGGCCCCAATTTAAAACAGTTCATTAAAACTTTCCTTGTTCACATTCACACTATCCTGTCAGTTCAAATCAATGCATCCAAAAAGCTCCTAACATGCAATTCTACACAAAACAAAAGAGAATTCGACATTCTCAACATGCAGATCATCTACCAGATTGGGAGAAAGGATTACCTACCTTAATCCACGCATTTCTTATTATTTGTAAAAAGACCAGGAAACCCGCACCTGTATTCTCAGTGATCTCGCGTGTGTCGAAATCTCGTGTATTCTCGGCGTCTCCTAGAACCTCGCGGGTTGCTCCTAAGTTTATAAACGCTTGATTAGGTTCTTAATTCTATTCGTATTTAATTCAATTGTCATCTAAACCTTTTAAATAAAGTCCTTAAATGGGTTAATGGGTTTCGGTTTCGGGTTAATGGATGTATGGATTTCGGCTAGGGTTAGGGTTTCGACTGAGTAGGTACGGCCTGGTCTGACCTAGTTGGTACGGTCTGGTCTGACCTAGTTGGTACGGCCTGGTCGGACCTAGGTAGGTACGGCCTAGCCGCACGGCCTGGTACGGACCGTACCAAATTTTAGGGTTTTGGGTTTTGGCCGGCCAAGGAAAAAAAAAAGGAAGAAAGTCGGCCAACAAAGGGAAAAGGAGGGGGAAAAAAAAAGCCAGAGGGTTGCGGCTAGGGTTTTCCTTCGGTTCAGCGGCAGCCAAGGGACAAGAGAGGCGGTAGAGAGAGGAAGGGATGGGGTTCGGTTGGGGTAGAGAGGGAGGGCGGCGGCAAGGAGAGAGGGCAGCGGCGAAGAGGCAGCGGCCAGGGTGGAGTTCGGCTTGGCCTTGTGGCCGGCGGCAGTCAAAGAGGGAGGGGGGAAAGTTTCGGCCAAAGAGAAAAAGAGAGAAAAAGAAAGAAAAAGAAAACTTACAGAATAATTGTAAATGGAGAGGAATGAGAAGAGAGAAGGGATTGGGTTGCTTATATTATTGGATATGGGCTGAATTTAGGTTTGGGCCATGCTAAATTGAGTTTGCTAAAT
Source organism: Carex myosuroides (assembly GCA_028015225.1). Lineage (NCBI taxonomy): Eukaryota > Viridiplantae > Streptophyta > Magnoliopsida > Poales > Cyperaceae > Carex > Carex myosuroides. The sequence continues at coordinate 754,665 of CM051471.1, forward strand.
TAAAAGAAAACAAATTTTGACATCTATTAAATATATGTTGCTAAAACGAACCGTCATTTCTTCTCATTTTTACTATTTATTATATTTTTATTCCTATAATTTGCTGATTATTAATTTAATTCCTATTTATTATTTTCTAAATTGGATTTTATAAAAATTAATTCATACCCATATTGAGAAGCGTTACATTGCTCGACTGCCTTCACACTCAGCTTGTCCATCGCCCTCTGCATGGCCTCCATCTTGGCATTCATGGCAGTGAATTGATCGACCTCGAACTTGCCGCCACCTCTTGGTCGGTCATTGTCGCGGCCGGACCACTGTTGGTTATGTGCCATGTTGTACATTCGATCCATGTTGTACATTCAGGTGCTTTGGTACGGGTCGGACCAGATTGGTGCGGCCTGGCCGTGCTTGAATCGGTGCGGGTCGGACCAGATTGGTGCGGCTTGGCCGTGCCTGAATTGGTACGGGCCGTACCAGAGGGTGGCTGAGTAGTCTCGGCTGAGTTTGGAGGAGTTTGATCGAACAGTGGGCCCTTGCTTCTCAGATGATATTTCAACCTGATATTTCAAAAGCCAGTTTTTTTTTTTTTTAGTGATTTTGAATAAGAAAAAGCAAGAAAGATACAAGATAAAATCTAGATTAACTAAGCAAGGTAAAATCCAACTAGGCAATTGGTTACCGTCCCCGGCAACGGCGCCAAAAACTTGTTCGCGCAGAAGCGCAACGCAAGTTTCGGTACGCTTGAGGGCGTACCTTTTAAAACCGCGTTTACACTTCACGAGTAAGGGTTGCAAGTGCACAACCCCTATCGAGTAGTATAATCGGGTATCGATCCACAGGGACGGGCAATTACTAGGTTAGAATCTACCAAACTCAATTAAAAACTAGAAGTGAGAAAGATTTGGTTTGGTATTTAAGTTCCTAAAAGATCAATTTAAACAAATCTGACAATGCAAACAGATGTAATAAAATGCTAGAAGAAATGTAAACTGTGTTTTGATTATGGATAAAAGGCGTTTCCAGGGTTTCAGATTTCATCTGTGATCTGCCTCTAGTGGTACGGCCCGTACCAAGTTGGTACGGCTAGGCCGTACTCCACTTGGTAAGGCAAGGCCGCACCACTCTGGTAAGACCCGTACTGGCTTGCCAGAACAGAGCTTACCAGTTCGAGTTGATGCATTCGTTGCTGGTACCTTGTGCTAAACTCTTTCGAAAGGTTCAATTGACCATACCTAAGGTTCCTAAGCCTCAACCGTCGTGTGTTGGATCAAGATTTAGGTTGGAATGCAATTGATTGCCTTTTAGGGATTTCTACACCTCAATTCTCATGTGTTGGTACAGATCTACCCTAGCTGGTTGATTGGAGACCTAAGGCACCCTCTAATCTGTCGATTAGAGGAGAATTCAACCTCTCGGCTTCAATTCGAACAAGTCTACCCTAAACAATTGATTTGGTTGAGAGATTGAGATGATCACATGACCTTGATAGGTTTGATCTAGACCTAGAGGTTCATCATACACAATCACAGCAATCAAAGCAAGAGATGGCAAAGAAAATCACAATCAATCAATCAAAAGAGTTCATACAAGATACAAGTCAAAGAAAGTCAAAGCAAATCAAGAATCCATCTCTAAACCCTAGAAACTGAAATAACTACTCACAGCACATGATCTGATCTAAAAATACAATAAAAGGGATAGAGAAAGCCATGGATCGAAGGGATCGAGAGGAGGAAGCTTGATCCGTCGAGTTTCGCCTCTTTCCTCTTCCTTCCTTCTTGCTCCTAGCTCCTTAGCTCTCTTTCTCTCTCTTACTGTGCTCTCAATTAGATCTGGAATGGAATGGATGTCGAAATTGGAGAGTTCCCCGCTTTAAATAGCCTCTGCCAAAATTTGAATTTGTCAGGCCGCCTTTAGGTACGGCCCGTACCAAAGTGGTACGGCCTGGCCGTACCAGGCGTGATGAGCTGAAATCGGCTAAGTCCGGTAAGACCCGTACCAAACCTAGTAAGGGCCGTACCAGATCATCCCAAATCGTCGTTTCTTCGTGTGTTTTGCTCCAAGCCTGCAGAAAACAAACAAACACCCAGCAGTACCAAATTCTAAAGATATATCGATGAAATGCACATGATTCTGGTGAATTAGGGCACGAATCTGGTACGAAAACAGGCCTAAAATAGACTAAATATGCGAGGTATCAATACATCATCAGCATCTGGTCACCGCTGGAATCAGAAAACATGACAGAACCAAAAATGTCCATCACGTAGCCCCGTGTATATCTGCAATACAAAACATATAAAAATTCTAATAGAAACAATTTATAGTAAATGTAATAGAATCCTCGTATTGATTAATAGAAACAAATTATAGATTTTACCTCTGAATCTCTGATAGGTCTAAATTATATACACATTCGATCTAGTTTTTATTACATAATAACACCAAATATCTTGTATTTTAGTAGAGAATATAATGAAATATATCCAAGAATCAAGTTACTGCCGAAGTCTATTTAAACTACAGGAAATGGAGCAAATTGTAGATCTTCTCGCAAGCTTTCCGAAAAGTGGTAGAACACTGAAAACGGAGTTACGGATCATAAGTTATGCCCGTTTGAATTTCAGAGCAAAACAGGAGAAACCGAGCCCAGTGCGGATGCACTGACCCAGAGTGCGGACGCACTGACACAGAAAATCCGAGCGCAGTGCGGACGCACTCGGGCCGCACCACCCGCACTCAGCCGACACACAGTTCGTATTTTGGCCATATCTTGGTCATACGAACTCCGATTTGAGTGATTCAAAGCTTGACGGAACCAGGACAAAGAGATCTACAACTTGCATGAAGGAAAAATATCCCAATTCGGAATGTATAATTCTGTACAGCCGCATCAATGGCCGCATCAGCCTGAAAAACTGCTAAATATGGAAAGTTTGTGGGCTAAGTGGGTGCCAAAATTAGAATAACTTGGTCTCCAAGTTCAGAATCACAGAATTAGAAATATAGAAGTTAGTAGACTTAGTGGGCGCCGAAAATAAAACGACTTGATCTCCAAGTTCAGAAAACGTTATATAAGGCTAAGGAGACCACATGAGAAATTATCCATTATTGTACATATCCATTCTTTTACCCATATTCCATATATTGAGAGAGAGAGATCCTGCAGAAATTCTCAAAGGCTTTTCAAGGAAGGAGAAGAAGATTCAAGCAAGGAGTCGGCAAGATCGAGGTTTTAGATCTAAGAAAGGGTGTAATCATTTCTTTATCTTATTTCTTATTGTTTTTGCCAATCTTTGTAATGGATCTCTCCAAGAGAGAGTAGTTCTCTTTCTAGGGGTTTAGGTCAATGCATGAACTTGTTTAATTCTAGATTATTCGGATATTTGTTTTTATTATGATTGTGTTATCGGATTTGATTGTTAATTTCTGTGATTTATTCTTTATGAATTTCATTAGTACTCGTTCCTTTGAGTTCACCTGGTTAGGATTTATTGAATTGAAGTAGTTTTGAAATCCCGTTGATCGGGTCTTTCCGCTTTAAATTTATTAAATTCCGGCATTGGTCATGAGGAGACTACTAATTGAAACCATAAAGACACACCTTAGGGTTGGGTTAGAAGCGACCGTACTTTGATATCCAATCCGGAACTATAGAAATTAAGGTTAGGATTTTGGTGAAGGAACGAAAGGAGAAGGCAAATCCTAATTAGGACACCTTAGAACAAATATCGATATATGCTTTGAAGCATGAGATTAAATATCCCTCTAGGTTAGTGACAGCCCTAGAATTCGAGGCACATTAATCCATAAAGCGCAAAGTATTTGTATTAATATTTGTTCCAAAGGCTAACTAGGTTAGAAACCTCATCAAATCAAACATGAATTTAAACAAACCTAATAAATAGAATTAGCAAGGGATTGTAGACCGAATACCCCTAGATCCCCTTAAACTTGAAAACAAACCAATCTTTCTTCTCTTTATTTTATTTACATTTATTGTTTGAAACTCCTCTCTTTCGGGTATTGAACCCAACCTTAGGATTTTAGAACAAAACCCCCCCACTTTACTTTTATTGTTTTGTTTTTAATAGTAGTTTTCTTTATTAAAAATTAGTATTTCCCTATCTCCCTGCGGATCGACACCTAAATACTACAATCGATAGGTTGTGCGCTTGCAACTAACCTATTCATTGAGTACGAAGGTTTTATAAATATTAAAGGCAAAAGAGTACAAAATTATAATATCTAAAATACTCAACAATCTCTAGTTCGGTGAAATCTGTCGAGAGACCCGCGCTGAAGTGCTCCCGTAACCTCGTCATCCTCATATGGAATTTGGACCTCCCATTTTCTCCAATGAGATAGAGATGATCAGCTCCCAACAACTCGTCGACATCACCTATGAATCTGGTGTTGTCAGTTACGCCGCCAACGGGTGTGCCACGGATAGGCAAACCCCAAAGGACACTCACATCCTGGAGAGTCACTGTCATCTCTCCGAATGGCATGTGAAACGTGTGCGTCTCGGGACGAAATCGCTCCACCAGTCTTGCGATGAGAGATGCATTGATGATGTTTTTCTCCGCCCGCACGATGTCCACAACCTGGTACAGACCCAGGTTGACGAGGTACGGGTCCATCACCTCGTAGTACCGCATGTGAACGCACCGCAACTTCACATCTAAAAGAAATGTGTCATACGTTAAAAAAAGTAGTCCACACGGTGTTACCATAACAAAATTTAAACTCAACAAAATTTAAAGAAAACCTAAAAAAACATATGTACCTCACGAGAAGCCAGTGAGACTCGGTGATCGTCGTGGGGAATCCACAGGAGAGGACTGATATTCTCCGTGCTGCTGGTACTGATCGGCTCGTCCACTACTGGACAATGGGTAGACCGTGCTCTAGGAATCCTGATGTCAAAAATAACCTAAAATAGGCCAATTGCCGTTAAAATATGCTAAAACAGGCTACAATAACCTAATTTCGGTAAAATATACTAAAAATGACCAAAATAGGCTTAATTCTATTTAAACATGCTAAAATAGGTCAATTGCGGTTACAATAACCTAAAATATGCTACAATAGGCTTAAGTAACCTAATTTCGGTAAAATATGCTAAAAACGACCAAAATATGCTTAATTCTGCTTAAACATGCTACAATAGGTCAACTGCGGTTACAATAACCTAAAACATGCTAAAACAGGCTACAATAATCTAATTTCGGTAAAATATGCTAACAAGGGACAAAAATGCTACAATAGCGCTTAAAAATGCTAAAATGGACCGACTTGCGCCTAAAATAACCTAATTGTGCCTAAAATAACCTTAAATATGCTACAATAGCCTAATTTCGGTAAAATATTATCAAATGGTCTAATTTTCCTAATTATGCTAAATTCGGCTAAATTACGCTTAATTAGCCTAATTATGTTAAAAAAAAGTCAAAATACCCTAAAATATGGTCAACTGTGCTAATTACACTAAATTACAACAAATTACTCTAAATCCTAAACCCCTAAGTCCTAAATTAAATAAATTTAAATTTAAATTAGATAAAAAAAAATTGCTTTAAAGAAGAGAGCAAATTTGGTTGAAAGATGAGGGAGTTGTGAGGAGGAGAGAGAAAAAATGAGTATATATAGGGTAAAATACTGGTTTTAAAAAAAAAAAAAAAAAGGGTAAGCCGGCCACTAAATATTAATTTCTATTAAACTTTGGATATTAATAAAAATATCGGCAAGCTATATATCAGTCTATTTTTTTATCATCTTATATTACATCGAATAGTAAAATATTTATATTTTTTTCCAATCTAGAAATGCGTAAAATATAAATATGCACGAGCAATATATATGTTACACTGTTCTTGTTCTTGTTCTTGTTAAAGCCGACATTTTTATTAATATCCAAAGTTTAATAGAAATTAATTAATATACCCAGATTCGTTGGGAAGATATAAAAATACCTGTACTGGTCATTTTCTGGCCGGTATCCAATTTAATTCATTATCGGCCGGAAAATGGCCGGTACCCAATTTTTTTTTAATATAGTACCGGCTATTTTCTGGCCTGTACTTATTTTTTTTTTAGAATGGGTAGGCATAGTTGGCTAGAAGAAAAAGTCGTAGGAAACTCTGATTGAAGTTTGCACTCGGTGTGGCTAAGATCAAACAAATGCATTTGGTTGGATGCATTTGATTAATTTCTATTAAACTCTAAATATTAATAAAAATGTCGGTTGTTAAAGCAAAATTTACATTTACATTGTGATTTTATTTTATTTTATCATATGAATTTTGTATCCGGCGTGCAATATAAAAAAAATAGAGAAAAATGCCGAAATTTTATTTATAACATACTTAAAAAAAAATAAACCAAATAACTATCGTTCCCTAGAATTTAGATTTTCACCACGGCCGCACCGGCATTCTGCGGACTCAAATACTGGAGACTGCACAGGCGTTCTGCGGACCCAATTTTTTTTTTTTTTTCAAAACTTTGAGATATCTCATAAATGGGGTGTCTAAGATATGAAATAAAAGGGGTCAAAGCTCATGGATTCATAACATAGTATTAAAAAATAACTGCCTTGCTTTTAGTTTCAATATCCCTGTGTTAGAAAACATATAGGTAGAAATTCCGATAAATTCGAAAGAAAATAGAAAAAGGGAGAAGAAGGGAGAGAAGAATTTTTGTTTTTAGCCTTTTGAAAAATTGAAAATTCAGAGTTATTCAAGTTTTTTGAAAAATATTGAAATCTAGTTGACAGAGATTTAATTTGCATCTCTTAAAAGTGACATGCGGACTATATCCCGAAATTTTTATTTTTAACATTTTAAATAAATTAATTAATAAAATAACCATCGTTTCTGGTCAATTCTATATTTAACACGGCCGCAGAACACCGGAGCGGACCCATTTGGGGGAGGCCGCAGAATACCGGAGCGGACCCCCATATGGGGCCGCATAATGCCGGAGCGGACCCGGGTCCGCAGAATACCGGAGCGGACCCTAGTCTTTATACCCCGAAAATGACAGGAACATTTCATTCCACACTCTCACACCTTCTCTCTCCTGAGTTAGCTCTGATCTGTAAGTTTTTTCTCTCTTCTTTTAAATTTTTTATTTTTATTTCAGTAGATTAATAATTTAATTAGAATAATTAATTTAGCAATAATTTAATTAGAATAATTAATTTAAATTAATTAATTTAGTTAATTTTTAATTGTAGGTTTCTTCTGTATTGAATTGAAAAATGGCTCTTATGGTATCCATCTACACTGGTGGGGATGTATTAACAGGTCCTAATGGGGTTTACTACAGTATTGGACCCGTTACTGTGATCCCGGTATTGCCAGGTACGGATTATTTGGGACTTAAATCAAGTATATGTGGGAATTTGGGGTTGGATCAGGGTCAGTATGACCTTAAAATTGATGCCAAAATTAGCATGCCGACTAGTTCGGCACAAACCTGGTTCCAACTATTTCCAATTCAGAATGAGGGAGTCTGGCAGGTATTGTATAACCAAACCATGAGTTTTTCTGGGGGTGCATACAAGATAATTGACCTATATGTGGAGGTTACCAGAGCCCGGCGTTCGAACCTAGTTCAGAGGTTAATCCAGGGTCGTAGTCGGGGTAACTCATCTGGCTCTAGTCCATCCCCTGTCCAAATTGACCAACCGTCCAGTAATCGGGCCCCAGTTCAGAGGGACCGACCCTCCCGTCGGGCCCCATCCCAGACTGACCACCCTTCATCTAGTCGGACCGCTCATTGGGGTCAAACTTGTAATCCGGATGAATCTGATGAAGAAGTGGATCCGGAAATACTAGAGGCAGAGGAAAATTGGGGTCATATTGATCCTGAGGGTATGAGCGATTATTCTGACTAGGAAGATACCGGGCCTGTGCTCAGACTATCAAGGAAATTCAAGATGGATAGCGGGTTTCAGATAATGGATCGCGGGGTTCAGCACCCGATTCATGCTTTCAACGACACATCAGGGTTTATGGAAGCCAATTCGGGTTTGTTTGGAAGTAGAGCAGATTTTGAGAATGAATTGTCCGAGGGACACACATATGACTCAAATGAGGACATGAAGAGCGCAATTGCCAGGTTTCACATCCTTTGCAACAAAGAGTTAATACCTACGCACAGTGACCGCACAAGAATGAGGTTCAAGTGCAAGGACAGTTACTGTGGGTGGTACATACTCGCAAGGGCCACCGGTTATGGAACACAATGGCGTGTCTCCAAATGCCCAACACAACATTCATGCCACGCGGATGCGACAAGAACAGATCACGCCCAGTTGTCAGCTGCTATGGTTGCCGAGTGTATATCCGCTCACATGAGGAACGATGTCGACTTGAGTATTCAGGCTGTCCGAATTGATGTTGCTGAAAAGTACAACGGTCAGATACCGGCGTACAACAAACTATGGCGTGGCCGTGAGTTGGCAATAGCCCGTCAATTTGGCAGTTGGGAGGGGTCATACGCTCTTGTAGTTCCATTGTTGGAGGCAATGAAAAGAAGCAACCCAGGTACTACATTGTTCCTTCAATTTTTACGTTATTTCATTATCAATCAAAAATTGAACTTATTTTTTTAAATTTATTGACAGAAACATTGTTTGAGGTGACCTCATATCCCACTGGTGAACCTGGACCATGGAGGTATTTTCATAGGGCGGCTTGGGCATTTGGACCGTGCATAGCTGCTTTTCAACATATCAGACCGGTCATCACAGTTGATGCATGTTTCCTGTCAGGCCGGTATAAAGGTAACTAATTTGGTTGTTTTCACTTTATTTATTTTAGTTGATTTCGGCTCTTACAAAATGGGTTTTAACCATAGGCAAGCTGTTGATTGCAACCGGGTACGATACTGAAAATCAGCTCCTCCCGTTGGCTTTTTCACTGGTAGAATCAGAGAGTTATGACGATTGTGCGTGGTTCATGAAATGGTTGCGCCGTAATGTAATCCGCTCCAGATTCATGTGTGTCATCACTGATAGGGGAAAGGGTATCAAGAAGGTGTTCAGACGAGATGATATGGGGTGGAACGAGGAGGATGAGGATCAATGTGTTCACCGTCTTTGTGCTACTCACATAGCCGAGAACATGAAGAAGAACGGTTGCAGTGATAAGGCAATCCGTTTTTTTAGAATATGTGTGGCTAAGAGGAAGATGAGGAGGTACGAGCAAGGAATGCAAGCAATGGGGCAGGCATGTGACATTGCCCTCAATTGGCTGGACGGTGTGGGTAAGTATTTGGATCAAGATGAGAACGAGTGCCCCAAACCATGGAAGATATTCCAAGCACTGGACGGTGGTTACCGTTGGGGCATCATGACTACAAACGGGTCTGAGTCGCTTAATAAGGTCTTCAAGTCCTCTCGTAGGCTACCGGTTGCAGCAATAATTGAAGACACATTTTACAAATGTATGACATGGTTTGCGCAAAGGAGGGCCAAAGCGGAATGGGAAGTCAGTCAAGGTTAGCAATTCTCGTGTCGTGTGCATAAGGTACTTTTATTTGTAGTTATTTCTTCATAATTTTTAATGAAGTTTGTTAAAAAAATATCTGACTTCTTCATTATTTTTTAATTTTTCGTAGCTAATCAACAAACGGTTCGAGAGGTCCGATAAAATGAAGACGCTGGGGGGCTTTGGAAACAACAACGAGTTCGGGGTAACCGCCACACAGGAGAGAGTTCACGCTTTCATACCTGACGATTCTGGTCGGTTTACCAAGGCCAATTACAAATACACGGTGATAATCAGGGATGATCACACGGTAACTTGCACGTGCCAGAAGCCTCAATTGGAGAGAATAACGTGCTCTCATGTTCTTTCCGTGTGTCGTCTCCGAGGCATCGACCCTGGCGTATTTGTAAGTCACTATTATCACATCCATACACTGATCAACACATGGAGCGCACAATGGCATGTTTATGGAAATCAGTCGGAATGGCCTCCACACGATGGCCCGGTCCTTGTTCCAGAGAAAAAAAATATTGCTGTGGGCAGAAGACAGCACGACAGAATTCCGATGTGGATGGATGTTCTACATAATAGGAGAAGAGGACACCAAGCCGGCCGAGATACGCAAGAAAGACAAAACAGAGCTGCTCGGGCTGCACGAGATTGAGAGTTAATGTTGTTTTTCTAATTGTACTTGTAAAACTATTGTTTATTTTCGGTTAATTAGACGTATTTGTAATTTCCGATAACATTCGCATGTTCTATTGTATGCTTCTTTATATGGCTCCTTGTTCTATTGTAATGTTTCTTTTGATCAAACAAACGACGAACAACAATTTCAGATTAAACGACATTTCAAATATAAGTAATTATACACAACTTCCAGACAAACGTTACATTTTTGATAAAAATTTCCAAAACAAAACCATAATCAAATTCAGAATCAGAAAAAAAAAAAGACCAGGGTCCGCTCCGGCATAGTGCGGCCCCATATGGGGGTCCGCTCCGGCATTCTGCGGCGGCCCCCAGATGGGTCCGCTCCGGTGTTCTGCGGCCGTGTTAAATATCGAATTGACCAGAAACGGTGGTTATTTTATTAATTTAATTCTTTAAAATGTTAAAAATAAAAATTTCGGGACTATATCTATTGTCTCAAAATCTGAAATTTTTAAAGTTAGCACAATTTAAAAAAAAATAAACTAAAAAATCATTGTTTTTGGAAAATTCGAAATCTACCATGGCCGCAAAATGATTTTGCGGCTTCAAATGCTGGAGACCGCACATGCGTTCTGCGGATCTAGCCAGGGGTCCGCAGAACCATTATGCGGCCCCATATTTTTTTTGTTTGGTTTTTTATCTAATTAAAATAGGGCACCACGTAGGGATTGAGATATCTCAAAGTTTTTTGGTTTTTTAATATTTTTTTTGTTCTAGGAATGCGTGCCCCGTATGAGATATCTCAAAGTTTGCTTTGACAAAAAAATAATATATGGGGCCGCAGAATGATTCTACGGACCCCAGGCTGGAGCCGCATAATGCATGTGTTGTCCCCAGCATTTGAGGCCGCAGAATCATTCTGCAGTCGTGTTAGATTTTGAATTTTCAAAAAATGATAATTTTTTAGTTTATTTTTTTTTAAACAATGACAGTTTTAAAAATTTCGGTCTCAAAATAAAGTGCAGATCTAGTATGCGTGTCAATCCTGAAAGACGTTGCATGTCTCTTTTTTTTTCCTTTTCTTTTTTGATAAGAAAAAGAGAGCTTACAATAGAGAGAAGAATTTTTTTCATTTTTCGTAATTAAAAACAAATAATAATAATTGTGTCCAGCGGGGGTGCAAGAGAGTGTATCGAACCAAAGTTTCGGTACTTCTATTTTTTGTAAAAAAAAATGATAATCAATATCTTTTCTACTCTGAAGTTTTCAGAGTTTTATATAGTGTAAAATCAATCTGTAAAAAAAAAAATTTTGTAAGATATTTTATTGCATTTATTTTTCATTATTTTTTTATTATTTGATTTTGTACTGAATAAATTTAAAATTTTCAAATTTTGCACGTACATATAACATTGGTGAAGTAGACTAGTTTTAACAGTTTAGACTAAAATTTGAAACTAATTTGATAAATTTTGGATTTATGCTCACCAAACTCTCCTGATGAGTCCAACACCCAATAGCTTTGCTCTTTTTGAGATTGGTTTCAAACAAATGTCGATCTACTCTACGAATGATGCGTGTACATGCAAAATTTTGCAAATCTTCGACTTCATTTAGCACAAAGTGAAGCTGTAAAAAAAATGAAATGTCATAAGTTATTTAATACATTTATTTTTCATTATTTGTTTGACCGTTTGCCTTTGTATTATATGAATTCAAAAATTTCAAAATTTTGGATGGACATACATCACTCATGAAGAAGAAGATCGGCTTCACGGTTTGAGTTCTTATTTAAAGCGAATCTAATAAATTTTGAAATTTTGGTAATCAAATAACGATAAACCTAGAGCTAATATAATTGACGAGGTAATGCATCCTCATTAATAATGAGCACAACACATGGATGAACTTTGAAAAAAAAAAAATTCAACCCAATATAATGGGTTTGAGTTTAGATTGAACAAAATTGATTAATCCGGCCGTTGTTTGGAGGACATGCTGTGAACAGTAATATTTAAATTTGCAAATTGCAATAAAGTTAATTTTATCTTGCGGTGAAATTGTGTTCATATTTTGTTTTGAGTTGTAATTTGCTTGGTGCTTATGGATCCGATGATCTATCCAAGCCCAAGGCAACTAATTAGCATTAATTACATCGAGGAGCAGTCCCTCCAATGGCGCTGGCCCCTGCCTCCGCCTCTCTCAACCGCTTCTTCTCCTTCTCTCCTTGTCGCGCGCCTCAAACCCTAATTTCCCTTGCCACGAGGTCAAGCACCCCCAGACACTTCTCCTCTCCATTTCCATTTCGACCACTATGCAGATGCAGCACCTCTTCATCTTCATCTTCATCTTCATCTTCACCCCCTACCACCAGTACCAGTACCAGTACCACCACTACCAATGGTAATTTTTTCAAGGAGTTGTACTTGTACAACACCATGACCAAGAGCAAGGAGCTATTTGAGCCCAGGGATCCAACCTCCAAGGCAGTGGGAATGTATGTATGTGGCGTTACGCCTTACGATTTCAGCCACATAGGCCATGCGCGCGCCTATGTCACCTTCGATGTCTTGTTCAGGTATCCATATTCCTGATTCCTTCACTTTATTCCCAAATTCTTGCACTCACTCCTATCTAATTACAATTATCCTGTTTTAATGAGACAGGTACTTGCAATACCGGGGATATAATGTATCTTATGTTCGCAATTTCACCGACATTGATGATAAGGTGATCTGAGTTCCTCAGTAATCAATCAATCTCGCTTTGCTTACTGTACCAATTTCTTCATTATTATATTATTCCTTTAGGTTTAGGGTTTTAAGGTTATATCTCTTACTTCATAATGTGAAGTTGTTGTTTGATTTTGATAAAAAAAACATATAGATAATTGCAAGGGCAAAAGAGTTGAGTGAAGACCCACTTGACCTAAGTGCACGTTTCTGTCATGAGTTCCATTTCGACATGTCTGCTCTCCAATGCTTGCCTCCCACCTACGAGCCTCGTGTCTCAGATCATATCACTCAAATTATAGACATGATCAACAAGGTAAAATGTCAATTTTTTTTATTCAATATCATTTTTTCGGTTGTGTGCCTGCACAGGAAAGTGGTGTTACCCACAAGGATTGTGATATTTGATTTGGATAGTATCAGACAAAATAGGTACAGGCAGAATAGGTCTAATCGCCTATGACGTGTTTTCTACAGTTGTTTACCAGTGTGACCAACTATTTCCCCCTTTTTCTTTCAGCCTTTTATTGGGCATCTTACTGTTTGTTTAAAAAGAAACTCGATACTAAATTGAGACTAATTAGTGGTAATTGGATCAAGTACAAATTTGAAGGTTTAGTTGGTTTAAGTGGCACTCAATTGCTCAGTTCGAGTAACTCGTGCCTTAAATGAGTTCTTTTTGTCTTCTCTTCTTTTTCCTGATTACAGATTATAGAAAATGATTGTGCATATGTAGTAGACGGAGATGTATATTACTTGGTCAATAAGTTCCCAGCATATGGGCAGCTGTCTGGCCGAAGCCTACAAGACAACAGAGCAGGGGAGAGAGTTGCGGTTGATCAAAGAAAGAGAAATCCAGCTGACTTTGCTCTATGGAAAGTAAGAATAGTTGTCTTCAATTCTAGTATACTATATTTCCAAAATAGTCCCTTTTTGTCTTTTTTTTTTTTAAGTATGAGTTGTTTATTTATTTTTTTCTTTTCACTGATTAAAGGCAGCTAAGGAGGGAGAACCGAGCTGGGAAAGCCCGTGGGGCCAAGGGCGGCCAGGCTGGCACATAGAGTGCAGCGCTATGAGCTATGCATACCTCGGCCACATAGTTGACATACATGGTGGTGGCCAAGACCTCATATTTCCCCACCATGAAAATGAGATTGCGCAGAGCTGTGCAGCTTGCAGGGAGAGCTGTGTACGTTTCTGGGTGCACAATGGTTTTGTCAATGTAGACAAGGAGAAGATGTCGAAATCATTGAAAAATTTCACCACAATTCGCCGGGTAATGTCTAGAAGAATCATCCAGTTATTTTCCCACCAGTATCATTTGGTAATGTGAAATGTGACAAATTGAAAAGCAAGACGCGTATAATAGACATTATTACCACCTATGTCTCTGCAAAAACTGTAAAATATCCTCTAAACTCCTTATTTTCTTTTTTGGGCATACATATTTACAAAATTCACTTCTAGAGGGGATTGTGAGATTTGCTGCATTAGTATTACATTGTGAGATTTGCTACATTAGTTTGTTCGTTGTACTAAAACTTTACCTTTTCCATGTTTCTAGAAATAAAAAAAAAACCTTTTATTCATTAGACTCTTCTCACCTTCGGTTCGTTCTTTGTATTTTAGCTTTTGACGTGTTGAAAATGTAATTTACTCCTTTCAGGTAATGGAGTTGTACCATGCCCTGGCTTTGAGGTTTTTCTTGCTTGGTACACACTATCGTACCACTATCAGTTACTCGAACGAGCAACTTGACACCGCGTCAGACCGTCTATTTTATATTTATCAGGTTGGGAATTAAATTCTGTTATTAATATAAAATTCAATGAAACACCATCAGATGATGCATTAGTGTGTAAAACTTCTAAATCTTCAATTGGCCTTTTGTTTTACCAATGTCAAATTTTTAATTGCCTTTCATTTCACCATTTAAAGGATTCTGGGACTATTTTTTTCAATATGGGAAAATCCATTCTTATCCGGACAGTTACAAACTTCTAAATCAATGGTTTTCTGACTCCCTATCTAGAGAATAGTGAAAAGAATCTTAAAAATGTGAAATTTGTTTTCTACAAAATGTTGATACGTAGATCAAATTCAGCAGCTTGGATGGATGTTTTCAATATAAAAAATTGAGATCTGTTTCCATGGGGCTGGTCAATTGCTGCTCTGCTATATATGGTGTGTGTGCGTGTGTGTGTGTGTATTTTGCGACATCTGAAGCAAATCCTTTTATTTATTTTTATTATTGTAGACTTTACATGAATGTGAAGAACTTCTTTTGGCTGAAAAAAGATCAATTACAGAGGAATTTCCGCCTCCTAAAACATCGGAGTGTCTAATAAAATTGAACAAAGAATTGAATTACTGTATGTCTGATGACCTCCACACAGCCATGGTATTGGCCGCTCTTTCTGATCCATTGAAGCTCATGAACGACCTCCTACATACTCGTAAGGTATCACTTTGTTTATTTTTCTGTATCCATTATTCTACACAAATCCATTATTCTAAAATCTTAAGATTCTGTAGGTATTATTATATCTAGTCTTTGAAGCTCCTACCAAGAATTCAAAAACTTCTATAAATCTCCTTTTATTATATTTTTTAGATAATATGAGTCGAGAGAATTAAAAGTGTTCATTGTACAATGGAACCGTATCTTTAAGGGATTATAATTATGTTTGCTTTTATTTGGGTTGACAGTTAACGCATGCATTTTCTCTCTCTTTTGAATAGAAAAACCTGATCATTACATACAGTGATTTATAATAAGGCATTAGGTTAATGATTGTCTCTTTTGACTTTTTAAAATCTTTGTAAGCAGGGGAAACGTGAAGAAAGAAGATTGGAGTCGCTATGTGCTCTGGAAAAACAGCTTAGAGTTGTGCTTGGTCTTCTGGGTCTAATGCCTGCTAGTTATTCTGAGGTTGATGTTACAATATTCATTTTGTTGGATTAACTCTTTGATCTGCTTAAATCGTGCTATATTTTTTATTTTTTATTTTTTATTCGCTCTTGAGAAGGAATGGCCCTACCCTACCCTACCCTACCCGTCCCGTGGTGTCAGATTGGAGTATTAGCTAGGTTCCAACTAAAAACTAGAATTAATCCTGTTAGGTTCCAATTTGTTTACAGGTTTTGCAAGAGTTGAGAGAGAAAGCATTAGTACGAGCTGGCCTGACAGAAGCACAAGTACTGGACAAAATAGAAGAGAGGACTTCAGCAAGAAAACAGAAACAGTATGAGAGATCAGATGAGATAAGGAGGGAGTTAGAGGTGCTAGGCATTGCGTTGATGGATAACCCTAATGGAACCAACTGGCGACCCGCGATTCCTCTTCACATTCAAGAATTGCAAACTGCTCCATCTTAACTTGTACACTGTCTTTTTTCTTTTTTCTTTTTTTTTTCCTCATCCTTTTGGCCATGCCTAACATTTTTGTCAGTTATTTCTATGGTTCAATTTTGAATGTCAGGAGGGAGGTTAAAACAGTGCTCCTTGGGTGAAAAGAAATAGTAGATTTACATATTAATTGAAATTTTGCCTGCTCAATATCTTTTCCATCATTTTTTTTTTCCTTTTCCGTTGTTTAATACATGAGCAGTTTGAGTAGCAGTCCATGGAACTGTTATGTAATATAATTTATTTGACAAATTTAGACTGTTAACAAGCATAAATCAATAAAAAAAAGGTTAAAGAATCCAATTTGATCATGTAATTATGTGTATGATTAATCATGTGTTTATCAATTTTTGTATAAAAAAAGGACAGAATGATTGATCAGACCACATGCAAGAAGAATCCTTGTATTCTGGTTGGTCTATAACAGCATTTTTAGCAAATATTTTTAAGTGCCCATTCTAAAAGAGTCTTCCAGCAAGTCTGCAATAAAAAAGTAGATCAAGCACCAGTTTCCATTTTTGTGCTGCAAATAAGTCATTTAAGATGAGCACCCATCGCTGAAATTACGAAGATTAACCATGAAATAAAAATTAAGAGTTAATTGCCATCACATAATAAAACTACCAACTGTCATAGCATTAGAAATTCATTCTAACAAAGGGAACTTTTTAAAATAAAATACAAGTGCCTACACAAACTCGTATATACTATCTCCTAATATTATATTAGCACAACTCCAGAATGCCCGTCAGATAAGTAAACAACTAGTCATTACGAAAGTTAAACCCATTGATACCTACTGATAAAATCAAGACAAATCGATTTTAGCTGCACGCAATTATGCTGCTCGGCCAAAGCCAAGGTAGTCCCAACATTATCCACATCAACACCACCAGACAATTTCTCCTCACAAGCTACTTTTAGTCTCTCCATCCCGTACCGATCAGCAGCTACAAGTAGGTGCTGTGCCATTGCATGTGATTCGACATATTGTTCTGGTACGGAATCAGTATAAATGAAGTGAAGCAAGGACTTGAAAACTGAAGCCTCCATATCTTGGATATTTATGCAGTTGGTTTTGCTTTCCATC
Source organism: Carex myosuroides (assembly GCA_028015225.1). NCBI lineage: Eukaryota > Viridiplantae > Streptophyta > Magnoliopsida > Poales > Cyperaceae > Carex > Carex myosuroides. Next base: position 772,055 of record CM051471.1, read on the forward strand.
ATTGGGCCGAATAACTCCGCCCGAAAAACTGGAGAACGGGCTGCTAGAATGAGCCTATGTGCATTAAATGCTGCACCATCACTGAGTCTGTAGTTCATTAAAAAAAGAAAAATGAGAATAAAAGATGTTTCCATTACAGTTATTGGAGTAAATTAAAAAAACATTCCCTACAGTTTTACATATTTCATACACTATTGGTCAGGTTGGTACTGGAACAAAGAAGATAATGATAAAAAAGGACGAAACAAAAAAAAAAGTTTCAATCAGCCACAGAAATTCATATAAACCCAGAGCAATTTGCAAGATACCCCCTTAAAGGAACAATAATCAACACAGTTGGTTGAAAAAGAGTGGAAAAAAGTTACCTAAACGTGACATCGGACCCTTCTCCAGTCTCCAAGAGATAACCAAAGTGTTCGTGTAAATCAGGAGCAGGTACCAGCACTCTCGGCCTCTTGACTACCTCTTCATACCATGGTTTTATGACCCGTACTGTACACCTCACTGTAAAACTATCATCCTTAATGAAATTCGACGCCTCCAAGTATGAACTGTTAGCAAAACATAGGTGTAAGTATTTACTTAAATCACAATTTATGCATCTAAGGTAGGGTGGATAGTTGTGTCCGCAAACTTATACAGAAATTAGATGGCTTGGGTCAAACTAAACCAAACAGCAGGTCAAAAAGTACAGGTTTCAATAGACATTTGTATATACCTAGTAGTAGTCAAGAGAAATACTGAGACAAGAAAACATTTCATCTTTTCATTTCAACATAGTTAAAAATTAGGCTCCAACAGGTTTGGTGGTCTAAACTCAAGAAGGCAAATGGGCAGGCCTCAAAATTCCATATTTACTCTATAGAAAGGCTGTTTTCATAAAGTCAAATTACTAAAATCCACCTCTATCTAAACATAAGAATTAAGAAACTTAATGTTCTCCAAAGTACCGGTTCATAAACTCATCAAACCCCTTAATATCTCCTTTTTTCGAATATGTCACTCGAGCACTCTTTGATGCATCAGTTGATGTTTTGCCTTTATCATCAAGTAGCCTAAACTCGAGAACAACCTTCATTTCACCTTCACCTGTTTCAGATAAATTAATTCAATGTCATTTGCTAGGTCAAAGTCAAACACTGACCTTTCACATTTAGGTATACTGAAAGCCAATGGAGTGTGCATCATTTTATTATAAAAGCTAATAAGTACAACTCCCACTCTTTGCTTAGTCAAAGCAATGAAACAAGATTCATAAACTTAAATTAAGAACCCTAGTCTCCACTTTCTGATTGCATGCTTGTTACAAACAAATTATGCCGAAAGGCCCAGGATAATTTGCAAAAGAGAAAGAAGAGGATTTGCTATGTTTATCGCATTTGCAAATAACAACCAATAAACCTTCTTATACCAACTTAACCAAATTGCAAATGCAGAATCTGACATTTGTATTTTTTGTTTTTTTGCTTGATTTTAGTTGAACAAGTAGTCGGCAAGAAAAAGGAAGCAGATCAATAGATACGGAATGTACACTCAAGCAAAGCTATTGAGAGAAAATTAGGTGCCATAATTGCAAATGCAAAAATGCTGGGATAATTTCTTGAAAAGAAGAAAAAAGTCACTGTTTAAACATGAAATATACAGAGTATTTAAATTGGTTTGTTTAAAGCCCAATAGCCATGAATGAAGATGAGAAATGGATTTACCTTCGCGAATTTCAGTGAGAAGCTTGAGATAGAAGGATATACAGTAGTTGAATTGTCGTGTGTAGATGCCATCGGGGTAATAGAGGAGGGCCCATTGATGGCCATACAAGGAGAATTTTGCACATTCTATTGAGTTACCAATGCCAAGGCCCTTGGAGAGGGAGTAGGCTACAATTTTGACAGTGTGGGTCCCACTTGCAGCTTCCATTCGGCATATCGTGTCGGCACGTGACTGGTTATGGTTTGGTGGAGAGCATCCAGCCATAGGTACCTACCTGCTAAGATACACATACAATTGCTCGCCTAGTACTTATTTGAAGTGATTCTTGAACAAAGACCAGATTTGAAAGAAATTAAGAAAGAAAGAAAGAAAGAAAGAAAGAAAGAAAGAAAGTCGAAAGAACTTACGATCTAAAAGCTTTTCTTTGTAAACTGTCGAGTATCGATCGATCGACGATCTAAGAGAAGAGACGATTGGACGATTGGTGTTTGTCAGATTGTGAATTCTTGGCTTGGTGAGGTATCAGTATCACTTCTCACAGTTATCAGTATCACCGGGGACTAGAGTAGAGCAAGAACAAAGTAAGAGGTTATTCTATTCTAGATGGATCTGGAATTCTGGATACTCGGCTCGCCTCAATCCTACAACATGGATGTTCTATAACTTATCTATGCGCTCTTGTGTGTTGTTTACTATCAATCAATTATATAGATATACATATTTTTTATTTCAATAGTTGAGAAAATTTACAGCACATTAATTATTGGACTATGTTATTTTCTTACAAATATTTTCTTATTTGAAATAGATGAGAAAATTTATATAGATAGACATATTTTTAAAATTTCACAATTAATTTCACGTTACATCCAAACATTCATTTTACCGAAATTTTTTTAGTTACCACATTAAAAAATCGAAATTAAATGATTACCACCCTTCCCATGACATTTTCAATTCTACCACCCACGCGGACCCAGTTCGCGCACCAAATTGGGCTGGTGCGCGGACTGGGCTGGTGCGCGGACTGGGCTGGTGCGCGGACTGGGCTGGCGCACCTCTTGGTGCGCGCAGTGAGCAGGCACACCCATGGTGCACGAATTGGGTAGGCGCACCCATTTTTCAGTTGTTATTTCGTTAGTTATGTTGTGACAGACTTTTATTACGTATGTTTGACTTTTATGATATAATTTGAATATTATGAACTTATATTTTGATATTCTATTTTTATTCTACTTTTAGTGTATCTTCTTCTCTTATTATCCATCGTATCATTCCAACAAAATACGTCGGACATACGGAAAATACGCAGAATATAAAATAAAATGTTTAATATCAAAATATCATACTTATATTACAAACAAGTCTACTACAACACAATATAAAGTCTACTACAACATAATTAATAAATCCTACTCCAATACAACATACAGTCTATTACAACACAAGTAAAGTCTACTAGCATCCCTTTAAAAAAAAATATACCTTATTGAGTACGGTTCCTAGCATCCCTTCTCCTCCTTGCATTCTTTTCGAGGGCTGCTCTCTTGGTCTGGTAACCCTTTTTCTTCCTTCCAGTATGTCCATCCAGATCGAAATGCGGTTGTGTCTTCTCCTACCCAACTTCACTAATCGATGCTTTGGAACTAAGATCGCTCCTTCGTACGCCGGCCACTCACTTTGATTGTCATACACGTGGAATTCACCACTCTATGTGTCGATGAGTGTTTGAATGTTGTAGTAGTAATTTACGAAGACATTTGGATCGTACTTCCTATATTTTTCATACATTTGTAAGTTACATCATCCTCAATTATAGTAATGATTACAAAATTATTAGTAGATATTTGTATCTTAGACGACACACTATCATCACATAAACACATGGTATTCCGGTGAGCTGAGGTTTTTGGCACGAGCATTCCACCTTATGATTATTTTTCACAATGACCTTGTACCTGCATTCTTGAGATGTGTACACCCATTTGCCTCTCTCTATATCAAATGGCATTTTCTCACCATGTGAGGTCACCATAAATTCTTCAGCTTTGTTGAATGCAATCCGCTCATTTTCTTAGTCTTCTCGATGTGCTTGTTCAGCTTTGCATGCACTCGATGTTCTTCTCGAAGTGCTTCTTCTCGATGGCGACCATAGCGGACGTCAACTGAGCATGATCTAACCTGGTTGCCTCAGCGTGGCATGTGTACTTTTCCTCATTCTTCGAAACAGTCCAAGAATTTCCAAAGCCTGTAGCCCTCGCAACCAACCCCCACTTACACCGGGCGCTCTTGCACTTATACCTCATTCTGGTTGTGTCGTTGTGTGTCTGGTTGATCTCGATATTTTCCTTTATGTGCCAGTGGTGAATTATATCTTTCATTTTATCCTTGTTGTCATACGTCATCTCTTCAGTCAATTCATGTCTTTCTCCAACCTAATTTAAAAATTTTAATTTTTTAAAATTTAAAATTTTTAAAAATAAAATATAAATATAAATTAACAAACGAACCTCTGAAATCGCAAAAAAGATGTCAGCCTCTTGAAACCCCGATGTGTCATGAAATTCTCTGAATGAGTGTCTTTCTCCACGACCCGATATCAGCCACTTTCGCATACCAAGTACAGTACGATCAGACTCCTCATCACTATGATCTACTACCCCCCCACCGTCGTCACTAGCATCCTAATTTTCCTTTATCTCCCGTTCTTTGGGATCCTCATATGTATTGTCAGCATAATAAAGTGGTTCCGGGGTTTCAGATCGGTCCCGGTCAGATTGGGCACAGCTAGAGCTGGAGGATGGAACCCGAGATCGGCCCCGACTAGGACCAACCCCTATAGATGGGGACTGACTAGTACTCTCTAAAGTCAGAGCCTGAGTATGACCCGTCATTGAATGCTCAATGACCCGACCCTGGGTCAACTGCATCAATGGTCTGGTGTTCTGTCTGGAGTTCTATCTAGGATTGGCAACCACATATAACTATAGAAACTTGAAAGGTGTTGTCATATTCATGGTCATTTGAGTATACAACCCCCAACTGTTATCGTCTAGTACATGGAGCTGTTGGAACCATGTTTGGTTGTCTTGGCCAATATTGACCCTTGCGGATATTACCAGTTCGTAATAATTTGGATCAATACCAAGTTCCTGGTACACTTTCCTAGACATACCGCTGAAATTTAAATCTGAGCCGATATTGAACATTTTCTGGGGTTGGGTACTGTAATAAGCACCATTTGGCCCTTGTAATACTTCACCACCAAAATAACAAGCAATTCCAATCATAGTTGGTTGAATTACGGAACAAACCTAACAATTAATAAATTTACAGTAAATTTAAAATACAATTAAATAATTATAAAAAATAAAGGACTAAGGTGAAAAAAAACTCACAAGTTACTCTTTGCAGCTCTGTCTACTTGGTGAATTGTGAATGAAAAAAGGTTAAAATTTTCGCTCAAATATAGCAGAATGGCTGGTGCGCCTACCCAGTTCGCGCACCATGGGTGCGCCTGCTCAGTGCGCGCACCAAAAGGTGCGCCAGCCTAGTCCAAACACCAACCCAATTTGGTGCGCGAACTGGATCCGCGTGGGTTGTAGGATTGAAAATGTCATGGGGAGGGTGGTAATCATTTAATTTCAATTTTTTAATGTGGTAACTAAAAAAATTTCGGTTCCTTTTAACATATTTTCATAATTATTTCCCTGCATACTATGAGTATGGGTTTCCAAAGCCGTCACCAACAATCTTAATGCTTCGTTACAATATGAGTTGTCTAATTTTCTTATATTTATGTTTCCTTGTTAGATTCTATTCTATAGTTTAGATTGGGGAAACTGAAATAAATATTCATACCGTTCATGTTAATCTTCTGAGTAGTAAATGCAGGGGCGGATGCAGGAATTTGATCAGGGTAGGGCAAGAAATTATTGAATCAGGTTTCAAATTGAATTTAATTGGACCGTATCTTATATAATTTACCAAATTTAATATACAATGGGCCAGTTATTTTAATTGGACTGCAGGGTAGGGCAATATCAATTTTCAAGGTAGGGCAAAGACCCAAAATTCAGTCTTTATAAATTAGTTTTGAATTTTCAGAATAGCACAGTTGCCCTAACTTGTGATACAGTAAATGCATGAAGCATTCAAACGAGTGCGCTACGAATACAATTACAAGGCCAAGTGGCCAACCAAGTAAGTCGTATAACTGGTGCTTCCTGTTAATGCACGTGGCGTTCTCTCATTCGCTTTCTGTACGAATCAAACTCCACGCAACCTTCTCTTCACTCCAATAATATGCGTTAGTTAGATGAGCATTGGACGAAGAAGATGATCCCAGCTAAGCTAAGCTAAGCAGTGTATTTTCTTTTAAAAAAAATTGCAACACATCGCGAATATTATTTAATTATTATTCTAACACAAATGAAAGACGTCCATGTCTATTTCTCCTCCAACTCAAACATTTCTTCCTCGTCTATTTCTTCCTATTTTCACCCACTTTAAATCAAATTATATAAACCAATTAATTTAAAAAAAATGGCAACGGCCATGGCGCCCCGTCCCTCTAAACTGTGTTTTCTTCCACTACAACACGCTCGCTACCGGCCTCTACTTGTACCGTGTGCTGCTGCTGCTGCTGCTACTACTACACTTCCTTACCTCAATCATCGGTTTAGGGTTTCGTGCTCCAGCGGTGAAAAATTGAAATCAGGTGAGGTCTTCGTCGACAGAGAGGCCACTGGAGTCCCAGTCCCAGTTATTGATAAAATTGACAAGGTTGAGGAAGAGGTCCAAGAGGAGGAAGAGGAGAAGACAGGTAAGTGGTGGTTGAAGGGGCTGCCGAAGCGATACAAGCTTATTGGTGCCACCTCTCTCGCCTTCGTCATATGCAACATGGACAAGGTAAACAAATAGAGCAAGAGAGAAAGCATTGTCCATACCAGTCGCTTAATCCATACAGATACAATTTGTGATGTGTGAAACCAAATAAAAAAGTTTGCTTTCTTCATTGATGATTTTAGGTGAATTTAAGCATTGCAATAATTCCAATGTCACACCAATTCGGGTGGAATTCGACCACAGCCGGATTGGTGCAATCCTCTTTCTTCTGGGGCTATGCTCTCAGCCAATTACCCGGTGGTTGGCTTGCCAAATTATTCGGTGGAAGGTGGTCTGTTTTCTCCTTTTCAGTATATAGCTATGTTACCAGAGCCAAGTTTGAAGGGTTTCCTAAATTGATGGAATCACACCATTTTTGACTCTGTGTAATTGATTTTTTATCTTGTCTAGGGTTTGAACTTGCAAGTTGCAACCCCACCTTTCCCAAGTTATACCTTAAAAAGTTTTTCTTGTTTGTACATTCTCTTCTTTTTTTCTTCCTTTTTTTACAGTACCCTACGCAGCTAACAGTTTCCATTGAACATAAACTGTACAGTTTTATTATACATAACTTGATCATTCTCTCCTCCCAAATGCCTAAACTACCCTAATTGGTCATTATCCTAAGTGCACCAAGGTGTTTCATGAGCTTAATTTCAAAATCGTTGGATCAGGTTTAAAGAAAAAAAACAAAGTTCTAACAAGTTGATCTTCATATGCTTAAAAAACTGCACATTTTTGTTCAAATTTACAGAAAAGTGCTGGAAGTAGGCGTGGTAATATGGTCGTTGGCTACTGCTGTTGTGCCAGTGGTCGCAGGGTTTATGCCTGCACTTCTTTTGTCAAGAGTTCTGGTAATCTTTTCTTTCACCTATTGCTTGTGTGTTTCTGTGAGACCTACCAAACAACCAGAAGAAAGTTTCGGAGTCTTGCTTTCTTCTTTTTTGTCTGTTTGATATATTTATTTATGCATTTATTCATTCAGGTAGGTATCGGAGAAGGTGTTTCACCATCAGCTGCAACTGATCTGATTGCCAGGTCAGACCCTGAAGGACCTCCTCGAAACTTTTATTTTTCTTCATTTTTTGTTAGCTTGATCAGCATATTTATCACGAATATTTCTGGGATTTGTTCATCTTTTTTTTTTCACCATTCCATTTTATTTTTTTATTTATATGTAGGTCTATTCCATTGGAAGAGCGCTCCAGGGCTGTTGCAATAGTGTTTGGTGGACTCAGTATTGGAAGTGTTTTGGGGTACATTTTTAATTATTATTACTTTTAAATTTTTAATTAATTTTACCTAATTTAATATCTTATTTGAATACCAGGAATTTGATATGAATTTTGTCCATATTGTTATGGTTGTAGACTATTGTTAGCTCCCTCAATTATTCAGAATTTCGGTTGGGAATCAGTCTTCTTTGCATTTGGGCTTGTAGGTATTATCTGGTAAGTAAAGGTTAACTTTATTTTCATATTAACTTTTCTCTGAACTCACAAAAAAGGAAGTAAAATCTATTCACAAAAAAGGGGCGACAAGAAGGGAGGGTGACTCTTGTCATATGTTTTATCAAATTGAATATCTCATCCCCTGTGCGAATATAAATTTAGGTGCTTGATATTTGAGCTTGTAAAGGAAGGCCAATCAATGGTTAATATAGAAGAGCTATTTAGTAAGTCACAATCCTGATGGTGTTTTCTTGTAACATTGTAAAATCATGTTATCACATAAAATTTACTATTTTTCCTTTAATTTTTTAACTTTGTGAGCAGAAATCAATGGTGGGGTGTCCTTGAAAGAATCTTCAGATACATCTCTAAAAGAAATGGGCAATTCACTAAAGGTTATCTACATCTTAAATATATAGTTCAGTAAACCAAGTTGCTCTTAGATTAAATTTTAGTTTAATTAAAATTAAATAGGAGGTACCATGGAAGGCATTTTTCAAAAGCGAGGCAGTATGGGCTATGATATATGCTCACTTTTGTGGAAGCTGGGGCCACTACACATGTCTCGCTTGGTTGCCTACCTTTTTTAGGTACATTTTTTATTTTTATTTTTTGCTCTTCATTTTTATTATCTGTACCCAGCTTGCCAGCAAATAGAAGGCATATTACCAATTACCGACACTAATGGTGCTTCTGGAGACATGACTGTACATGTACACGCTTGAGTCATACCATACTTGGCCCGACAGGACAAGAGGCGGTTTACCATTTCTGGTTAAGCCTCCCAAAGTTTCTTTTAAATATTTGTCAGTTTAACTAAACATGTCTTAGTTACACTTGATGCAGTGAGGAATTGAACCTGAACCTAACTGAAGCTGCATGGGTTAGTTTCTTATACAGATCATTTTATCACATTTTTTTTTTAGATCTTTGTATTCTATTGACATTGAACTTCTTTCAAGAATAAATATTATTACTTTTTTTAGTTGATATATATTTTTAAGTTTCATTATTTAGGTATCAATCTTACCTTCTTTAGGCTCAGTTCTTGTTACCTCTATTGCTGCCCCTTTTGCTGACAATTTAATTTCAAGTGGGGTTGAAACCACCAAGGTACATTTTATTTCCAAACAGAACAGTTTTCTTTTTCACATTTTTCGGTTATTTTGTATATTTAAATCACATGTTTTAATTCAATTACATATTACTTAATACTCACTATCTTTTTATAAAATAGGTCAGAAAAATATGCCAAACAATTGCATTTGTGTCCCCAGCAACTTTCATGGCTCTCTCCTCACTCGACCTAGGGTTACCTCCATGGGAAATAGTAGCTTTCCTTACCAGTGGTTTGGCTTTATCTAGCTTTGCTTTGTCAGGTACCATCTATTTAGTGGTGCAACATAATTGTAAATGTCTTACTAAAATTTTGTTAATATGCCACTTTTTTGTTGTACATATTTTAATTATTAGAAAATAAGTATAAGCTATTTTTCTACTAGGAAAAGTAGAGCCTGCTATTACGGTTTGGGGCTTGTTCTAAAACGAACGGACCAGATCGACCCACTTATGTCATTTAAGGGGGACTTTTTTGTGTGAACCTGATCTGTTCGTTTCAGATAGGACGGTGCAAAGCGGGAAAGCAGGGTCGTACATTCCTAGACAAGAATAGTAGTAGAAACAAAGTCTGTCAGTATTATCTGAAAAAAATCCCCAAATCTTGCGAAGTTGGCTATGACTTCTCTTTATTTGCGTCAAATGCAACAGCCCGAGTGCTTGTGAATATATAATACTTGGTGTACAATGTATCAAAGAAATATCCAATATTATCTGATAATTGGTTGCCTTTTTTTCTTGATACAAAGTAAATGTTACTTGTTTTTACTTTCAGGACTGTATTGCACGCATCAAGATATATCGCGTGAATATGCAAGCATTCTTCTGGTATTTTCTCTGAAATTTATAAAACTTGGACAAATTGCATGTTTACCCTTCTTGACCATTGAATCTTTTAACTTTTTTTTTCTTTTTCTTTTAACAGGGTATTACAAATACAGTAGGGGCCGTTCCTGGTATACTTGGTGTTGCGTTGACAGGCTATGTTCTTGACTCAACACACTCATGGAGTGTATGTGCCCCCTACCACCTACCCTCTGTCTCTCTAAAACATAGTTATACCCTTTCCATATGTAGAAATGCCCCAATAAAAGTTTTATTGGGGCATTTTGCTCCTATAGGAGAGGATATGCAGGGAGGGTTAATTTAGTCATTTTCTGAGGGAATTGAATCACAAGTATTTCCTAAGCACAATCTTGATGAAGATCTAACCAGTATGTTTTCCCCTTGTGCAGCTGTCATTGTTTGCACCGTCTATCTTCTTTTATTTGACTGGGACTGTTGTATGGCTCTTATTTGCAAGTAGCAAACCGCAAACTTTTACTGATTGATTATGCCAATGGCATCAATTTTTTTGGTATACTGTATATATAGAAAATCAGGTTTTTTTTTTTTTTTGTTTCTCATTTCTGCAGCTTTTTTTGCCCGGATTAGCTTGTAAAAATCTGTGGCACTGTTAATTTATAGTTTGTACTTTGTAGCAAGGTTACAGTAGAGTTACTCGGGAGAACATTAGCACAAATTCTAGTCATTACTACTGGGACAGATTTATATCTTGTAATTTATGCTTATAAAAGTGTTTCTAATATGTGTACATTTATTCTGTTTAAAGCAATTTCGCTAAAACTGATTCCTTGTTAATTCATCCCATAACAAACACACAATAAAGGGATAGATTAGTAATTACATGGCATAGTTTGATAATTCATATTTTGGAAGCAACAGGCCCAATCACCAGAAGATCCAGAACATATGAAATAAGAAGAGCAAAGAAGAACAAAAAACAAGAAGAAAAAAGTAACCTCAAAAACAATTAAATACAGTGCAATTAAGCTCCAGAACATATTTCAACAGCATGCAACAAAAAACAAGAAGAAAAAAGGAACCTCAAAAACAATTAAATGCAGTACAATTAAGCTCCAGAACATATTCAACAGCATGCAAGGAAATAAAAAGAAAAAAGAAGTACGGAGTTGATATCCATACAAATTGCAATTATCCTCTACCCTACAACATCAAGAAAAATAACTGATAGCATACAACCACGGAAACAAGCCTGTCCAAAAAGAAACCCTAACCAACACAACCAACCCTATATAATCAAATCCCTACTCGTCTACAACACCTCTTTTTTACTTCTTCTTTTTCTTAGGAGGTTGGTCTTCCTCTTCTTCTTCCTCTTCCTCGTCATCTTCCTCATCATCATCATCATCCTCCCCATCATCATCGTCATCATCATCATCATCACCCTCATTGTCCTCTCCATTACCCTCTCCATTGGCTTCTGGGTCTTCGTCAGAATCATCATCGTCATTCCCCTCCTCTGCATCTTCATCGTCATCATCGTCGTCATTGCCACCTTCGTTGTCCTCGTCTTCATCTTCCTCGTCATCGTCACCATCCTCGTCATCATCCTTGTTTTCTACAACCATCTCTGACTTGGTTTCCTTCAGCTGCCTGTCAGAAACATCAAATCCTTAAATCCACCAAAAAGAATTTTGTTCTGATTTTTGTTTACATGGGTTTCCAGCAAAATTTGAGATGAAGTTATTTTTACGAGCAGATGTATAGATTGGATTGCAACTGGAAGCGGGCTTGGAGGGGTTCTTGACACCAGTCAGGGGTTCCACAAAACAAGGGACAATGTAATTGGTTCAAACTTTTAAGTTTAAACAGTTGGCTATTGCTAAAGTATACCACGAAGAATCAATACTGCACCAAATAGGCAACTACAAAAGTTAATATCCTGAGAGAGCAAGAGACTTCTTTTGTTCCAGATAGCATAAAGAATTTGAATTGTACCTATGGATTGATTCTGGCTCTTCAAAGGATATACCTAGATTGACTTGCAGTGATGCTATCTGTGAATTAAATGTACACAAAAAATCATTTTCAAACCAAGAATAAGCAAATCAAAGTACACAATTTAAAACTCCTACGTACTCTAGTGAAGAAAACCGAAAACCAGATCTTCGGCACCCTTTTCCCCTAAAACCCCAACAACTATACACACACAAAATAAAACCCCCTGGTACCTTGTATTATTAGGGCTTAATAAAGGCTTGGGTACGATATAACATAGTAAAAGTTGTAAACTCTAGAATCCCGATTTCTTCTCAAATTTCAATATTTCTCTGTTTCTTCCCAACCCTAACAATGCATATAAGGGAAAACTTTTGAAACAAATGCAGAATTTAAAGAGAAAAAAATACTGGTATACTGTAATATCCAAGTAAGAAAAAATTACCAGGAATAGCGTCAATAGCAGAGAGCTCTGGGCGGCCAAGGCCATGAGGTTGGTCAAAACCCTAACCCTAGTTTGCGGTTGCATCTCGCTTCGGCACTGTACTTCCATCTTTCTCTCTCTCGACAACTAAATTACAAAAATTGAAGCAATTATACACAAAAGACCCCAAAAAAGCCAAAATTTGACAGAAAAGCTGGGTGGAATCCCGTACCTAAAGAGTGATGCACCGCTCTAGAAAGAAAGAGATAGAGGTGTGTGCGCGCAGCGCGTTGGAGAGACACCGATTGATGATTGATTGATTGATTGGCTTTTAATAGAGGTGTGCGCAGTCTAGGGTTTTGGTTTTTTTGAAGGGTTTTATTATTTCTAGGGTTTTGTTGCGTTGGTGGCTCTCTAATCTCTATCTCTTCGACTGACAAGTGGCTCCCACCCCTCCCCTCCCCTCCCATATAGACTATTGTGTTGAGTTGAGGATCTAGGATTCTAGGTCGAATCACATCAACATTTGACAGTCACTTGTACTCCTACTCCTACTCCTACTCCTACTCCTACTCGGATGCGGACCTGCTCTCCTGCTTATTTTATTTTGTAATTTGTCCCATCTCATCTATTTTGAGTTTACTCCTGGATCGTCCGATCAGAATCCAGATTTAAATCGGATGGTCCAGATCTAAACTCAAAATTGGAGTTAACTCAGAGGATATCATACCAATTGATCCGATTAAACGGACGGATCAATTGATCTGATCTTCTGTTGGGACTGTTCGTTTCAAACTGGACGGATCAGATCAGATCAGATCTTCATATATAATTAGAATTTTTAACAGAAAAGCGAATCAAGTATCCTCTCCAATACTGTAAAAAGAACTGTCCAGATCCAGTATTATCGGGCTTTGAGATTCGTGCCAAGTTAAAAAGAACTGTCCGTCCGGAGAGGATCTGAATTGAGAAGATTCCAAGTCAGCGAAGAGTCTTTTAATTAATTAATAATTTAAACAGTGAAAATCATAGAACGCAAAACGAAAATATTATAATGATGAGGGGGGAACTGAACTATTCATGTGAGCCATCATCATTTGCTAAATTAGCAATTGCATTGCATCCTTACAAATTGATGTTCCAATTATTCACGATAATACTCGTAAAAATTTACATTTGGAATGGCACATGTTCTTCATTCCTTGAGAGTTGAGATGGGAACCAATCTTATTTTAAGCTTCCAAATACGAGAGAGAGAGAGAGAGAGAGAGAGAGCCGTGCATCTACATCTACAAAGGTAATACTACTAATCTTACGACAAGAAACTCTAAATGTCATTCATTAATCCAACAATACAAAATACAATTAATTCACTTCCACACAGCCACCATCAACTCAATAATGAATTGACATAAATAAAGATACTAAAACAAGGCCACCAAATTATCAAACCCCTAACCAAACATAGATCCAATTATCCAACCACTATAACAAAACCTAATTGTCTACCTAAAATGATGCCCCACATCATTTCTTCTTTTTTGATGGAGGTTGGTCCTCTTCATCCTTGTCATCGTCATCCTCGTCATCATCGTCATCCCCGTCGTCATCGTCGTCGTCGTCGTTGTCGTCATCATCATCCTCGTCATCCCCTCCATTGGCTTCTGGGTCATCATCAGAGTCGTCATCATCATCATCCTCGCCATCTTCGTCGTCATCCTCATCATCATTGCCACCTTCGTCGTCGTCGTCGTCGTCGTCGTCGTCGTCGTCGTCATCGTCTTCACCGTCGTCGTCATCATCACCATCCTTATTTTCTTCAACCGTCTCGGACTTGGTCTTGTTGAGCTTCCTGTTTAGGGTATAAAAAAAAAGAAAAAGATTCTTTAACCTTGTGCAAGTTTGATAAGTAAAATCAAAGAAGAGCATTTTCCAGTCATTCCACAAAGATCTCTGACTAAGTATTAAGGTATCAGTTAAGGCTAAATTGTTCTGACAAAAAAAAAGGGGCTAAATTGTTGGTAGATACTTGCTTGACTGTTGGAATCATGGGTTATTTGGTGTTGCAAATGACAAGTGAGCAAGGTCAGAAAGAAAGAAAATTAGGAATGTGCGTACCTATGAATAGGTTCTGACTCTTCAAAAGATATGATACTGGCATCTACTTGCAGTGATGCTACCTGCAAATATCTATCTTTATGAGAAAGAGAAATCACATTTGGAAAAAATATATATACAAAATTTAACAAGCACCCCCTGATTTGACAACTGAGAGCTAAACAAATTCAACAAGAGATGAAAATTAAGGTACCATAAGAAGCATGAAGAGGAGGAGAGATGCTTGAGCAGCGAAGAGGCTCTCCGCCATGAGGTTGGTCAAAACCCTAACCCTAGATTCCGTCACCATCTCACTTCGCCGCACTACTTCCATTACTCGCCAAAACTACGAAAAAAAGTACAGAGAGAGAGAGTTCAAGGAATTATACAACAAGGACCCTCGAAGCAATTAAAATTGCAGAATAGTATATTAGACTAAAAGGTAAGGAGTACAGAGAGGATCCGAGAGACGAGAGCAATGGATTGGGATTTGGGATTGGGCCGATCGGGGTTTTTAATAGGGGCATTCTAGGGTTTTTAATAGGGGCATTCTAGGGTTTTTCATCAACGGGATTTTAGGGTTTGTGGCTGGCGCCTCGGGCCTCAGGGTTTTACTGTGGCAACTGGCAACGACCTTCAAAACATTTCATCAATATCATTAGATAATTGTCTCCAATAAAATCTCCCATAAATCTCCCAAATGAAGGTATTATTCCACGCCAGTACACCGGTGAATTGAGAATGAGAAGCACTGATACTCGCTTATTTATAAAATAAAAATATAAAAATAAAAAGAATATATATATATATATACACACACACACATATATATAGAGTGAGGCTACGGTGCTATGCATAGCACGGATTGAGTCCGTGCTACGGCTTCAAATTTGACTTTTCAAAATTCTAATGGTCGATCCGAACCGTTCAACATGATTATAAAATGAATATGTACTTGCAAACCAAATTTTACATTTTTTCGAAAATCACTTGATCTGAACATTCTGGACCATCCAAAAACAGCCTATCTAAAAAATAGTAAAAAAATTCGAAAAAATATAAAATTTGGTTTGCAAGTACATATTCATTTTATAATCATGTTGAACGGTTCGGATCGACCGTTAGGATTTTGAAAAGTCAAATTTGGAGCCGTAGCACGAACCCAATCCGTGCTATGCATAGCACCGTAGCCTCACTCTATATATATATATAGATGGGCTATTGTGCTTTGCAAAGTAAAACACCCTCTTTACTTCGAGCCATATTTTTATTTTGAAAATCCAAACAACCGATCCGAACCGTTCAACATGTTCTAAATATTGAAATGTGCTTGGAGACTAAATTTTACATTTGTTGGAATTTTTTTACTATTTATTAAGCCACTTTGAAAATCGCTGATCCACTGTGAACAGTAAAAAAACAGTAAAATTTTCTGGACCACCGGATCAGCGATTTTCAAAGTGGCTTAATAAATAGTAAAAAAATTCCAACAAATGTAAAATTTAGTCTGCAAGCACATTTCAATATTTAGAACATGTTGAACGGTTCTGATCAGTTGTTTGGATTTTCAAATTGCAAACAATGGCCAGAAGTAAAGAGGGGGTTTTACTTTGCAAAGCACAATAGCCCATCTCTCATATATATATATATATATATATATATATATATATAGTGCTTGGCTACTATGCTTATATAAGCATATGCCCACATATGCTTAAATGAGCATTTTTGCGTTTCCAATGTTCAAATGGTCGATCCGACCGTTCATCTTGTTCTCCATATTAATATGTGCTTGGAGACTAAATTTTACATTTTTCTGAATTTTTTTACTATTTATTAAGCCACTTTGAAAGTTTCTGATCTGGTGGTCCAGAATTTTGGAAACACTGTTTTTACTGTTCACCCAGATCAGCAATTTTCAAAGTGGCTTAATAAATAGTAAAAAAATTCAGAAAATGTAAAATTTAGTCTCCAAGGTCCAAGCACATATTAATATGGAGAACAAGATGAACGGTCGGATCGACCATTTGAACATTGGAAACGCAAAAATGAGTTATAAGCATATGCCCACATATGCTTATATAAGCATAGTAGCCAGCCTCATATATATATAGAGATAGGCTAACATGCTTCCTCTAGAACTTCGGCCTCGTGCTTCCGGGGGCATATCTTAGTGTTTGATGTTCAAACAATAAATGCAAACCGTTAGATGTGATCTCTATATTAAAATCTGCTTGGAGACCAAATTTTACATTTTTTGGAATTTTTTTACTATTTATTAAGCCACTTTGAAAATTCTAGATCATATGGTCCAGACTGTTTTTACTGTTTACCCGGATCTGGAATTTTCAAAGTGGCTTAATAAATAGTAAAAAAATTCAAAAAAATGTAAAATTTGGTCTCCAAGCAGATTTTAATATAGAGATCACATCTAACGGTTTGCATTTGTTGTTTGAACATCAAACACTAAGATATTCCCCCGGAAGCACGAGGCCGAAGTTATAGAGGAAGCATGTTAGCCTATCTCTATATATATATATATATATATATATATATATGAGTAGAACTAGGGTGCTCTCGAGTTCACCAAGCCCTTGGTGAACTCAAGTCCAAAACTCATCGGATCGGCTTCAAACGACGAATCCGACCGTTGAAATCCGTCTACCTTACGAGTGATGCGTCTACATGCAAAAATTTTAAATTTTGAAATTAATTTTGCCTAGCAGTAAACTGATTTGTAAACTTTTATGGACCATTGGATCAGCGATTTTCAAAGTGGCTTAATAAATAGTAAAAAAATTCTAAAAAATGTAAAATTTGGTTTGCAAGTACATATTCATATGGAGATCATGTTGAACGGTTCGGATCGACCGTTAGGATTTTGAAAACTCAAAAATTGAGCCGTAGCACGGAGGGGCTCTATGTTACGCGTAGCATATTAGCAAATTCTTATATATATATATATATAGTGCTTGGCTATTATGCTTATATAAGCATATGCCCACATATGCTTAAATAAGCATTTTTGCGTTTCCAATGTTCAAATGGTCGATCCGACCGTTCATCTTGTTCTCCATATTAATATGTGCTTGGAGACTAAATTTTACATTTTTCTGAATTTTTTTACTATTTATTAAGCCACTTTGAAAATTGCTGATCATATGGTCCAGAATTTTGGAAACATTGTTTTTAGTGTTCACCCAGATCAGCAATTTTCAAAGTGGCTTAATAAATAGTAAAAAAATTCAGAAAAATGTAAAATTTAGTCTCCAAGCACATATTAATATGGAGAACAAGATGAACGGTCGGATCGACCATTTGAACATTGGAAACGCAAAAATGAGTTATAAGCATATGTGGGCATATGCTTATATAAGCATAGTAGCCAGCCTCTATATATATATATATATATATATATATATATATATATATAGAGGCTGGCTACTATGCTTATATATATATATAGTGCTTGGCTACTATGCTTATATAAGCATATGCCCACATATGCTTAAATGAGCATTTTTGCGTTTCCAATGTTCAAATGGTCGATCCGACCGTTCATCTTGTTCTCCATATTGATATGTGCTCGGAGACTAAATTTTACATTGTTCTGAATTTTTTTACTATTTATTAAGCCACTTTGAAAATTGCTGATCTGGGTGAACAGTAAAAACAGTGTTTCCAAAATTCTGGACCACCAGATCAGAAACTTTCAAAGTGGCTTAATAAATAGTAAAAAAATTCAGAAAAATGTAAAATTTAGTCTCCAAGCACATATTAATATGGAGAACAAGATGAACGGTCGGATCGACCATTTGAACATTGGAAACGCAAAAATGCTCATTTAAGCATATGTGGGCATATGCTTATATAAGCATAGTAGCCAAGCACTATATATATATATATATATATATATGAGGAGGGTTCAAATGCCTCCATTTTTCATGCCTCCACCATGCCTCCATTTTTAAAAACTTTAATAACTTAAAATTTAAAACTTAAAAATCAAAATAAAACCGTTGGATATGATCTAAATCATTTTATCTATGCACATGTAAAAAATTATGACATTTCAATTTTGTTTTGGTTGTCATCAAGAGCTTGTAAAAAACATACAAATGTGGATAATTTCTAGACGTTGATTTTTCAACTTATTGATTCACATAAAAACAAAATCAAAATGTCATAATTTTTTATGAGCACATACATAAAATGATGTAGATCATATCCAATGGTTTTATTTTGACTTTTAAGTTTTAAATTTTGAGTTATTAAAGTTTTTAAAAATGGAGGCATGGTGGAGGCATGAAAAATGGAGGCATTTGAACCCTCCTCTCTATATATATATATATATGAGGAGAGATCAAGTTACAACAATTTTGAGTTACAACAAAGTTACCACAGCTATTTTTTACATTTTGAAATTCCAAATCGTCGATCCAAACCGTTCAACATGATCTCCACAATAAAATGTGCTTCCAGATCAAATTTTACATTTTTTTTGAATTTTTTTACTATTTATTAAGATGGGTACAAAATTCAATGGTCTGAATTTGACTAGTTTTTGTAAAATACTTAATAAATAGTAAAAAAATTAAAAAAAATGTAAAATTTGATCTGGAAGCACATTTTATTGTGGAGATCATGTTGAACGGTTTGGATCGACGATTTGGAATTTGCTTCCATTTTATTGTGGAGATCATGTTGAACGGTTTGGATCGACGATTTGGAATTTCAAAATGTAAAAAATAATTGTGGTAACTTTGTTGTAACTCAAAATTGTTGTAACTTGATCCCTCCTCTATATATATATATATATATCTTCGATATTTCTGAACTAAGATCGAGAGTTCATTTGTTGAGAGAATGACTGTTTTTTGCTCATCGTTTACATAGTACAGAAGTGAACGAAATATACTTCATATATCTTCTTTTTGTTTTCACATTTCAACAGGAATTCATGTCATGCTTATTATAGGGTTAATTTAATATTTCTACAAATATTTTAACCCCACAATTTATCAATTTATACAGTACATGACATACACAAATAGTATCGATATAATTACTTTAACTGGAGTTAAATAAATTCAGTCTTAATTTCTCTAAATTAATACGAGTCATCGTGACCAATTTAATGTAATAGAATCCAATCAATAAAATTAATTGATCATAATTTGCATTCATTTTTTATTTATTTATAATTATAAAGTTTTAGAACTTAATACTATTGTTTATTTGAATCCTCATTACAATTATTATTTATTTGATCAGATTAGTCAATCGAGATAAACAGAAAATGTTTTGTGAGATTGAATTAAGAAAAATAAATTATTCTTTTGCTTTCCAGTACAAACAAACTTAGAGAGAGAGAGAATTAAGATGGTTTTTTATTTCACCGATTCAAGAGAGAGGAGACTGTTTATTATATATATGGCAACTCATTTATCCGATAAGAATGAATTAAAAGAGAAATGACGTCATTTAATTAAGAGAGTGTAATCAGAATTTAATTAAGGAATGAAACACCTCCAAAAGAAAGATACAGTAATTGAAAGGTCACTAATATCCTATTGAATCAAAGATTAAACGGTTTGAACGGAGAAATCGGATACTAAACTTTCGGTTTAACCCCTCAAATTAACAAGTATTACAAATGATAATAAATTTTGAATCTTTCAAATTTAAGTTTCAACACAATTTTCATCCCTTCCCTTGTCATAGCAAAATTATCTATTTCTTCCAGCACCCTCCCTCCACAAAAATCACAAAACCTCCTTGTCTTACTTGATGTTTCAAATTCAAGAATCGCCTCATGTAAAAATGTGGCAAATTAGTTTACTCCAAAATCTTGTTGAGATGGGCTTTGATGCTCAAATTGGATAACAAAATTTTGACTTAAACCAATATTTTAGATTATACAAATATAACTTAAAAACAATTATTAAAAAAAATAAAGATATAGAGGGGAATGAAGTGGCACCATCATGCATTAAATCATGTGAACAATCTTATTTAGCACGTTAGCATGTGAAGAGTATGAAAATGTATGAAGGGATCAAATTTGAGAGGGAAGAGACAAAAATATTTAAAATGGAGGAAAATTTTGAAATATGAAAATATTACTACTATTTTAAATTACTAGTATAATTCTTTATCCTTTTACAAATCATTAAAAAACAAACAACAAATACAACAATTCGCTGGAGATAAATCGCAAAGTTTTCTTGGTAAGAAAAACATCAATAATTATAACAATTGCATAAAATATTAAGAATAAATTTTAATATCAAATCATTAATACCCAACACCCGACTTAGAATTAAAAACCACCGTAGAATATTGAAAAATAAATTTTTCAGTGCGGGATCGAGGCAATTATAGCCAAATGAATTAAATTCAAGTGATAAACCAATATCCACAAAATGAGAAAAAATTGAAGTTAAATAATAATTAATTTGCATTAATAAGCGGCTAATTTTAAGCAAATACATGTGTCAAAATCAAATGGAATGGCTCAGTCATGACCGGAAGTAGAGTGAAAAAAACGTACCGTATCGTAACTAACATGCCGTGACTTTGATCTTGTGCCGTATCGTAACCAAAATGTCAAGGGATGGTCACGCCACGTGAGTCACGCCGTGCCCAAACGTGACTCGCCGACTCGCGTGACCATTTGATCATAATTTAGGTTAGTTTATTCAAGATTCATCATTTGATCAAGAACTAACCGTCCTAATTACGCGTGACTTGCGTGACCATGTGACGTGCTGTGTCAAATTTTCTAAAGATGGTCACGGCACAGGATACACGAGTCACAACACGTAACCGATACGTGTGTCGTGCCATTCCGTGTCGTGCCGTTCCGTACTGTTTCGTAACAGATCCGGCTCCGCCGTGCTATTTTTTCCACTCTAGCCGGAAGTGCTGAGGCTGAATGAGTCCAAGCTAATATAGTATTTTTTTTAAAGACTTGGTAACGCTACCAAGCTAAACAAGAAAAGTAAAATTGTTTACAACTCCCTCCTACTCATCTGTCAACACTCAAATTACAATAGAAATTGAACTTCTTCTCACATCTTCTCGGCTTACAACTTTGCTCCCCTTGCAGCACCTAAGCCATAGCTCTGTTTCTTCTTTGATTTTCCCCGCTAGCAGCTGTAGTGGCATTCTTTTCCCTCGAAAGATATGCTAATTTCGCTGCTTCCAAATTCCCCATATAACACTCATAAACCGAGTTCCCCAAGCTAATATAGTCAGTGAGACATTTCAAGAAAGGGAAAATACAAAGGAGGAAAAGAAATAAGATATTAAATGGGAAATGTTCGGTTCTGTCTCATTTAATTAACTTGTTTCTAACCCAACAAGTTTCAAACCTTGTTAATGAACTATGAAAAGACTGGCATGTGTATGCCTTCAGCATCAATGGACCGTTCAAACTTATATATGTGACTTATGATTTGTACCTCCAGTTACATTAACTTGTGTTTTTCTCAAATTAATGCAATATGCAAGCTAAAATACTTATTTTAAAATTGATTTAAAACTTTTATTTTTGACGAATATTTTATTGAAAATATGATTTTTTTTTTCTTATTAAAATTTAATTTCGAATATAAATATTTCATACGACTTGAAAGATCCAATAATAAATGAAAAAAATATAATAATAATTAAATTGAACAAGAATCAATCTACTTTGAAGCAGGAAGAAATAATCAATATATACAAAAACTATTAGGCATAATGAACCATAAAAAACTATAATATAGGATCTAAGAAACATATAATTATAAAAGAGTGAGGCTATGATAATATGCATATTACGGCCATGTTATGAATCCTCTATTTTCAAAGTACAAACAGTTTATTTGAACCGTTCAATATGATGTTCATATAGTAATTTTCTACCAATCCAAAAAATATAGTAAATTAATTCTAAAAAAATATTTCTTTCAAAAAAGATTCTAAAAATAATGTCGAACGGTTCAAATCAACTTTTTAAATTTTGAAAATGAAAATATCCATAGAGCTCTATAATATGCATATTATAATAATATATGTATATAATTAAAATAAATAAATATAGCTGATTTTGAACCATATGAAGTCCAAGTTGATCTTATACTAAAGCTAATAAGGAGAAAATAATAATATAAATTGGCACGTTGTATTTGAGAGGTGGCCCAATAAAGTGTAATGGACGGCCCAGAGAAGCCTGTTTGTTTATACTATAGAGACCGACTCCCATGGGATCCCAAAGAGAGCATCAATTCATCTTCTTCCTCTTAATTAGCGAAACCTACCTCATCATCATGCTATCATGCTATCAATGAATCGCAATCGCATCCACCTTTCAATTCAATCGGTACAAATAAATCAAATCTGAACTGAAGGATCCATATATCAGACAAACAACAAGCAAGGAAGAATCGGCTGAGATAAGGTCAGTCCATCTCTCTCTCTTCCCAATTCCCAATTCCGAATTCCGATTCATTCAAGTCTTCTTCCACCCAAAACGCAAATCTATCACTCTGGGAAATCTATCTACAATCGGATCGTGGCCTCACCATAGTTAGATAGATTTTAGACCAACTATCACTTGATGTGGTACAAGGTCCTAATTTTAATAAAAAAAAAAAAACAAATTCACAAACAATAGCATAGGGGGTTCTGGTCGAAGTGATTGAATTGAATTGATTTATCAGATTTTTTTTCCTAAAGATTAGGCGTCTCATTATTGTCTAAATTTCTTTCTTAATTTTTTAAGTCCTTTGCCAGGTATTTCTTAATTTGATCTGAATGCAAGGTGAAAGGAGCACTGAAATGACTTATAACCTCAGGTCTACCTCAAGCCGAACTGCTATGAGTCTACCAGGTTTCATTTATCTTTCCCTTTCATGCTTTTCTACTTGCAAACTGGCAAGTGGTGTACATGTACTGTACCACTATCTGCAGTGTTATACAAAATTCTGCTATTCTTTTCAAGTCATCAGTTACTTTTTAATTGCCTAAGTGGTAATTTACCTTTTTCACTGCCTGAATTAAGCAATTTACACAGCAAAAGTCAATTAATTAACTAAAATTAGTTTTTTTTGTTTTCGCTTCTATTGATCTAAATTTTGTGGGTACCAAAGTTGTATTTCCTCTTTTGGAAAAGACATATTTTTAGATTTGAAAAAAATAAGTTTTTACCAAATACCACATCCTGAAAGGATGTTATATGATACTTCCCTTTTTGCAAGGGATTATATGTAATTCAATAATAAAACCATGATATCTATGAGCACCTGTGAAGAACATAATATAAAAGTTTAAATTATAATTTCAGGTGGAGGATCTAGCTCTGCTGACAATGAACATTTTGCCCCTCCCCAAGAAAATCGGCGTAAGAGAAAGAATACCTCCCCTCCTGCATCATCTTCTAATAATAATAGCAATAATACAACAGATGTTTTGTTAAATAGTCAACAAGCCTCAATGAATATTCCCGATACTTCAGAAACAGAGAATTTTGTCAGAAGCACCCGCACGAGACCTAATTACTTTGTAATCGAACTTGAAGATGACGGGTCTGATGCTGACCAGCCTTCTACAGACCCGCCGACCCTGCCCCGTTTGCCTTCACCTGGCATGGTTGACCTGCCAGGGGATCCAGTGGAACCTGACGACGATATCAGTGAAAGAACAGTGAGGCAAACCCTAACCCTAGAAAGTAGAAGGGATAGGGAGAGGGAGAGGGACGGAGAGAGAGACAGATGGTCCCGGTCGGATGTGGACTATTCATCACTGATGCGGGCTCTTGTGGCAGTGAGAGAAAGAAGTGAGGAGAGAGGCCGGGTTCTCTCTGAGGTACAATTGATGTGAACTTTTTACTAATTTGCTTATCTGTTCATATTTTGTAATAGTGGTTTTAATTTTTTTAAAGACTAGATGTTGGTGTAGCGGCCGGTTTGATAATAGTGTCTATTTACCAGATGTATAGTACATGCTAACCCCCTCCGAATTCGGATCCTCCCCAGTACCATAAAAGGGAATCTTTTAGAATTAGTGGATCCGGACCGTTCTTTTAACTTTGCACGAATCTCAAAGCACAAATAATACTGTGCCCCCCTGCCCTATCCCGAATAAGCACCGGCTGAGAATTAATCTGGACCGTTCTTTTAGTAATTGTAAAAGATTATTTTTTACAGTACCGGAGAGGATATGGATTCACCCCCTCCCCCCCTCCAACAGCAGAGTTATCTTTATTTATTTATTATTCTTTTTGCTATTTGAAGATAACTAGGATTAAGTAAATTGGTTTGAGGTTGATCAGTAATTGAGACCAAATTGGGCTCACTTGTAACTTAATTGAGGCAAACTTGAGTTATTTTGATTACAAAATTAGCGTTCTTTGATGCTGCTCATATGACTTCTTAGAAGGCCCTGTTATAATGTGTTAAACTAACTTTGTTTTGTTTTAACTATTTCCTTTTTCTTTTTGCAACAGCTAAGAAATGTGTTAGATATTCTGAGGAATTCAGATAATGTTGGAAATGAGGTAAGGCTTTTAACTTTTGATAGACCTCAAAAAAGGAAAGAAAAACCTGTAGTCAAGTTTCTATGCCCCCCCCCCCCCCCCCCCCCCACACACACACACACCCCACCACCACCCCAATAAAAAAAAGAGCCTTGAACATATGTATTGTCCCAGTGATTGGTATTGAAATATTTCGTTTTGGTGCTAATAGTTGTTAGATATATTGTACGTTCATACACTAGGGAAAGTAAATAAAAGAAAACTTGAACTTCCGAGAAACGAGCTGCATTTAGTTTGGCACTATACTGATTGATGTTGCATAGTATAGTTTTTGTGTCAATAAAACACACAAGTCCTTTCTCTTATACATTTGCTAATCATTATTAGCACCCAAATTTAGAAAATATTTCAGTACCAGTTACAGTCATTCTGAGCTCTACAATAATTCATAAATTAGAACTGATCGGGAAGTTCTATCCCCTTCCGTCTCTCATTTACTCTCTCTAACAGGATCTATTATTTGTGCACCGAGTAATGTCGATGGCTAGAGGAAGTTTGTTTGATAGGCACAGAGATATGAGACTTGATGTGGATAACATGTCTTATGAGGTACATTCATTTCTTTTATTAACAAATCATAATCACACACATGAAAAGAGAGGGGACTGGGGGCATGAGATGAGAGAAAGGTCATGAGGCTCCATGATTTTATTGTGTAACCTTGGTGATTCCAATTGAAGTTGGTGGGGTTAAAAAGTTTTTGAACACAAAGGAATAGAATAATAAAATATCTTCTCATTACTGGACCAAACCTGAAATATTATGTAGATTTTAGGCCTTGATTAGCCTGTGAAAATAATAAAATAGTAATAGAAACGAATGATAAGTACTGGAATAATTCTTGATTTAGACATTTACTGCATACATACTTGTTACAACTTGACTGGGTATGGCATATCAGTATATTTAATAATTTCTTGTGCTATTAATAAAATATTGTCCTTGGGTACTGTTACTTGGTCACTGTAATCCATTCAAATGTTCAAGGAGATGATGTTTCGACTCTCATTTTATCTTATTCCAATTTTAGGAGTTGTTGGCATTGGAGGAGAGGATTGGGAATGTCAACACGGGTCTAAGTGAAGAAAAGGCGATGACTTGTCTGAAGCAAAGCATCTTTGTTCCTTCCAAATTATCTGATTCTGTCATTGAACCTTGCTGCGTCTGTCAGGTATTTTTCTACCAGTAGTTCTGTTACCTGTACCCCTTGATGCCTATCTGCTTTGTGTTTTATTGGACTTTTTGGAATCTAATCGGGGGCAGCAAAGATTGCAACTCTGTATTTTTAGGTAATTGTGACCTATGTTGCAGCTTGTCTGTACTGGTACTTGCCATTACTGAAACAGTTCAATAATTAGAAAAAATGCATTTGGTATTTGCTTCATGTTCATTAGCTGGTCAGCTTTTTGTAAAGACCCATAATAATTTGCCACATCTCAGTAACAGTAACTACCTATAATAACTTGCGTAAAGACCAAAAAATAACAGTAATTGTTTATGGGCTTCACCTCAGTTGGGTCCTTTGGAAACTGTCAAATTCTAATTGGTCGTATAATCTAATGGTTTCTATTTAGTGGTTTGATCACATTGGTTTGTCTCCCAATGGATTTCATCTGATGGTTCTATCATGACGGACTTAATTTTATATCCAGGAGGAGTACGAGAAAGGGACTGAGATTGGTCGACTTGACTGTGGGCATGATTTTCACCTGACGTGCATCAAACAATGGCTTTCTCACAAAAATATGTGCCCTATTTGTAAAGCTGCAGCCCTAGATGATTAAGCTTTCTAGCTTAGGTTTAGGGTTTTGTAACAATATAGTATGTGCTATATCTAAGTCATAATTGATGCTTTCTTGTGCTAGCACCATGTGGAGTTCACCATTGACCACTGGAAACTTGGTATCTGCATAGTAACCCCTGAAAATATGTAATGTAGATTGGTTCAAGTGTGCCATATTTTTTATTGTCCTTCAGCGTGCAATAGTCGGATTTTCAGGGGCCTATGTAAAATTAGATTTTGCAATACATTCTTTTCTCATAATTCATAAGTCAAAATAGCTCTCTTGCAAGGATTAATTTATGAAATAAACACTAGTCTTTCTGTCATTGAGGGCTATTTTGCAAATCTATGCTAATACCAAGCTTTGAAAGGAGCATATAAAAATAGGTAACTCTCCATGGTTCTAACAAGAAGCTCATTAAGGATTTCCATTTGCTGGAAGATTTTTTTTGTTTTTGTTTTTTAGTGTCTTGTTAGAATCAAAATTTGATCTGCTCAAATATTTCTTTCATAGATTCATTAGTAATGTTATCGTTGCTATCTTTCAAATATAGTAAAAGGCTATTCATTTTCTTGATGATGGGCACATTTTTTACTACTCTGCCTGTCTTACTTGCAATATGTTTTGTATGCTTGTTATTTTTCAAATTTTGGGCAGGTTTCTTTTGTTTTTTTGCATCTGTTTGAGATAATATGACGTGTTCATCTTCAAATAATATAATTATATGTGTTTGAATTGCGTTATGTTTGGGACCGAAATTCAATTGAATTACGAGTGGGGTTAGCAAGGAGAGCTAACTCAAAAGTTGGGAACAGTTGTTAACTCAATCTTTCATTGAAATAGCGCAATAGTATGGGTTAGCGGCTATTCCGAACAACTACTCACCCATCTAAACACAAAATAGAGTTCAGAATAGCTCGTATCCGAGTTAGCACTATATATAGGTCATATCAGACTGGGCAGTGGATGGAGCATTTTTTTTTTTTTTTTGGAAAATAATATTTTTAAACTAGCAGATTCAATAATAAGAAAAACTAACAATGAGAAAAACTGAAGCTTAATTGTCCAGATATGGATCTAAAGTAGATTCTCATTTTTAAAGTAAGGTATGTCCATAGAAATAAGCCCGAAATGGACAAACAACTGGACAACCCATTACCGAATATTAAAGGTCCGAGTAGAGAATTTAAGACCGATCTGATTTAATTTATTTCTCGAGTGCTAATTCTGAAAAATAAAAAAATTCAAACAAAAAGAGTTTCATGTGGGTACCCCTTTTGGCAATTTTGGGATCTTCAACTGTTTAGAAGTCTCAAATACTGATAATATACGAATACATCATGAATCAGAAACCGGAGTACACTGCCATTTCATCAAATATAAACTCAAAAACATTTTATTAGAAAAATGTAAATAAAATTGATCAATTGAATACTACTATGACTTATTTATACACATCAAAGTCACCTGATAAAATATATCTTGAATAAATGAACATTAACTAGAACCGTTATAACCGAAAAGAACAAGAGCGGTGCACATGCTTGCAATTGGGACGGAAATGTTATCATCTAACACGTCTGTTATCGGAAGAGATTCGACGAATGTAGCCACAAATGATACCAAGGCCACTTTACGAGTTGTTTCATCCCAGTCCAAACGCAGGTAACCAAGGATCGAGAAATAGTATAACATCCTAGGTAAAGAATGAAAGCGGTGTAAACAAACTTTCAAAACCAGTAACACCAAGTTTCTTTCAATATATCCTCCGCAAATTTAGTCCTAAACTTAATTCAAAACCAGTAACACCAAGTTTCTTTCACAGGGTTAATTTGGACATTGGGATATTAAAGAGATATCGTTACAAGTTGTACATGTATATTAATGTAGATTAAATAATAAAAACAAGGATATGACCAATAATAACTGGTGCGTATTTAAAAAAGACATACCCTATTGACAAGAGAAAACCACAGACAAACATAGAGACGCTCCCAATCCAGCTCTTGTTTCTATTGTATGGAAGCTTTGTTGAACCATATTTTCTTCCAATTATATCAGCAACTCCTAGAGAATGACAAGTAACAAAGTTTCATATCAAATGGATGTCAATTTTCCTGTAGACCCAATTAAATTATCGTTTTGTAGTATTTCTAAAAATTACCTGACCTGTCTTCTCCAAGATGAAAGTTAAAAATACTAAACAAAAATATATTAACAAGGACCAATATTTTTACATTGAAGCTGGTGGTATTTGATAGCTATCACAAAAAAAAAAAAACACTAACACAACAATTCATAAAAAAATGAAAAATGAAAAACACTCCGTGATCATATTAATGGTCTTAGTAGATTATCTCTGAATATGATAAATCCAATGAAAAGTTGCAGATACAAGGTATCCAAGAATTACAATGTGAAATATTGCTTGGCGAGCCATATTCCAGTAAGGTACTAATGGTCTGGTATCATCGATGCAAAATCAACCTGACATGCTTTTTTATTTGCTTGTTTTTGTTTGAAATTTAATTGTGTGATCAATTCCAGTGATGGCATGTGTTGTATGGTAAGTAACCGATCAGGATTGAACTGGTATGTACCAGTTGGCAAGTTAACATAAAAAGATACAAGGTACTTACCATCACCACCAGTCATCATAGATAGAGAAATAATCCCAACAGGAGAATCTCGCCAGAATACCAAAACAGAAAGCAAGAGTGCCATTACATAATACAAGGGACCCCGCAACAATTCCCTGAAGAATTAAAATAAAAAGAAAATGAAACTTACCTATATGTCGGTTAAGCTACAAAATTAAAAAAAAAATGAAAAGAAAGACAAAAAAGAAGGAAAGAGAGGTCTTTATGACACCTAGTCACGGTTATAGTACCTATAAGTATAACACAAAAATGACTCGCGCCTTGCTTTGAAAAGTAAAAGCAAAGGCATTATTGTCGAAGGATGATTGTAGTGCACATTTAAAACTTACTGTGCATCCAATTCTACAATACAATCGATGGTTTAAATTGCATAAAGATAATAGATACAACAAAGTTTCTATTTTTGTTTTGCAGCATAATTAGATAGGGGCATGTGGGGTGAATTAAAAAAAGTGTGAATCTGAGAAAAGAAAAAGGAAATTTGTAAGAATACTGATTCAAGTTATACGGAACGAAGATTAAGTAGACAGGACATAATAGCTCTTATGATTATTTCCGTGAAAGCTCTAATTAAGCTCCTCCTATGAAAAATTATAAAAATGCATGTTGTATTTTTTAGGAGGCATGAACCAATAAATGCATTTTACCAAAGATTTATCCTTTAAAAACAATCAATGCAAACTTAAAAAAAATTACCGATATCTAAAATTTGATTTCCTTGAATAAAATACTCACTTAAAATATGACTCATATACCCTTTAAAAATAAATGGCTATGATTTTGGATGTAGCTTGGATCTACACTAGAATTATCCATTGTCAAATATAAATAATAAATAAAAACAAACACAAAAGCCCCGACATAAGCTTGAATGGAAATCCCTGACTTTTCACTATTGCAAATATGAATAGCAGGTACTTTCTACAATTTCTTGATGAATATAGATTTTCTTTGGAACTTTTCGTGAATATGTAAAGGGGAAATAAAGCTTACTCAGGGTTGCCTTCACGGGTAACAGATTTGATAAGAGCCTCATCTTTAAAAAGGCGAGTACCATAAATAATGAGCCTTGCACAATTCAAAAGGGGTACGACAGCTGCAAAGTACCGTGCTTCAGGAGAAGAACTGCAGTTTATGTACCAACATTGTTTGAGATGTTCATCTCAGAATTTGTAACCAAATGTACTGGTACTGGCAGGTTCAGGCCAAAACCTAATAATGCACAACCTCTTTTGAAGTGTTATATATTAATACAAATGATTTAGCCAAGTAGGTTTAACTATGTTCGTATGATACAGAATCAAGATCCCATACAGCATTTACCAGGTGAGTTGCAATTAATTAATTTACCTGAATATAGGCCAAGAAGACATGAAAAGAACTCCAGATAAAATATGTACAATCTTTCTGCTCAATTTCTGTTTTTGCATAAACAAAACACGAGTAACATTGAAAATTTGAAACAGCAGTTCAATTTCAGTAGAAACCTAATGCAAGAGACTGATAAGAGAGAGAGAGAGAGGACCTGTTGGATGAATTGGCGCTGAGTGAGGTTGTCGAAAGTATATACGAGGACGTAAGCACCAGCCGTGACTGCAACGGTGGCAGCAGCATCCTGTAAAGCGGCCGCCGTGTGGCGCAGTCGTAGAGCGGGTCTACGGGAGTGGGGCAAAGCAAGAGAGCGAAACTCTGAGAGGTGATTAATATGCAAAGGGGATACAAGAGATCTGCTTCTGCTTGTGTTTGTGTTTGAGGAGATATTGGAGGTGGTGAAAGGAGAGGAGAAATGGGGCAACACCCAATCCATTCTTCTCCTCTTCACTCACTCACTCACTCACTCACTCACTCTCTCTCTATTCCTCTCTCGCTGTAGACTGTACGACCGTAATTCACTTCTTCAATTTAACAATTTTTTCTTAAAAGAAAGAGGAGAGACCGAGATATTTATTAATATCCAAAGTTAATTAGAAATTAATAAATATATCCATATCCGCTGGGATTCGATAAAAAAAGTTCATACCGGCTATTAAATGACTGGTATCGTATTTATTTAATTACCGGTTATTTAATAGTCGGTACCGTATTTATACCGGCTATTAAATAACCGGTACTCTTATTTATTATTTTTTTTCGTTGTTTTAGACCCCATAATATCTATCTTTTTCTCCCCCTCTCACAATTACCTCAACTCCGTCAAGAGAAAGGGAGGAAGGGACAGAGAGAAAGAGAAGGCGATTTTTGAGGCGAAAAAGACGATATTTGAAGGGGCCAAAAGAATAAACAATAGCAACCGAGGTAGGTCGTCCTATCGTGGCCTAGCGAGAGGAGGGTCAAGTAGTGATCGGGGTAAAAATGAGGGAAAAAAGATCAAGTGTCAAGTATGCCCTGATAAAATGACATGTCAATCATTCATACAGCCGGAATTTCTTAGCTATGAAATTCCGGACAATGACTTTGTGGAAAACCCCTACGGCTATTTTTCGAAAAAAAAGAAGGTTGATCCAGAGCCTCCAGCATCGGACGATGAGTTTGTTCCGTGTACTTATACTGGTAAAGGCTACCACTTTGTCGGCAAAATCAACGCGTTCTAAGAAGTAGTACTAACATTAGGGTTTAAAATTAGGATGCATTCGAGCTGGGTTCTAAGAAGTAGTATTATTGTAGTTAGATGAATTAGGGTTGTAAAATTAGGTTGTAAAATTTGTATGCATTTTTTAGAATTACTTTTTATTTAGTAGTCACGTGTTGTTTCTTTTAAAAATGAAGGCGTGAGAAAGAATTCAGAGTCACAATTAAATTCGCAGCTAAGTCAGACTTGCATCATCTCTAACAATTTCTGCAAATGAGGCAATCTGATTCACCTCAACAAACTATTCATGCATTAGACGTATCATACAAAATAGTAAAGTACACACAAATTGAAAATAAAAAAATTCACACAAATTGCAAATAAAGTCCACACAAATTGCAAATAAAAAAGTTCTGAAAGCAGCATATAAATAAACAAAGTTCACAACATGCATCTAAATCACCTATTATTACTACGCCTAAAACTAAATCCGCGAAACAAACAAGTTCTGGAAGATGGCCTACCAGATTGCCTACCAGATGGCTCTCCTTGGCTTCTATAAGGCCCTGCTTGCCTTCCAGACGGTCCTGCTTGCCTTCCAGATGCCCTTGTTGTACGCCTACTAATTGACCTCCTCGGTTGGCTTCCAGATGGCTCCCCTTGCACTTCAACCGCCTCTCCTCCTATGACAACTGCCTCTCCCATTGCTTCTGCAAACATAGCAAATGCATCTAAACGGCTTGTACCTGTGCTACGCCGTGACCCTCAGGACCCACTTGCCTCTGCCATAACTCTCTCATTTTCTGCCGCATTTGCTGCGTTTCTTGCCTCTGCATTTGCATTTGTTACTTAGTAAGTTGGTATAAATTGAAAAGAAATATAATTTTTTATGAATGTTACGTACCTCTTTGTTGCCTATCGGTAGTGGAACGGTGAGCCTGATACCCCTTCGCCTACCTTCCATTTTATCTATGGTTATTACATGACGGATGTGTTTTCGCCTCCCAACCCTAATCTAGCCCCTGCTCGGAAGAATTATTGCTTCAGTATTAGCAGGTCATTCTGGCATATTGCCAATGAGAACAAACACCCCACTCTAAGTACTTTCAAGATAGTTCACAGTATACCAGTCTGCAACAAATTGGTCCTCGCACCAGTTTCGGTCACGACAAACCGGTAAGACATGAGCGCACAGAATAAAAGTTAATTGGATACCTCTGCAAGTACATTCTATTTGGTTGCTGGGACTGCGTGTCACAATGTACACGAACTCCTTGTGACTAAGTTCCATATTTTCTATGTCGCTGCGGGTGCAAGGAACGTACTCATTTGGAGATGAAACTTGGTACTGACCTAGGCCGTGCGTATAAGCGACCAAACGCATTACTGCAGCTTTCTCCCAATGTTTTCTGATATTTTGCAAAACCCGGTCAGAAAGAACCTGCTTCTTGTCTTTCAATTCCATTACTTGCTGTCGCTGCTGAACAAACCATTTGTTACACTTGTAGAACGTATCCTCCACTATGGTAGCCACGGACATTCTACGGCTATGCCGGAAGACATTGTTGAGCGATTCAGAGCTGTTTATTGTCATGATACCAAACCGGTATCCTCTATCACAAGTTTGGAAAATCTTCTCATAATTAGACTGCTTCATCGTATCATTAGAACGTACTTTGCCCACCTTTTTAAAAAATGCATTACACCTTGAATTTAGCTGCACAAAACAAAGAGATATTATTTTATTTTCAGAATAGTCTTATAAAATAATTAAATAAAATGTTATAAATTAGACATACCTGAGCAAACTCTTCGAACATCTCTTTTAACTTTCTTGGCTCCTTGTCTGAACCTCAATCTATACCACTTTTCATTTTCACAGTTCTGGACCATGCAACATATTGCATACAAAACATGTGCACAAAAAGCTATGAAGCTAAATTTTATGAGGAAAAAAAAAATACTCGCCTCCGCTTTAAAAGTAGGTTCAACGAGCTAAATTTTATTAGGTTCAACGAAGTAGGTTCGATGTCCATCGGACCTACTTTTAGGTTCAACGAGCATCATGACCATCCGATCTAATTTAAAATTTGTGCACACGAAAATTAAAACAAATACGCACGAAGTTTAAAGTGTTCCACACAAATCTTAAAGCAAATCGGTGGTGATTAAACCCATCGAACCAGATGTAGATCTGATGCCCATCGGACCTACTCTCAAGGGAAAAAATTAAGATTTCTCCATTGGCCGTTGGCTGTTGGCTGTTGCATCTCCAACTCCGAGCCTCTTAGCCAGACGAATTCGGTTCTCATAAAGTAACTCACATTTTTATTTTGGATCCGGACCGTTCGATCTTCTCAGGCACGAATCGACTTGACCTGTCTTCTGATAGGACGGTCAGGATCTAAACACAAAATTTGTGTTAGCTGTAGGGGATCCGGACCCGCGTGAGACCACCCATGACATAACGACATAACGTGATCCAATCGTCTCAGTCTGGGTTTGTTATTTCCAAGACGGCCTGAACGGACCGCACGCTTTCTTCCTTCACTATTCATGTCTACCATTTTCTACTTAATAGCGTTGGATTCCGATCGTCCCATGATCACATCAATATATATTTTTCAGAAATAAAAAAAATTAAAATTAGATATATATGCTCTCAACTATTTAGATAAGAAGTGATCAAATTTAAGTCAAATTAAAATTTAATTAGATTCATAAAAAAATCATTAAATGTTTAAATTGTTTGATAAAATTTTAAATCTTTTAAATTGATTCAAATTTGATACGCTCGTTTCAACAATTTTATTTTCTAATTTAAATAATATATTTTTTAAAATATTAAATGATTAAATCGATGTTCATATTGTTTTCTTTATATGATTGAACCGTCGTAAGTCCGTAAGTGGTCGTAGAAGTGAGATGTCGGTTGCTCTTATTCCAAGCAAGTTTCCACCTCCAATCTCTGATCCTCTTGCAACTGTGCATTTTTTATTCGACTCCCAATTCATCGTTGCGTTGCACAACTCAATAAGTCGAATTAAATTATGATTCGGTTATATCAGAATAATATCGTATAAATTTAATTATATTTTTTTAAAAAATTATTTGCAAAGTATGAAGATTTTGAAAGGTTAATAGTGTGGAAAAAAAAAATCAAATAGTAAAAAGGTTTTTGGATAAAAATGAAATTTCTCATAATATATGTTAAAATATATGATATATATCTTATTCAGATACAAAGAATTAAAACATAAAATCATATCAATATCTATAGCCACACGAATATTCAGATATCAGATATCCACATCTCATTTTTCGAATACGGATAGAATATTATTCATACCGTTTTCACAGCTAATTCAAAGCCCTTGGCCAGCAATTAATAGTGTTGCTTCGGGTAAAAGGAGATCGTATTCGTATGTATCCTCATGCCGAGAAATATATATATATATATATATATATATAAATGGGCTATTGTGCTTTGCAAAATAAATGGGGGTTTACTTTGAGTCATATTTTCATTTTTGAAAATTCAAACAACTGATCTGAACCGTTCAACATGTTCTAAATATTGAAATGTGCTTGCAGACTAAATTTTACATTTTTTGGAACTTTTTTACTATTTATTAAGCCATTTTGAAAATCGCTGATCCACTGTGAACAGTAAAAAACAATAAAATTTTCTGGACCACCGGATTAGCGATTTTCAAAGTGGCTTAATAAATAGTAAACAAATTCAAAAAAATGTAAAATTTAGTCTCCAAGCACATTTCAATATAGAGAACATGTTGACCGGTTCGGATCGGTTGTTTGAATTTTCAAAATGAAAATATGAGCGTGAAGTAAAAATGACATCTTACTTCACAACTCACCATAGCCCAGCTCTATATGTGTGTGTATGTATATATATATATATATATATATATATATATATATATATATATATATATTAATAAAGTATTGGAAAAGCAAAGGCACCGTTTTGTCAGCATTAAAATACGATACTGTGTCTCTAGTCTACAGAAGATAACAGATTCACTTATAATTCGTTATTCAAATGCCGAAAAGTGAGAACTCAGTTATATTTTGATTCTTCTCGTAATGGCGCGTAATGCCCATGCACATGCACCGCTTTCTTTTTCAGGTTCACATTCAAATCTCACCAAAAAAGGACAAGGAATAAAAAAAAGAAAATTGCAATCTATACATGTTGAAATTTAAGTAAATCTTCTGCTTATACAAGTCACGTCATAAACTCTCAATTATACTTTTCTTACTTGCCATTTATTCTAATATAAGAACTCGATCGTATATATATTTATTCTCATTTTAATTAGATGCATGGCTAATTAAATCAATTTCTTTTTCTAAAATTATAAAGGGCAAAGAAAAAAAGTTACTCGTCTGTTAATAGTCCGATTGGTAACTTTACACAAGCCCCCTCAAAAGTTTTAAGTATTGTAACGACGCCCGCACGCCTTTTCAGAACTTATACAAATTGTACCTTGATTCATGTCTCGTCTCGCTCCATCAAAGCCAAAATAGCAAAAATGAAATCTCTAACCCTATCCATGGCATTGGCCCCTCTCCTCCTCCTCTTCCTTTCCCTTTCTACCGCTTTCTCTCTCTCTCACGATTTCTCCATCATAAATCACAACCCAATAATCCGCGCTGAATCCGAAGTGCGCGAACTGTTTCATTTATGGCTTTCCGGCCACAAAAAATCATACAACGCATTGGGGGAGAAAGAGAGACGCTTTTCGATATTCAAAGACAATTTGATGTTCATCGATGCACACAATTCGAAGCCGGACCAGACCTACCAACTTGGGCTGAACCGGTTCGCTGACATGACCAATGAGGAGTTCAGGCGGCATCTTGGTCTGAGAAATGGTGCGCTGGAGAGGAAGAGCCGTGCAGCAAATGGAGAGGCAACTGGAGGTTTCGAAAATGTAGACGATGGTGCTTTACCTGATTCCATCGATTGGAGGGATCATGGCGCTGTTGCTGCTGTTAAAGATCAAGGAAGTTGTGGTGCGTTTTCTTTATTTTTTTATTTTCATTTGTTGCACATACGTCCTTCTATTTATCAATATATTTCTTGCGGTGTTGTAATATGAATATATGTATAAGATATATATCATTTCATCGGGGTGTTCTTTTGATAGAAACTTGTGTAGATTTTAGGAGGTTTCTTATGCAATTGTCCCTCGCAAGTTATATTTGCGTTCAGTGCCTTTCTTTTCTTACGCTCGAAGCAAAGGACAAAGGTGGTGTGGCACAAGTTTTGGATTTGAGAATATCCTACCGATGGAAACTCGGTGTGGTGGTTGAATTTTTTATAGTCCGGGGACTCCCTACACCGGAGTCTACACGTCAAAGAGAAATAGAAAGTCCCTCATCTTTATCGGGAGTCGTTCGGTCATTCGTTATTCGACCCTTTTAACTTTTTTGCTCACCGGTATCCAAAAACTGGAGATATCCATTTATTCTTAACTTGAATTTAGTAATGGTAGGTCGTTATCTGAGAACAGAACAGAACAGAACAGCGGGGTTTCCTTCGTCTCCGTTTCGGTATGAATGGAGAAGAGTGGAGAGATATGCTAATTGGGCAATTGGCGCGGCGCGTGATTTGGTGGAACTTGAAAAGATTTGTCTTGTTAAGGCGCCGTTGGAACTGATGACGACTCCTGTCCTGTCCTTATCTCGTATTGGACGGTTGCTGAAGGATGCATTGAGATTCGTGCTAAAGTCCATCAAAGCCGCGTTTTAAGAGATTATTTGTAACGGAAGTCCATCTTCTTTCACAATTACGAAAGCAATCATTGTAATTTTGTAATTGCTGTTGTACCTTCTGTTCTAATAATTAACCCTGTTAGTTGATCTAATTGGAAGGAACCTATTAAGTTAAGTTGAAGGGTACCTCATCACGTTGCTGAATGCTGAGACTGTTAGGTGTGTGAATGGTAGCATAGAATATTGTTATCAATGGCAATTATTAATAATTACCTCATCACCTTGTTTATGGGCCAGGTCAGCTTCATTAGCTGTGGAACAGTGCTAATACATTTTTGGGTAAATGCAGGGAGCTGCTGGGCATTTTCCACAATAGCTGCTGTGGAGGGGATAAACAAGATAGTGACGGGAGAGCTGATCTCGCTGTCAGAACAGGAGCTTGTCGACTGTGACAGCACCAGTAACCAGGGCTGCAACGGTGGTTTGATGGATGATGCCTTTGACTTCATTGTCAAGAATGGTGGCATCGACACTGACAAGGACTATCCCTATTCTGCGCGTGACGGCAAGTGCGACATACTCAGGGTATGAATTTGATATTGCAATTTACTTAAAAAAAAATCTCTGTTGGTATTAACATATTTATTGTGTCATTTCTTTAATTTTGTTCATCTGAGCAGAAAAATTCCAAGGTGGTGTCGATAGACGGCTACAAAGATGTGCCACAGAATGATGAGAAGGCGCTAAAGAAAGCAGTGGCCCAACAGCCTGTCAGTGTAGCCATTGAGGCTGGTGGTCGCGAGTTCCAGCTCTACAGCTCTGTCAGTCTTTTATTTCAATATTCATTTTTTTTATTTTTATTTTTCCTTCCAAAATTTTGAAACAGTTCTAGTACCACCCATCCTTAATTTTGAAGTAGTGAAATTCCAAACTCTTTTTAATCTTACCCAATTTATATTTTTTTTTTCTAAATTTGTCATTCAGGGTGTATTCAGTGGTCGTTGTGGAACTGACCTGGACCATGGTGTGGTGGCAGTGGGCTACGGCACTGAAAATGGGGTTGACTACTGGATTGTTCGCAACTCTTGGGGTCCACATTGGGGGGAGAATGGCTATATCAGGATGCAACGCAACGTTGTTTCTGCTGCCGGCAAGTGTGGTATCGCTTCCATGGCCTCATATCCTATTAAGAAGGGAAGCAACCCTCCCCCAACTCCTGGCAATGCCCCACCTTCCCCTTCCCCTTCCGAGCCTGTCAAGTGTAGCAAGTACACTACTTGCCCGGCCGGAAGCACATGCTGCTGCATGTACCAGTGGGGCCGCAAATGCTTTGGGTGGGGATGCTGCCCGATGGAAAGTGCTGTTTGCTGCGCTGACCGCACTAGCTGCTGCCCGAGTGACTACCCTGTTTGCAATGCCAAGGAAAATACCTGCTTGATAGTATGTTATTCTCTCTCTCGTTTTTGTTTCCTTGGAAAAAAAGATGGAATTACTATACCATACCTGATTGGTACTTAAATCTGGTACAACTGGTACTAAGTAATCTGTGGGTTAACTCTTAGTTTTGCAACCTTGGTCCTTGGCTATTTATATGCTCTCTAATTTTTCCAATGCTTTAGTAAATTTGTGATACATACTCATTTATAATTAAAATTTAATGCAGAGCAAGGGAAAACAAATGGGAATCAAGGCACTCCGTCGCACCCCGGCAAATTACCATTTTTCAACCACGAGGTCTGAGCAAAGCATTGCTGTGGAATGATTTCTAGGCTATAGCTGCGCGCATCCGCCTCTATTTGGATTCCGATTTACTGAGTCGATTATTGTAGCACCACGTTACGATTGATGGAATGCTCTTGTACATACACTTCTCTAATGTATCAATGATCAATATTGTATCTTGAATTTGATATGAAATGAATTTGTCTTTTGCTTTATTTTGGGAAATGCTGTGTTGATTTTATGAATGCATGACGATTAGATTTTATGAAGCTCTTATATAAGTAGTAACCCAAATTGAAAGTATAAAACTACAAAGTGTAGATATATAATTCCCCCAAAATTTAAAATTATTAAAATTAAAGAAAAGTTATGTTTGTCAAAGTATCTTTCAAGTTAAGGGTAGCATAAATTGAAGATGATTATAATATTTCAGAATAATCATATGAAATAAAATCTTAGAGAGATGCATATATTATGGCAAACACGTACAGGCGCTACTTTACATCATATAATGAAATAGAAAGTCTGGATCAGACCCAAAAAGCCTTGATCGATACAAACAGCTTACAAATGAAAGATGCTATCTTAGCAGGTGCTGTCTTAGTCAGTTTTGTATCAATTTCCTCCTTTCCCCTTTCCAGGTTGGTTAAAGGTTGCATGGTGAGGCAGGAAAGGCATTGGAGGGTTATGGTCAAAATGCGAAAACCAATCATTGTAACAAGTTGTGTTATGTCGACCCGGATGTGCTTCACATGGCATGTATGGCACCAAGGGGCATAACTTGGGAAGAGTTGAGAACCAAGCACATTCTTTGAATGGCCTCTGATGCGGCAATCCCGGTATGCAATTCCAACGCACATCGAGCACATTGGTGTGCAATAGATCCCAGCAACTGGCTCCAATTGCTGTGAAGTAGTTGTCAGAGAGCGATAAGTTGACCAGATTTCCTGTTTTGGCCAACTGGCATACTACGTCTGGTACATATCCATATAAATAATTTTGTGCAAGGTTTAGCTGCTGAACATTACTTAGGCAACCGAAAGATAGTGGGATGGGGCCGGTTAACTTATTCGATCCGACATCAAACACATCAATATCTCTCAAGTATCCAATCTCATAAGGTAAACAACCTGACAGTTGATTATTTAAAAAGAGCACTTCAAGAAGTGTGCTTGATGTGTTGCATATCGAGACCGGGATGGGGCCGGTGAAGCGGTTGTTGGCCAATGTTAGGTACTCAACCGGTGAACAACCGAGGTTTGATGGAATGCTCGAGTCGAAGAAGTTATTATTGAGAAATAGCGCCTCATAGCCAATTAGGAAAATGGGAGGAGGAACGGGTCCTTGAAAGTAGTTATAACGAAGGTCGAGGAATGCAAGGCCGCTTAACGGGATTACATTGATTGGAAAACAACCAAAAAATTGGTTGTTACTAAGATCGAGCTCATAGAGGTATGGCAATCCTAAAAGGTTGGGGACGGTGCCTGAGAAGTGGTTTGAGTTGGCATGGAAAAGCGCAAGGTCAGGGAAACTATTTATAAAACCATTGATTGTGGGTGCGCAGAGGTGAAAGCCGTTGAAGTCGATGGAAGCAATTGTGAGGTCATTGGTACCCGGCGGGGTGTCACAAAAGAATCCTCTATACGTGTTGATGTCATCATTGTCGCAAATTTTAGTACCGACCCATGTTTTGGTGATGTTTAGGGGATCAGATGTTATAGTGAGCTTGAAGGCTTGGATGACAACATATGCTAGGTACTGTTTGATGTTTGGGAAGTCGGTTGGGTTTGGTGGCAGTCTGGGACAAGGGGCTTGAGCCGAGCCATTGGATTGAGCTTTTAGTTGGCCGGCGGAGATGGAGAAAATGAAGAGAGTGATGGCAAGGAGCTTTAATGGTGACATTATTATCATGAATTGTACTATTCTTTTTTATGCTGGTGTTGAATGAAGATAAGGTGATATATATATAGCTGTATCCTAATTATAATTAGGCAAATGATGTTGGGGGTAGTGAGGAAGGGTGCATGACCTTGAGATTTATAATAAATAGGATAAAGGTGAGTGCAAATGGCAATGCGGAGGAAGTAGTGGGATATATTAGTTAGACAGTCTTGATCAGAGAAGATATGTTGTAAAGCAAAGAAGCACAAACTGAAACAGTACCAGTATTAATTTCTGAGTGGAGGCATCTTTGTTAAAGTATGTATTGTCCAATAATTAGTTCCGACTCCTTTACGCTAATTCAAATGCTAGCTGCATTGCTGCTTTTAGTTTTTTATCATGTTGAAAATAATGTAGCACAGGAAGCACATGAAATATATATATTATATATATAGGAGTTGGCTATGGTGCTACGTGTAGCATAGAGAGGACCTCCGTGCTACAGCTCAATATTTGAGTTTTCAAAATTCTAACGGTCGATCCGAACCATTCAACATGATCTCCATATGAATATGTATTTGCAAATCAAATTTTACATTTTTTAGAATTTTTTTACTATTTTTTTAGATAGATAGAAATCACTTGATCTGAATGTTACAGAATTTTCAGATCAAGTGATTTTCTACCTATTTAAAAAAATAGTAAAAAAATTCTAAAAATGTAAAATTTAGTTTGCAAGTACATATTCATATGGAGATCATGTTGAACGGTTCGGATCGACCGTTAGGATTTTGAAAACTTAAATATTGAGCCGTAGCACGGAGGCCCTCTATGCTACGCGTAGCATATTATATATATATATATATATATATATATATATATATATATACACACACACACATATATAGAGCTGGGCTATGGTGAGTTGTGAAGTAAGATGTCATTTTTACTTCACGCTCATATTTTCATTTTGAAAATCCAAACAACCGATCCGAACCGTTCAACATGTTCTCTATATTGAAATGTGCTTGGAGACCAAATTTTACATTTTTTGGAATTTTTTTACTATTTATTAAGCCAATTTGAAAATCGCTGATCCGGTGGTCCAGAAAATTTTACCGTTTTTTCTTGTTCACAGTGGATTAGCGATTTCAAAGGGGCTTAATAAATAGTAAAAAAATTCAAAAAAAATGTAAAATTTAGTCTCCAAGCACATTTCAATATTTAGAAAAAGTTGAACGGTTCAGATCGGTTGTTTGAATTTTCAAAATGAAAATATGGCGTGAAGTAAAACGACGTTTTACTTCACAACTCACCATAGTCTCTCTCTCTCTCTCTCTATATATATAAGGAGGGTTCAAATGCACTATAATTTTTGTGCTCTAATATGCTCCATATCATTTATCTCTATTTTCAAAGTCCGAACAGTCGATCCGAACCGCTCAACATGATCTTCATAATAAAATATGTTTGGAGACTAAATTTTATATTTTTTTAGAATTGTTTTACTATTTTTTTAGATCGGTACAATATCACTTTATCGGATGGTCCAGAATCTCCTTAAAAAAGTGATTTTGTACCTATCTAAAAAAATAGTAAAAAAATTCTAAAAAATATAAAATTTGGTATCCAAGCATATTTTATTTTGAAGATCATGTTGAGCGGTTCGGATCGACTGTTCGAACTTTGAAAATGGAGATAAAGGATGTGGAGCATATTGGAGCACAAAAATAATGGTGCATATGAACCCTCCTCTATATATATATTTAGTGTATATTGGTTGTAACAATAGAATGATACATTGTATAATAACAACAACATAAATAAGAATCATGGTATTATTGATAATTATATATATAGGTGATGGTCCTTACATATTGTTGTTTAGAATGTGTAGTGGAGTTTTAACAATCATGGCGCACCAATCCGCCATTTTAGAAAAAAAAAA
Source organism: Carex myosuroides (assembly GCA_028015225.1). Taxonomy (NCBI): domain Eukaryota; kingdom Viridiplantae; phylum Streptophyta; class Magnoliopsida; order Poales; family Cyperaceae; genus Carex; species Carex myosuroides. The sequence goes on from CM051471.1 coordinate 815,427, forward strand.
AAAGAAAGATAAAAAAGCAACAAGTTCCTGTGGTCTCCTAACACATAATTCATTTTCTTCTTCATTAACTGTGGCCCTCCTCACTTCCTCTTTAATCTCCATTTTCTTTTATTTAACATTATATTTTGATTTGAGATCAGGAACAGTACTGGTACGGTGTACCTTTTGGTACCAACCATCTGGGCCGGCTTAAAGTTATTCTAGCCTTGATTATATATATAATTATTTTTTTATTAGAGTGTTAAAAATAATTCTTATGGAAGGAACTATGTAGCTAGGGAACCAAATTAATAATTGTTTTGACTTGAAGGGGAGGAATGAGGATAGAGAGATTGAGAGAGAGTTTGGGGCGGAAAGTAGCTAGGAACCTCAACATTATGCACTTGTGAGCATGAGCACCTAAACATGCATTAATCATTAATAATGCATAGCCATAGCCATAGCGATTAGCGAGTGGTTTCTGTGTTCACACTCACAACTTGACACACATGCTGATGCTGTAAATTGTAATGCTGTACATGGCAAATGCTCTACCTTCATACTTCTTTTGCATATGTCAGCAAGAGTCAGCTCTGATCATCACAATTTTCTTTCAACAAATTTTAGTCACTGCTGATTTGCTATTTTAAACCCATTGTTTTTTAATGGTTCAACAATATACCAATTAATTAAGAACCATATAATTATAAATTCAAAAGTATTTGTCATATTATAAGTATGCATGGAGTTGAAATAAAAAATTTAATCAAAAAAAATATGGAGGCCAAATTGAGTACATACAAGGAAAAATTCAATAATATTTGTCATTTTATAACTGTGGCCCCTCCCAATGGATCTCTTACCGCCCTAATTCGTCCCCACTCCGCCCCCACCACCATGTACTGCCCGATACTTAACGAGCCCGATTTTACAATGGCTGTCACAAGAGGTCCTCGGCCACAGTCTACTCGCGCTTCTACAACATACGCTTGTGCGGGACCGTCAACTCTTGCTTTCAGATCCATTAGTTCAGCTTGTAGCAACAAGGCTTCCTCTAACTTGTCTAATCCGGTACCCGTCAAGGCCGATATCTCAACCACCTGTACATCACCCCCAATATCCTCTAGCGGCAGTCCCTCGGATCCTAATTGGATGCGAACCAGCTCCGGATCCGCACCAGGCTTGTCGCACTTGTTGATGGCCACTACAACCGGCACGTTGGCTTCCTTTGCATGGGACATGGCTTCAAGTGTTTGGGGCATGATGCCGTCATCTGCTGCAAGCCTGCAACAACAAGTGTGACTATGTCAGTCACAGCAGCACCACAGGCCCGCATGGCTGCATGACCTGGAGTGTCGAGGAAGGTGATAGAGGCGCCAGATGGCATCGATACAACAAATGCACCGAGGTGCTGAGTTATACCGCCGGCCTCTTTGGCTGTGATAGTGGTCTTACGCATGGTTCTGAAACTCAGAATCAGAATCGGAATCTGATACTTGACTGTGGAATCGGAATCGGATCGGAAACTCGGATTTTTTTGGCAGAAGCTTGCGTTTTGTAGCAAAAATATAGGAAAAAATTGGTAAAAAAAATAATTTGTAAGAAAACTATGTAGACAAAAGATTATACTCAAATAATCCGTTAATTATATAATATAATATAAGCATTAGAAATAGAACACACCTTTTATGCAAACTAGCTATAATTTATGCATAGAAAAGCAAGATTACATTGGCACCATAAATTTAGTGCAAGATTATCTTGACAAGGTATGTGTTAATTTTTTTTTCTAGTTCAAATTATGTTTGCATAATTTGATTTTTTTTTTGTGATTTGAAATCATAGATTAATAATTGCCAGGAAAAAAACGTAAAATAATTTAAAGCCTCGGCTTGACTCGGGCTTGACTCAGCCTAACTCGGGTTGACTCGGTCTGACTTGGACCGACTCGGCTTAAAAATCAGATAACTCGGCCGAGTTAAACACTGTTCAACTGAGTTTCGATAAAAAAAATCACATAGGCACGAGACTCGAGTTTCTCGGACCCGACGGATACCGAGTTGACTCGCCCGAGTTTCCAAACCATGGTCTTACGCAAGGCGTCTAGTAAAGAGGTTTTGCCGTGGTCTACATGCCCCATTACCGTCACAACAGGTGGCCTTGGTTTTAATATGGCGCCTTCTTCCGAGTGTAGCCTCTTCACATTTACTCCCACTTCCTACTTGTGTAATTATTAATTAACCTACTTGTGTAGTAACCATGCAGTTGTTTACGTTTTGAATAATCGTTTTCTATTTGTCAGTAATTGAAATTTCTAACGAATTTTCGCAATTTCTCCCTCTATCCTTCCCTAATATTCAATAATCTTAATTTCAATAGAGGATACCATACAGTTCACAGATGGTTTGCTATAAACAAGTACCAGTACCAGTACTGCCAGCCATGTAACCACAGTTAAAGAAAATTTGTAAAAGAGAACAGAAACTTGGGGTGTGATTTTGTATTTCACCAAGCAACTATCTAATAGACTATTTAAAAAAATAAAAATAAGACAACTATCTAATAGTAGGGTAACCACAACAGTAATGTTTTACCCTTTAAATGAAGATAGATCAAGTACTTACCGCAGAAACCAACTCAGCAACATCGATGGTTATTGGGTCAAACTCTGACCCGACTTTTTCACCAACACTTGTCAAAATCTCCTGAATTGATCTTACAGAGGAACCAGTACATTTAGCGAGCTCAACAACTGTCATCCCTTCAAATATCTCAACAGTTTTCACTTGAGCTGGTTTGGCAGGTCGTTTCGGCTTTAGAGGCACATACCGTGCCTTCACTGGTGGGGCCTGCGGTTTACTCTCTCTCTTAAACCGTTTCTCTCTCCCCAGAGTTTTCAAACCCGGTGCTTCTTCTCTTCTTCCTCTACATGACAGCAGACTTAGACTCGCATGAGAGTTCCTAACAGAAACAAATCACAGTGTAATTTCACTTGGGTTTATTAAAGTAAACTCGCACTGACAACTAAAAAACTGTAGTAAAACTGAGGAGAGAAGATTTCACTCACTGAATGCCAGAACTTCTCCGGGTTCCTGAACATAACAAAACATCTGAAAAAATAAATATTTGAGAAAGTAAGATTAGATTTTTTTTTCATCTCCGTTGTGCCCTTTTATTTTTCTTCTTTTGGGGCCTGAATTTGGTGGGGTATTATTGCATTTGCAACTGAACTAACTAAGAGCAACTCACATCACTGCTGAGCACTACTTTACAAAGTAGCAAAATTTTAAGCAAAAAAGAGAACACAGAAAGGATGTGGTGCAGTGGTATTCACCGGGTACTGTAGTATAGAGGATATGAGAAGCAGTTGTTGCCACCCCACAGTTTGAAAGATAGTTTGTGCTGAGAGCCTACAACAAAAAATGAACCCGTGATTTATTTTAACAATAAATAAAGTGAATTAATATTGTGTTTAGAAAATGAGTGTCAAGATTTTAATGAGAAGGTATAACCAAAGCTAACCTTCTTTGCTAACGCTCTCAAGGCCATTGATGCTATTGTGTCCTCCGGTCCAATAGCACATTTTTATTTCCTCCTATCATCAGCTCAACTAGAGAACATTTATACCACATTCAGACCAAACTAGTGAAGGCTTTGCTTTACAACATGATTTGAGAACAACTGTGCTAATAACCTATTTTATTTTTTCCAAATTTAAAAACAACATTCTAGACAAACCTGAAGCGATAGGAGATTGCGAGAGGCAGATGGGTGGCCTAAATTTTCCAACAAAAGAAAAGAGGTAGAGAGACAGATTAGAAGGTTTGTTTTATTAGTGGTGGCTGTCGGAAGTAAAGAGGAAGATAGGTGGTGGGTGGGGTTCGTCGGAGAAAGGTGGAGCAAGGAGGCGAAAAGCGAGGGAGAAAGGTGGACTGTGGCTGTGTCGAGGCCCAAACCAAAAGAGCGGCTCAGATTAAGCCTGTTACGGTGTCGGGCCGACCGGGTGGGTATGAGCGGGCCGATGGGCCGATAGGCTTTTCTGCCATTCCTATATACAAGTTGAGTCAAATTTACTAAATACATGTACTTCAGAATAGTGTTATGTCTGGAATTGGAGAACGGAGTAGGTCCGATGCCCATCGGACCTACTTTAAGGTTCAACGAGCATGATGGTCGTTCGATCTAATTTAAGATTTGTGCGCACGAAATTGAAACGGATACGCACGAAGTTTAAAGCGTTCCGCACGAATCTTAAAGCAAATTGACGGTGATTAAACCCATCGAACTAGAGTAGGTGCGATGCCCATCAGACCTACTCTCGAGTGCTGGAATTTAGGTATGCTATATATAGAGTACAGAATCAGAATTTTTATTTAGTAACAAAGATAATATTTTATGTATAAAAAATTATAAATTCCGAACTTAATTAAAGAAGATAAACTTTTATTAAGTTTCTATTATAATTAGAAGAATTTATAAAAGAATGAGTTAGGTAGGAAGAGAAAAAAAATTCTCAATAATGTAATTGTTGCTTTGAAAATAACACCGCCCAATTAAAATCTTTCAAATTTATTTTTTCTTTGTTTATTTATTTATTTATATACATATACAACGTGTCAAAGTGCCATTATATATTTAGAATTATATATTTAGAATATATTTGATTGGGTTTAGAATAGGCTATTTTTGATATTAGACTATTCTAGTTATTGTTATTTTTGTAACCAAACATACCATACCCTTAATATTTAATATTTAAAGTTGTATCTTTTCAAAGAAAGGGGCAGAAATAGGAATAGGAATAGGAATAGGAATTGTGTAGAGGTTGTGGGACCCACATCTCAGAAGTTGCATCGTCTCTTGGGCTCTTCCTCTTTGAAAGAAAAAAGAAAAAAAAAAAAGAAATGGCGAAGAACAGGAAGGTTGCTGCTAAGGTCCAGAGGCTGCCACGCAAATCCGTAATTCATTTCTTTCTTTCTATACTTTTCCCTAATTCTCTTCTCTTCTCAATATAGAATACTTAGGCGGCATAGTTCAGTTAAGTTATTGGTAATCTCAATTAAGCAGCATAAGGAGGGAATAGGGATCAAGAAAGGGGAAATCCTAATGAACTCAACTTTGTTATTTGAATTAATAAATGAAGCAAGCAAGAATAAGAATTGATTTCATGCAATAGTAATACCCAACTTGTACATATATAGGTGAAGAAGCATGGAAAGAAGGTCAATTTATCTGAACTTCGATCTCAACTTGATTTGTTGGGTTTAAAAATAATTGAAGTTGTAGCTGATGGCAACTGTTTTTTCAGGTTCTTTTCTTTATCCTTCTTTTTACTTCCTCTCTATCTGCTTGCTATTGTGCATACTAATTGCTTCCACTTTTAACCCTTCTTATTCATAAAAATATATATATATATATATATATATATTACTTTTAGATCTTTAGCTGATCAGCTCGAGGGAAATGAAGAAGAGCACTCCAGGTACCGTGCCATGGTGGTACAATATATTAGGGTAAGTCTAGCTTTATTCATATATATTACCTCAATTTGAATCTTTTATTTAGTAACAACTAACAATCTTATCCTTCATATCATGTTGTGGTATTTTTGTTATAGTAGAACCATAGGGAGGATTTTGAGCCGTTTATAGAGGATGAAGTACAATTTGATGATTATTGCAAATCAATGGAGGAGGATGGTACCTGGGCTGGTCACATGGAGTTACAAGCCGCCTCTCTTGTCACCCGTACCAACATTTGCATCCATCAGGTACTCTTATCACATGGAGTTATTTAGCTGTAATTTTGAGAATAAAATAATAAAATTCATATATTGCATACTTGGCCTTGGATGTGCTATTTTATTTATCATTATTTTTGTGTTGTTATCTCTTTGTACAGCTTAACTCGCCGAGGTGGTACATAAGCAATTTTGCTACCCATGAAGTCAACATGATTCATTTGTAATCCTCTGAATCTGGAAACACCTTCATTGATGCCCTCCTCAAAATAATCAAATTATACTAATCTTATGATCAAATTAGAACATATTACCAACATATATTTGCATTAAATGGGGAGCCTCTAAATTTTTGGTAGGTCATATCACCATGGAGAACACTATAACAGCGTTAGGTTAAGGGAAGATCCTTGTGAGGGTCCTGCTAAGCCTATCTTCATCAAGGTCTCTCTCTCTCTCTCTCTCTGCTTTGTATAGGAGTGCTGAGGCCTAGTTGCATGACTTTGGGTAAGATGAGGGTAATTTGGTTATTGACATGTTGTTGAGGATTGAACCTTAGTTAAACACAGTTGTACAATTGATGGTAAATTTGGGTTGTTTTGCTTCAGTTGTGTCAAAATGTGAATTAGGATTTGTGCTATCTTTGAAATTCTGATATGCATCTCAGTTTGGAATTTTTCTCTTAAAGATGTCTTTCTCTAGCTAGCACATCTCTACTTTCTCTCTGTGGCACATCTATTTTGGAAAGTTTGTATTTGGTATTACACAGAATACAGAAATTGTATTATGGTAGTAGATATTCTTCTATAAGAATATGTTGTAATTCATATATATAAACTCAGGGTATTGTCTTTGGGTAATAGAAAACTTTTGAGAATAATTATTATTTTTCTAGTTTCAATTCTATTTAAATCTTCTCAAGTTAATGATTAATTTGAGGCTTAGTTGCACAGCAGTAGGTATAGCAGTAAAATAAGTTTGAAGTACCATAATTCTCTCTTGTTCTATCTGTACAGCTGGATGCCAATATTTCTAGAACAAGCGATAGTTCTAAAGCAACAACTAGTGATTCAAAAAAGTCCACTCAAGTCAAGACAGTCATGGATGCAACCAAGTGCTATAATACCGATAAAATTCAAAAGGTTGGTTTTAGTACTAATTACTACCTCCATATTCCTTATGTTTCTTTTCATACGAGTCCTTCACCTAGATTTTTTATGAATTTAGCATTATATTGATGACATGACAATTTAGGTTCTTCAAGAGGTGGCAGGTGATGTTGATGCAGCAATAGAGTACATAATTGCAGAGAAAGAGTCGGCCGATTCAATTTGCATTGAAGAAAGTTCCTTTTCTGATACCAATGGTATATGGCCATAATGAACTTCTGCTTTCTTTTATCATGCAACGACTGTTTTAGAATTTTTTGTCATGTTATGATATTTTTGACATATAATTCCAGAAGACGTGGATAGCGGTAGCTGTTCGCCGAGCAATTCTCAGAGACCAAACAAAGAGAACCAGATAAAAGATAAGGTATCTTTCTAATAATGCACCAAATCCAAGATCAAATTGCTTATCTCTGTAGGTGTGTGCTGCATCAAGCTGTAAGCATACCAGTATAATGGTAAAAACTGGAGTATACTGATATTTTGTATGGTATACTGCATAGATGTCTATTTACTTTGTTTCAATTTTTGTTGGGTCTTTTGTCTGTAGAAATCAGCAAGAGATAAGGAATTGCAGCATGGATCGGCAAAGCAACGAAGGGCATCTGCTCTAGTAATGTATAATCCTCTCTTCTTGATTCCTATTTTAAATTCATTAATGTGTTTTAGAAAGACGAACTTTATGATTTAATCATTTCGGGCCCCTACCAAACTTCGATATGTCTTGTGTACCTTGGAACACAACATTCTTCTCTAAGATTTTTGAGAAACATCACCTATTTAAGGAAATGCCTGAACTACCCTTTGGTTCTACTTATTAGAGAGATACCGATGAAGAGTAGTTATGTCATCTTTAAAGAAAATGATGAATGGAGGTATAGATATAATTTGCAATTTGTTGGGCTAAACATGATATTTTTACTCTCAGAAAAGTTTTCTGGTAGTTATGTGTCCTTTTAAAAAGAAAATGAGAATTGAGATTTCTAGTTTTTCAATTTTAATTGTCTTATAGTAAAAGCAAAGCTGGTAGTAGGGGAAAAGAGAAGAAAGGAAAAAAGCAGAATAAGATACGAGATCAAGTCGAGAGGGCACCTCCTGCCACGTCTAGATCATTACCAGACATGGGAGCCCTTTGCATTTGATGTAGTGCTTGTGTTCTTACCTTCTTATCTAGAATTTTATCCTGGAGATATTGGTAGGTAAGAAATGACCGTATTCCATTTTTGTTTTATCATTAATTGTATGATTAGGTTGGGTTACCTTAGTAGTATGCCTAGGTGGATCCGATAACCTACTATAGGGCCACACCATAGGTGGAAAGCCTCCCTCCTACCGTATCTTACTGGTATAAGTGATTTATTTCTGAGAAACCAAAATTAATGTTTACTAATGAGACATTTGCAAATTGCCCGTGTTAATGGATATTACACAAAGGTCTTTTAATTGGATCCTTGGTGGTTAGTTTCCTACTGATCTTGTCAAATTAGCACATGTTTGAGCATTAATTTCTTTTTTTGTTGTATATTCCTCCAATGAATAAATTTTGACTTTGTAGATGGCTTTGTCAATTAGATAAGAAAATATTTTCATAAAATTTAAAATGTCAAGTTTGGTCTCTTTGGTTTGGAGATTCCAGAGAGTCCAGGGAGAATTTTAAATATGGATTGATCTGAGGTAAGGAGATTTTGACCTGTCTAGGTTGCGGTGAAGCTATAAAGTATCAGTTATGTGGTAAAAATAATTGTCAAACCATTTTTTCATTAATGATTGATTTAGTTGCTCAAATTTTACTCTGCTAACACAATGTAATGTTATTATTTGCACAGGAATTGAGGGTCTCTTGCAATTTAAAATATGCAGGATTTTTTTTTTTTTTGGTAATTTAGGCATTATTAAAGTCCCCCTTTTTTTCATTTAATTTTCTTTTTAAGTTTAGCTTTGTGTTTGTAATTTCAGGATTAGTAAACATCTTTGGAGAGGAGAATGCTGCTACTGCTAAGATTAGTTTTTTCCTACTGCCAGTTACTGTGCTTGTCTTTTTTTCTTTTCTAGATACCGCTTTTGTAACATCAATTTGAGTCAATAGAAAGCAGGATGCTTATATGGTACCAGTCTGATCTTCTCTCTGACAGTTGTTAGCTAGCTTGTAACGACAGAATCATATGATATATACAGTCTCCTTGGATTTTTTTTTTTTTTTTTCCCATTGAGTGGTCGTTCTAGGTTGGTTATAAATACACAAAATGAAATGGTTTTCATGAAAACTTGTACGAAGTTTTTGGTTTCTCTTCTCCTTCTGTTTTTTCTTAATCCACACTACTGAATAAACTCTTTAACATGAATTAATATTTAGACCATTAAATTTTAGACAAATCATGGCATCAATGCAAAGAGTCGTTTGACCTACAAAAAGGTTGCACAATAAAAAGCACAGCTAGCAATCTTCAAGTTCTCAGGATCATATTCACTTCTTAACCACAGAATAACATCATAATGCACAAGTACTAACAAAACTGTACTTGGCAAATATGCATAAATTGCTAAGTATCATTAAGATATAAATTTTGTATGCATCCATCCAAGGGGAGATCTGTGACTGAACAAGCCCTGAAAATATAAACGACGTTCGTGGTTTAGAAAATTTGAAAGAATTTTACAGTTGATAAAAGAAAACTCTGCATGTCATTGTAAGCAAAACAAAAAAAAAAAAAAATTCATGGATCACATAGCCATATGGACTGAAATTTAAGCCGGTTGATGCCAGATTAACAGTAACAGGGCGGACTGGCATATACTTGATCTCCCAAATTAATACTTGATCTCCCAAAATTTGATTGCAAGTCCATTTGCAGTGCAATAGAACCCCATATCACGCATTAATTTGTGCAGTTTAAGGCAAGACAAGTAGACAACCCTTTTTTGCCCAAACAACCCTTAAAAGTATTGCCTCAATGCAATTACCTTCAAATTATACATGAAACAGAAAAATAAGATGAAGAAAAAAATATTATCAAAAGGTCTTAAAAAAAGGTCCAACCCAGGTACAGGTATCGCATTGGCCAGCAACTACTAGTACCAGAACAGACAGGTATTACTATTGGTAAAGTAATTCTTCATTTATACAAAGATGTCAATCAACCTTTTTTAAAACAGAGATTTTGAATTAAGTACCTAAAGAGAATATCAAAATGTGCAAAATGGCTACTCGGTTTTCTTCTCCTTTTGGGGCTGTCTAGTTGTGGCAACAAAGCTGTCAAAATGGCGTGACAATTGTCTGTGTGCAATCACTACTTTTTCATCGACCTTGTCCTGGTGCTTCTCGTAAATGGCTGGTAGAACTAGCAACACTACTGTACCTGTATCAATAGACAACAAGAGAACATGGAATATATCATAAACTTGATAATGTGCCATTGGTGCTTAAAATAAACTTCTATGTATTACATTCACTTCATCTGATACTTAACTCCATAGATACACTTGTAGTTGAGATTGGTACCTCCGACTCATTGCAACCACTTGTTAATTAGTAAATTGGAAGTACATATAGAAACAATAATGAAATAATGGTAAAAAGTCTCTGCTACATACATACCAATGTAAAGAAGAGTGAGAAAGTTGAAGAAGCTGCCAACGTATGCCACTAGCCATAGTACCACAATCACCTTTCATAAAAAAAAAATGAGAAATTGTCAAAGAAGTAAAATAAGAATTAATTACACAATAGGGCACAAACTGAAATTATGGAAGTTTAGATCAACAAGAGTAGAAGATAACATCTTAAACCCCCATAAGAGATGGAAATTTTCACATATTTCCTACCTAGTTTCTTTAAAAACAATATACCAAGTACTCCTGTTCATTGTTTATACATGCACAACAGCAATCCAGAAGCATAGAGATGGGGCAAAAATACAAATCTTTTATGGTTTTACATAAAGGTTAAAGAATATAAATAAATAAGGAAATTAGAAAGTTACCTGGAGAAAGAGGGTTCTGTCTCTCTTAATAGCAATGTCATGAGCTATGGCCAAGAGGCGATTGAGCCAGACATTGGCCTTGCTGGCAGCTTTGTCCACAAAAGCATCTGAGACCTCCATATTTGGGAGAGGAGGCAATGGTCGACTGAGGAGAGAAGCAGATTTGGCCCAGAAGAAGAGAATAGAGACAAGGAGAAGGAAAGCGTTAGCCATGACAGAGAGGAAGTTGTATCCAGTCCGCTCGAACAACACCCACACCGCGGTGGACCCCACAGCAGCAGCCACAGCAACATTCCTCCGACGCCACAGGAGAACATCAGCCACTGTGTATAGAATATAAATGTAGATAGAATTGATGATCAGCAGTGCATTACCCAAACAACGAATTCATGATCTATATCCATCAAACCAGAAAGAGAGAGAGAGAGAGAGAGAGAGAGAGACAGAGATAAAGAAGAGACCTGCGCCGCCTCCAAGGGATCGGTGTACGGATCGGCGAGATGTGACGTCAGCGCCAGAGGTAGCCATGGTTGGGGTAGTTGAAAGAAAGAAAGGGGTTGGGTTGGTAAATTTTGCCAAGAGAAGAGGAGAGAAGAGAAGAGATGAATCTTGCGGATGGATCTTTGATTCTCAATTCTCAACTGCTCCAGTTTCCGTGACTGGAGATGTCCATTTCTCGAATTGGGAAATTTTAATCCCCAATTTCCTGTTATCTCAATTGGGAACAAGTCCATCGGCCTCTTTCATTCAATTCTAATTAGTAATTACTAATTAGAGGTCAAAATTAAACTATGGACTTCCTAATCAACTAAGATGCATATTTATTCATAGTTTGTTTGCATATATCATAATAGAGTAGAACTAGGGTGTTCCTAAGTTCATCAAGCTTTGAACTCAACTCTAAAATCTATTGGATTTACTTCAAACGATAAATCCAAACTGTTGAAATTCTTCTACTTTACGGGTGATGCGTCTATATGTGAAAATTTTAAACTTTCAAATTAATTTACTATAACGTCAAGTGGTCAAAATTAGAAGGTTTATAAATTAATTTTAATGCATTCATTTTTTGGACGCCTTTTGACCACTTGATTCTATGCAAAATTAATTTAAAATTTTAAAATTTTCACATGTAGATGTATCACTCGTAAGATAGAATGATTTCAACGGTTTGAATTCGTCATTTAAAGTCAATCCGATAGGTTTTAGAGTTGAGTTCACAAAGGGGTTTGGTGAACTTAGGAACACCCTAGTTCTACTCATCATAATATGAATTGGGTTACGCTACTTCGCTAAAGTATGTTTTACTTCACGTCTATATATTTAATTTCAAAATTCAAAACGTCGATATGAACCGTTCAAGTTGATCTCCATATTAAATTGTGTTTGGAGACCAAATTTTACAATTTTTAGAATTTTTTTACTATTTTTTTTGAAATTTTATAAAATCACTGATTTTTTATGGTCCACGATTTTCTGAAAAACATTGATTTTTTATGGTGTACGAAAAAACTGGTGTAAACTCCAACCGGTATGACGTAGACTTTACTATACCAGGTATCCAATAACAAATTATGGAGGGATATTTACAATACTTTTGAGTCACATGTACATCGGACTTATATTCTAGAAGAGTTCCGCGTCAATCCGAGGTTGGACTTCTAAGGAAAATACAGGTTATGACAACCCGGGCCTCCGTCACTCGAGTTATGACAACTCGGGGTCCCGCCACTCGAGTTATGACAACTCGGGTTATGACAATCCCCGCCACTTGAGTTATGAACCGTATGTATCACCCGTTTATGACAATTATGTATCTGATTATACCACTGATTTTAACATGAACGATTATACCACTAAGCTACCACCACCATTACCTCCTCCTGAAACCGTAATCCAAACCAAATTTCCATCTGTATCACCGTCAATACCTATACTTTTATCCATTGTCCCCCCTCCCTTAATCCACCAAGCGAGTCCAATTTCTTAACTCTCTCCCCATCCTGCCTATACCTCTTAAATAGGCCGTATCAGATATTATCACAGTATCAATTATCATTCATGATTCATGTTGAAAAATAATTCAATAATTTATGTAGCACACATCTCGGAGCATCAGATAACGACAAGCTGTCACAGAGGGTGTTTTACTGTTTTATCTTGTTGGAAAACGACACAAGGAATCAATCTGTTGAAGTTTCAACTTTGAACAGAATCGGAGGAGTCCAGGTTCGACGAACACACCCAGCACATTCGCTTTCTCTCCACGCACATCTTTACGAGTCCGGATCCAAGTAACTCAAATTTTGACTTTAGATTCGGACCGTCCGATCAGAATGATGGAATGCACGGCCCCTTCAATAGTCGTGCCAAAACAGATCTGACGGTCAGGATCTATACTCAAAATTTGAGTTACTTTAGGTAATATGATGTCCAACTCCAGTCTTCTTCTCTCTCTCCATAAACCCCATCTGACCATCTCCTCGACTCCTCCTGATATCACAGACAGAATCCATGGAATCTGCCGACAATGGAGGCTTCCACCCGCTTGACGAGAAATCTCTCGTCGAGTACATCAAGTCCACGCCGACACTGTTCACTCGCCTAGGAGGCCAGGCGGAGCTTGACCACCTCACCATTAAAGAGGTCGGCGATGGCAACCTCAACTTCGTCTACATCGTCACCTCCCCCAAAGGATCTTTCGTCGCCAAACAGGTTTTCATTCACAGTAATCATTTATAATTCAGCAAGACAGATCTAAACAAATACGGATCAAACAAAACATAAAGAAAATTTTCAACTATCTCAGTCTCTCTGACAAATAAGTCTGGTAAAGCTATTCTTACTGGCTGGGTGCCAGAGCTACCTCAGTTTGGATGTGTTTATTTCATTTGTACCAGTCAGGTCTTCACAGTTCACACTACACTGCTGTAATATTAGTATTAGTATTAGTATTAGTATACCCCTGATGATATCTGAGCCATCTGAATTTGATTCAGAAATGATTACTGTAAATATAATACCAATTACCATACCACTATAGCATTACTATTCTTTTCTCTTTACTTTTTCCTTATTCTATACCAACATAGGCTTTACCATATATAAGATGCATTGGTGACTCATGGCCAATGACAAGAGAGCGTGCATATTTTGAGGCCCGAACTCTACAAGAGCATGGCCGCCTCTGCCCAGAGAATGTACCAGAGGTCTACCACTTTGATAGGTCAATGTCTCTCATCGGCATGCGTTACCTGGAACCGCCTCATATTATTTTAAGGAAAGGGCTCATTGCTGGAATTGAGTATCCATTGCTGGCACAACACATGTCGGATTACATTGCCAAGACACTCTTTTTTACTTCTCTCTTATACCATACCACTTCTGATCACAAGAAAGCTGGTAACATAAAGAAAGAAAATGTTCTTATGTTAGTTAGCCTTTTTTAATTCATTTTCTATTATAGTTCCTTTGACTAATTGGAACTGGTACCGGCACCTGGTGTTGGATTGTATGGGCAATGACAGGATACACTACCAGATGTGTTTGGTCTTTTGATTATTGTCATGCCCAAATGTAAAATGATGAACGTGGCATTATTGTCATGCTGTACCAGTACTGACATGACTGGTGTGGTAACTGGCAGTGGGTATTCCTCTATATATCTCTTTTTGATGCTTTCCTGTCGAAATTCTAAGCATAAGAATTGGATGGCCACATGGGTTAATAATTAATTCTCATAGAATCCTTGTCTATTCTAAAATACAGTTGCAGAGTTTTGTGGAAATGTGGAGATGTGTAGACTTACTGAGCAAGTGGTTTTCACGGACCCGTACAGGGTTTCTGACATAAACCACTGGACCTCGCCATACCTTGATCAGGATGCTAAGTCAGTCAGAGAGGACGATGAACTAAAATTACAAATTGCCGAGCTCAAATCCATGTAAAATTCTAATTTTCCACTACAAAATGACATTTGAAATTTATTTTTTCTTTTGTGCTCGCTATTCTCGTACTGAGGGGAAATTGTTAAATTTAAATAGTTAATTTCTCAAGTTGTACTATTGAGACTCACAATAGAATCTTAATACAACTCAGTTTTTTCCAATCAAATACAAAGCAGGACATGAAAAAAACAAAAAAAAACAAAAATAATAATAATAATAATAACAATAAATAAATAGAAGGAACAAAGAAGCTAAAATGTGGTTGAACTGGCAGATACAATTCAGTCAGTGATCTTAACTATAATGGTAATTTGCATAAAAAGAGTGCTGAGTTAGATTTTGCTATTTTATGTATAGGTTCTGTGAGAGAGCACAGGCTTTGATACATGGTGATCTCCACACGGGATCGGTGATGGTGACGACTGACTCAACCCAAGTGATAGATCCTGAATTTGGGTTCTATGCGCCGATGGGCTTTGATATAGGAGCATTTTTGGGAAACTTGATCCTGGCCTATTTCTCACAAGATGGCCATGCCACTGAAACAAATGACCGTAAGGTATGTGTATGTTTGAATTGGTTGGTTACAAGTACATATACCGGCATTATTAAAACGATCAATTATTGACATCAGGTTTGTAACCTGGTATACCTCAGTTACAGGCAATAAAATTTTGAAATTTCTAAAACTGATTTAAAAACATTTCAGGCCTACAAAGAATGGATCTTGAACACAATAGAAGAAACTTGGAGGCTGTTTGAGAAAAAGTTTTGCTCTCTTTGGGATCTACATAAAAATGGAAATGGAGAGGTGTATCCTTTAGACGTATACAACAATGCAGAGCTTTTGTGTACGGCACAGAAAAAGTACATGAATAATTTGTTTCATGATTCGCTTGGATTTGGTGCAGCCAAAATGATTAGGTAACTAATTTGTTAACTTTATATATACTTACAGAAGCATACTAAGTTGCTCTTTCTGTCCCATTTTTTTTTTTTCCAAAAGTGTTTGTGCAGCGAATGAATTCTTCAAATTACTCCCTTTTAAATTTCTTATTTAGAGAAACACTAAGGAGGGGCAGTTTGGGTATTTTGTATGAACAGGAGGATAGTCGGGATAGCACATGTTGAGGATTTTGAATCAATTAAAGACGAGTCGAGGCGAGCAAGCTGCGAAAGAAGGGCTCTCAATGTTGCAAAGTTGTTGCTCAAGGAAAGGCGGAAATTTGATACCATTGGCCAAGTTATCTCAGCAATTAAGGAAGGAAGCGTTCAATAAAGCTAGCAATGTATTATAGTATGGATCTCAAACTCGAATAATTGTAACTGAAAATTCGAATAATAGTAACTGCGAATTTGAATTATAGTGCATTTCGATGTACGTAAGCAGGTACTTTTTGTGGTTTTTGGCCATGCATGCTATTTGACCTTGAATAAGAAACAACCTTCTTTCTGTTACTTGTATGCAATTAAATTGCTATAGAGGCAAAATGCCACTCTGTTTATTGGAATGGAAGGTTGAAATTGTTGTACAACATAAACATTATGCATTTATGCTGATAGGATAAACTTTATACACTTAATAATCTAAGAGCAAACACGGATGGCAAAATAAAATGAAGAGAAAATTAGTACATTTCAGCATGAAAAAAAACAGAGAAGGTAAAATTAATCTTCAGATACTTGAAACTCAAAAATATAATAGATGATCAATCCTCTACTAATTATAATTAACATATCATCTCTAAGCTTTAAGCGGATTTCTCTTAATTAGTGTCCGAGAACAACTTTCTCCTTGTTGTACTCGTTCAGTTCATCTGACATATCGTCATTAGTAGTAGGAGTTTGGGAAGCGGGCGGTGGGGCAGCTTTTACATTGACTGCGTTGGCCTCCTCCTCTTGATCCTCTGGTGCCTGCCGGTCAGCCGGGCGGCACGTCTTGTCATTCAACTGACACTTTGGTTTATGACCAGTAGGTGCTGTCTCTGCAATAGCATCTGCTGGCTTCAACACTAGAACTACAACCAGGATTGCAACGATGAACAATGCGCGGAAAGATGCCATGTTTTTTTTTTTTTATTATTTCGAAATGCTTACAGTTGAGGTTAGAGGCTCAAGAGGGGGTTAAATAGAGCTAGATTTTTTATTTTTAGGTAATGAAGATTAATCTGTGGACTGTGGTTCAAAATGAAGGGGCCAGTTGTTTCTTTGAATTTGACTTGTCCTTTTTTAGGAAAAAAAGTTAGGATATAACAGAGCATCAACAGCACACGACATATTCTGTTATTAGTCAAGATGTGCAATTGTAGAATGAATGAATGAAAGTGTGCCTCTTGAATCCCATTCAAATATCAATGGGTTGTTCGGCAACAAGAAATTAAGCCTCCTTAATCTGCTTTTTTTAGCTTCCTTAGCCGTCTAATTTTGCCGAATAAAAATTGAATCTTGTTATGTTAATTTTTTCTTATTAATAAATTTTACAAGAAAAATGCAAGATTTACAAGAAAAATTACAATTATTTGATATTCTCCAATATCTAATAAAAGACAATTGAATAAGTTATACTCCATATTATGTGTTCATGATATTAAGCAAGAAAATTTCTACATTTTGCAATTTCATCAGTATATAACATGAAAGAAATGAATATTTTAAAAGCAATAAATTATTTTCATACAAAATTCATTTTACTTTAATTGGACGTCCCAACACGGAGATCAAAATTAATTGTTTTGCCGAAATAAGTTATTTTTATACAAAATTCATTTTGCACCACACAAACTGCATTACTTTAATTGAACGTCCCAGCATATGGAGATCAAAATTAATTGTTTTGCCAAAATTTAATTAGCTTCTCAATTTGTTTAAAAAAAATATTTCACCAATTAGAGATCACTTGAACAATATTTTATTATAACAATTTTTAACAATCTTATAAAATAAGGCATAAATTTATATATATTTTTGAAAAAAAAAATTTGAAGAAGAAATTTATATATATTATAATCATGATTTATGTTATTTACGTATCATGTCTTTAAAAAATGATGTGTTTTATGCATGTTTCATTATACATTACGACATGGTACATCACTTGATGAAAGTCACGGTTTACATCTCTAATTTAAGGTAATTCAATTGATGTAGGAAGATCAATCTTTTCAATTAATTTAAGGTAATTCAATTAAAGTAATGCAGTTTGTGTGATGCAAAATGAGTTTTGTATGAAAATAACTTATTTAGGCAAAACAATTAAGGTAATTTAAGGTAATCCAATCCAGTTGTTTCTTTGAATTTGCACTTGTTCTTTTTTAGGAAAACAAGTTTGGATATAACAGAGCATCAACAGCACACGACATATTCTATTATTAGTCAAGATGTGCAATTGTAGAATGAATGAATGAAAGTGTGCCTCTTGAATCCCATTCAAATATCAATGGGTTGTTCGGCAACAAAGAATTAAGCCTTCTTAATCTGCTTTTTTTAGCTTCTTTAGCCGCTTAATCTTGCTGAACACCGGTTCCTTAGCACGGATTAAGATCACCTCCTTTAGCCTCATTTTGCCCGGATCTTAATCATCTGCCCGAACCTTAAGGCACCTCTACCCCTTCTTTTAGCTTCCTTAGCTTTCACCCATAGATTAAGACAACCGAACATCGGTTCCTTGACGCTCGTTAAGCTCTTAATCCTCCACTTTTAATCCCTTGTTGCCAAACGGCCCCAATGTTCCTGCAATCTTTAGTCAAGAATATGAAACGAGTCAATTAATGCTCTAGATAACTAGCATAGTGACAAATCAATTATTTGGGTTCGATTCGGCGAGGTCAAAATTTCATAATTCGGGAATAATTCGGATATAATTCGGGAATGATTCGGAACTATCCGGACTAGAGATCTTAGTCCTACAAGGAAGCAAAAAAAATGTTATGGAAAAAATTCGGGAAAAATTCGCGAATAATTTAGTAAAATTCGAGAAAAGTTTGTAAAATTCGTGAATTATTCTGGAATAATTTGGTTAAGTTCGGTCAACAAATAATTAGACATTCGATTCGTCATCACAAAAAAACGAAATATTCGCGAATCTTGTGACTAGGAATAACTAGAACCTCAGGTAAAGTGAAAGTAAAATTAAATGGGCCCAGTCCATTATAGCAAAAAGAAGTCAATAGACTAAAATTTTTTTAGTTACCATTGTGAAAAATAGGAATTAAATCAATACCACCCGGTTCAAATTTTTTCCAATTATACCACCCACGCAGACCCAATTCGCGTACCAGATTGGGCTAGTGCGCGAACTGGGTAGGCGCACCAAGGGGTTTGGTGCTATAAAGGATGGCGCGCACCAAATTTGGTGCTCAAACGGGGTGAAGCGCACCAGCCAGCGGTAAAAAGGTAATTTTTTTATTGTTTTTAAATTAGTTAGTTGAGTATAGTTGTTTAAAATAGTCCAAAACAAACTAGAATTGTTTTAAATAGTTCAAATGATGTCCAAAATTGGTAATATTCTAAATAAACTATATTTTGTAGTATTTTGGACCAATTTTATTTAGAAATGTACCAAATTAGCCAAAATTGAATAGAAATGCACTAAATTGACCTTGTATTGTTTGAATTTAACCAAGATTGTACCATTTCTTAACCGATGGTGTCCAAAAATTAGTAAATTATAAATGTACCATATTTTGTGATATTTTAGACCAAAATTGAATAGAAATGCACCAAATTGACCTTATATTGTTTGAATTTAACCAAGATTATACCATATTTTAACCGATGGTGTCTAAAAATTAGTAAATTATAAATGTACCATATTTGTGGTATTTTAGACCAAAATAGAAATGCACCAAATTGACCTTGTATTGTTTGAATTTAACTAAGATTGTACTATATTTTAACTGATGGTGTCCAAAAATTAGTAAATTATAAATGTACCCTATTTGTGGTATTTTAGACCAAAATTGAATATAAATGCACCAAATTGATCTTGAATTGTTTGAATTTACCCAAAATTGAACTTTTTTTTTACCGATGGTGTCCAAAAATTAGTGAATTATAGATGTACCATATTTGTGGTATTTTAGACCAAAATTGAATAGAAATGCACCAAATTGACCTTGAATTGTTTGAATTTACCCAAAATTGAACTCTTTTTTTACTGATGGTGTCCAAATATTAGTAAATTATAGATGTACCATATTTGTGGTATTTTAGACCAAAATTGACTAGAAATGCACCAATTGACCTTGTATTGTTTGAAATTTATACATTTAGTACCGATAGTGTCAAAAATTGACAACATTTAAAAAAAATTCTTGTAGTATGGCGTCAACAAGCGGTACCGCACAAACTGGTCTGCCTCACAATGATGTGGATTTGGGTATGGAGTTGGCCAAGACTGTTTTTCGCACTTAACGAAGGAGAGTATTAGCCCCGTTTGTTGGTTCCCGTACAAGGACCACAAGATCATTGTTCGCGCAGAAGCGCAACGCAAGTTTCGGTACGCTTGAGGGCGTACATTTTAAAACCGCGTTTACACTTCACGAGTAAGGGTTGCAAGTGCACAACCCCTATCGAGTAGTATAATCGGGTATCGATCCACAGGGACGGACAATTACTAGGTTAGAATCTACCTAACTCGATTAAAAACTAGAAGTGAGAAAGATTTGGTTTGGTATTTAATTTCCTAAAAAGGTCAATTCAAACAATTCAAACAATTCAGAAAGATGTAATAAAATGCTAGAAGAAATGTAAATTGTGTTTTGATTATGGATAAAGGGCGTTTCCAGGGTTTCAGACTTCATCTATGATCTGCCTCTAGTGGTACGGCCCGTACCAAGTCGGTACGGCTAGGCCGTACTTAACTTGGTAAGGCAAGGCCGTACCACTCTGGTAAGACCCGTACTGGCTTCCCAGAACAGAGCTTACCAGTTCGAGTTGATGCATTTCCTTGCTGGTACCTTGTGCTAAACTTTTTGGAAAGGTTCAATTGACCATACCTAAGGTTCCTAAGCCTCAACTGTCGTTTGTTGGATCAAGATCTAGGTTAGAATGCAATTGATTGCCTTTTAGGGATTTCTACACCTCAACTCTCGTGTGTTGGTACAGATCTACCCTAACTGGTTGATTGGAGACCTAAGGCACCCTCTAATCTGTCGATTAGAGGAGAATTCAACCTCTCGGCTTCAATTCGAACAAGTCTACCCTAAACAATTGATTTGGTTGAGAGATTGAGATGATCACATGACCTTGATAGGTTCGATCTAAACCTAGAGGTTCATCATACACAATCACAGCAATCAAAGCAAAAGATAGCAAAGAAATCACAATCAATCAATCAAAAGAGTTCATACAAGATACAAGTCAAAGAAAGTCAAAACAAATCAAGAATCCATCTCTAAACCCTAGAAACTAAAATAACTGATAGGTCTAAATTATATACACATTCGATCTAGTTTTTATCACATAATAACACCAAATATCTTGTATTTTAATAGAGAATATAATGAAATATATCCAAGAATCAAGTTACTGCCGAAGTCTATTTAAATTACAGGAAATGGAGCAAATTGTAGATCTTCTCGCAAGCTTTCCGAAAAGTGGTAGAACACTGAAAACGGAGTTACGGATCATAAGTTATGCCCGTTTGAATTTCAGAGCAAAACAGGAGAAACCGAGCCCAGTGCGGACGCACTGACCCAGAGTGCGGACGCACTGACACAGAAAACAGAAAATCCGAGCGCAGTGCGGACGCACTCGGGCCGCACCACCCGCACTCAGCCGACACACAGTTCGTATTTTGGCCATATCTTGGTCATACGAACTCCGATTTGAGTGATTCAAAGCTTGACGGAACCAGGACAAAGAGATCTACAACTTTCATGAAGGAAAAATATCCAAATTCGGAATGTATAATTCTGTAAAGTCGCATCAATGGCCGCATCAGCCTGAAAAACTGCTAAATATGGAAAGTTAGTGGGCTTAGTGGGTGCCAAAATTAGAATAACTTGGTCTCCAAGTTCAGAATCACAGAATTAGAAATATAGAAGTTAGTAGACTTAGTGGGCGCCGAAAATAAAACGACTTGATCTCCAAGTTCAGAAAACGTTATATAAGGCTAAGGAGACCACATGAGAAATTATCCATTATTGTACATATCCATTAATATATCCATCTTCCACAAAAGAGAGAGAGAGATATCCTGCAGAAATTCTTGAAGTTTCAAGGAAGGAGAAGAAGAAGATTCAAGCAAGGAGTCGGCAAGATCGAGGTTTTAGATCTAAGAAAGGGTGTAATCATTTCTTTATCTTATTTCTTATTGTTTTTGCCAAACTTTGTTATGGATCTCTCCAAGAGAGAGTAGTTCTCTTTCTGGGGGTTTAGGTCAATGCATGAACTTGTTTAATTCTAGATTATTCGGATATTTGTTTTCATTATGATTGTGTTATCGGATTTGAATGTTAACTTCTGTGATTTATTCTTTATGAATTTCATTAGTACTCGTTCATTTGAGTTCACCTGGTTAGGGTTTATTGAATTGAAGTAGTTTTGAAATCGCGTTGATCGTGTTTTTCCGCTTTAAATTTATTAAATTCCGGCATTGGTCATGATGAGACTACTAATTGAAACCATGAAGACACACCTTAGGGTTGGGTTAGAAGCGACCGTACTTTGATATCCAATCCGGAACTATAGAAATTAAGGTTAGGATTTTGGTGAAGGACCGAAAGGCGAAGGCAAATCCTAATTAGGACACCTTAGAACAAATATCGATATATGCTTTGAAGCATGAGATTAAATATCCCTCTAGGTTAGTGACAGCCCTAGAATTCGAGGCACATTAATCCATAAAGCGCAAAGTATTTGTATTAATATTTGTTCCAAAGGCTAACATAGGTTAGAAACCTCATCAGATCAAACATGAATTTAAACAAACCGAATAAATAGAATTAGCAAGGGATTGTAGACCGAATACCCCTAGATCTCCTTAAACTTGAAAACAAACCAATCTTTCTTTTCTTTATTTTATTTACATTTATTGTTTGAAACTCCTCTCTTTCGGGTATTGAACCCAACCTTAGGATTTTAGAACAAACCCCCTACTTTACTTTTATTGTTTAGTTTTAAAAGTAATTTTCTTTATTAAAAATTGGTATTTCCCTATCTCCCTGCGGATCGACACCTAAATACTACAATCGATAGGTTGTGCGCTTGCAACTAACCTATTTATTGAGTACGAAGGTTTTATAAATATTAAAGGCAAAAAGAGTACCAAATTCCTATATCTAAAATACTCAACAAGCTTTTTGGCACCGTTGCCGGGGAGAATATGATAGATACTAGTTTTTATTTTAGGAAAGTACTTTTAATTCTTAGTTTCCTTATTTACTTTTTAGAAAAATTAAAAATCCAAAAATAGTTTACTTTCCTTATTTAAATTTCTGCAATTTACTATTCTCTATTTCTATTCTCTCTCTTTCACATCTCATCTTTACTCTTCTCTTATAGATTTGAGCACTGGCACCGGTCACAAGGAGCCAAACCGCGAAGATCAAAGCCGGCGAACTCTCTCTTCCTCAACCAATGGCGGGTCTAGATCCACCATACGGCATGCCACGCAACTTCGTTGAGGAAGAACTTCCGGAAGGTCTTATCAACCAAGTCTTTCGTGATCTCGATAACAATCCACCACCTCCTCCTCCACACAACAACCCACCGCCTCCACATCCACACGACAACAACAATGTTCCACCAATTCTCAACAACAATCCTTTGTTTGGTATCAATCCAAACAACGGAAATGGCCGTAACCATCAACAAGGCCACCGCTTCGGTTTTATACCTCAAGGCCAAGACCCACGCGAAATCAAGCTGTCTCTCATCCACTTGCTTGGCCAAAGTCAGTTTGGAGGAGCCCTAAACGAAGATCCACATGCCCACTTGGCGGTCTTCGAAGAATCTTGTGGCACCTTCGCTCGAGAAGGAGAAGAGCTCGACAACCTAAAACTCAAATGCTTCCATCTATCCCTCCGTGACAATGCAAGGACATGGCTAAGGACCGTGAATCGTGACAACATAAGAAGATGGGACGACATGGAGAAGTTATTCTTAGGAAAATACTTTCCTCCATCCAAAATCCAGCACTTTCGAACGAAGATCACGACCTTCAAGCAAGCCGAGGGAGAATCTTTGACCGAGGCATGGGATAGATGGGCGGAGCTTCAACGCTTGTGCCCTAACCATGGTCTCGACATGTGGTTGCTCTTCCAATTCTTCTTTGCAGGTTGCACAATCGCCACAAAGACTCACTTGAATTCCGCCGCAGGAGGTAATATGTCCAAGATGGATCCCCAACAAGCCATGTTAATGATTGAAGACATGGCGATCAACCAAAGGGAGTGGACGGCCGAAAGAGGTGGACGAACCCAAACCACACCGGGAATCTTAAAAACCGACGAAGTTACCGCCTTGAGGGCCCAAATGGAAGCCTTGCAACATCAAATGGCACAAATGCAAAACATCAAATCCGTGACGAAAAAGGCTTCATGCGGTATTTGTGGAGATGCAACTCATGTCACCACCGATTGCCATGTCCTTATGGAAGGAGAGGAAGTCGAGCAAGTCAACGCAATGTTTTACAATCAAGGTGATAAGAGAAACGACCCGATCTACAACAAGGTTAGGCCAAATGATAATTTCAATTCAAATACATATAACCCTAACACAAGGTGGAACCATCCGAATTTCAAGTGTAGGACTGAAAATGACAACTCAAATCAATACCAAGGTAATTCCAATCAATACCAAAATTGGTCAAACCAAAACTCGTACGAAGGACCTTCTCAAAACAACAAACTAGAAAAAATGATAGAGGGCCTTGTGATATCTCAAAACGAGTTCATGAACCAACAAAGAAACACCAATACCTATATTTCGGATTCCTTGAGAAATTTGAACAATAGGTTTGAGTTTTTAGAAACTAAAACGAAGATGCTAGAGACACAAATAGCACAACAAGCATCTTCGTCCTCTCGCCAACAAGGCACACTTCCGGGCAAACCCGATATCAATCCGCGAGAGTATGCAAATGCTGTGACCTTGAGGAGTGGCAAGGAATATGATGAACCAATCCAACCACAAAGACTCCCTCAATCCACACAATCTGAACCGATTTCAGCCGCACCAATTGATCCACCAATTGCAACAACTCCGGAAGAACCTCACAAAACGGGTAATTCTAACCAAACAAAGGTACAAAAATCTGAAACTCCAAAGTATGTTCCTCCTCTTAGGTTCCTACCTTTTCCACAACGGTTGGTAAAGAACAAACTAGACCAACAATATGCCAAATTCATTGAACAATTGAAAAAACTGAACATTACCATACCTTTCACCGAGGCAATTGCACAAATGCCAACCTATGTCAAGTTTCTCAAAGAAATGTTGTCAAACAAAAAGAAACTTGAAGAGGTTGGAACCATTTATCTAAATACGCAATGTAGTGCGGTTTTCTTGACCAAACTACCTCCCAAACTTAAGGACCCCGGTAGTTTTACTATTCCATGCAAAATTGGGGAGACCGAATTCAATAGTTGTTTGTGTGATTTAGGTGCTAGCGTATGTTTAATGCCAAAAGCGGTTTATGAAAGGTTAGGTCTAGGAGAATTGAAACCAACAAAAATATCGCTCCAATTAGCGGATAGATCCGTTAGATACCCGGTAGGAATTTTGGAGGATGCAATTGTCAAAATTGGTAAATTTTTCTTACCGGTAGATTTTGTTGTGGTGGAGATGGAAGAGGATACACAAACTCCCCTTCTATTGGGACGTGATTTCCTAACCACAGCAGGTGCAATCATAGATGTGCGTGATGGAAAGATTTCTTTCCGAGTAGGTGATGAAAAGGTTGAATTTAATGTTTTTAAATCTCTCCAATTTCCATCTAATAATAATGATTTGATATGCAGGATAGATGTTTTAGACTCTACAATTAATGATCATTTAGATAGGATGATGGAAGGAGAACAACCGAATGAAATTCTGAAAGAAATCGATAAAGAAACAATTCAAAACGATGAAAACAACCAATCGTGCAGCCTAGGCAGCCCATACGAAACCTTGCAGAGCCCAGTTTTTGCCGTTTCAACATGCACAATGCCACCGAAGGTCGAACTCAAACCATTGCCAACAACCCTCAAATACAAATCTCTTGGCTCATATGAGACACATCCCGTCATAATCAATGCCGCCTTGAACCAAGAAGAGAAGACAAGGCATTGGCACGACAAACACATCGGAAGAAGTTTTCAAGAAGGACCATATCGAGTATCACGAGTTTTCGACCATGGTGCCTTCAAAATCTGGAGCGAAAAAATGGGTTCATTCAAAGTCAATGGACAGCGGCTTAAACATTTCATTCAAGATGAACCGATCATCAAAAAGGAGGCAATTGCCCTCGATGATCCACCACCTTTAAACTGAGCCTCAACAAGTCGAGCTCCCGACGTTAAACCGAGCAACATCTTGTGAGTTTCTATTTCTCTTTTTAATTTTCTCTTCTAGTATGAATTGACACATTGAGGACAATGTTTTGTTTAAGCTGGGGGGAGGGTTAAATGAAAAACTGAAATTCACAATTGTATCTTGCATTTAGTTTAGGCATGTTTAAATTTTTTGTTTGTTTAAAAACTAGGGTTTTACCTAACCTTGAATAGGGTCCAGTCCGACTTGTTAGGATGTTTACCTAGTTTTGTGTCATGCATTTTATTGATAAATTTGAGTGATTGGCAAAATAGAAGTATTGATGCAAAATTTTGAATAATTTTCGGTAAATCCTTGGAATAATTTGAAATGACTACATAATTTGACGAAAAACTTTGTGGAAATAAAGGTGTATGAAATTGTGGCATTAGGAATTCAAATTTATTAGAGAAGCTATTTAGATTTGGAAATTTTAAATTTAGAAAGATTGGGATATCTGTGAGTATGATGGAATACTTAGGGATGTGTGTATTCATGATATATGCATATATGTTGAGAAATTGGGTAAAAATTGAAAATTTTGGAAAATAAAAGGTGACTCCAATGACCTATGTTACGGCTTCATGACGTACTTATGGTTATGAGTCCTTAGCACTCTTGCTCCACTACTCTCCCGATAAAATTGACATTCGTGTTAGTGGAAGGGTTAGACTAAGAGCATGCAAAGCACTCTTGAATTAGAACGGTTGGGTACAGTTAACTACTTGTAACTAACCGGTGCTTAAATAAGGATGGGAAAAATAGTGCTAAAATCATGAAAGAAAAATCAAAATGAGAAAATCAAAAGCAACAACAAAAATGAGAATATGCATGTATCAACACACGTAGTCCGCAACATTTCTAAACCTAAGTTTGATTCAAGCTTGGGGGAATTTGAAAATTCCACGTTTAAGATGGCATTTCTTTTAATAAATTTGGGTAGACGAAGTTTGTAATTTCTAGACCTTTAAGGAAATAAGAGTTAGAGTAATCAAATTGTGGGTTGAGTCATAATTATCCGAGGGTTAAACTTGAAATTTGGGAAGTTTGCATGAATGTTTTAATTTTTGGCAAGATCATACAAATTTTTCACTTGAGAAAACAAACTTGATATAAGGTGTATCAAAGAGATCGAATTGTAGTCCCAGTTTAGATGTTGCTTGGGGACAAGCAAGGTTCAAGCTTGGGGGTAATAACTACTCACAGCACATGATCTGATCTAAAAATACAATAAAAGGGATAGAGATAGCCATGGATCGAAGGGATCGAGAGGAGGAAGCTAGATCCGTCGAGTTTCGCATCTTTCCTCTTCCTTCCTTCTTGCTCCTAGCTCCTTAGCTCTCTTTCTCTCTCTTACTGTGCTCTCAAATAGATCTGGAATGGAATGAATGTCGAAATTGGAGAGTTCCCCGCTTTAAATAGCATCTGCCAAAATTTGAATCTGTCAGGCCGCCTTTAGGTACGGCCCGTACCAAATTGGTACGGCCAGGCCGTACCAGGCGTGATGAGCTGAAAAATGGCTAAGTCCGGTAAGACCCGTACCAAACTTGGTAAGGGCCGTACCAGATCATCCCAAATCGTCGTTTCTTCGTGTGTTTTGCTCTAAGCCTGCAGAAAACAAACAAACACTCAGCAGTACCAAATTCTAAAGATATATCGATGAAATGCACATGATTCTGGTGAATTAGGGCACGAATCTGGTACTAAAACAGGCCTAAAATAGACTAAATATGCGAGGTATCAATCATAAATTCATATGTAAGTTTACATTTGTTAACTACTTGTAAATAATTTACATATTCATTTGAATAAATAAATAAATAAGTTATATTTTTGTATATTTTGAAATTAAATGCAGACTCACGACCTCACGTCGACACGGAATAACCAGATGAATATCCTCTATGACGAGCGATTTGCACCGGTGTTACAGAGGATGGGTATGTGACATGTGTCCTAGCTCACTCCTATAAATGTAGATGTCGCTCTTATATCTGCGTTGGTCGAGAGGTGGTGGCCGGAGATGCACACATTCCACTTGTCTGTTGGAGAGATTACGGTGTCTCTTCAGGACGTGAGTTGTTTGTGGGGCCTGCCCATTACTGGAGAGGTTGTGACGGGTGTGGAGTATGGAGACTTCTCACAGCTTGTTACCAACCTGTTGGGTTCCGGGTTGATGAAGCGGAGGATTACTAAGAAGGAGATCATTTATTCCAAAAACGACATTAGTATACCATCATTGCGGGAGCGGTTCAGGTAACTTTTATTTTTTAAAATTTTGACTAAATTAGTTCAAATTTATAGTGGAGTCCTAGATGTGGAAGCTTCTCCCGAGGTGGTAGATCGGTGGACCCAAGCTTACATCATGGAGATGTTCGCTTGCTGGATGTTCCCAGATTCATCGGGGAGTACTGTCCCTGGTTGTTTACTTGAGTGGCTGAGAGACTTGGTCCAGCCGAAACAGATGAACTGGGGTGCAGCGGTCCTGGCATGTCTATATCGAGGTTTATGCACTATGCGCCACCAGGTATAAATTATTTTTGCTTGTTTTTAATATAAATAAATAAATGGTTACGAAAAAAAACCTGAAAATTAACTGCAACTTGTATCTAAATAGAGAAACAAGGCGAATTTGTACGGTCCAGTTGGTCTCCTCATGCATTAGTCGTAGACGAGATTTCCATTCGGCCATCCACAACCACGACAGAAACGTTGGGCTCCCCGATGGAATGAACCCAACGGGATTACATGTCGGCTTATTGATCAGAGTCAAAATAATGATGATTTACGTAGGGTTTTGGCTTAGGTTTTGTATATTTTCTCACACTTATGTTTGATTTATTAGAGAAAAAGGCTACTGTCACCCTTCTTTATATTTTATTGCAGAAAACAGGTTTTGGGACTATTTTACACCAAATGGAGCTAGAATCGGATCAATCGGATCAGCGACGCTTATCGACGAAGTCTCTGTTACGGTCCGTATTGCCTAATACGGACCAGGCCTAGCACAGACCAGGAGATAGCACTGGAAGCATTAAAACCCTAACCGTCAAGGTCCTAATACGGACCGTATCACCTGATACGGTCCGTAACCGAAGGCGTCTTTTGGAAATAACTGCCGACAGCTGTATCCAGATCAGTTTCTTAGCCCCTACTCAATCTCCAGACGTCCCTCCACTCCTATATAAGGCCCCTGGGCAGAAGAATAAATCATCTTTGTAATTAGAGTTAGATTTGATTAAAGAGAGAAGAGAGGAGTGCTTGTAACAATGCCGTTTCGCGGCTAAGTTCCTTTTCTTAGGATTAAGCATTAAACCTTGTTACTCTTAATGTTTTGATATATATATTTCTGTTGATTATGATTTTTTGTTGTTGAATCTAAATGCTTTTGTGATTTACTATCTCTTCATCTAACTTCAATGATCTAGTTTGAGTCCGTTAGGGTAGTGACAATACTTTAATGGTAAGAGAAACTATTTGTATGAATTAGCCTCGTTGAGATCTAGGTTTATGTGAAGAAAATCTTAGCGGGAAAACCATAAACCAGAACAACAAAACGCGAACCAAATTCCATCACTTGTGTAAGGAAAATCGCAGTGATCTGTGTAGTAATTTGGGGTTTTTAGAGATCAGTCATTTACGTAAGAAAACTCGCAGTGTCCTATGTAGAATCTCGATGAAAGATCTGTCATTCTTGCGTAACATAAATCGCAATGACCTATGTGGTGTCTTTCATAAAACAACAACAGGAAATCAGACGCAACAGGAATATATTGTCAAGGCAGATTGAGTAGCAATGGTGTGCCGAAACCCTAGGAATTCTCATCTCTATCTTTATTTTAATTACTTTTAAATTGCTTCCTAATTTATATTGATCACAACAACATCTCTCAATTTTCAGATTTCGTCTAGCCTTTCGAAAGATTGTGATTCGATCGCTCAAAGCACTGAACCAATATTCCCTGTGGATCGACCTCGAATATACTACTCGATAGGATTGTGCGCTTGCAGTCCGAACCGATAGCATTTCTGATATCTCGCAAACCTATCTATATTTTGACCTTAAAATTGTACCAAGCTTGTGTTTAAACCCATTAAATCAGTTGTATTTCATTGAATATCTTTAGAATGTGGTACTGCTGCAAGTTTATTCTTATTTTGCAAGATTCGGGCGAAATCGAGGAGAAATCTGGAATTAAGAAGTCTCTACACGGTCCGTGTCACATTCCACACGGGCTGTGTCAATCTCGAGTCGACTACTGACTCGACCACAGACAACTGCTGACTCGATCACTGAAGGAGCACAAGTTACACGGGCTGGACAGATCTGACACGGCCCGTGTCAAGCATTTCCGGAAACAGATCCAGAAATCTGGAAAGAAGGCTAAGGAAGGAAGGTCGACCAATTAAGCATATAAGCGGGATTTCTCTCCAGAAAAAGTCATTCTGGAACAGAGAGAGCATATTCTAGGGTTTGTCTTTGGCGGCTAAGCTTGGAGGCGAAGTTGAGAAGCGAAAGACGCAAGTTTTCGATTGATCTTCTTTGTGCTTTGGGTTTTGTCATGATCAACTCTATCTTTATTTATATTTTCTGTTTGAGAACTATGTGTGAGTAGTTTCCTTAGTTTCTAGGGTTTTGATGTAGTCGAATGTTTTGTCTTGCATGCTAGTTATTGAATCTTTTGTTGGAATTTTTGTTTGCTTGATTGTGCTTGATTTTAATTGCTTAGAAATAAATTGTTTGATCTTTATTGGTTTACCACTAGATGAATGCGCACATCTAGAAGGTATTTTAGCCCTTAAAAGTCTCTCAACCAAACTAAGTACATGAGGTAGGATTTGTGACCCGAAAGGTGAAACCAAGTAGTAACCGAAAGGCGAAAATTACTCCCTATCGACAAATAGGAGTTACCTTTAGTATACCAAATAAACAACTAGGTAATTCGGACCAACATACGAAAGTTGAGGTCTAGAACCCGACGAGGGCAGATATTGCAAATTCCATACCAAGTTAATGAACCAACAAACGACAGTTGAGGTTTAGAAACATTAGGTCTGGTCAGTAGAACCCTACACAAAGGAACAACACAAAGAAACAGTAGCTGCTGCATTTACTCGAAGTTGACACGGACCGTGTACACTGATACGGCCCGTGTAGGAAATGACACGGCCCGAACAACTCGAGGCAAAACTGAGATGAAGTCATAACCCTGGGAACGCTTTTTATTATTGATTAAAACCAGTTTAATCTACTTTCTTGCACTTTATTTCTGCCATTGAATCTGTAGGAATTATAAACAACCAAAACCAACATTTTCCAACTTCTAGTCTTTAATTAACTTAAGTAAAGTCCAGTTAAGACCTGAACCGTCCCTGTGTTCGATACCCGACAATATACTACGTGCTAGGATTGTATACTTGCAGTCTGAACCAAAAGTGTATTTAAGGTTAAAAGGTACAGCTCGCTGTATTGAAACTTTGTACTATATCTTTTTGGTGTAACAATTTCTGAGTTTATAAATATTAAAAGAAACATTGCTCTCTTTTGAGTGATCACTTATGTGCAGAGATTCTGCTCAAATAAGACGTACGTCCAGACCCCGCACGGCAAACCACTTCATGAACCACCCCCAATTCTCAAAATCCAAATGCTAGCGGGATTAATTGATTCCCGCATCATATCCGGTAACAATTAACAACTTACCCTTGTATCTACCTGACAAGAAACAAGCATCGATGCTGATGACGGGTCTGAGGTGACCTACTGCTTCTATACATAGTCCCCATGCCCATGCCAATCTTATAAAATACCGGTACCCTGGCTTTTCTAGAAGGCTTTGAAACAACTTTATAGTGGGTTCCTGGATTTTCCCTTTTGATTGCCTCCAATAAAGGGACAATCAGCGCGTAAGACCCCTCCCAACTACCAAATGCCTGGGTAATCGCTAACTCTTTATCACACCACAATTTGTTGTACTTTGGGACGATGCCCTCGTATCATTCAGCAACCAGGTCACTAATAGCTCTGATACTAATATCAACATTTTTTTCCAAAGACAATTTTATGCAGTTGGCGACCATAGCGGACGTCAACTGCGCATGATCTAACCTGGTTGCCTCAGCGTGGCATGTGTGTTTTTCCTCATTCTTCATGATGGCGACCATAGCGGACGATCGCTAACTCTTTATCACACCACAATTTGTTGTACTTTGGAACGATGCCCTCGTACCATTCAGCAACCAGGTCACTAATAGCTCTGATACTAATATCAACATTTTTTCCAAAGACAATTTTATGCAGTTGGCAACCATAGCGGACGTCAACTGCGCATGATCTAACCTGGTTGCCTCAGCGTGGCATGTGTGTTTTTCCTCATTCTTCATGATGGCGACCATAGCGGACGATCGCTAACTCTTTATCACACCACAATTTGTTGTACTTTGGGACGATGCCCTCGTACCATTCAGCAACCAGGTCACTAATAGCTCTGATACTAATATCAACATTTTTTTCCAAAGACAATTTTATGCAGTTGGTGACCATAGCGGACGTCAACTGCGCATGATCTAACCTGGTTGCCTCAGCGTGGCATGTGTGTTTTTCCTCATTCTTCATGATGGCGACCATAGCGGACGATCGCTAACTCTTTATCACACCACAATTTGTTGTACTTTGGGATGATGCCCTCGTACCATTCAGCAACCAGGTCACTAATAGCTCTGATACTAATATCAACATTTTTTTCCAAAGACAATTTTATGCAGTTGGCGACCATAGCGGACGTCAACTGCGCATGATCTAACCTGGTTGCCTCAGCGTGGCATGTGTGTTTTTCCTCATTCTTCATGATGGCGACCATAGCGGACGATCGCTAACTCTTTATCACACCACAATTTGTTGTACTTTGGGACGATGCCCTCGTACCATTCAGCAACCAGGTCACTAATAGCTCTGATACTAATATCAACATTTTTTCCAAAGACAATTTTATGCAGTTGGCAACCATAGCGGACATCAACTGCGCATGATCTAACCTGGTTGCCTCAGCGTGGCATGTGTGTTTTTCCTCATTCTTCATGATGGCCTAAGAATTTTCAAAGCCGGTAGCCCTCGCAACCAAGCCCCACTTACACCGGGCGCTCTTGCACTTATACCTCATCCTGGTTGTGTCGCTGTGTGTCTGTTTGATCTCGATAATTTTCTTTATGTGCCAGTGGTGAATTGTATCTTTCATTTGATCCTTGTTGTCATACGTCATCCCTTCAGACAATTCATGTCTTTCTCCAACATAATTTAAAAATTTAAAAATTTTAAAAAATTTAAATTTTAAAAATTGAAAATAAAATAGAAATATAAATTAACAAACGAAACTCTGAACCCGCAAAAAAGATGTCAGCCTCTTGAAACTCCGATGTGTCATGAAATTCTCCGAACGGGTGTCTTTCTCCACCACCCGATATCGGCCACCTTCGCATACCAAGCACAGGACGACCAGACTCCTCATCACTATGATCTGCTGCCCCCACCATCGTCATTAGCATCCCAATTTTTCTCTGCCTCCCATTCTTCGGGATCCTCGTCTGTATTGTCAGCATAATAAAGTGGTTCCAGGGTTTTAGATCGATCATGGTCAGATTGGAGGATGGAATCCGCTAGAGCTGGAGGATGGAATCCGAGATTAGTCCCGACTAGGACCAGCACCTACGGATGGAGACCGACTAGTATCCGCTAAAGTCAGGGTCCGAGTAGGACCCGTCACTGAATGCTCAATGACCCGACTCTGGGTCAACTACAACAATGGTCTGGTGTTCTATCTGGGGTTGGCAACCACATATAACTCTAGGAACTTGAAAGGTGTTGTCATATTCATGGTCATTTGGGTATACAACCCCCAACTGTTATCGTGTAGTACATGGAGCTATTGTAACCATGTTTGGTTGTCTTGGCCAATATTGATCCTTGCGGATATTACCAGTTCGTAATAATTCGGGTCAATACCAAGTTTCTGGTACACTTCCCTAGTTATACCACTGAAATCTAAACCTGAGCCGATATTGAACATTTTTTGGGGTTGGGTACTGTAATAAGCACAATTTGGCCCTTGTAATACTTCATCCCCAAAATAACAAGAAATTCCAATCATAGTTGGTTGAATTACGGAACAAACCTAACAATTAATAAATTTACAGTAAATTAAAAATACAATTAAATAATTATAAAAAAATAAAGAACTAAGGTGAAAAGAACAAGTTACTCTTTGCTCACTTGTCTGTCTCCTTGGCGAATTGTGAATAAAAAAGTTATAATTTTCGCTCATATACAGCACAAAGGCTGGTGCGCCTACCCAGTCAGCAGATCGGGCCATTTTGATGCGCAAACCCAGTGGTATTCATTTAATTTTGATTTTATCAAGTGGTAACTAAAAAAATTTCGGGCCAATGGACAACTTGTAAGCATTTTCGTCGGTAAAAGAAGTCAACAATCTATCTATCTCACCTTTAAAAATTTAGAAATTAAACCAGTTGCCATTACAACTTTCAGTAGAGCGTAGACTAGTTCTGTTTAAAGTTGCAGAGTCAACCCTACCAAAATCAAGTCTTAACCAACCCAACCCTATTGCAATTCATTCTGGTTTTCTCTTCAAATTAACCAGTCCATGGCATCTAATGAAAGAAGTTTTGTGCTTTGGTTGCATGGTCTTGGCGACTCTGGTACAGCCAATGAGCCTATTAAAGACCAGTTCACGGCACCAGCGTTGGCCGGTACCAAGTGGGCATTTCCGACGGCACCCTCCGCTCCAGTCACATGCAACAGTATTCAATTTCACTCTCTTAATTTCCCCTTCTCCATACACCAAGCTAGATTATTACACTGCACTAGTGCTACCAATTGGTACCGATTGGTATAGGACATGAATGGTATATGGTACAGTCAGGTACAGTGATCCTATCTTTTGGATATTAACTGTTGTTCAATTTTTATTCAGATGGTGCCATCATGAATTCTTGGTTTGACATCTGTGATACACCAATCACCTCTGTAAGTCGTATTTACTCACTAATTATATCATTTAAGTATGTTTTTATTCTAATTTTTCACTACCAACCACTTGTGGTACCAGACATGCTGCACCACTGTTACGGATTTCATTGTGATTTTATGTCCAAACTGGATATGAAACCTGATATATACGATATTATTATTTGTTTTGTTCTAAACGCAAAAGGAATTTGATTTTTACTAGAAATCTGTGAGAGGCTTGGATGATGTGCTTGAATCAGTGCAAAGAGTTCATGCAATTGTCGACAAGGAAATATCGGATGGAACAGACCCTAAAAACATTTTCATTGCTGGACTTAGCCAAGGAGGTATCATCCTAAATAAATTTGGAATCTGATACTGTTCTGATACTATAAAAAGATGCTATAAATCACTTCTGAAGAACTCTTTTATTGCATATAGTCAGAGATTGTTCATATATAGTAGAGCACAATTTGACAAATTGTTTGACAATATATATATATATATATATATATATATATATATATATAATATATATATATTCTTCCAAAGACTGTAATTTAAGCATGCATTAAGAAAATAATTAAGCAATTAATGGTTAGGTGCCATGGCCATAGCAAGTGTTCTACTTTACCCAAACACTCTAGGAGGAGGTGCTGTATTCAGTGGTTTCCTTCCCTTCGATTCCTCCATTGAAGATCGCATTTCTCCTCGAGCAAAGAAGGTACTGGTACCAGTACCAGTACTAGTACTATTAATTCTTTCTTCAATTTTTTTAAACTTTAAAGCTAGGAACAAGTATTAATTTCATTTTCAAATCAATCTCTGACAATTTCAAATCTTAATTAATATTATAGACTCCAATTTTGTGGTGCCATGGAAAGCTTGATACACTTGTGCCATTTCAAGCTGGGGAAGATGGGAAACACTTCTTGCACAAACTTGGCATCACTTGTAAATTCAAGGTACTCAACTATAATTAATTAATTAAATGATTTTCATATATAATATAGTAACTAACCATTGGAAATATTTATTTCAGGAGTATCCTGGTCTTGGGCATTCATTGGATGAAATGGAATTGGAATGCTTGGAGGCATGGCTCAAACATCAACTGCAGAAATCCAACAAAAAATCATATTTCTCCACTTGTGCTTGTGGTCTCTTCAACAAATTCTCTTCTTAGTTTCAAATCTCTCTTTTTGGTTTTGGTTGGAATTTGTTTATCGTAAAAAAAAAGTTTCATCAGAGGACAAGAGAAAAAGATAATGTATTAATGT
The DNA here is from genome assembly GCA_028015225.1 of Carex myosuroides. NCBI lineage: Eukaryota > Viridiplantae > Streptophyta > Magnoliopsida > Poales > Cyperaceae > Carex > Carex myosuroides. The sequence goes on from CM051471.1 coordinate 852,061, forward strand.
GCATTATATTTAAAAAAAACCAAATTAAATAAACCTGATTAGACACAAACTTGATCATTTTCCAGTTGAAATCGGAATCGAAATCGATCCGATGACAAGTAGCTAGATTGAAATGCGAGCTAAGAGCATCTCCATTCCAGCAAACGTGTAGCAATTAATTTGGGTCACGTCACTGAGTTTAGCAATTAAAGGGATTTATAATTTCTAAATCACTTCATTCCAAAAATTTAATTAGCGTTGCTTTTAAAGCAAATTTGCTAATTTAAAAACTGTGGTACATCCCATCAATTATATTAGCAATTAACACATCAGATTAGCAATTTAAAAGAAATCACCATTGTAGATGCTCTAAAGAGCCGAAATTTTTATTTTTAACATTTTAATAAAATTCATTAATAAATTAACCATCGTTTTCGGTCAATTTCAAATCTAACACGCCACAGAATGCCGGAGCGGACCCATATGGGGGAGGCCGCAGAATGCCGGAGCGGACCCCCATATGGGTCCGCAGAATGCCGAAGCGGCCCCAGGGCCGCATAATGCCGGAGCGGACCCTGGTCTTTATATCCCGAAAATGACAGGAACATTTCATTCCACACTCTCACACCTTCTCTCTCCTGAGTTAGCTCTGATCTGTAAGTTTTTTCTCTCTTCTTTTAAATTTTTTATTTTTATTTCAGTAGATTAAAAATTTAATTAGAATAATTAATTTAGCAATAATTTAATTAGAATAATTAATTTAAATTAATTAATTTAGTTAATTTTTAATTGTAGGTTTCTTCTGTATTGAATTGGAAAATGGCTCTTATGGTATCCATCTACACTGGTGGGGATGTATTAACAGGTCCTAATGGGGTTTACTACAGTATTGGACCCGTTACTGTGATCCCGGTATTGCCAGGTACGGATTATTTGGGACTTAAATCAAGTATATGTGGGAATTTGGGGTTGGATCAGGGTCAGTATGACCTTAAAATTGATGCCAAAATTAGCATGCCGACTAGTTCGGCACAAACCTGGTTCCAACTATTTCCAATTCATACCTGACGATTCTGGTCGGTTTACCAAGGCCAATTACAAATACACGGTGATAATCGGGGATGATCACACGGTAACTTGCACGTGCCAGAAGCCTCAATTGGAGAGAATACCGTGCTCTCATGTTCTGTCCGTGTGTCGTCTCCGAGGCATCGACCCTGGCGTATTTGTAAGTCACTATTATCACATCCATACACTGATCAACACATGGAGCGCACAATGGCATGTTTATGGAAATCAGTCGGAATGGCCTCCACACGATGGCCCGGTCCTTGTTCCAGAGAAAAAAAATATTGCTGTGGGCAGAAGACAGCACGACAGAATTCCGATGTGGATGGATGTTCTACATAATAGGAGAAGAGGACACCAAGCCGGCCGAGATACGCAAGAAAGACAAAACAGAGCTGCTCGGGCTGCACGAGATTGAGAGTTAATGTTGTTTTTCTAATTGTACTTGTAAAACTATTGTTTATTTTCGGTTAATTAGACGTATTTGTAATTTCCGATAACATTCGCATGTTCTATTGTATGCTTCTTTATATGGCTCCTTGTTCTATTGTAATGTTTCTTTTGATCAAACAAACAACGAACAACAATTTCAGATTAAACGACATTTCAAATATAAGTAATTATACACAACTTCCAGACAAACGTTACATTTTTGATAAAAATTTCCAAAACAAAACCATAATCAAATTCAGAATCAGAAAAAAAAAAAAAAGACCAGGGTCCGCTCCGGCATAGTGCGGACCCGGGTCCGCTTCGGCATTCTGCGGACCCATATGGGGGTCCGCTCCGGCATTCTGCGGTACCCCCCATATGGGTCCGCTCCGGCATTCTGCGGCCGTGTTAGATTTGAAATTGACCGAAAACGATGGTTAATTTATTAATGAATTTTATTAAAATGTTAAAAATAAAAATTTCGGTCTAAAGAGTTGCTTTTAAAACAAACTTGCTAATTTAAAAACTGTGGTATATTCCAATAATTATATTAGCAATTAACACATCAGATTAACAATTTAAAAGAAATCACCTCTAAAGATTTTAACAACTTAGACGATCGACCGATCAAACATGAGAAATTCATATTTAAAATGTTTTAAATAGTCATGTCATTTTCTTTAATTAATTTATTTTGAATTTTATTAATAAAAATTTCGACCTAATAATATAATAGTGACTAATTGACGAAAAATGAAAGCAAAAAGAAGAAATTGTGTTAATTCTAACAATCTCACATGACATTGACAATTTGACATTGACATGAGAAAGCGGGTGCGCAGCTTCGTACAAGGAGTCGTACAAACACAGCAAACCCTCTCAGTCTCTCTCCTCCTTCTCCTTCTCCTTGTCGCCGCCGGCCTCTCCTTCTTCCTCCTCGCCGGCGAATCTGATTCTGCACCGTCGACGGATCGGATGGCTCGGAGCTTCGTTCTGTGGCTTCACGGGCTGGGCGATTCGGGCCCAGCAAACGAACCCATCAGAAGCTTCTTCTCTTCTGACGCTGCGTTTAACCTCACCAAATGGGCCTTCCCTTCTGCGCCTAATTCACCCGTCTCTTGCAATTTCGGTGCCATCATGCCCTCTTGGTTTGATATTCATGAGATACCTATTTCTTCAGTAAGCTCTCTCTATCTTGCATAATGCATACTAATATATCTGGTACTTTTTAAGTGTTGTTCTCCAATCTTTACAAATTACAGCACAGCAATGGTTTTAATTCAATCTCTGCTTCTGCTAATTAATTGATGACTTCCCTTTGGTACAATTGGTACTTTGAAACTATTAATTATTATGTCTACTTAATTAGGCTTCCCCAAAAAATGAAAAGGAAGTAATTGAAGCTGTGCAAAAGGTGCACGCAATCATAGACAAGGAGGTGCAAAATGGAATAAGTCCTCATAATATTTTTGTTTGTGGATTTAGCCAAGGAGGTATTCTTATTCTATGCCTCTTTATAATACATATATATTTGTATTCACTATTCAGTACTGTTTTTTTTTTCTTCTTCCTATACAGCACATGGAGTAATCCTGAACCAAGTTGTATAATATAATAAAAGATTTTTTCCGTTTTGGTAATCTACCTCTTGGTACAATACTGGTACCTGTCACTGCTCTAATCCTAGAATCAATTTTGATGATACTGGTATATCCACTGTGTTATTGCTCCTGTGTATAAATAATTGAAACTTTTAGGAAAAGCTAACCAGTATCAATTTTTACCATGGCATGTCAGGTGCACTGACCTTGGCTAGTGTACTGCTCTATCCCGAGACCTTAGGTGGTGGTGCTGTTTTTAGCGGCTGGGTACCTTTTAATTCAACAATTATTGAAAAAATCTCTCCAAAGGCAAAAAAGGTTTTGTAGCTTTCCACTACTTTTTTTTTTTTTTATATATATTGGGAATCTGTTGAATGCCCTTAATGATTCTGCAATTTCATCAATGCTTCCAGTAAAGCAAAAGTCTCTTTACTATCCTCTATGTTCTATAATTTACTTTGTATTTGATGCCAAACTACCCTCCTCGTCCATGCAGAGATATACAATGGAGGGTTTGTTTGTGCATGAAAAGTGAGGGGCGAAAGAGAGAATTTTTTTTGTTTGGTAAGATAAGTGTGATATTTTTATGGTTTGTGGGAGTATGTATGACATTTTTCTGAGATAAGCATGAAACTTTATGCAATTTTGTATACTGTTTGTACCTGGCTAAGGAATGCTAATAGTTGGTTTAAATTGTTTCCAGACACCGATCTTGTGGTCCCATGGTATGGCTGATACCACTGTGTTATTTGAAGCTGGCCAAGCTGGCCCACCATTTTTACAGCAGGCTGGCATGACTTGTGAATTCAAGGTAATAATTTTTATGTGCATAAGAGCCCACTGTTTTAGTATGTTTTTTTCGTACAAGGACAGCAAGTCTGTTATGACTTATGAGACAGAATTCACTTGTAGTAGACACAACAAAAGAATGACAACAAAACAAAATTAACATATATAAACCCAAAAGAAAGAATAATTAGAGAGAAATTCTGGCAATCAATAAATTTGTTTGATGGAATGTTGGTTCAATTCTGAACCAGTCATAACAATAAATGAAATTGGGTGTGGAGTACTGTTCCAAATAAATCTGCCTCTGCTGCATTACCAAATCCGGAAAGTAATTAAACAAAGTTGATAACTGATTAAACAATGAATTTACAGGCATACCCAGATCTTGGTCATACAATTACAAGTGATGAAATAAATTCGCTTAAATCATGGATCAAGAGTCGACTGAAAAGCTCCTCTTGAAGTGTTCTTAAGAAATGCACTGAAAGACCAGCTTGTTTCTTTTTAGGTCATGCATGTAATTTGTATGGATTAAAAAGTTTTCTGATATTTTTGGCCGAGCTTGTTTCCTGGCGAAGTACTGCTTCAGCTGAACTTTATTGATTTGTTTTTTTTTTTTAACATTGATAACTCATCACATGTTAAAATCAGAGGTGCAAGGAATAATGGTTTCTTCCTCCAAAAAAATTAAGGCAGTATTTCTTCTGGTTCTGGAGTAATATTATTAGTTTAATTGGTGCACGAAATTAATTATATCATGGAATATTGGACTCCATTGTACATATGTTTGTTGGAAATATTATTTGTATATTTTCATATGCAAAATTAAAGTGAATAATACATCATTGGTATTTACTACAAGTAGAAGTAGGTTGGTGCTTGTAATTATTTCGGTGTAGCGCCTTTATGGATAATGGATACCAGTTTCAGGCCATGTAATATCTGGGCCGGATAGAATGATTTGGGCTTTCATTGGTTTATGGAGAACGGACTCTTGGCTCGGATGGGTTCCAGCACCATCCGATAATCCGTGCGCACGAAATTCGACGCAACCATGCACGAATATTAAAGCGGGACAGTTATAGCAACAAGTGCTTTTTTAGCTAGTCTCTCTCCCTCTCCATCTTTCTGTCGACCGTCTCAGGATCTAACGGCCAAAAACATATTTTGGATTGATGGGAGGTCAAGGGGATCATATCAAGCTTTTGGTGATGTTTTAGTATTTGATACGACTAACAACACCAATCGATATTGCATAGTGGCGAAGCCAAGATTTTTGTCAGTGGTAGGAAAAATATTTATAATACAACTAAATAGGAGAACATATATGTTGCAAAAAAAAAAAAAAAACATAACAAAAATTACAACATCAATCAAAATAAATAAGAAGTCAAGATAATAGAAGGCTATGAATGGTAAACACCCGAAATCTATCATCACTAACCAAGACCCGGCAATGAGCATTGTATGCTATCTCTGAAAATAAATAAAAGTCATTGCCGGGTCTTGGTTTGTGATGATAGATTTTCGGGTGTTTCCCATTCATAGCTTGTTGTATGCTATCTTCGCCCCTGATATTGCATGCCGTGCAGCTCTATTGGATTGAACCACCACCAGATATCTATTTTTTTTGGTTGTGCGCTTATTAGGGATGAGGGGGTGGACACTTTCAAGTGGTTTTTTCGAACCTTTTTGAAGGCTATGAATGGGAAACACCCGAAATCTATCATCACTAACCAAGACCCGGCAATGAGCGTTGCAATAGCAGAGTTTTTTCCAAATATAAAGCACAGATGTTGCCAATGGCATGTTATGAGAAAAGCAAGAGATAATTTGGTGGCACGGTATGGTGAGATAAAGGGTTTTGAAGATGACTTACAATCTTGCATTAATTCAAGCTTGACAATTGAAGAGTTTGAAAATGGGTGGAAGAGATGCTTCAAATGTATAACGTGCAAGATAACCAACATTTGAACTCGATGTTTAGAACTCGGGAAAGGTGGGTTCTGGTTTATTTTCGGGATACCTTCTTTGCTAACATGTCTACTTCACAGCAATGTGAGAGTGCTAATGTTGTTTGAAGTTATGGAGCGACTCACACACATCAATCTACAACTTCGTCATTGAATTTAACAAAACGTTAAGGGCATATTTGCAAACGAAGATGAAGAGGATTTTAAATCTTGCACAGAACAGTTACAACTATGGTCGTTTGATCCGATAGAGGTTGAAGCACGTCGGGTTTACACTAGAAAAGCTTATTCCCTGTTGAAGAATTTCTTTAGAGAAAGTACAAGGTACACCATACATGAGGTAGAGAAGGATGCATTATATTTTCATATCAGGTTCGAGTGAACAAAACCAATGTTGAGGTAAGTTGTAATTGCATGGGTTTTCAATTTCAAGGCCTTCTATATTCACATTCCTTAAAGGTCATGTTTAATTTCGGGATGCGCCTTCATCCTCGTTACATGCTCCCGAGGTGGACCAAAGAGGCGAATCAAGGGGTGAAGAAATATCATAGTGATGTTGAAAGGTACGACGTGTGGTACATTTTCTGTTTATATTTCACAAAATTTTATATTCTTGCTAGCACAAGTTAATTTTGATTTCATTTTTATAGCCTTATAGGTATAGACATCTTCACACGAAGGCCATGAATTGTACAGCATTGCTTGCACAAAGCTTGAAAGATCCCCTCAACTAATGAACTATAAAGATTCCTCTCAAATGCACTAAATGTGCTAAATGTTTGAATGGTGAATGTTGAGGGCATAACAGTCTTTTTTTTTTTTAAATTCAGATTTTTATGCTGTTGCTGATCTCAAGCATGAGTTTTTCGAATTTTAGACTAAACTGCGTAATATTCTGGATCAGAGGGTTGGTTGGATAAAAAAATCAGGAAATGAAGGTATGATTATGTTTCTGATTTCATTATGGTTGTCTGGTACCGAGATTTTACTGCTGCTGTGCTTATTTTGCATGTACCAGAATACCAGATATGGCGCTTGGTTTTGTGCTGAATTGTTGTCTTCATTTTACTGTTTGGTAAAATGCTTTTTTGAATGTTTGCACTAAATGTGCTTAATGTCCTTGTTGTGCATAGTTTAATTGATTTCGTGAATATTATAATGTATACAAATGCGATGATTTTGAATACTGGTATACAATATATATGTTAGACTTCCTTTTGCCAGAGGCAATGCGCATGCCAGTGTTGTTTTACTTCCTTTTTTGCTGACACAAGTATACTTCTTTTGTTGGAACAAATTTATCTCCTTTTGCTGGAATAATCTATGCACTAAACTTCTTTTTTTGTTTACATTTTTGTATCAATCATTGGTAACAACTTAATTCTAAATTAATTGAAAAGATCTCCAGTTCTTTGTAACTTGGGCATATTAGCAAAATTGGAAGTAGAACAGAATTAACAAATCCATAATGCACAAGGGCCAATACAAAATATAAATGACAAAATTAACATTTTTGAGCTTCAATTGCCAAAGATAAATGGATTGGTGTACTTAATACAAATAATTTGCTAATTCAAACTAAAGTAAAAAGATTAATTTTCACAAATCAGGCAATGTAATATCTTAAATTAGGATTGATTCTGAATTAATATTTCTATAACATATATAATTGTAGTCTAATATTTTAAACTTTTTATCAAAAAATAATTAGTTTCTCGAAATCTATATTGCAGAGATTTTACCGTGCAGTGACTAAAAAAATGAAGTAAATTTAGTTCTGAAACAAATTAAGTCTTAAACCAAAACATTTTGAATCATCAATCAAATCAACAGATCTCCTATTTCAAAGAATCAAGCAAGCATGCTTTTCAACGTCCATAGTTTACAAAAAACTTAGTCCAAACAACAACGAATATATAACTTAATTAATTTGAGGCATCAATTAATTAGTAGCTTTTCAGAGGCAAAATTAGCAAGAAGAAAAACTAGAAAAAGATTAATTGTACAAGTCTACTTTTTCTTCATTTTTGCTCTCTATCTTACAGTGAAAAGTTCAAGAGCAACTAATTTCAGTTGTCAAATGTAAAATAGGATTGAAAGCAGGTGAAAAATTAAAAATCTAATTACAATCTAAATCTTTCAGTTATCCCATAGAAGCTTTTCGCCGATAAACCTAACAAATCTACCAAGGACGCTACTCTTACCAGCATCAGTGCAATGATCATGATCATGATCATGATCATGCGCAGTGCATCCATCATCATGATTTTGATGATCAATATTGCAATATTCATCGTGAGCATGATTCGCATCCTCGACAAGCATGATCTCCTCCTCTTTCTTTGTTTTGTCGTCCAGTTCATTGAACTGATCATCTGTTGATCTCTTACGGTCTTTACCTGATCTCTTGCGCCGGGACCTACGACCACCTTTTCCTTCTTCATTCGCCTCCACTTTCTCTATTATCTCGTGAATAACTTGCCGGTTTGGCGAAGCATCCCATCGCTCCCAGAAGACCTACACATAATGCATGCATGCATGCATGCAATTTTTAGAGGCCTAGCTAGTTTCATAATTAATTACTACAATGGAATAATTAAATATTATGGACATAAAAATTAATTCTAGATAACATATATATCAAAAAGGCACAAATCATAAACATTAGGTAGTTGATCATTGTGAAAAAAGGAAGAAAATACTAATTAATTCGGAAGGAACTGGTATGAATCAAACTCAAAGACTTAGAATTTTCAAGACATAACGAACTGGTTTGCTAGTCAAACACTCAACTGAAATGCCTTGTCTGAAATTTGACCTTGAGAAATATATATATTACTATTTCAAGGAGTATAAGAAATTAATTAGACAAATTAATTAAGCTTATTTTTCTTCGTAGAAATTAATTGGGGCTGCTAATTACCGCCAATAAATGGCAAGAAAGAATAGTATAGAGGCATGTGTTACCTTGTAACAACTGAAGCAGCCACAAGCCAAATCCGGTGAGTGCTCTGGCGATCGCCGGAGATTGGAGGGCTCTCCAGAGGCAGCAAAAAGGAGGTAAAAAAGAACGTCTTTCTCCTGAGGTGAAAGTGCTGTCGCAAGTGCCGCTACTGCTGCAGGAAGTACAGCACAAACTTGTGCCGGCGACGGCGACGGCGACGGGTGGATGCGCCGAGGCTTTCCCATTAATTATGTGTGTGTGTGTGTTTGGTGGTTATCGTTATGGATTGATACTTGTGAATTTTGTAACTCTAGAGAGAGAGAGCGGTTGGTGCGCTCGAGATGTCTTTAATATTTACTTATTTAGAGAGAGAGAGAGAGAGAGGTAGGTGAATTGTGAAAGAAGAGAAGATGGTTTTTAGTCTCCAAAAAGAATTTAGAATCTAGATAGATAGAGAGAGAGAGAGAGAGAGAGAGAGAGAGAGAGAGAGAGACGGTAGTTGATTTCAATTTGTTTTGCAAATAAGTAAACTGGTTTGGTTAAATTGGAGAGAGAGAGAGAGAGAGAGTCACAGAAGACGGTTTCAACGAGGAAATTTTTAATAAAAAGAACAAAAAAGGAGCAATTAACAATTAAGGGATCTTTTGTGTCATTGTAAATCGGTACCAATGTGTGCATTTGAACATGAAAACATACGAGGCAAGAGTTGCTAAAGCTATCTATAAAAGAGGAGCTGAAAATGTAACACCACACCACAGCAACCAAATAACTCACTTCATATTGGACAACATTGTTAATGACAATGAAAAATGAGGGATAGTTTGAACAATTACGGAAGTAGTAGTAGTAGTCGTCGTTGGTCAGAATTGTTGACTGATTCCGCCGCGTTCTTCATCAGAAAATTAATTTATTCTTTTCAGCATATTCTCCTTTGTTTACTTTTGTGTGAAGCTGCTTCTACATATATGATGATAAAAACATTTTTCCTCTGGTACTGGTAGTCTGGTAGAGTTAGAGTTCAAAAGGCTGCTTGCTTCTACATAAAAGAATTTGCAATAATCATTTGAACCCAAAAGTCAGCATTATATGAAATATTATATCCTCAAAACCGTAAAATAATTAGGTATAATAAAATATAGAATATTCAAATCCGAATGAATAATATTTTTTATTGGTAGCCTACTTAACCTCAACTACCACGAAGAAAGGACAAAAGGAAAAGAAGATATTGTTATAACATCACTATTTTCATTTTTTATGGGTTGAATAGCTTTTTACATGCACTGTACAAATATCTCAATTTCCCCTAAAATTGTTTTTTTTTTTTCTTTCTCTTTCTCTTTGTAACAAAACCAGACTTATTCAAAACCATCCTTCAAATGTATACAATTTACAAATTTACTAATTAATTAGAAAGTTCCCCTTTTTTTTATCACCAATTAGACTCCTGTTGACTCTTTTGATCCTGTAATGTAAACAATGAAAAAATCTGTATAACCAATGTTGTCTTGCTGTCAATGAAAACAAATAGAAATGAAATTACGGCTTTACCCCTTCATCATCCATAAGGATTTCTGAACCTCTTCAACAGCTCAGGTATGTCATAAGCCAACATGTTATCGATCGATTGCACCATCTTCTTATTCAATTTTTCAAAGTTGTCAAAGTTGTAACCAGTCAGAACCTCTCTGTAATGCTCCACACTCGGTAAATCACCCGGCGGTAACTGGAACTCCTTTTGAACCTGTTCATTCAAATATTGCATTATTTTACAATTACACAGATGTCACTGGATATATATATAGGAAATTGCTAATATGCTATGCATAACATAGAGGGCCTCCGTGCTACGGCTCAATATTTAAGTTTTGAAAATCCTAACAGTCGATCCGAACCGTTCAACATGATCCTCATATGAATATGTACTTGCAAACCAAATTTTACATTTTTAAGAATTTTTTTTACTATTTTTTTAGATAGGTAGAAAATCACTTGATCTGAAAATTCTGTACCATTCAGATCAAGTGCTTTTCTACCAATCTAAAAAAATAGTAAAAAAATCCTAAAAAATGTAAAATTTGGTTTGCAAGTACATATTCATATAGAGATCATGTTGAACGGTTCGGATCGACTGTTAGGATTTTGAAAACTCAAATATTGAGCGTAGCACGGAGGCCCCCTATGCTATGCATAGCACCGTAGCCAACTCCTATATATATACACATATATATACATAGATTTAGACATTATAGCTAGATACCTTTGTGAACTCATCTTGTAGATTATTTATGAGTTTTTGCTGAGCCTTAGACTTTCCAATTATAGAAGGCATCTCCTTTTTTAAGTGGCCGATTATGCATGCATGTATTTTCACGGCCCTTGCACGCTTTACAAACTCATTTATCTGATCATGTCAACAAAACCAAAACACAAAAATTGAATCAAATGTAGACACCCTCGAATTAAGATATAGAATGAATTTGTCTTACACATCGGTCACAAGCCTTCTTAGGGATGTCTTTAAGATCCGAAATAAGGTTATCCTGCTCCTTTTCAAATAATTCCTTCCCAATGGGTCCCACTGCAGATTCATTTACTGGTTTGTCATTAAATGAACTGTCAAAGTAAATAAACATAAAAATGTTATTATCACTCAATTTGAAGAAAAAAATATCTGCTTTAAAAAGGGAATTAAATAATTATACCCGATATAAACCCGCATAACCTCAGGGGTATTTAAGACCTTTCCAAGAGACCACAATAATGCTCCATACACTCTCATAAGCTGCATTTATTTCCAGTAAAATCAAAATTTGCTATTATGTAAGTCATAACAGATAATAACAGATCATGTACCTGTTGAGTGTCGACCTGGTCGGCCTTGTTTAACACAACACGAATTTTGTCATCGTGGCCTCGAAGAGCAGTGATGACACGCTTGAATTCGTCACTAATGTCAAGTTTGTACGGGTCAAAGAGGAGCAAAATGAGGTCACACTTGGAAGCAAACCATGATGTCACCCCAATGAAATCATAGCTGCGCTGGGTTCGTTGTTTCTCTCCTGATAACACGCCCGGTGTGTCCACAAATGATATGTGTTCCAGTAGCTATATACAGATCATATATTTTCAACTCATAAATTAATACCAACTAAATTGAATATTTTGTGAACAAAAGGGGAAGAGAAAAGAAAAGGGTAATACCGGATGATGCATTTGAGCGCATTCGAACTTAGACAAGAAGGATGATCCAAAAGCAGAGAGGCCATTGAAAGGCATGTCAGCTTGCACTGCAGCAGTATTTCCTGGAATGCTTCTCTCATCTGACCCGTGCTACATTAGAAAACCCGTACAGTACACACATAATTGATAAGCTTGTTAGGTTAACAATTGCAACAAAATTACATCAAAAATTTAATTAAAAATAGTTATCTCAAAATGCAAAGGATGAATTACCGTGACAACTACGACTCTGTCAGTTGTAGGTTCTGGCCCGATGTGAGCACCTGTTAATTAGCATAGCATATGCCTGTGACGGTTATATTCTTGTTTAAGTGTATGGAAACTTGAGAAATGACATTAAGTTAACATAGGTAAATAAAAAAGTATAGACTATAGACGAACCTGGATAGCCAGAGCCTAACAAATGCTTGATAAATGTGGTTTTTCCTGTAGAGTATTGACCTAAGAGCATTACCATTGGCTTCGCATCAAAATCGCTATTTGTCTACAAGAAAAAGATTTGTAAATGTGGTTTTTCATGTCAACATTTTTGTAAACAAAATCAAATCCAGCCCCTTCCAGAATCTTCGAATGGGTACAAAATCAAATCCATTGCATTTGAATGGTAACTAAAATAAAATAAAGTTTAGGAAGTATATGAGTTAACCACCTATTGGATTTAAAATAGCACAATCAAAATAAAGGTGCTTGATGTACCATTAACGGGGAGGCAAAATCGCTGTAGTTATAAGTCATTTCCAGAGGCCTGAGCTTTTCAATGTACAGTTTCTTTAGCCCATCAGTAATTGATGTCACACTCTTTAGGGGTATCTACATGGAGACCAATATCATAGCATTCTATAAGTAAAACAATTGTTTGTCCAGGTCTATGATTGTCAGACATGCAAATGACAAACACAAAACATATAAAAAAATTTGCATTTCAAATGAACAAGATATTTCTACAAGCAAGACATGTCAAAACAAAAATTAAAGAAAAAAATACCTTCTTTGCAGATTTGGAAAGGAACCATTTGGCCGAGAGCGGTGACTCAGTTGGGGAACTGTAAGGTGATCTTGATGATAATTTCTTTTTCTGTAAAATTTGAAATTAAGAAAAATAAACATAATCATATAAAATTTTCATGCTGCAAATGGGGGCCAATTTTACAGTACCCATAGCATTTTACTCTAAATTATATAGAAAATCATGCACAAGTACAAAAATTTTAAAAATAAATGGGGGTCAATTGACCCCCATTCACTTGGAGTGAATCCGCCCTGATTCCAAGAGAGAGAATATCTATGTTGTTGCATTTTTTTTCATCATTACTTAACAAAAAGGGAAGTAAATATACAAAGACATGAAAAGGAGACAGGAAACTTACAGAAAGTAGCTTATCCAAACCTTCCATTTTTGGAAGCTTCAAGCTCCCCAAATCTAAAATATAGCAATTTCAGATGTCTTTTTCCTTTTTTCTTTGGAAACCAACAGTTTAAAGTTTCATATAATGAAAGATGAGTCGTAGTTTTACCTGAGTTAGAAAGAGTATCTTGGTTAATTTCACTTCCTGATTGAGCCAGAGAAATAAGCTGCACCACATGAAAAGATTAAGTCCCATATATGCTACTTGTACTAGAGCTTTCTTAATAGAAAGTGAGAGTGAGATAGAGAGAAAGAAAGAGGAACCTGCATGGCAGTGGTGAATTCTTGGAGGCCAAGATAGCCTTGTCTTTTTGAATCAGCAAGGGCCCAAACCTTTCAGTTTAGAAAGTAAAATTGGAGAAAAAAATGAACTATATATATATATATATATATATATATATATATATATAGAGAGAGAGTAAGGCTACGGTGCTTTGCAAAGCATAGAGGCCTCCGTGCTTCGGGGCTACTTTTTGGATTTTGAAAATCCAAACAACCCATCCGAACCGTTCAACATGTTCTAAATATTGAAATGTGCTTGGAGACCAAATTTTACATTTTTTGGAATTTTTTTACTATTTATTAAGCCACTTTGAAAATTCCAAATCCGGTGGTCCAAATTTTTGTACTGTTTACCGTTGGATTTTGGGATTTTCAAAGTGGCTTAATAAATAGTAAAAAAATTCCAAAAAATGTAAAATTTGGTCTCCAAGCACATTTCAATATTTAGAACATGTTGAACGGTTCGGATGGGTTGTTTGGATTTTCAAAATCCAAAAAGTAGCCCCGAAGCACGGAGGCCTCTATGCTTTGCAAAGCACCGTAGCCTTACTCATATATATATATATATATATATATATATATATATATATATATATATAAAGTTGTGCTATTATACATTGCAATGTATTGACCCCTCTGTGCATTGGACTAAAATCGTTGGATTCAAAGTCCAAACAGTCGATCCGAACCGTTCATCTTGTTCTCCATATTAATATGTACTTGGAGACCAAATTTTATATTTTTTGGAATTTTTTTACTATTTATTAAGCCACTTTGAAAATTGCTGATCACATGGTCCAGAATTTAGTTGCACTGTTTTTACTGTTCACCCGGATCAGCAATTTTCAAAGTAGCTTAATAAATAGCAAAAAAATTCAAAAAAATGTAAAATTTGGTCTCCAAGCACATATTAATATGGAGAACAAGATGAACGGTTTGGATCGGTCATTTGGACTTTGAATCGGTGATTTATGGTCCAATGCACAAGGGTGCCTATGCATTGCAATGCACCATAGCCCATCTCTATATATATATATATATATATATATATATATATATATATATATATATATATATCAGTAAAGTTTCATTTTTTTTTTCTCTCAAGGAAATATGAAAAGAAGCAGTACTAAATTAAAGAGATGTACTTGTTTAAGCTGAGAGCGAGAGAGATTAGACATTGAGAAGAATTTGAGTGCATCATTTCCTGTGATACGGCCATCCCCATCTACAACAATTAATACTGTAAATTGTAGCTACTACGTACATACATTGGCAATTAATTAGACATTAGAGTAGATTAGAAGATGAAAGACCTGAATCAGCGGCGGAGAAGCAGAGTTGGTAGTCCCGTTCAAGTTCTTTCGCTGAGGAAGAAGAATAAGGCACCAAATCCATGTTTTTTGAAATACTAGGGTTTGAAAGGATGAGGTGCAGATGAAATTTTATACAACGGGGGATTCGATTTGATTCGATTTCGATTTCGATTTCGATTTCGATTTCGATCTGGCTAACGACGAATTGTAACAAGGTCTTAGAGGTGACAAGGTGGCGCCCAATTGCATTTGCCTTTTTTTGGAAGCGGGAAAGAACAGGTGGTTTTGGTACACGTAATTTTTACGCATACTTGCGTCATAAATTTAATCACTTGGGCAGTGCGGTGGGTCCTAATAAGGCCTATCTATAGATACTGTCAAGCCCATAACGGCCTGAGACCCAATATTACCTTCTTGTCAGTTTAGACTTTAGAGTAAGATCATAAAGCCCATTCGGGCCCAGTATCACTTTTTTTCAATTACAATTGTCGTCGTTCTCTTTGATTCAACTTATTTACTTACAGTAGTAGTCGGATCCTAAGTCTAGTCTGTAACTGTAAGCAATGATCTCTTTACTTACCTAACCTCGTCTGCCTCCCACCCACCTCTCTCGCTCAGGCTCAGCTCCGATCAAACTTATTCGAATCAAATTTGTAGCTAGCGAGATTTATTTATCCCATTGACTGGATGTGAAGATCTATCTATCTATCAATCTATCTAATCTATCTATACTTTCTTTGATCATGCGAAAGAACAAATGGGTCTTCAATTCGGGCCAAACGAGGCCATTTAGTGACCGACTATGGCTCGTGCCATTTTTAGCGAGCTTACTTGTCACAATTACACTCCTCCTTGGATGTGCATTTGGTTTGTTTGCTCCTTTTTTTGGCGGAGGTGACTCGGTGTTGTTGGATGTCATTTCTCTGACAAATTGGGACGGGCCTGACAGCTCCTTGAAAGATTCAGATTCAGAGGTCACAAGTGAAATTTCATTTACTAATTCTACAGATTCTGGCGGTTCTGATTCTGACAATGGGCCCCCACGAATCGCATATTTGATTACCGGTACAAAGGGCGACGGACAAAGGATAAGGAGGACCTTACAGGTACACTGCTACTGTTTCATTAGCTGATTTTCATGGTACCAGATCCCCAAATTGGCAATTAATGTTCATTTAATGAGTTCCGCTTCAATTTTTTAACCCTCAGTTGTACAGCTAAAGACTCAATTAGACCAATATGTTGCTCCAAGTTAGCTGATTCGTATGGTACCAATTTCCCTATATTATCACCTAATCACCAAATTAAGCATTAATTGTACTATAAGAGGCATTTATGATAAATGTCTTATGAATTCTCATATTAACATCCAGTCAAGTCTCAATTTGACTCTATTTTACTTCAACTCTTGATCATAAAGCTAGGCTTCAATTTTACCACTATGTTCCCCAAATTATTGCACATCCAAGTTCATAAATTTTCCAAAAAAGTGATAGCAGATTGAACTCCTTGGTATATTTTCATCTTTCAAGGTCTAAGTTACAAAAACCTTCACTTATTTTGTCGCATTCCACCAAATGCAGGCAGTTTACCACCCTAGGAACCAATACATACTCCACCTAGACCTAGAAGCACCGCCTAGAGAGAGAATTGAACTCGCTATGTATGTAAAAGGGGACCCCACTTTCAGTCAGGTGGAAAATGTGCGGGTTATTGTGAAGGGAAATTTGGTGACGTACAAGGGCCCCACTATGATTGCATGTACTTTACATGCCGTCTCTATCCTCTTGAAGGAAAACTTGAAGTGGGATTGGTTTATTAATCTAAGTGCATCTGATTATCCCTTAATGACACAAGATGGTTAGTTCTGATTGTTTTTTTAAAATTTCATTTAGGCAAGTAGCTTTTGTTTTTTGTTCATTTCATTTTTGCTTTTGGAGGGAAGTTTTGATAAGTATTCAGATTAAATTAAATGTACCAAAAGTATCTTGTAAATTCATATTAGAATTTTCACTTATTTTTGTCTTAAGAATTCACTGGCAGCAACAAATGGCTTTAAGGAAACCCAGAAGGCTGTGATGCTGTATTATAGTGAAGCTATATATGGAGGCTGTTATCAGGTCCCTTATTTTATTAAAATGTCCTATTTAAACATAAATATAAATAAAATAGTAATTAAAAAAAAAAAAGGATTGTTTTAAAACTGCTAGTCCAGCATATACTATCACTCTATTAGTAACTGGGTTTTGCTGCACTATAATATATATGTTACCGACTTGATTGTTATGGTATCTAATCCAAGACAGTTTTTGGTTGCACATGTTATGGTTTGTGTTTTGACTATTTTTAAAATAATTAAATTTTGTGGTAATGCAGATATACTTCATGTTTTCTCTACTGTGCCCCGAGATCTCAATTTCATAGAACACATGAAAATTGCTGGGTGGAAAATGTAAGAGACATTTTCCATAGACTTTTGACTTCTTTTTTTTCTAAATATTCTAAAGCAATTTTCTTCTACATCCTTTAAAATCTGGAATTAACCCCAGCAAATTATGACATTCCCATATACCAATATTGAAACTTAAGAAAATAATTTTGTGTACTTCTCTATTTTCTAATTTCTTGAAATTTAGCTTTATCACCTTCCTTTCTAATTTCTTATCAAGAATGAGTGGCATAATTGAAGTAATTTGGGTATTCAATTTGGAAAAGGAGTAGTTTAACTGTTTCTTTGTTGGCAGCTCATAATTTTTCTGATTTTGTGGCCTACAATTTACAGATTTTGTTCCAAATATTTTTTAGGTTTCAAAGAGGGCGTCCAATTGTCATAGATCCAGGCCTCTACTTGTCAAAGAAATTTGATTTGGTGACGACAACTGAGAAGAGAGAACTACCTACGTCTTTTGAATTATACACTGGTAAGTATAATATCAGTTGCAAATTTGCAGCCTGTGTAGCACATTCACTTCTGGCAAAGACCCATACCCATGTCACACACCTGTCGGATATGGACCCGCTATACTTTTTTCTGTACTTACCTTAAAACTGTTATATTTATTTCATTTTTTTTAAACAATGACAACTTTTAAGTGAGTTCTCCAGTTAAACCAAGTTTCCTAAATAAAAATGAACATATAATAAGACACCTGATAAAAGACGAACCATTAAACAATTGCTTGAAATTTGATGAATTCAAGAAGAAATTGCTGTATACTAATTGTCATATTATGACAAAAATGCTATGTATTATATCAATGGGCACAATATATGCAAAGAATGATGGATAATAAGGAGGGCAATCAAAGTAATTACTCAGCAATCAGCTTGAAGAAATAAATGTTTTTTTTTTTTTTTGTAATTAATGCAGGATCAGCCTGGGTTATGCTTACACGCGCGTTTCTGGATTACTGCATCTGGGGGTGGGACCAGCTGCCACGCAATGTGCTGATGTACTATGCCAACTTCATCTCCTCCCCTGAGGGTTACTTCCACACTGTCATTTGCAATGCACACGGGTTTCAAAGCACTGTTGGATATTCTTTCTCTTGGAATACATTTTTTTTACCCTTTTATTTCTTTTTCAATAAGATCTGTCCATTTACAAATGGATAGGTCGTATTGACAAAATTATTTGACAACCATGACCACAGGCTAAACTGTTAAATAAGTTAAAATAATTAAAATTGTATATATGTTCTTCTTTATTTTGATACACTATTAAATTTGGTGCAATTTGAAAACTGCTAGTTATTTATCAAGAGATTTCAAAATTTAACAGTTTAGTTTTATCCGCTTTTGATTAGCAATTAAACAATTGTCAAATTGCTCGAAATTTAATATACAATCTATCCAAATGATAAATAAACATCCATATTTTGATGAACTTTGACATAGGTTGTCAATGAAGTAAACATATTTATTCCGTTTACTAATTTCAAGTTGGTATTTGATGTTTCTACACATTTGTACATGTATCCTACAAATTTCATTCTTGCACCCACCTCACTAGAAGTGTTTGTGTGAACCAAGAAAGGACATATTCGGCATGACTTTTGGCTGATGTTGTTGGGTTAGTTTATTTAAGGTTTTTAAGAAGATTAGCTTAGAGAGAGGTGAGGACTGAGGATCGAACTAATCAGCACTTTGACAGAATGTAACAGTTTAGCGTAAGTCGAAGATGAGCAATATTGGGGATTTTGCAAATATGACTAATTTTTAGTGTGGTTCTGTAAACAAAAACCCATAAGATCTAGTTCGCATTTTGGAATACTGGAAGTATAACGTGAAAAACAAATCTTTCACTTTTATTTATCTCCTTTGAATGACTTCTCAGTAACAAGCCCAAAAAAAAAAAAAAAAGTTTCACCGAACTATTACCAGTAATAAGTACATACAAAAGTTATACTGCGTCAAACTGTAATTACTGCACCAAGAAAATGTTCGTTCTCTCTTTTATGTTTTCTCAGCAAGAAGTTGATTTAAATATGAAGTGCATTTGTTATCCTTCCAGGTTGTGGGTCATGACCTTCACTACATTGCGTGGGACAACCCTCCAAAACAGCACCCACTAACCCTTTCCTCAAAAGACTATGACAGAATGGTTAAAAGCGGGGCACCCTTTGCACGCAAGTTCGCACGGGATGACAGAGTATTGGATCGGATAGACCGAGAGCTGCTGAGACGGTCAGAGGGGCAGTTCACACCTGGTGCGTGGTGCACTGGAGAGACTGATGGTGGGGCCGATCCATGTTCTGGTAGAGGGAATGATTCAATCTTTCGGCCTGGACCTGGTGCAGAAAGGTTGAAGGGGTTGATGGCAGGGGTGTTGTCAGCGGAGTATAGAAATGGGAGCTGTTCTTCCTTGCCTTATGACCAATCTAAGAGAAAATGGGTAACCAGGACACGTACATAAGTCTTTTTTTCTGTAAAGAAATAAATATATAGATACTGTTGGATTTATTTTAGATTCGAATAATTATTGGTTCAGACATCATATAGTTTCAGATAATAACTGTAGTTGTATTCAGGTTCAGAATCAGATTATGATGGGTTTGGAACATCATCTTCTACTTATCTAAAAAAAAATAGTAAAAAATGAAAAAATTGGTTTCCAAGCACATTTTAATATGGAGATCATGTTGAACGGTTTGGATCGATTGTTTTGGACTTTGAAAACAGAAATATGGACCGAAAGTAAAACAAAACTCTTGTTTCACAACTCTTCAATATATCTTGTATATCATTTAACTCTTCAAGTCAAATGTGTGCTCCTAAAGTTAAATTGATATAATAACTTTAGTTAATATACATCAAACCCATAGTTTATGTGTACTTGAAAAATGAATTGACGTAAATTTCGTTCTCTCTCTCTCTACAAAACTGATTTTTTTTTTAAGATCTTTTTATTTTATCTTCTTGAAAAATAAATTTTGTTTTCACTAATTACTCCTTTAATTGTTTCGCGAAGAAATTAACACTAATTTATGTTTAAAAGAAGAAGATACTTGTGTTATTTCACTTTTAAATCAATCATATACCATATGTTTCACTAAATACTCCATTTATTATATTTTCATTGTAATTATTGGATATTTCTATAAGATTTCACATCCCTTTAGTTGCGTGACTATAGTGGCAATATTTAATTTGTTCATTACAACTCTCAAAATTGATGATCTTTGTAAGTATGGAAATATGAAATAAAAATTTTAGTTTTTTTTTTCCCCACATTATTAAAAGGTAGGGGTGAAAATGGTATGGTAATATTCAATCCGTATTTGAAAAATTAGATGTAGATATCTAATATCTGAATATCTGTGTAGATATGGATACTTATATAGTTTTACGTTTCAATTATCTGTATCTGAATAGTAGATATATATCATATATTTTAATATATATTATGAAAAAATATTGTTATTCACTATTATAATTAGATAAATATTATGAACATTAATATTTTTAATATTATTTTAATAAATATCCTATCCAATCTGTATCCGTAATCGGCTGATATCTGATTTCTATCCGTATCCGAAAAATAAAAAAAAATATGGATAGTACCACTATCCGCTCCGTTTTCACCCTATTAATAAAAGGTCTCTATATGTAAAATCTGACAATAAATCTCAACAAATTTCTCACAAAACATTTGTAGAAAATGGGGAGTTATTGCCTCTCCACCGTGCCTCATGTTTCATTCCAATATTTCAAATCTTTAGAAAGCAATTTTATTTGTAATTTTAGGTTACAAATAAAAATATATTTTTAATAAAATTATTTTCAAATGTCATGACAAAAATATTAATTCATATGAAATATATGAAAAATTATCTTTTATGAACGTTAAAAATAATTTATGTTAATTGTACGAATGTAAATTCTTTTATTTTTAATTTCAGTCTAATTTCGTTATTAGAAAAGATAGTATAAAAATATCTAACTTCTTACTCACTCCAACCGTTATTAGAAAAGACTTCTTTTTAAAAAAATAAAAAAAATAGAATGAACGAAACCGATTCGGCTTCGCCAAATAAGCTTTGCTTTGCTTGAGGAAAAAAAAATTAATAAGAAAAATTCGCCTGAAAGAAAAAGCAAGAAAGGAGGAGAAAGGGAAAAAAGTGGCGGTGGGCTATGGTGGTTCACCGCCTGAGAAGCGCCGGGCCGGGAATCCTTTCGCTTGCTGCTCTGAGGCGCAAATCATCAAACACCGTGTCTGCTGTCCGAGACACCTATCTCTCCACCAAGGTCTACTCTCAAATTATTCCTAATTTGATAATTTCAAATTAATGAATTGATGCAAAATATTTTGATGATTCTGTCAGGAGGTTTTCGAGAGACACAGAGTAGTGTTCACAGTCGGTACATCAATTGCCTCCGTTCTCACTGCTTGGGCAGGTATATGCTTCTATTATAATTCAGATCTGTACCAGTACCAGTACCCGTACCAGTACCAGTACCAGTAGGGAACAAGTTTTGGTACCATTAGATTTGGTTGTAAAATTATGCACTCAATGACAGGTTACTCTATTCGCTATGCGCACCAAAGCAATGTCGAGAAGAGGCTACAATCAATTGAAGAGTCTGTGAGTAGTGTTATAAACTTCCACTGTTCTATATTATATGCATGATATATTATGTCATTTAATATGTCTTTCTCTTTTCTAACTATTCAATTTTTATACAGTTGAAAAATAGTTCTGGTGTGGAGCGCGAAGAGATTAAAAAGATTGTGAGCTCAGGCAAGGTCGGCATGTCTGCTTGTGTTGCTACTGCTTGGACCACACTGGTAATTGGGTACGCTTCTTTTACAACAGTTATTTAATGCATCAAGGATCTACTGTACCAGTGGTACCACTTACTGGCCATTGTTTGTACTTTGTAATATCCTAAATCAGGCTGACCCAAACTCTTAACCTATCCCTATTGCCCTCTACCTTTAACGGCCAGTATGAAGTAGGTTGGTAGGATTTTACTTCCGACAGAAAAATTTAGGTTTTGGTCCTTCAATTTTCCTTAAATAAAAGCAACCTTGAATTTCAAAATAGAACTAACTTGGTTCTTCAAATTCTCTCAAAACATCCAAATTAGCCCTTCTCAAAAGGACTAATTTGGTTATTTTGAGAGAAGTTCACGGACCTACTTAGTTCTATTTCGAAAAATTCAAGGCCTGATTTGTGCAAATACAAGTCCAGGGACAAACTTGGTCCTTTTGGGGAAGTTTAAAGATCAATTTGGTGCATATGAAACTTCATAAGGATCAAGATCTACTACTGTTTTCTTTTTTTTCGATTGTTATTTGCCATGTTGTTTGTTTGGGTATATTTTGACCACTACTACACAAGGCTGTTTGTCTCCAGCTTTGCCAGCCTCATTACTGGTACTAGTAATTTTTGGCATTATTATTCCAAAAAAATAAAAAATAGTGCTAGGCCTGTGAGAAGAGAAACATAAAGAGCATATATGGAATCTGTAACATTACGTATCTGCTGGTGTATGGGTACTGGTATCTGGTACTCAAATCCTTGGTATGGATCCTTTGTTTTGAGCTGCAAAAACTCATCTCTCGCTCTCTCTCTCTCTCATGGCAGGTATGCACTCGGTTGGCGAGGTGGTGCATGGTACACCAACCGTCGGATTCAAAGAGAACAATTGAGAAAAATGGGTCAAATTAAGCCACGCAGGTGGAAATTACAATTACCGAATCAACCCCTTATTCAACCATTGCTCAAATTTAGGGCTTCTCGAACCAACATCAAAACTGCAAATTCTTCTCCAGCTCCTACATCCTCTCCAGTCTCCAGTTCTGAGAATATTACAACCTAAAAGAACTGTACATTGCCTTTTTGTTCGTAACCTAGCAATTTTACTATTTTTGGTTATATGAAAACCTATGAAATGGTATAGTGAGGTCAAGGAAAACATGTGGTATTCAAATGTGGATGTTGTTGTTAATTTTGGTGCAAACTTTGTTTACTCTTATTCTTTTTCAGGTTTCTTTCTACATCTGTAAAATATTACCAACTAGTTTTGTACTGACTATTAGATGGTTTTATGTTTATGACATCAACTTGCAAGATAAACCAAAAGAGAATTTTGTAAAAAGAGAATTTATGAAAAAAAACTGTTCTTATATTTTTAATGCAAGTACATTCCTAGAGCTGCCTGTTTTGTGAGAAACCATGGTACTAAATTTACAATCAAGAAAATAAGAAAAAAGTGTCTAGCTGTGGCTAATTAATTGAAGTGGAAGGGCCATGTCACAAAAGTAGCAAGTAACATAAGAATATCTGTTGAAAATAATAAAGAATTGGAAGATTGATCTCAATCGTTCATCATCGATCAAGCGGTCTAGGATCAATCAAGCATAAAATATTTGTTCTTTTTATTATTCTTAGAAATTGGTATAAAGTAGATGAATATTATATACCATAAATAGGAATACCGTTGGTACTATAACAAGTACAATAACGGCTAGTTGAGCCTTGTAAGCTTTATATACCACATAGGATCATTGTAACAAAGATATAAAATAATATTCCCATACTTTTCTCCAAAATACAATTTCTGCTCAGATCTCATAAAATCAACAATATCTAATTGGCTCGGTCTTCTAAAACGAATTCGCATCCTCTGAGATATCTTATATTTTGCGTGACTTTTCGGAAAATCTCACTGTTCAAATACATTCTGCACGAATCTCAAAGCTCAAATAATAATGGCCCCCGCGCTACACCGGACTCGTCGGTAACGCAAAATATGAGATATCTCAGAGGAACGAACGAGTCCCTTAATATTCGTGCTTAATCAGATCGTATTCAGGGATGGAATGAACGGGTCCGAATCCGAATCCGGATACACGAATATGAGATATCTCAGAGGATACACGAATATGAGATATCTCGTATTCAGGGATGGAATGAACGGGTCCCTTAATATTCGTGCTTAATCAGATCGTACGGTTCATATCTAAACTAAAAAATTGAGTTACTTTAGGTGATATGATATGAATTCCCCAAGCCCCAGGTATACCAGTACTATTCCTTTTTGTTCTCTCTCAACTGTCAACTCAACTCTTAACAGAGGAGAGAGGAAAGAGTAGGATTCATTCATGGCGACCCCACTTCCTTCTCTGTCCTTTGCAAAACCAAACCCTAGAATCGGAATGGTTTCCTCTCTTTGCAATTGCTCCTCTTCTCAATTTCTATACTTTCGCTCGCCTCATCGTATTCCCTCAAGGTATCTTATTCCTCTACCCATTTCTTCTTTAGATTCAACATTTACTTCAATTTCAGCTATTTATATTAGTAATTTCTCTTTTTCAAAACTGAATAAATAGTTCATTTCCTCTGATTAAATTGAATTGTAGGTCTATGTGTAGAGTAAAGGCCTCAACTTTGCAACAGAAGGATAAGAAGGTATCTGTCAAAGAATCTCTCAGTACCAAAACAGGTCTAAATAAAGACGGCTTACTGGATTCGGGTCCCATAACCCGACCTGGATTTGTTGAAAAGAATGTTATCAAAGTTGAACAATCTATTAACAGTTTTCTTACGGTAAGATCAACTTATATGTTTCTTCTTTTTTATTCTATTCATTTTCATTTTCTTGTATTTCTTGGCCAAACTTATTACAAGTATAAAAAATAGAGTACCTATACCAGTCATTTCTTGTAAATTCCAGTATTACAATGATATCAATACATACCAGTATCAAACCTGTAACAGTGTGTACCAAAAAACTGTTTTGTATGAAATATTACTGCTTTGGATATTATCTAATTGTTCAATAGGTATACGGTTCTTATCTTTCTGGTTATTAATTGCTATTTATTTTTCATAGGAGGCAATAATACAAGTGTTAGACGCATTGTATCATGATCGGCATTATGCAAGGTTTTACGTGCTAGAAAATGTTGCTAGGGTGCCTTACTTCGGTAATATTTTTTCTTTTAATTTATATAAACCATAATTGGAGTATTTGGTAATTTACCGAGAAAAGAAAAACCAAAAGAGAAAAAAAGTAAACTATATTCTTTGCATTTATATCGGTGTTACACATGTATCTGATTTTTGAAATCTCTTTATTTTGTTACTTTTTGTTTGTTTGTTTTATGTTTAGCATTTATATCGGTGTTACACATGTATGAGAGTTTTGGCTGGTGGAGAAGATCCGATTATTTGAAAGTGCATTTTGCGGAGAGTTGGAATGAGTTGCATCATCTCCTTATCATGGAAGTATGTTTTGTTGTATTATTATATACATCATGGCTGGTACAGCATGCTGTATATTTTACTGATATTTACAAAAAAAATTAACCTGAACCAAAGTATTGCCTTGCATGATCAAACAATTCTGAGCCCAGTAAACTTGAAATCAAACCCAAACGACCTAAACATATTGCTGTGTACAAATATTAGCATTTAAGTAATGTGACTTTTCATTGTAATGGTAATAATAAAATAAACTAATGTAATCAAACAAAAATGAAGTAGGTTATATGCTGGTGATTAATGTTTTGAGTTCCTTTTATTATTAAATTAGGAATTAGGAGGGAATTCTTTCTGGTTCGATCGGTTTTTGGCGCAAAGCATGGCATTTGTATATTACTTCATGGCTGTTTTCATGTACATGCTTAGCCCTAGAATGGCATGTACGTATTTTACCTTATCCTTTTCATTTTTTTTTTCTTTTAATTCTATATTCTTCTGAAAAGATATTAAATTCCTTTTAATTTGTTATGTAATTATGTTTACTGTGAGAATCATTTCCTATGAATATCTTGTTATCAGATCACTTTTCAGAATGTGTGGAGAAACATGCCTATTCAACCTACGACAAATTTATCAAATCACATGGAGGTAAGATACTTTACACGCATGAATTTGAGATCATTATTTTCTGGCATTCCTTCTTAATTTTATTGATGATGTGTGAATTTAATTATGGTGTTGCAGAGGAGTTGAAAAAGTTGCCTCCAGCAGAGGCAGCCGTAAAGTACTACATGAATGAAGACCTTTACTTATTTGGTAAACTTCATTATTTATTTTATATATACGTTAAGGTCCACTAAGTTCTGAAAATTCTCTTTTTACCCTATATTTGTAATTTGAATAAAATCAGTTGCGCTGTGTGAATTTTTTTTCAGAAAATTACTATGTTGGGAAGCTGTTTTTTCCAATACAACATTACATTACTACATAGGAATTGAAAAGATACATATTGGAATTTGTGTATGGGACTAAAGTGAGAATAATATAAAACTGTTTTTTTGTTCGTTTATGTTTCTACAGATGAATTTCAGACCGAAAGAGTGCCTTGCTCAAGGAAGCCTCAAATAGGTAACAAGCCATATATGCAAAACCAAAAAAAGTATAAAAAGACAACAAAAATAATTTATTTTACCAGTGAGTACAGTCTTTCTGCCTAACTCTGAAGTGGTAGCCACCTTCAGTCATTTTTATTTTGGAACTATTTCATATAACTCCCATATAAAACATCAAAATATAATGCATACATATCATTTATTTTCATTACAAGTATGGGAAATGACATGAATACCTCCCAATTTAGATTTCTTCAACAAAATATAGAAACTGTCTTCCTTTATCCATTGTTTATATCAAGTAAAATATATATTGAGGAAAGATTAGTAGTTTGTGTATCTTTTGAGAAAAAATGGAGATGTGTGAGGGTTACATGTTTCCTATGGATATATATTCTATTCCTATGTTTTGTATCTTGTATGGGTATATACATGATAGTTTGGAGATTAACACGATACGCATGAACATTTTCCTTTACTTTATTCGTTGTTACATAACTTTTTGTTATTGTACATTGCTTGAGATATTTTGTCTATAAAGTGGCTACTTTTATATTAAGTGATTAATTTTTTTTTTTTTGCTTTACTTTTAGAGAATTTGTACGATGTATTCATGAATATAAGAGATGATGAGGCCGAGCACTGCAAGACCATGAAAGCATGCCAGACACATGGCAGTTTGCAGTCACCTCACACAGTTTACTTCTCCAATTCACATGCCGATTCCGGTTCCGATTCCAATTCTAGTTCTGATTCTTCTTGCGTTGTTTCTGAAGGTGCCGATTGTGAGGGTATTGTGGATTGCATTAAAAAGTCGTTTACTAGTGATAGGTGAAGAAATGCGTATTATTCTCAGCTTTGTTTTCTCTGATTTATAGGCGACTTTTGTTCAATGTATATATAAACTTTTGGCTTTTTATTTTATTAATAACGATAGCCGTTTCAATTTTGTTATTACCAAAAAAATATTCGAGGCATTGATGCTGGAAGAAAAAACAATAAGAACTGCATGATAATTAATAAATGAGTAGATATGTAGATTTAGTCTTGTAGATGTGAACTTATGTCACATTCATTTTTGTTCCAATAATATTGGTGTCACACTCTAATTTTAAAAGGGAGTTTGTTTTTGAAAACACTTTCTAATTGTTTATTAAGCATTTTCCCATGATTTAACCAAGAGTCCGGCTACTATACCACTAGTGTCATTTCAAATTAAATAACACCACATCTTAAACCATTGGATCTGCTTTAATATTCGTGTACAAGATAGCCTGGAATGACACTAGTGTTTTGCACGAATATTAAAACAGATCCAATGGTTTAAGATTTAATGTTATTTAATTTGAAATGACACTAGTGGTATAGTAGCCGGACTCTTTAACCAATCATGAAAAGTACTCCTAGAAAAGATGCTTAGTTTATTTTATTTCATTTTTTGCTTTACAAATTACAATGGATGTTTACTTTTGTAGTTTGTTTTTTGTGGTTTTTTGTAGTAGGTTTCAAATTGCCTCCATATTTTGAATTCTTGGTAATAAAAATTTAAATTTCAGAAAACTTATATAAGACCTGTCAAATATGACTTATGTTGTGTCCTTTCGTTCAAATTCAATATTACTTTGATGGGTATTTAGATGCATGAAAAATCAATGCTTAATTTTTTTTCAATCAGTTGATATTAACAAATTTCTTAATATATATCAACACAAAAGTAGAATGCTATTGAATTTTATAATTTTTTTTTAGAATATTTGTAATTAAAGACTTACAAAGTGAAAATATGAAAATTGTAGGTATTGAGATCTTTTACTTCAGAAATTGAAAGAAACTAAAATATATCATAAATGTCAGATATGATTGATATATTAGATGTATGAAAAATCAATGCATGCTTAGAAATAATTTCTATCAGTTGATATTAACAAACATCTTAATGTATATCGATACAATAGTTGAATTTTATAGAATTTTACATGCACATAAAATATAATATACGATCGCATCTATCATTTATTTTGTAGTTTTGTTTTAGAATATTTGTAATTAAGGATTGCACAATGAAGCAATCAAGCAAAGACAAAAGTGTGAGCCTTCTCAACAACAAAAAATGGATATTCAAATGCAAAGAAGATAACCAAATTATTGTATTTATAAAATATATATTTATTTACAAATTTTGTCAAAATCTTAGAAGAAGATAATCAAATTATTAAAATTATATAAAGAAAAATATAATTTAATAGTAAATTTTAATCTCAATATGATGGAATGTTCATTGAAAAAATAATTCAAATAAACAAAAATATAAGATGCTTTGAAAAAAAAATTGAATATATAATTGCCAGAGTTTGGTATATTTTGTAACATATTAATTTGTTTCTATCAAGTTGATGAATTTGTTTATATTTTTGGTAATAAAATTTTTAACCAATATGAATACAAGAGTAAAAAGATGCTGTGTGATATTCTTTGTTTCTACTTTTCCTTGCAATCTGTTGTCATTTGAGAGATAAGATTAAGAATAAAAAGATTTTGGGTTTTATGTTTGAAACTTTTAAAAAATAAATGAAGATATGTTTTTACCAAAGTTAACAGTTAGAACATGAAAAAAAAATTAATTTTTTTCCAAAAAAAAAGTCATTAGTAGAATAAAAATAAAAAAAACTAGCAGTAAACTATTTTGATATGATTTATTATCAATGCCAAAATGTGAGCACCAATATTTTTAAACTTGGAACTTAATAATTTGAAGAAAAAAAAAACAAGAAAAGAAATTGCAGCTAATAATTTGCTTTAAAAACTAGCAGAAGAATTAAATTCTGGAACAAAAACATTCATACATTTAAAAATAGCGTTGACCAAGTTGGGACACGCGTCACCGGTTTATAGCGCATGCACCGAAATTTGTATTAATATTAAAAATATTAAATTTCAAAATCTACACCGCAAAAATTTTCTGCGGTTTAATAGTCTAAAACTGCAAAATAAATTTGCATTTTTCGAATTCCAAAACCGCAAAAGAAAATTACGGTTTTGGTTTTGGAATTCCAAAACCGCAAATGTTTTTTGCGGTTCTAAGTCTTTTTTAATTAAACAGAAATGTTTATAATTTATTTGTTTTTTGTATTGAAATATTAGTAATATTTTATATATTTCTTTGAAAATAGATGAAATACTATATAATTTGATTTATTATAAAGACTGCGGCAAATAACCCGGATCAACATTTTTCAGGCCGGATTTTTTGCAGCGGTAAGAAAAATTAAAATATTTCTGTGTTATTGGAAAAAAAATAAAAATATTTTCAATCTGATATTGATCCCAGTTCAAAAATCATTTCTAGATAAATATAGAAAATATTGTGATCTTTTTATTTTTGAAAAAACAAAAAAATCTCGGACAAAAATTTTGTTTGAAAAACTTTTTCAGACACATTTTTATTTTTTTCAAAAATAAATAGAAGAATTCAAATATTTTTTGTATTTCTGTTTAATTAAAAAAAACTTAGAACCGCAAAAAACATTTGCGGTTTTCGAATTCCAAAATCAAAACCGCATTTTTTTTTGTGGTTTTGAAATTCAAAAACCGCAAATTTGTTTTGCGGCTTTAGACTGTTAAACTGCAGAAAAATTTTGCGGTTTGAACAGATTTCAAAATTCTTCTACACAGGCCGTAGATTTTGAAATTTAATATTTTTTTTGGATATCAATAAAAAAATTCTTGGAATTGATACTCCTAAATTGATTCTTAATATACACTATGCTTTGATAGAGCACAGTTCATCTATTAATTTGAGAAATGTTGTCAAACAAAGTTTCAATTAATAAAATTATATTATCAACGGACCATCCATATCGGTTAATTATGTAAGAAATTACTAATTACAAAAAAAAAAAAAGATAATAGAAACAAGAAATAATTATTGAAGGTAGATAGAGTTGATTGATTTGATGGAACTTTATTGACTATATAAATACCAGCATTTAAGCAGTCTGATTTACCATCCATCCTCCTTATTTTCATATGTTCTGTATATTACACAACAACAAAACAGCAACACCAAAATGGGTGATCCATGGAACTAAATATAAAACAAAAAAAAAACAAAAGATGGGTGCACATGTCACAACTTTCCTTTCATCATCTCTCAATGCTTTGAATAACACTAAATTATTTCCTCAGAAATAAAATTAAACCCGATTTAAATCCATCGATCCAAAAAAATTTCATCCTCATAAAAATCTAATTCTCATCTGAGGGCCCTGACTGAGGATGTGATGTGGGCCCACTTTGAGCTTGAAGAGCCTCTGACAAGGGGTCACTTTGATCCTCGTGAAACCCTAACCCTAACCCGAGATGCTCCAT
Organism: Carex myosuroides; assembly: GCA_028015225.1. Lineage (NCBI taxonomy): Eukaryota > Viridiplantae > Streptophyta > Magnoliopsida > Poales > Cyperaceae > Carex > Carex myosuroides. The sequence goes on from CM051471.1 coordinate 883,288, forward strand.
AGGTGGTGCGGTTAGGAGCAGCTGTGAGTTTCTTTGATCAGTGTAAGTTGCATATGGGTCTGGAAGTGAAAATGTGGAAACTGGATAATTGTAGTAACTCATGACCGGGTGGTCATATTTGCAACTGGGTCCATACTTGCATGTGCCATACATTCCGTAGTAGCTGCACATTGGTTGACCCTGCGCCATTCAAAATTCAAAACCACCCATGCTTTCAAATCAAGACAATAACAAACTTAAAATATTAGTGAAAAAGAGTAGACTTCTGTACTGGTAATGTATAATATATCTGGTACACAAATTTCCATTCCAGTGGTGGGATCAGGTCATACCGAGTATAAATCTAGAGGCAATTATCAAATGTTCTTTGTCCCAGGCAATGGTCCCAATTGCAACCATCAGCTGTGTGTGTGTGTGTGTGTGTGTGTGAGAGAGAGAGAGAGAGAGAGAGAGAGAGAGGGAATAAGAAAGCCGTTACAGGTCTTAGAGGAAAGCCCAGAGGTCCAATTCCAGTGACTCCAGCAGCGTTGATAGCCTGGGCCTGGGCCTGGGCCTGGGCCTGTGCTTGGACCTGCGTGTGGGCCAGAGAATTTCTCTCCTTTGGATGGTTATACTTGCATGTAGCACCATACTTGCAACCTCCAGTCTTCATGTAGTGCTGGCAGTCGGGCTGATCAGGTCTCTCTGGCAAGTTATTATTTAAGTTTGTTCCTAAATTTAAGGAACTCGCCGAAGTCTGGTTTATCGTGCCTGAAATTTCCTGGCTCAAATTTCCTGGCTGCTTTGTAAGATTATAAGAATAAATTATTTAAGTTGCCAATTTTCAAAAGGAAGAACATAGTTCACACTGTTTGAAAGAACATAAGATTGAGGCCACGTTACTATGCATAGCGCATATTAGTTCATACTATGGATCAACATTTCTATTTTCAAAGTCTAAACAGTCGATCTAAACCTTTCAACATGATCTCCATATAAAAATATACTTGTATATCAAATTTTATATTTTTTAGAATTTTTGTACTATTTTTTTAGATAGGTAGAAAATCACTTGATCTAAAGATTATAGACCATTCAAAAGTAGTGATTTTTTACCTATCTAAAAAAACAGTAAATAAATTTCTAATAAAATATAAAATTTAGTCTGCAAGTACATTTGTGTATGGAGGTCATGTTGACTGGTTCAGATTGACTGTTTGGACTTTGAAAACAAATATATTGATCCATAGTATGGACCAATCTACACTATGCATAGTACCATATCCCCGCTAAAAAGATATCATAACAATAGGTATATCATGGTACCAGGGTTTACATACTGACTTGTACTAAAAGAAAAGAAAGAAAGATTATCAGGTAGTACCTTACAGTAGCAAATATAACCTGTAACCACATAATATATTTACTAGTGCAGTTTGGGTCTGATGCGGGTGTGCACGAATTTTAAAGCGCATTGGACCCAAACTTTTATCATATTTTACACAATTTTCTTTTCACTTTATCTTTGTTGTCTGCTTAGAATAGTTCAAGAAACCTAGCAAAGAACCGAAAGCTAAAACTACATACCATATAAGCAGCCCAGCCGGGTTGAATGGGTTGCGAGTTGGGGTTAGTCTGGAGCATGAGTGGTGTATAAGAAGACATGCCTTGAACCCGTGTCGGACTCATCACATAAGGTGCTCTAGGGACAGGCCATGCAGGATATCCACCGACTAAAGGAAACCCAGCAGGAGGTACTACTTGAGAGGATGCATTTCCAGTTTGGTACGCTGTGGCTCCCTGAACAGAAAACACCATTCCTGAGGGTGTCGCAAGCTCCGGGTGGCTAAACTTGCAAGCGACGCTGAATTTACAGTAACCGGTCTTCATGTAGTATGGGCATGGTTTCTCACCCTGCAAATTAATTTAGAATAATGTGAAGTTAGTAGTTGATCCGATACCAGTACCAGTATCAATATAATGCTGGTACATACCAGGCAGTCCACTGTATATGATAGAACATTAGGTGATTTATCTCTTGGTGCTGTTCTATTTATTTAAATTTTCTGATTTTGTGTGATTTTGCAATATATAATATGATGTTACTGTCTAAACCTCTGGCAAATCAAATGCTGCACACTTCAAAAAAAAATTACCAACATGCCACTACACATATGAAGGCATCAAATATACCACTTTTATTCAGAAAGTATAAGTATGGTCATTTTGAGGGAAAAAAAACAAAGAACTTGGCAGATAATGGTGCATATTTTCATCTTTTATACTTTGAAGAAGAAGAAAAGAATTAATATTTTTGGCAGTTCCAAAGGAAATAGTTATTAATAACAAAAGAATGGTACCTCACGTATAGGAAGACCAAAACTGTTAAAATAGACGGGTCGAGTATTTATCTTTTCACGCGGATGGTGATATTTGCAAGTCGATCCATACCGGCATGTACCTGTCTTTAGGAAAAACTGCCAAAATAAAATAAAGAAAATAGATTTGTCAGAATATTCTTTATACATAAGATCCTGTGTAAACATTCGAATGATTCAGAGAAAAGAAAAAAGGGGACAAGAGAAGATGGAATGATTTCTTAATCAAGGTTAAATTAGCGCAAGAGACTCAAAGCAACTATGTTATGTGCATATGCTATGAGTTGGAATATGTGTATGTTTTAACAAGTGCTTCAGCCTAAATATAAATGTGTAAAAATTTACATTGTTGTTATAAATCATTAAAAAGGACAAATCAAAACATGAATACAGTATATACTTAATAAATATTACTTCTATCTCATGATCCAATTCATAAGCAAATACCTATACTATGAAGTCCTGTACTTGAATGGAACAAGAGATTGATGTCAAGACCAAATACCATCTTATGAAATTTTGATTAGACAAAAATAAAAAGAAACTGCTATTTTAGTTACAACTATAACTTTGGTACCTGACATTCCGGCTGTCCTTCTCTTTGAGGAAGATCCCCGGTATACTGTGTGCCCTGAAATATGTTTGTTGCAAACAAAATTAACACTTTTGTTTTAAATAAACTCAGGTTGGGTCCATTCAGTTAAGTCGAGCATGTTTTAACCAAACCTGAACTTTGATTATGAACTACATTTTTTACCAAAATGCAAGGCATGTTTGAAATTTTTTAATTTTACATCGAATGTGAATTGTACTGCCCTAAAGAAGACAATCATGTAAACCTAAATTATAAAAGATCTTTGCACAAATACAATATAACTAGCACGGCAAGACAATATTCTCTTTTCCTTTTTTCTTTCAATTATACAAATAAGATCACTACATTTTCTGAACACGGTATTTACCGCATTTCTTAACACAATTAAATATTGTGTTAAGAACTTAAGATAATACTAATTCATGACACATGACATTAGGTTAGTTGATACCAACATGAATGCAGCCATCTTAAAATAACTAACTTTATGTACAACATGTGAACCAAATGCAAACAAAATAGAAGGTACAAGCAGATACACAACTCCTAAATAAATCTCCCAAAAGCACAGAAGAGTAAGAATCAATGGTTACTTAACTGGTACATAGATAGAACTACAGAAACAGTATAGCCTTAGTATGAAATCTTTATCCGTACCTGACCGATGTAAGTCGGGTGATTGTACCGACAATTGGAACCATAGGCACAAGTGCCGGTTCTCATGTAGTAACTGCAGTCGGGTTCGCCGGGACGATCTGGGTACACATTTTGGCCTGTGTTGCTGCCCTTATCTGGTCCATCACTTACTCTTAGTCGTGCCATTGATTCTGCACAAGGGACCAAAAGTAAAAGTATCATGTGAAAAAAAAAAGATGAAACTGTTAATGATTCAGTTTTTAGTGTATCTATTACAGCATGAAAAGGATAAAACAAAACTAGGAAAGAAACAGAAATTTAACAGTTTTTAATAAATCAACACAAATAAAGGAAACTAGGTCATATTATAAAATATTTCCATATCAGAAGATGAGTTTTTTTTTTTTCTAAGCAAATGATGCAAGAAATGTTTTAAAATAAAAGATGAAAACATAATAAATATCCTAAGACTTGGGGAATTTGATCTGAATTGACAAAACACTTGAGAGATTGTTCCATCAGAGTATTTGGTGAGAAAAAGTTCAAGTAAAAATAGATAGGTTGAGAGATCGAAGGAATCTGCATATCTCAAAGAAAAATTACCTTGGAGGTGATGATCAGAGGGAGAATCGACAACATTAGCAACCGCATTACTTCTTTCCTGCCCCGTATCCGCCATTAATCCCCCAATCTACTTCCTTTTACCCGATCTCGCAAAATTATATATGAATGTGAGACCAAAAGATCTCTGGGATCTCTGATTCCAACCCAAATCGCCACAAATTGATCCTAATTTGGAATATGGCGCAAAAATCTGATTTATTTCCCCAAACGGATCGGATCGAATGCTGGTTTTGTTTTCCTTTTTGTTTTCTCTCCCTCTCTCTCTCTCTCTCTCTAAAGAGATGGGTAATATGAATAAATAGGATTCTATTTAGTTAGGCAATTAGTTAGTGTTAATTAAATATTTAATCATGATTTCAATACAATTAGATATTTCTCTTCTCGCGGTACATTTTTATTTTATTTTATGTGTACAAGGGAAGGGGGGACTGGCAGTACGATGTAATTTCCTGTTCGGAAAAAAAATAGCTTATAAAAGGAAACAGTTTGCCGCTTTTACACATACATCCTGTAACAAAGTCTAAATATAAATTTCAGGCCAATTTCAGTGTAAAGTTTTTTATTACACTAGGAGCCATTCATTTATTTTTGGGTCTTTTGATCTCGTTTTAGACAATCTAATAAACTTGTCAATTTATTAGTGAAGAAGATCAAAATAAACATTTTGGATATATTGTGTAGATTTAGAATTTTCGAATTGTAATGTGAAAGAAATATTGTGCCAACTTGTGTTCGAATTTTCTATCACGTCTAATTAAATAATAGATCGATGATTCAAACTTTTTTTTCATATTGAAGTCTTATTAGAAATAAACTATTTTATTGTTTCAGATTTTTTTTTCACTAGCTTTAGACAAGGAAATGGCCATTGATCTAATTTTTTTAATTTAAATAAATATATAGAATGTAAAATTTTAATTCCAGCAAAAATTTCAATTTGTAAATTACATTAAGTAGTTCGAATTAGCCGTTTGAATTTGGAAATATTATACATAATATTATTATGTACAACTTCATGTATTGTCCATTACAATAAACATCTCACTTGGAGCGTGTGTTTTCTATAGATACAATTATAATTATATTTCTCGAGGGGCTAATAGCTTAATTCATCGATAAATGTATAAAGTAATCCGTATTTGAAATTTACAAAAAAAAAAATTATACAACTTACTTTATACGATTTACGGTACTAATTTGTTAGCGTAAACAACGCAAAAGATATTTTACCACATTTACATGCAACTGATATCAATGATCTTCTATAAATGTGGTACTTTTTGGTTCACCAAGCAATCAATATTTATAAAAATAGATATGTGAAAAGATGAAAAAGTAAGGTCCTTATCATAAAACTCTGCTAACAATAAAACATCGCTTATTTGGAAAGGAAGGAAAGAGCGAAAAAGAAGTATAATTAATAACCTCAGTTTTTACTATGAATATTAATCTGTGAAATGTATGAAGCAGATCTCTGTCACGAGCAAATGTCACTCGCGACACGATACACAGCATTAGAACTACACAAGAAAACGAACCATAGGAAGGAAAAGCGAAGGGAAAGTTGCGATCGCGGGAACACGTATCCTCTGCATTAACTCAAAAGTCTTTTGAGTTAATGCATCTCGGCCGTATGATATTAAACGGAGCCAATATGACTGTCTGATTTTAACAGAGGGCCCTTTAATATTAGTGCGGATCTAATTTGCACAGATATTAAAGTGGATCGAATAGTCCAGATGTATTAACTCAAAAGATTCCCTTTTGAGTTAATGCAGAGGATACGAATTCCGAACGCGGGGCGTAGAAACGCGCGAACGCAGTCGGAGTCGGAAAGTAGCGCGCGACGACGGTTTGCACAATCGGCTGTCTGGTATGGAACACGAAACACGATTTATACACGAAACACGCAACAAGGATGTTCTTCTATTATAATTTCTATCTATCTACATGCACCCAGATCTTCTACGACATTTTACATTCTCATATGTGTAATGTGTTAGCTCTTAGGTGAAATTGAAGTACGTACTGAATTAGGTGCATCTCACTTAAAGCTGTTTCTTAATTAATTTTATAACATGGCACTGGAGCTTCTTTATTGTTAACTCTAAAGTACATTCAATTTTTTTTTATTTCATATCTTAAAACAAAATATTGTTCAAATTAAAAAAGTAACACTAGATGTGTTTTTAATTATTTATATTGAGCAGTGAATTAATAGTTAATTTAAATTTGATGGTAATTCTAATTCATCATAAATCTATTAAAAATATATTAAAAAAACAATAAATGACTTTCAAACACATGGGCAATTTGATTTTATAAATTTAATTAATATTTTTCAAGATTAAATTAGATATATTTAATTAATTAGAATAATTCAAACAAGGACTGCTAGTCCAATTGATTAATTAGTTGAGTTGTTGGTAAAATTAAAGTGTGAAGAAGCCGGTGACTGAACTTTCAATTTCATCCATCTTGTACTAATTAAAATTAAAATATGATAAGTATCAATTGGTGATAATGAAATTGGAGAATTAATTTTGAGTTTGAAATTAATTAGTGCACCGCTAGCTACTTAATTAGTTTGTGGTCCCAACAACCGATCCAAAATTGCATTATATTTCTCCTCAAGTGGACGGTGATGGTGTAGTATTAGTAATTAATTACTATATATATATATATATATATATATATATATATATAGGACAGTGCTACGGTGCTACGCGTAGCATAGAGCCCTCCGTGTTACGGCTCACTTTTTGAGTTTTCAAAATCCTAACGGTCGATCCGAACCGTTCAACATGATCTCCATATGAATATGTACTTGCAAACCAAATTTTACATTTTTTAGAATTTTTTTACTATTTATTAAGCCACTTTGAAAAAACACTAATTTGTACACAACAGTAAAATCTGCTGGACCATTGGATCAGCGATTTTCAAAGTGGCTTAATAAATAGTAAAAAAATTCTAAAAAATGTAAAATTTGGTTTGCAAGTACATATTCATATGGAGATCATGTTGAACGGTTCGGATCGACCGTTAGGATTTTGAAAACTCAAAAAGTGAGCCGTAGCACGGAGAGGCCCTTATATACGCGTAGCATATTAGCCAGATTATATATATATATATAGAGAGAGAGAGAGAGAGAGAGAGTAGAACTAGGGTGCTCCTAAGCTCACCAAGCCCTTCGTGAGCGCGACTCTAAAACCTATCAAATTGACTTCAAACGACATTTTCAAACCGTTAGATGTTCAATCTATATTAAAATGTGCTTGGAGACCAAATTTTACATTTTTTGGAATTTTTTTACTATTTATTAAGATGGTTTGAAAATCGCTGTTTTTATTAAAATTCGGTTATATAAATGTTAACCAGAAAACCCCAACTGGGCTTGCCATTCGGTTTCTTTGATGGAAAATTTGTCAAAATTTTTGTTTAACACTAAAATCAACCATTTAAAAAAAAATGACATCACTTTTCTGGAATTTCTAGAAATAGCACTCCTGTTGGATAAGCCGGCGAAATTGAATTGGCTCAATTCTGCTAAATAATTCAGCGAAATTACATAGTTACGAATGAATTGAATAAAATCGTAGAAGTTGAATCCAATTCCGCTGAATAATCCAGCGAAATTACAGAGTTACCAATGAAATGAATAAAATTGAAGAAGTTGAATCCAATTCCGCTGGATTATCTAGCGGAAGTGTTATTTATGAAAATTAGTTGAAAACCATATTGTTTTATTTAATTTATTTATTTTGTATGTTATTTATAAAAATTTCGGATGCTACGCAACTGTTCGTTATGTTTTGGTAATTTTATTTTTCATAACCCATATCAATTCTGTTAATTATTTAAAAAAAATGATAACTAAACAAAATTGGGGTGAGATTAAGCCCGCTGATTTCAATTAAAAAAACCATAAATTATTTACAAAGAATTTGAAGAGTGTACCTACTAAATCCAGATGAATCTACAATTATCTTTCACAGGTGTTTCTGTTTGTCCTATTATTACCCCCTTTTATTTTTTTTAGCTTATCATTTCATTTTTCTAGTAAATCCTATATATATAGAGCAAAGTTAGGGTGTGATGTGCTCACAAGAAGGTTTGGTGAAGTACATGGATTTCAACAGTTTGGATTCGTCGTTTGAAGCCGATCCGATATATTTTTGGAGTTGTGTTCACCAAACCCTTTTGGTGAGCACATCACACCCTAGCTTTGCTCATATATATATAGATGGGCTATGGTGAGTTGTGAAGTAAGAATCTTGTTTTACTTCACTCTTATATCTCCGTTTTAAAAGACCAAACAGTCGATCCGAACCGCTCAACAAGATATCCATATTAAAATGTGCTTGGAGACCAAATTTTACATTTTTTGGAATTTTTTTACTATTTTTTAAATATTTCAAAATCTGTTTTTTATGGTCCAGAACCATTAAAAAAAAAGCGGTTTTCTACCTATCTAACAAAATAGTAAATAATTTCTAAAAACTATAAAATTTGGTCTCCAAGCACATTTCAATATGAATATCTTGTTGAGCGGTTCGAATCAACTGTTTGGTCTTTGAAAACAGAAATATAAGCGTGAAGTAAAACAAGATTCTTACTTCGCAACTCTCTTGAGTTGTAACCCATCTCTCCATATATATATATAATTCTCCACTTTGTACATTACTTTTGCCAACTGTAACATTCAGATGACTTGTACTATATCTATACCCATATTTAGGTGGATATGCTTTAAGAGGAGGATAACTTATAATTAATTGCTTTGACAATCTTAACAATTGATTTTTCAATTATAAATAAATAAATAAATAAATAAATTTTAGTGTAACATGTGAAGGCGTTTTTATCGTGCATGAATAGAATTTAACGTGATAATTAATGGCCTTAATATTATTTATTGCATGATACAGCCGTTGTTTATATATCGTCATGCACCACTTAATTGTTAAATGAATAGGAATAAAAATAAATAAAGTACGGTTGGGAATTGAGATACGCATGATCCGACAAGTAGTATTATACTATTATGGACTCGTATAGCCACAGAAAATCCAATGCTGGGTTTTTTTGTTCTTTCAACAAGACTCAGTGTTACTGTTGCCAGATTTTAAGGAAGATTTTCAGTTGTGTTTAGTACGAATCTCGATACAAATCAGATGGATGGATGGATGGATGGATGAATCTAGTTTGAATTTGATAGAGCTAAGCTAATTAAGTAAGTGATGGGACTAGGGAGTGAGCGGTGACGGTACAAAATAAAGGCTGTGTGGTATTGTGAAGACAACAGCTGATCTGATGGGAAGAATCATGTACCTAACAGTGGCCATTAATTTATTTTAGGCCCACCCAGTCAACCTTACGTACGGTGGGGCCCACTCTTCCTCTTAAGACTTAAGAGTTAAGAGGAGGACTGGAGGATTTGATTCCCTGTCCCCATCTTATGTGATCTCGCATCCTCTGAGATATCTCATATTTTGCGTGACATTTCAAATGCGTTCTGCACGAATCTCAAAGCAAAAATAATACTGGCCCCTGCGCTATCCCCGAATAGGCACCGGACACGTCGGTCACGCAAAATATGAGGTATCTCAGAGGATACGCAGTCAATGTTATGTTCACTATAGAAACCATGCTATGCTATATTGCTATATTGCTATATTGCTACTGAGTCACTGACACTACTCTTGCTGCTCATCTTTCCTCTTCTTCTGTCACTACTCTCTTTGCTCCGCCTCTCTGTAAGCGAGGAAACACCAATCATGTCACTACTCTCTTTGCTCCGCCTCTCTGCAAGCGAGGAATACTTGTCTCTTCAGCTGCAATTAGCCAATTTACGGGTACATTTACCTCTATTTTTGTTTCTACCGCTTATTTCCCGTTGATTGATCAAGAAAGTAGTACTAATTGAGCAGCTACGAGGTTATACCTAAATTTTATAACCCTGCAAGTGGTCAATTTCACCAAATAAGATTCCAAATGCATAAATCCTCAATTCTTGTCTTTAACCGTTGAATTTCGCTCAAACACAGTCTTCAAGGTAACCAATTACTGTGTCCTGGCCTAAGCCAAATATATCTCCATATCGTACCTTCTGTGTTTATTTGGAAGCATCTCTCAATTAAAAAAAAAGGGGCACTATTTGCTTGCAGTGCCTTACACAACAGAATTTCTTTTCAAGGTAATAAATTTGATTTCAAGTCTAAATAAGGAAACCCTTTTGTGAATTATCTATTCCATTTACCTTTCGGTTTTATCCACAGAGGTTCATTTGGAGTAGCCAATTATAGCATTCACCCCGCAATATTTCGGTGGTCACACATCTCTCTCTTGTCGCAGGTGTATAATATTAATTAAGAGTTGCTATGTAAGCTCACGTAGGGTTGCATTAAATAAAACTGTCAATGTTATGTAGGTTTAACGATGAATTTAATTCTAAAACAATAAAAGACCGACCTCACGAACCAAGAGACTGGGAGGTAATTTCCTCACCTGTACTTTGAATTCCTTCTTTGCCTTTGCCAACATGCATCCTGTTTGGTTCTAGCATCACATCATGGCTATGAACACAGGATGTCAATCTTGATAGTTTACCTCACTCATTAACAGATCTTGAAAATAACCAAAAAGAATAAGGATTTCCATGTCAGATACTATGAAGAGAGGATGCAAGGCATGGTTTATAAGCTTAGTCCAGTTACTGGATTCAATAAAAACTTAGACATCCTATGACCTTCTAATAAGAATATGAACATCCCTATGTATTTCCCTTACTGTTCGAAAGAAATATTAAAAAAATAGTAATAAATAGAAATTATGAGGACCTGTATGTGAAAGTATATGAGATGAAGGCGTAATTGTGAACTTGATTTGATAATATCATGATTGATACAAACACCTTATGATTCTCTAAGTACATCTTACCATTTTGACTTCACAACCTTGGTTTTTTATAAGAAATATGGACACAAGAAATAAAAGCAAGGTCATATGTGTAAGTCTCATAAGCTCACAGGGCAATGAATGACATATGTGAACTTGATTTCACCACTCTGAGTCTACTGTCATGGGTAAAACAATCATATGTTCATCATTGTAATTAAAACATAAGCAGGGACTATAAAGTGCATAATTACACTCTCAGAGTCTGACAAAAACAAGTCCTGCATCTCTCTTTACAATTTTTTATCCTTCTTTGGTATACTGTCTTCTTTGCTTTTGTGTATAAATGTGTCAATAGGTGTTAGGTACTATATAAAACATTGGTATCAACTTCAAGCCACTGTACCAGTCATCTCATGCTCATATGGCAAAGAGAGATGTTGTAGATATCTCACTGGTACAGTTTACTACCCAAAAAACAGATTAAGAGAAAATAAATTGAAAAACACAGCTGCTGATCATAAAATGTCCCCAAATTGTGCATGTAGATAGGGTGTGACATGCCAAGTGTCAAGTATTTGTTGATGCAGAGTAAAACAAACAATCAGCTTGGGAGCATCATTTCATAGCTGTTTGAGTTGAAATCATTATATATAAGTTGTCGAATAGTACATCTGTCAGGGAATTACTACAATTGGAGGAAATAATCCCAAACGAGTTAGTTAGCAATAATATAAACACTCGACCTACATGATAAGTTGGTAATTTGCCTCAAAAAATTAAGTGATTTGGTGGGTGTTCTATATATTATGATTTTTGCAAGGAAAGGTCTTTCATGCTTCCAGCTCATAACCAATGTCTATATCAATTATATATGTACTGTATAACTTAGCTTAATCCACTTATATCCGGTTACTGTAGATTTAAAATGAATTGTCAAGTGATGGTAGCCACTTTATATAAGAAGCCAGTATCTCTTACCTGAATGCATGTCCTTTTCTGCTAATTTGAAGACAAAACAACCGCATGAATACTTGGCTACAAACATTATTTATGTCGACCATGTATCATTATACAGACCGGGCTAGTAGGTTTTTTTTTCAACCTTTTACGGGGTATCTTTCTTCATTGCCTTGTAAAGTTTATTAAACAAGTGCTCTTAAAATATAGATAATAATCCTTGGATCAATTTTTCAGTGAGACTCAAGTGAATAGGAAAATGTGGATAAAATCTGCACTTCGTTTTTAACGTTAAGAAAGACTGACAACTAAGTTTATATGGGATTCTCTCTGATGCCATTTTCCATTAGAATTTTTTTGGGAAGCTATTTTTGAAATTTTACTTTACATTTTACGGCCTACCATAACTTGCATGTATAGTCACAAGATTTGTGAATAATTTGTTTTTTTTTGTGACGGCGAACCGAATGACCGAATTATTCGGTTGACCGAATTATTCGGTAGACCGAACTTCGACCAAATTATTCACGAATTTTCCCGAATTTTTCTGAGAACATTTTTTTTTGGTTCTTTTTTTTTGCTTCCTTGTGGGACTGAGATCTCTGGTCCGGATAATTCCGAATCATTCCCGACCGAATCACGAATTTTTGATCCTGCCGAACCGAATCCGAATAATTCATTTGTCACTGTGCTTGCATGAAGTCTGGCTTTTCCATGGATCAAGATTTGTGAAGTTTGACTTTACTTTTCTTATTAAAATGTGATGCAGACAATCAGGAAGTTGGAGAGCAGTGAAATACAAAAGGAGGAGTGCAACCAGAAACTGGAGAGCAGCAAAATACAGGAGTGAAACCTAACAAGATCACTTTCTCCACTCTTACTAAGGTTAACTCCTCACTGTTGGAAAGATTGCTACATGAAAAGTTTACAATAGGAACAATTTACAATTCCCCAAATAAAATTGAAATGGAATACCAGTCCTCTTCCTCCAGATTTACAATTCCGCTTTACTCGACTTTGTAACCTTTCATTTACTATTAGTGTCCACTCATACATTGGAAGAAATTAATGATTTCTGGATTTCACTGCCTTCTTTGCACTGTGTGATACCTCGCATATTTAGTCTATTTTAGGCCTGTTTTAGTACCAGATTCGTGCCATAATTCACCAGAATCATGTGCATTTCATCGATATATCTTTAGAATTTGGTACTGCTGAGTGTTTGTTTGTTTTCTGCAGGTTTGGAGCAAAACACACGAAGAAATGGCGATTCACATGATGAGGTACGACCCTTACCAGGCTTGGTACGGGTCGGACCATACTTAGCCGTTTTCAGCTCTTCACGCCTGGTACGGCCAGGCCGTACCAAATTGGTACGGGCCGTACATGAAGGCGTCCTGACAGATTCAAATTTGGGCAGAGGCTATTTAAGGCGGGGAACTCTCCAGATTTCGTATCCAATTCATTCCAGATAGATCTGAGAGCTCAGTAGGAGAGAGAAAGAAGGCTAAGGAGCTGAAAGCAAGAAGGAAAGAAGAGGAAGAGGCGAAACTCGACGGATCTAGCTTCCTCCTCCATCTCCCTTCAATCCATGGCTATCTCTCTTCCTCTTATTGTATTTTTAGACATTGCTATGTGCTGTGAGTAGATCATTTTAGTTTCTAGGGTTAGAGATCGAATCTTGATTTGTTTTGACTTTCTTTGACTTTTACTTTGTATGAACTCTTTAGTTTGATTGATTGTGATTTTCATTGTTATATCTTGCTTTGCTTGCTGTGATTGTTGTATGATGTCCCTTTAGGTTTAGATCGAACCTATCAAGGTCATGTGATCATCTCAATCTCTCATCCAATTCAAGTACATAGGGTAGAATAGTTCGAATTGAAGCCGAAAGGTTGAATTCTCCTCTAATCGACAGATTAGAGGGTGCCTTAGACATCTAATCAATCAGCTAGGGTAGATCTGTACCAACATACGATGGTTGAGGTGTAGAAACCCTAAAAGGTTCTCAATTGCATTCCAACCTAGATCTTGATCCAACAAACGACGGTTGAGGGTTAGGAACCTTAGGTATGGTCAATTGAACCTTTCTAAAGAGTTTAGCACAAGGTACCAGCAAGGAAATGCATTTACTCGAACTGGTAGGTTCTGTTCTGGGAAGCCGGTACGGGTCTTACCAGGGTGGTACGGCCTAGCCTTACCAAGTGAGGTACGGCCTAGCCGTACCTACTTAGTACGGGCCGTACCACTAGAGGCAGATCAGAGATGAAGTCTTAAACCCTGGAAACACCTTTTATCCATAATCAAAACACAATTTACATTTGTTCTAAACATTTTGTTACATCTTCTTCAATTGTCTGAACAGTTTGATTTGATACCTTAGGAAATTAAATACCAAACAAAACCTTTTCAACTTCTAGTTTTCAATCAAGTTTAGATAGAACTTAACCGAGTGATTAGCCGTCTCTGAGGATCGATACCCGATTATACTACACGGCAGAGGTTGTGCACTTGCATCCTTTACTCGTGGAGTGTTAACGAGGTTTAAAAGGTACGCTTTCAAGCGTGCCGAAACTTGCGTTGCGCTTTGCTGCGAACAAGTTTTTGGCGCCGTTGCCGGGGACGGTAACCAATTGCTTAGTTAGGTTTTATCTTACTTAGTTGATCTAGATTTTATCTTGTATCTTTATTGCTTTTCTTATTCAAAAAAAAAAAAAAAAAAAAAAAAAAAAAAAAAAAAAAAATACTAAAAACTGGCTTTTGAACCCCCCCTGCAGGCAAATACAGGCTGACATACAATCTGAGAAGCAAGGGGCCCCTGTTCGACCAAACTCCTCCAGACTCAGCTGACACTGCTCAGCCACTCTCTGGTACGGCCCGCACAGACTCAGGTACGACCAGGCCGCACCAACCAGGTCCGACCCGTACCAAGACTGGTCCGACCCGTACCAACACACTAGAACCCGAAAAGATGGCTGAGGCAGACAACGAAGCCCGATTGAGAATGGAGGCAGAGGCCAGGGAAAGAGAAAGACAGAGGCGAGAAGAAGAAGAAGGCCGCATGACTGATGACGAAGCTGATGGTTTCATGCCTCGGACGCTGCGAGAGTACAACGTGCCGAGAGCTGGAGATGCAAGAGGTGCGATCCGGCTGCCACACATTCCAGGACAGCAACCAAACTTCAACCCGGGTGTTGTCAATATGGTGCAGCAGAACAGCTTTCACGGACTCGACCACGAGGACCCGCACGCTCATCTCCAGACATTCCTCGAGTGCATCACTACGATCAAGACCAACGGTGAGAATGCTGATTACACAAAGCTTGCTTTATTTCCTTTCACGCTTAAGGATAAGGCCAAAAAGTGGTTAGGATCTTTGCCTAGGGACTCTGTTAGGACTTGGAGGGATTTGTCCAAATTGTTTTTGACCAGATTTTTCCCTCACAAGAGGACAGCCAAGGTGAGACAAGACCTGACCAGCTTTAGGCAGATTTTTGATGAACCCCTAAATGAAGCGTGGGAGAGATTTAGAGAGTTGCAGTACTCTTGTCCCCACCACGGTTTACCCGATTGGCTTTTAATTCAGACGTTTTACGACGGCCTGAATGAGAGCACTCGTGCTTACGTGGACGCTGTTGCGGGAGGCGCGTTGATGTCAAGGAAGCCTTTAGAGGCTATGAGCTTGATAGATGAAATGGCGCAGAACCAGCAGTGGTCCGGCCGCGACACGTCACGCCCACGAGGAGGCCAAGGAGGTAGCCAAGGAGGAGGCAAGTACGAGCTAGACCACATCACAGCTCTCACCGCCAAGATGGACGCCATGCAGAGGGCAATGGACAAGCTTAGTGTCAAGGCTGTCGAACAGCAACCTCAAGTCTGCGTCATGTGCGGAGACGAGAGGCACGCATACGAGCAATGCCCGCTGGTGCAGCAAGACGAGGAGAACGAGCAAGTCCACTCTCTCAACAACGAACCTTCTTTCTTCCCACGACCTCCCTTCAGTCGATCCTATTCCAAGGACCATGTTGAGCAGCAACACTGGAGGTCGAACCAAAACAACCCTGCGCCTTTCAACAACTCTTCGTTTAGACCCCCCTTCCAAAACAACAGCTTCCAAAGGCCGCAGTACAACAACAACAACAACTGGAACAATCGGACGAACAACAATGGAAACTACCCTCCTCAAAGCAACAACAATTGGAGACCCCAAGCTTCGAGCAGCAACAGCAACAATGACAACAGGAGCTTCTACCAGAACGCTTCCTTTCCCAACCAAGGCAACCGAGCAGCCCCATCTGGCCCCTCAAAGTCAATTGCGCCTACCGGAGTGGACGACTTCACTCACGAGCAGGGCAAGATGAATCAGATGATGTGGGAACATATGCAGAGCATGTCCACTCAGATGGCTGCTCAACAAAATCAAATGGCTGCTCAAAACAAGTTGCTGGAGCAGCTGAGCCAGATAGTCACCTCGAGCCACTCTCGACCCGGGAAGCTTCCAGCTCAACCCGAACCAAATCCAAGAGAAGAGGCTAAGGCGATCACTCTGAGAAGCGGGACCCAATACGACGAGCCACCAATGCCAAGTGAGGGCACAGTTGATCCGATTCTCGACGCGACACCTGACGCGACTCCGACCCCTGAGTCAATTCCACTGAAGGAGGTTAATCCAGAACGAGCTGAGGTCATCCGACCTCAAGCGAGTGCAGACTGCACCAGCTCGGCAAGACCTGCACAACCTCCATCCGAAGCGTCAGGAAGTCAGAAGAAGAAAGGTGCCGAGAAACCACCTCCATACCGGCCACCTGTTCCATTCCCCCAGAGATTAGCTGAGACGAGACTGAACGAGCAATTTGCCAACTTCGCAAACGTCATCAAGCAGCTGCAGATCACCATTCCTTTCACTGACGCTCTGACACAAATGCCCACCTATGCCAAGTTTCTGAAGGACATTCTTTCTAACAAGAGAAGCTTAGAGGGGCACGCGACAGTCAAGCTGACGGAGCAGTGCAGCGCAATCCTGAAGAGTGAGCTACCTCCCAAACTGGACGACCCTGGAAAGTTTTCCATCCCGTGCACCATTGGGAAGGCGACGATCAAGAAGGCCCTGTGTGATCTAGGAGCGAGCGTGAGTCTCATGCCACGCACCATCTATGATCGCATAGGAGTGGGGGAGCTCAAGCCCACGAGGATGACATTGCAGTTGGCGGATTCTTCAGTCCGACTTCCACTTGGTGTGGTGGAGAATCTGCCAGTTCAAGTCGGGAAGTTCTTCGTGCCCGTCGATTTCGTCGTCATGGAGATGGAAGAAGACAAGGAAGTCCCAATCATCTTGGGACGACCTTTTCTAAGTACAGCCGGCGCGATTATTGACGTGAAGCAGGGCATCCTGACTCTGAATTTCGGGGGAGAGAAGGTGAAGTTCCAGATCGACCGTGCCATGAGATATCCGTCGCGATCTGAGACATGTTTCCGGGTTGACAGGACCGAGGAGTACCTGGCTGATCTAGTCAAGGACTACTTTCTCGACCAAGTCAACAACTCGCTGCGCCAAGACGCTGAATTCCTCTCAAAGTTGCCAAGCGAGGCGAACGAGTCGATTTGTGCAGCAGATGCGATTACTGAGGATCTGGAGGATCGTACATCACACTCTGAGACGATGAGTGAAGCGGAGACTGCCAAGGCCGACACCTCGACAGCACACGAGTCTGATCACCCAGATGCGACTCGTGTCAATGATCAGCCTGAGCGTCCGACTCCCGAACTCAAGCCTCTCCCAACCAATCTCCGATACGAGTTCCTCGATCCAGAAAAGTCTTGTCCCGTGATCGTCGATGCGAGTCTGAACCCCGATCAAACCGCCAAACTGCTTGAGAAGCTGCGATTACACAAAAGCGCGATCGGGCGCTCGATCAAGAACTTGATGGGAATCTTGCGGATTCTTCTGATGCAAGAGTGTGATCGCATGGTCTGTGTACCTCCGAAGTGGGTGATCCCACCAGTGCCTCCTGATCTATTTCCAATCAAAGCCTGAAGAGAGAAGGTCGAGCTCGAGACCTAAAACGAGCGCTCCTTGGGAGGCAGCCCAAGCCATTTTTACCTGTTTTGCATCTTAGGAACAGATAGACATGCATTCATTCTTCTGCATTGCATCACGAGCGGCTTGAGAAGTCACGAGAACGAAAAACGAAAATTTTTGAGGTTGGTACGGCTAGGCCATACCACATTGGTACGGCCTGAAAATTTAAAGGTTGGTACGGCCCGTACCACTTTGGTACGGCCAGGCCGTACCTAGGTCAGATTTCGCGAACCGACGCCTTCCCCTTCCGCCTTTTTCCCATTTAAACCCCCCGTACCCCTTCCCCTTCCCAGCCGCACCTCTTCCTCTCTACTCTCTCCTCTCTCCATCTCCACCCTCTCCACTCTTTCTCTCCTAAACCGAGCACAAGGCTGGCGCACCAACGCACCACCGACATTCCCCTCTTCCATCCGATCCTCTTCACACGGCCACGCCGCACCGCTCCACTTGGTCCGACCCGCACCCCCTCACTGGTACGACTCGCACCTTCTTCTCTCAGTTAGTCCCTCTTCTCCATTTTCTCTTCTTCCTTTTCCTCCTTGCTCGGTTCAGCACGTTTTCAGTCCAAACCCTAGCTTGGTACGGCACACCCGTACCAGCTGGGTACGGCCCGTACCAAACGATCTGACCTGACCACTTTGGTGCCAACCTCTGTACTGCACCACCTTGGGGTGCAAACCCCATTTTTGTCACTGGTACCAGATTGGTGCGGCCATTACCAGCCAACACCAAAACCCTAGGTTTGGTACGGCCCGTACCAACCCGTGCGGCTAGGCCGTACCTACCTAGGTCAGGCCAGGCCGTACCTCTTAGGTCAGACCAGGCCGTACCTACCCAGTTGCGCTCCCTCTGAACCAACCAACGTCACACACGACTGCCCGAGATGAGTCGACGTTCCTCGCGCGCCTCCGCATCCTCTGACGACACCATCCCTTCCGTCACTGGCCAGCCTGACGACGTCCCTCTTACCGCTGCCCCCACGTCATCTCATCACTCCCACCGGAGTGCGTCTCGTAGTGGCTCCCGCGCATCTCGCCACTCCCAGGAGAGTGCAGCCAGGACCCCCACCTACTATGAGGGTGAGACCACTTCCAGTGAGTCTCCATCCGTTCACCAGAGCCCACAGGAGAGCCCCCCTTACCATCCATCTGCTGACCAGGACCAGGGCTCTGACGAGGCCTCCGACCACGCCTCTGACTCCATGGGCACCGATTCGGCCACCTCTGATGCCACCCAGCGTGCCGACGCATACACCGCGGAGTACTTCCTCATTTCGACCCGACAGCAGCTCAAGAATTTTGAAATCCTTCTGACGAAGACGGTCAACAACACGAGGATTGTCGATTTCTCTGCTCTTCAGGCGATGGGCCTAGAGGACGAGTTCCGCCGCATCACCACCCGGGTCGGGATCACTCCAGCTTTCTGGGAGATCGCCCAGAGGGGTTACAAGAAGCTCACCTTGGAGTTTCTTTCCTCTCTGGAGCTCAAGTTTTCGCGGAACCACCACCCGTTCATCAGGTTCCGCATGCTGAATGAGACCCGCCGCGTCTGGCTACATGACTTGAGGGAGTGGTTTGGCTTTGAGCCGAACCCGACTACTGATTCCCTCTCTTTCTCTGGGGAGTTGACGCGCGACACCTTCTGGGAGCTGATCTCTGGCGCACCAGCCGGGTCAGCTTTCAACAAAGAGTACAAGCAGCTCAACGTCCCACATCCTGTCATCCGGGTCCTGCTGCGTATCCTCGGTTGCACAGTTTTTGCACGTGGCGAGACATTCGCCCGTGCTAATGTTGAGGATCTGCAGCTGGTGGATCATATGCTGCGCCCCGACAGCACTCTCGAGCGGCCCGATCTGATGCTCGCCATGATCCGCCACTGGATCGACATCCAGAGGCAGCCCAAGCCGGGTGGCACTCTCTACATCTCGGCCTATGTCACTCTGATCGCTGAGCGCTTACACATCCAGATCATCGGCGACGAGGAGTGCCGGAGCTCCCGATCTCTCTCTCTCTCTCAGTTCACCACCTATAAGTTCATCGAGTCAGCAGCAGGACGCGATGGGCGAGGTGCTTGGGCTTGGCGCATGCCTGACCAGCATACCCGATACATCATGCCATTCCCGGTCACTCTCTCCTTCACTGACCGGAGCACTTGGTTTTTCCGCCGTCCGCCCCGCGTGCAGCCTGCCCCTGAGGTCCCACCCCCACCTCCACCTCCTCCACCACCACCGCATGGCGATGAGGACATGCTCGATGCCACCACCTCTCCAGTCCAGGCTCCGTTTGAGCCGATGCATCCTCTCTCTCCTCATGTGCCACCTTTCCCCAGCCAGGCTCCCCCCTTCTTCGCGCAGGTACATCCCTCACCCTTTGGTGCCGGTACCTCTTTCTATGGAGCTGACCCTTCCACGTACCAGACTGGCCCATCCACCTCTGCCTACGCAGCTGGACCCTCCACCTCCTACAGTAGACCTGTGTACCCTCCTCCTCTCTCTGAGCCCACCATCCATGATGTCTACGATCTGATGTACGGCATGCGTCAGGAGCAGGGTGTTGCACTCTATGAGCAGGGTGCTGCCATTCGTCAGCAGGGCGCCGCACTCCATGATCTCACGCAGCGGGTGACTGGGATAGAGCAGCAGTTGAGCGACTGGCTCTGGTACGACCGTTCACACGACTGATCAGGTTCGCTCTCTTTTCCCCGAGCTTCTTTTATCTCTTTTATCTCATAGTCTTGAAGCATTGAGGACAATGCTCAGGCTAAGCTTGGGGGGATTGCATTTGCATTTAGGTCATATTTACTTTATCGTTATTTTTCTTACATTTTTTCGTATTTTCGTGCATTGTTAGGTGAAAATTTGCGTGAATTGCTAGAATTGAGAATAACTTTGAAACAATTTGGTTGTGATTAGGATAGACCTGAGTGAATTGGAACTAACCCATGATTGGTTATTGAACTACTTAGGTTGAGATGTTTTTAATAATGGAAAAGATGAAACAAACTTAGAATTGAATCGAACGAGATTATTCGAAAAAACTGAATTGTGCCTTTAGGAATTGAGATTTTCAAATTAAGAAAGTTTGGAATATCCATTGGTATGAATGAATACCAATGGATGTGTGTATTCATGGTGTGAGCAAACCAAAAAAATAAAAAAAAAAAAAAGAAAAATGAGAAAAAGAAAAAGAGAAAACAAAAGAGAAAAGATGGAGAAAATAAGAGTACTGGCAATAAGCCTCGAATGGGCGCCTTTGAGCTCGTCTCCCAATTAGAAATAAAGAAAGAAAATTTTGCTCATACCAACACACTTCGTTCGCAACTTTCTTACCCTTAAGCTTGATTCAAGCTTGGGGGAGGGCAAATGCAAAGAAAAATCACTTTGAATAAAAGCAATAATTCGGAAAAAGAATGAAATTGATTCGATCAAACCTAGGTAATTAGTCTTTCCATTGTTAGAAGCATCTCAAAATAAGAAGTTCAATTGACTAATTGTTGGAGTGAATCAAGGTTTACAAAGGAATGTTTGAATTACAACCGAATCGATTCTAGAAATTCTTGACTATAGCACACTCACGTAGGTTTTCACATTTAGACTTGTATCTGCATTTAGATTTAGTTGTCCAGCACTTTTACCCGAGTTTGAAACTTTTTGCTTGAGGACAAGCAAAGGTTCAGCTTGGGGGAATTTGATACCTCGCATATTTAGTCTATTTTAGGCCTGTTTTAGTACCAGATTCGTGCCATAATTCACCAGAATCATGTGCATTTCATCGATATATCTTTAGAATTTGGTACTGCTGAGTGTTTGTTTGTTTTCTGCAGGTTTGGAGCAAAACACACGAAGAAATGGCGATTCACATGATGAGGTACGACCCTTACCAGGCTTGGTACGGGTCGGACCATACTTAGCCGTTTTCAGCTCTTCACGCCTGGTACGGCCAGGCCGTACCAAATTGGTACGGGCCGTACATGAAGGCGTCCTGACAGATTCAAATTTGGGCAGAGGCTATTTAAGGCGGGGAACTCTCCAGATTTCGTATCCAATTCATTCCAGATAGATCTGAGAGCTCAGTAGGAGAGAGAAAGAAGGCTAAGGAGCTGAAAGCAAGAAGGAAAGAAGAGGAAGAGGCGAAACTCGACGGATCTAGCTTCCTCCTCCATCTCCCTTCAATCCATGGCTATCTCTCTTCCTCTTATTGTATTTTTAGACATTGCTATGTGCTGTGAGTAGATCATTTTAGTTTCTAGGGTTAGAGATCGAATCTTGATTTGTTTTGACTTTCTTTGACTTTTACTTTGTATGAACTCTTTAGTTTGATTGATTGTGATTTTCATTGTTATATCTTGCTTTGCTTGCTGTGATTGTTGTATGATGTCCCTTTAGGTTTAGATCGAACCTATCAAGGTCATGTGATCATCTCAATCTCTCATCCAATTCAAGTACATAGGGTAGAATAGTTCGAATTGAAGCCGAAAGGTTGAATTCTCCTCTAATCGACAGATTAGAGGGTGCCTTAGACATCTAATCAATCAGCTAGGGTAGATCTGTACCAACATACGATGGTTGAGGTGTAGAAACCCTAAAAGGTTCTCAATTGCATTCCAACCTAGATCTTGATCCAACAAACGACGGTTGAGGGTTAGGAACCTTAGGTATGGTCAATTGAACCTTTCTAAAGAGTTTAGCACAAGGTACCAGCAAGGAAATGCATTTACTCGAACTGGTAGGTTCTGTTCTGGGAAGCCGGTACGGGTCTTACCAGGGTGGTACGGCCTAGCCTTACCAAGTGAGGTACGGCCTAGCCGTACCTACTTAGTACGGGCCGTACCACTAGAGGCAGATCAGAGATGAAGTCTTAAACCCTGGAAACACCTTTTATCCATAATCAAAACACAATTTACATTTGTTCTAAACATTTTGTTACATCTTCTTCAATTGTCTGAACAGTTTGATTTGATACCTTAGGAAATTAAATACCAAACAAAACCTTTTCAACTTCTAGTTTTCAATCAAGTTTAGATAGAACTTAACCGAGTGATTAGCCGTCTCTGAGGATCGATACCCGATTATACTACACGGCAGAGGTTGTGCACTTGCATCCTTTACTCGTGGAGTGTTAACGAGGTTTAAAAGGTACGCTTTCAAGCGTGCCGAAACTTGCGTTGCGCTTTGCTGCGAACACTGTGCTATTTTACTAAAGTAGGCCATCAAGAGCAACTCTGATGTTATTTCCACCTATCTGTAATTGGAAATTTTCATTTGAAAACTTCAAATTTTCTTTGCACTGTGCTATTTTACTATTATATGTAATTTGTTTCCCACCACCATTGCAAATTTCTATGGATTACATGTCAAAATAATGTAGTAATTGTCCCAAACAATATTTAACTCACTGCCCAACATTATTCCTGCTAACTTCGATCAGCATAGGACCTTCTTCATGTGAGGTTGATATTTTCCTCCTTCGCTAGTCTCTGTTTGCAATAAAGAGATTGACGCTTCCCACTAATGGTGTTTTCTTATTATTTGGTTTGGTAAGATTTCTGCAATTTAATCACTGCATTCTTCTTACTCAACTAAGATTTTCATGAAGTTAACATTTCAATTCTTGCTGTGCTTCAGGGATCAACGCTTCTCACTGCTGGTGGTTGCCGACTTTCGTTTAGTAAGACTTTCCCAATTTACACAGTACATTTCTGTTGCTGAACAGCTGAAGTCAGTTTTTGATGAAGTGAATATTTCACTTATTTGCTGCATCTCTTTTCATTTGGTTAATTCCCCCTCTATCTTTTTGCTGAGTAATTCCCATTAAAACCTAAACCCTAAACCCTAAACCATAGGATCAAAACTGTTTGGAATATATGATTTCTACTTAGTAATCCCCTAAACTGTCGTTGGTAGAAACAATAAAGCAATTCCTTCTACCTTCTCTATAATTCATATATATTATTGTGTTATATTCTTCTATAAAAACTGCAACCAAACACATAATAAGAAGAGAAATCAATCAAATTTGACGAGTACAAAATAAACTCATAATGATATTTCAATTTCCAACATATTGTAACACTTAACCACCAACTGTCATAGAAATTTACCAGTTTGTCTTCTATATTTCCCAGGAAAAAATAGATATTGCTGTCAAGCGAAGAGAATTAGGTCTACCAATCCGTACATTGCGGCTGACAATATCATTCTTCCTCATGCAACTGACAATATCATTCTTTCTCATGCAACTGCAGTTGACATTTACAAAAGATCTTATCAGGTAATTTGCTAATGATTTGGATGTTCTGCACTGAAAAGTGTGTAGTTGAGGGAAATTTTTTAAAATACATATCAAATAATGTACTGTTATGTACAATAGTACAGAGTTCAAAATTTGTAAATAAAATACCATGTACCAAACATGCATTACACTTTTAAGAATTCCAATTCTGACTCCAGTTCTTGTACCTTCAAATAGAAATTTTTGTTGTTTTATCTTTGCTCTTCTTACAAGGCAAAGAAAAGTGGTACTATTGGAATAGTAATTGCTGTCAAATGGTATGAGTCACTTAAGGAACACAATAGCCAATACTTTGGCAACTAAACAGGCATTTCGATTTTGGTCAGCACTGATATGGTTATCACTTTTGAGATAATATTCATTTGGTGTTGTTGAAGATATTGTTCACTTTACATCACTACTGTAAACAAACCACCATATATCATCATTAAATTTTGTCAGGCTAAACAAGACTAAATTGCGTTGCAGTTGAAGCTAAATGTAAACTTGATTGAGGCAAAATCATATAGCTTAGGTTAAGTATGGCCAGGGGCGGAACTAGAAAATTTGAATAGAGGGGGACTAAACTATAAAATGCATAATGTCAAAAGGCAAAAATAATGTGGTCACTACCAATTGAACCCATGACCTCACAAACATCAAATGAAACTCTACCCACTAGGCTACAAGCACCCATTTGTCATTTTATGAGGGGGGGCTAAACTATATACAAACTTAAAAAAAAAAAAAAAATTCAATTAAATTTTAATATACATTATTAAGATTTTTAAAATCATGGGGGCGGCTTACCACCCCCTGACATTCACAGATCTGCCCCTGAGTATAAGATAGATAAGGTCAGACTTAGTCATACACTTCAATGTCATAATAAGCTTTCTTGACAGTTATAGTACTATATTTTCATTTAGCTTCTGCAAAATTATAATTTTATTCTCATTTTTCAAATGTGAAGGTTCCTAGATCGAATATTCTTCGGAGATTATCCTTCAGAATTGCGCCAGATCTTAAGCCCAACTTTACCGCCATTCACATCAGAAGAGGAAAATTTCTCCAAAGCCAAATTAGCATTTATTGGCTTCAATCAGTATACAACCACCTATGCAAATTTTTTTTATTTATTCTTCATGCCCAATAGACAGTTATGACGGAAATGCCCTTGTAAGCACAACTGGAGAGCACAACGGACAGTTCATTGGAACACCAGTATAAGAACAAAAAAATTCGAAGTAAGATTTTTTTC
Organism: Carex myosuroides; assembly: GCA_028015225.1. NCBI lineage: Eukaryota > Viridiplantae > Streptophyta > Magnoliopsida > Poales > Cyperaceae > Carex > Carex myosuroides. The sequence continues at coordinate 908,969 of CM051471.1, forward strand.
CTTCGTCCAATTTTACAATTTATAAGAGATGAAAATTAATTTCCATTAATTTTGCAGACGGGACTGCTGAATTATTTTTCGCTACCATGGGGCATTGGTGATGCACATGAAGGAAAAATACAACAACAACCCGATGTACATAGTCGAAAATGGTAAATTTTCATATTGCAAAAACGAATACGGTTAGATAAGTGTGATCAGTTGATAGTAAACTATCAAATTGAGCATTTTTTACTATGTGATGATGTTTTTAACTTGGAGTGTACGACTGGGAAGTTGATCTTTCATTTTATTTAATTTTCCTTTTGAGATGATGGTTATATTATGGATGTTGGATCAGTAGTTCTATGTTTTTTTTAGGTAATGATTAGAAAATGGATGTTGGATCAGTTGGAGTAGTGTTTTGGTATGTATCAAGTGTTGGCAATTATTAATAGTTCTCTTCTCTGTCAGCAAGGAGAATTAGGAAAACCTTTTTATTTATGATAATGTAAAAGAACTATACCCAGTAGAAAATAATTAAGTAACTTAATGAATGATCAGAATCCCAATTTGAAAGAAGTAGAGCTAATAGAAAATAATCAAGCCATTGCAGTATGGGACAAGAATATATACCTCCATGACCGAATATACAACAAGATTTATTCCCATGTATAAAAGTCACTATGTCCATGTTTACTTCCACAATGCAGTTGTCCAAAAAAATATATGCCGAACAAGCAAACCAAAAAGACTACCCACAAAAAATCAGAATTCACATCACCTCAGGTTACCTGACTCTCAAAACAAATTATGATCGGATGGCTCTTTTAACATGGCATGAATCTCAAAACAGACCCCCTATAGTCTCCATAAGCACCGGATTGAATTTGGTCCAGATAAAATTAATATGGACCGTCCGTTTCAATTTGCATGAGTCAGGCTACCTGGGAGGATACGGATCCCAAAAACCAACAAACAACAAAAACAAGCCGCAACAAGGTTACTGGTTGTTCCACAAAGTTTAGTGGTCAACTCAATAAAATAGTATACATGACATTTTTACACACGTGTATCATGTATGTTATAATCATTATTATTACTACTATAATAATTTTTTATTCACAATGATATAATCTAATTCTCTTTAATTTGATTGTGATTTTTTTTATCAATTCATTTACTATTATATTAACTTTTAGTATTTTTTCTGACACTTTTAACAACTTAATAATAATATACTTATTAATTTGAAACTTCTATCAAATTAAATGAGACTAACTTGAGTTGTAAACTTAAATTTGAAGTTCATGCCAAACATTTATAACTCAAAACCAAACATGAGCATACCCTTTCTTTCATGCTTCTCTTTTTATCTACTTTCATTAGTATAATACAAAATTCTAAATAGTGATTATAGCACTATAGCTTTTAAGATCCCTAGCTCTTGAATCTAACATTTGTTTTTATTAGGGCAAAATATAAGAAATATCTTGTGAAAGAACTAAAATGTATTTTCTTTTCAAAGCGTTCTAAAATTCACTAGTAAAAAATCCATTTCATTTGATTTTCACTTTTCACTTTTCACCATTCCCACTTTTTCCTTTTTCTGTTATTTCTTTATTCAACAAATTAAACTCTATTTGCGATATATCTCCAGTTTTTAGTTCAGAGGTATTCTAATTCTACTCATTTCCAAAATCAAAAGATGAAAATACTTAAACACCTTATTTGGATGGAGAGTAGAGGAAGGAAGGAGAGGTGAAGAATATAAGAGAATGAAATAGAATATAAAGAAAGATTAACATATTTAACCTCTTCGTATTTGGATGATTAAGAGCATCTATATTCTAGCAATTCAAATGAGTTTTTAAATAACTGTTAACCTCTTTTTAGAAATTAAGGTCTCTAAAATTTCTAACTCTCACATTCCTGAAATTAATTTTAGAGTTTCTATTAAACCACGTCAGCAACAAATTAAAAAACAGAAATAATTTGAGCCAATTATTTAGTCAGCATAGAGTTTATAACAGTTTCTTAATAAGAAATTTTACTGTATAGTTTCTAAATATAAGAAACTCTCCCACATCTCTGAAACTGAATTAGAAACTGTCACATCAGATTAGAAACTCTAATAGTATCAGGAATGTAAATGTTCTAATGAGAGAAAATAAATTTAACTTTCCTTTCCGTCTTATTTCTTGTTTGGTTGATTAAAATTTAAAAGGTTAATGAGAAATTCAATAGTTGTTGTAAGTTTGTGACAAAAAATTTGTATGAGAAATATATAGGTAAGATATAGGGTTGAGCATTTGTGCTATTTTTTAAAAAAAATATTTGCAATAAAGTTTCTTTCCATCAATTATATTCCAAATCGGGAAGGAAACCGATTCTATTGATTACAATGATACAAGGTTAAACCTTTCACCTCCTGTACCCTTCACCTCCGACATAATTTTATCAACCAAACACGATTCAACAGAAAGTTTTCTTTTTCTTTCCATTCTCTCCCTTCCTCTACTCTCCATCCAAACAAGGTGTTAAGTAAAACACACAAGTTCCAACACACTTAACTATGGTATTAAGTTCTTACAGTAAATATATATGTCATATGAGATATATCATCAGATAAGAATAAGATTCTATATGGAATATTACATAGTGTCTTTGTGCAATTTTCAAATTTCAGAAAATACATTTTTTACCAACAAAAACTACTACTATTTGTATGTAATAATACGAAAAGAAAACATGGTTTTCTAAATCTTTTGGAATCCTAAATTTCATCAACTATTTAAGGATCTATCAAATACAAAAACCACCTGTACATTAGGAACATTTGTGATACCACTTCACAGTTTACACTCTTTATCATTACTACATCCTTCCTGTTCATAAAAAAAGAAAAAGAAAAAAAGAAAACAGATTAGAAGCTGAGGTTGTGTAATTCAGGTTAGGTAACCTCAGTTGCATGCGAGTATGTAATTTCCATTGTCATAACAAAATAAAAAATCATTTTCAGTCAATATGAATTAGAAAGCTCAATAAATTAGCTGCAATCACTAATCTAGCAAAGAGAGAGTCAAATAACTTTACCGCAATTTTTCTTCTATTTTCTAGAACTACTGCTAATGGAGGTCGACCTGCAAGAAAAGATAGTTATTTTTTATTTTTACTTCTTGCTTATAGTATTGTGCCTATTTGAGGATATAATTTTTGAATTTCTGCTCTTAAAAAGACTATTATTAGCTCAGTTCACATATTGTATCTGTGGATGAATTTAAATTTTAATGGCATATACTTAGCCTTTTTTTTTTAAAACTTAAGAATCCCTTGTATACAATAGAGAAATATCCAACCTGTAATTTGCAACCGGTACTTAGCCCATACTCCATATATTGCATTTGCTATGACAGCCACCTTTTAACAAAAAGAATAATAAAAATGTAAGAAGAACAAAAGTAATAGTTAGAACAAATTGCTAAAAGATACTAAGAAATGGCTATAAACTGCAAAATACATTGTGATTGACAAGTTCAACTTAAGAAATGCATCTCTAAGAAAACTGATAATATGAGAAAAAAAGGTAAATAAATAACCAGATATTAATTGCACGATACTGCAGTACTGGTCCTAAGTATAATAAAAGACTTACTGGTTCAAATTTTGTAATGGCATAGACCCATCCAAGCCCAACTGCCTCATAGAGCTTTCTAAATGCCTATTTTTAAATTTTAGCAAATTAAAGCTCTTCTTATTCTTGAATGAAAAGAATTAATTCCTATATGATTTATATAAATTTGACTATAGAAAGAGTTCAAAATGCATACTTCGACATCAGTAACAACAGTGCCATCCGACATAATTGCATGAATCCTCCCCATAACCTTAAACAAACACAAAAAACAACAAGAAAATATGATTTGACATAGTAAATTTGTCAATGCAAAAAAAACAATAGTTGATAGATAAAAGGGGAATAGATTAAATGACTCACAGTTTCATATTCAAGGCCTTGATTTTCCTGAGGAGAATAATCTTTTGAGCTTATATCTACAAATTTTATTGCTCCAAATGATTTGTCCTTCTCCTTTAGCATATTCACCTACCAAATTAAGAAAAATCAAGATTGGTATTCAAATAACAACAAATTATGCTAAATGGTAGTTGCCACTATTTTCTTGTTTATTTATGTTGAGAAATACTTGAATTGTAACCTTGTGCTGTTCTTTTCTTCCAATCATTTTTAAATAATTAGCTTGTACATATTTTGTCTCTGAAATTAATGATGCAACATTTTGGAATACAAAATAAGGATATATATATATAGAGAGAGAGAGAGACCTCACGCATGCAAAGGGGGCAATCGCCATCATAAAGCATTTTTACTTTCCATGAACTATTGTCCTTTAATTCTGTAGCAATTGGATCTTTTACGCTTAAGTGAACTTTGCACTTGAAATCTGAAGCAAATGTAAATTACACATTAGATTCAGAGGAGGAAAATTTAACAGTGAAAATAAAAAAAAATTGGAAACAATTGGAGGTTTTGTGTTTGTTTTGGATTAAGAATGCATTTCTGACAGGAAGGTTCTTAATCTAGAAACTCTGATATGTATTGGTCTATGAGACTATGACTGTTTTATACCAGTTGATACCTACCAGTAGAGGAATACATTTCACACAAGATCCTCACAATTTCTACCAGTAAACTAACATTTAACAAATTTGAAGGTAGCAATGCCAAATTCGGGTAATTGGGAGGTAGATTGTGCAAAACTAGCACAAAAGATGGATATTCTGGTATCAGACTGCATGTTATGTTAGGATTGCGATTGAATGAATCAGATATGAATGTAAAAGAAAATTGAAAAAAAGGTAAGAATTGATTTATACCAAAGCGAGAATAGTTAGGAAGGAATTGTCGTTGTTTAATAGTAGATAATTGAGACGAAGCAGAAGAAATCGAATGGCGGAGGTGGGTGTACCGTGGAAGTATGGAACCTATTCGCGCCATGGATGCCATCTCGCTACCTCCTCACCGCTGTGTGCATTCAAAAGAAAGAAATATGAGGTGCGTGCTCTCTCCATTTGCCAGGAACGGGACATATCCTTTTATGGTACGTGGATGCACTGGAGAGCATTAATGGATGGGTGGATGGGAGGGAAACACGGAGGCTAGGCCGAGTCAGAATCCCCTAAAGTAACTCAATCTTTGAGTTTGCATCCCTACCGTCCCGAGGAAGAATACACAGAACGGGGTCCTTTAATATTCGTGCCAAATACAGATTGGACGGTCCGGATCCAAACTCAAAGATTGGGTTACCACTTACTAGGCTCATCGCTGTTGGGTGCAATTGCAAATTGGTGTCAATGTCATGTCAGAGTACGGTTTTAAATATGTTGGCACGAATCTTAAAGTAAATCTCTTTGGACAAAATCCAATTCCACAAAATGCCATAAAAACGGTGATAGGAATAGGATACATTCAAACTTGAAACGGGGGATATATATGCCTATAGAATATGGCATGCATGCATGCATGGATAGGAACTGTAATTAGTTTGTCAGCGTTCCTAAGCTAGACTATATATATATGAGGAATTCATTTAATCAAATTAGGCAAATTCTTCTATGCACCTAAGGACCTATTTGTAAAATGAACATATTTTCATTTTCAAAGTTCAAACAGTCGATCCGACCGTTCAACATTATCTCCATATTAAAATGTACTTGGAGTTCAAATTTTACATTTTTTTGAATTTTTTTACTATTTATTAAGATGGGTACAAATTTCAATGGTCTGAATTTGACTAGTTTTGTAAAATACTTAATAAATAGTAAACAAATTCAAAAAAATGTAAAATTTGAACTCCAAGTACATTTTAATATGGAGATAATGTTGAACGGTCGGATCGACTGTTTGAATTTTGAAAATGAAAATATGTTCATTTTACAAATAGATTTTTAGGTGCATAGAAGCATCCCTCACAAAATAAATATATAAAAGTACCCCTGGCGATTAAAAGCCCTTGCAAACAAGTCCTTGCCCCGTATAATTTTACCTTAAACCCTACAAAACCTCATAGCCACAAATCCAGTCCCTCTAAAAATTATAAATAAGACCCTGAATCCAAAAATCTTTACAAATCAGTCATTTTGGCTCATAACTTTCTCGTTTCAAACCCGAATTAACTCACACCAATAATCAAACTCAAAACCAAATCCAAGTCAAAGAAGCACAACCTCAAGTCATAAGTCAATAGTTTAATTATAATGTTCGTGTATTAATGCTAGCCCATCGCCTACTCAAATTCAAATATATTACTTATTTATATATGTATTTGTTTGCACACCCCAACCATAATAATTGGTCAATTAGTCATCACCACGTGCTTAATTTACGATAATTCATTAACAAGAAATTAAGGTGAAATAAATACAAGCTTGCTACACCCACGTTAGTGGAAAATCGTCTATCAGGAACGGAATGGGGGCGATATTGACCCAGACGATACTGGTAGTACCACTAATCCGGATCGGTCAAGGAGCCGATACAAATTCAACAATTAGAAACGGTCGTTTAGTATTAGCCGATACTAATGTTGTTAATCAGGAACGGTCGTTGTTATTAGCCGATACTAATAGTGAGAATCAGGAACGGCCTTTAAGAACAACCGATACTGATTTTAATCATCAGGAACGGTCTTTTAATAAACAACTGTTCCTGTTTCCTTTTCTTTTCTTTTTTAGCAAAATGTAGGTATTAACATATTACAGTGCATCACTAATTCAAATATCACATTTAGATAATAGAAATTTTACATATTAATTCCACATTAATTAATATAACATTCACATCATTCAAATTTTACTAAATAACACAATAGTAATACCACATTATATATTCAAATATCACATTTTCATAATACAAATTACATGAGCCCAAATATCTAGATTGAGATCACCATCTGTAATCATGCAAACCAGTACCCAGCTAATAAAAAATACATAGGTTCCAATAAAAAAAAAGTTCCTTCTTGTCAAGTCAAGTCAAGAGTAAATACCAAATACTGGACTAGCTTGTCAAACTGCTTATAGAGAACAGGCAACACATCCATGTTTAACTCTTGGATAAGTCTACCACTCTCTATAAGGCCATCCACTTCGTCAAATATAACCTTGATAACCCTGCAAAACAAAGGTAAAAAAATTTGCATATCTGATACCCAAGGTTATATGAGTACACACACATGTTAGCCTAGTTTATTGAAGTTATCTCTAAGTTCAGTACTTACTAATACATGCAGCATCATTCAGGTCAACTGGGATTAGAAGAATTAAGTTCCTTGAGTGAAACTAGAGCTGGTAAAGTTTAATGCTCATCATCAGATTGGACTAAAATCCCACCGGACCCAACCTAAACAACTGCACACCGAGCCCAATGCATAACCTAACTTGGTTCTCCAATTGAAAAAATTACTATATATGAATACATATCATAACCTCTTATCATATATATATATATATATATATATATATATATATATAGAGGAGGGATCAAGTTACAACAAAGTTACAACAACCATTTTTTTTCATTTTTAAAGTCCAAATCGTCGATCCAATTCAAACTGTTCAACATGATCTCCACAATAAAATGTGCTTGGATCAAATTTTACATTTTTTTGAATTTTTTTTACTATTTATTAAGTATTTTAGTCATATTCAGACCATTGAATTTTGTACCCATCTTAATAAATAGTAAAAAAATTCAAAAAAATGTCAAATTTGATCTGCAAGTACATTTTATTTAGATAATCATGTTGAACAGTTTGGATCGATGATTTGGACTTTGAAAATGAAAAAAATGGTTGTTGTAACTTTGTTGTAACTCAAATTTGTTGTAACTCGATCCCTCCTCATATATATATTCATATATGTTAGCTAGTTTTTGCAATTCTACGTACCAGTTGCCAATTAAGGACACACATAAATTTGATTGGTCTTTCTTTTAATTAGGAGAATGTTATTTAAATGTTTGAGTTAACCAAATTAAGCAATTGAACCGACATCAGATAACAGAAACGGATTAGCATTAAATTAGCAATCAATTTCCCTAACGGAAACGGTCAGCGTTAAATTCGGATGAAATAGTGTGAATGCCTTTCAATTGCCAAAATCTTCCAAACTTTCCTAATATTATTTCATTTGTATATATATGTATATATGTTTTCTTTGTGGAGTGATGCTACGGTGCTATGCATAGCACGGATTGGTCCGTGCTACGGCTCAATATTTGAGTTTTCAAAATTTTAACAGTCGATCCAAACCGTTCAACATGATTATAAAATGAATATGTACATGCAAACCAAATTTTACATTTTTTCGAATTTGTTTACTATTTTTTTAGATAGGTACAAAATCACTGTTTTTGGATGGTCCAGAATTTTCAGATATAGTGATTTTCTACCTATCTAAAAAAATAGTAAACAAATTCGAAAAAATGTAAAATTTGGTTTGTAAGTACATTTTCATTTTATAATCATGTTGAACGGTTCGGATTCAACCGTTAGAATTTTGAAAACTCAAATATTGAGCCGTAGCACGGACCAAACCGTGCTATGCATAGTACCGTAGCCTCACTCTTCTTTGTGATAGCTAGGTTTGGATAGCATATATGATATATATATTAGATGAAAAATTGTTATAAAAGTATACTTTTAGAAGTTCTTACTGGCTTTTAATTACCAACAATAAATGATATCACTCTGGTTCTTTTTCTGAATTATCAAAGTTTTTATTTTAGAATAAATTATTTTCTAATGATGTAATAAGGCACCCAAAATTCTTTTGATTGCTAATAAGAACTTCCTCTGGGGTGTTTTTCTCTGCATATTTTTTTTATTTAATCGGAATCTCAACAGAAATTTTGGCCTTAACCGCTTAATGCCCCTATTACCGAGTGGTCGATCAGTTACAGACAGTTTAGTGTTATATTTGGTGTAGCTATATATATATATATGAGGAGGGATCCACTTGTAACATTTGTAAGTTACAACATCTTACAACAATTCAGTTTTACAATTTTAAAAGTCCAAACAGTCAATCCAAACCATTCAACATGATATCTATATTAAAATGTGCTTGGATATAAAATTTTACATTTTTTTGAATTTTTTTACTATTTATTAAGTATTTTACAAAACTGTTGTTTTTCAGTGGTCCAGAATTGTCTAAAAATAACAGTTTTGTAAAATACTTAATAAATAGTAAAAAAAATTCAAAAAAATATAAAAAAATTTCTCCAAGCATATTTTAATATAGATATCATGTTGAACGGTTTGGATCGACTATTTGGACTTTTAAAATTACAAAACCGAATTGTTGTAAGATGTTGTGACTTACAAATGTTGTAAGTGGATCCCTCCTCTACATATATATATATACACACACACACACACACACATATATACATATACATATATACATATATACACACACACACACACACACACACACACACACATATATATAGATATATACATATATACATATATACATATATACATATATACATATATACATATGCATATACATATACATATATACATATATACACATACATACATATACATACATATATACATATATACATATATACACATACATATACATACATACATGCATACATATACATACATACATGCATATATACATATACATACATACATGCATACATACACATATACATATACATATACATATATACATATATTACATATACATATATACATATATATATACACATATACATATATACATACATATATATATATATATACACACACATATACATATATATATACTACGGTGCTTTGCAAAGTAAACAGCTCTCTTTACTGTTTTTTACTGTTCACCGTTGGATCAGCGATTTTCAAAGTGGCTTAATAAATAGTAAAAAAATTCCAAAAAATATAAAATTTGGTCTCCAAGCACATTTCAATATTTAGAACATATTGAACGGTTCGAATCGGTTGTTTGAGTTTTGCAAATTGAAAAAGTGGCCCGAAGTAAAGAGGGCTGTTTACTTTGCAAAGCACCGTAGCCTTACTCTATATATATATATATATAGTGCTTGGCTATTCTACTTATATAAGCATATGATGGCATATGCTTATAAGTCATTTTTTCGTTTTCAAAATCCAAAAAGTCAATTTGAACCGTTAGATGTGATCTCTATATTGAAATGTGCTTGGAGACCAAATTTCACATTTTTCTGAATTTTTTTACTATTTATTAAGCCACTTTGAAAATCGCTAATCCAACGGTGGCTTAACAAAACTGTAAAATCAGAAGCCACCGTTGAATCAGCGATTTTCAAAGTGGCTTAATAAATAGTAAAAAAATTCAGAAAAATGTGAAATTTGGTCTCCAAGCACATTTCAATATAGATATCACATCTAACGGTTCAAATCGACTTTTTGGATTTTGAAAACGAAAAAATAACTTATAAGCATATGCCATCATATGCTTATATAAGTAGAATAACCAACCTCTATATATATATATATATATATATATATATAGAGAGAGAGAGAGAGAGAGAGTGGCTAAGGTCAAAGTGGTATGACCAAGGCCTTGGTGCTATCAATTAGTTTTTGCAATTTTAAAGTTCAAATAATCGATTCAAACCGTTAGATGTTCAATCTATATTAAAATATGCTTGGAGACCAAATTTTACATTTTTTGAAATTTTTTTACTATTTTTTAAGCCACTTTGAAAATGGCAGATCCGGGTGAACAGTAAAAACAGTGCAACCAAATTCTGGACCATGTGATCAGCAATTTTCAAAGTGACTTAAAATATAGTAAAAAAATTCCAAAAAATGTAAAATTTGGTCTCCAAGCAGATTTTAATATAGAGATCACATCTAACGGTTTAGATCGACCGTTTGAACTTTGAAAATCCAAAAACGACTTGGTAGCACCAAAGACCTTGGTCATACCACTTTGATCTTAGCCACTCTCTCTCTCTCTATATATATATATATAAAGAATCTGGCTAATATGCTACGCGTAGCATAGAGTCTCTCCGTGCTACGGCTCAATTTTTGAGTTTTCAAAATCCTAATGGTCGATCCGAACCGTTCAACATGATCTCCATATGAATATGTACTTGCAAACCAAATTTTACATTTTTTAGAATTTTTTTTACTATTTATTAAGTCACTTTGAAAATTGTTGATCCAATGGTCCAGAAGATTTTACTATTTATTAAGTACATATTCATATGGAGATCATGTTGAACAGTTCGGATCGACCGTTAGGATTTTGAAAACTCAAAAAGTGAACCGTAGCACGGAGGGCTCTATGCTACGCGTAGCACCGTAGCACTGTCCTATATCTATATATATATATATATATATATATATATATATATATATATATATATATATATATATATATATATTGTGGACTGTATATTCTTGAGTTGATAATATGCATCTCATTTGTATATGTAATTTTTTTTTTTGTTTTCTTCTGAAATCATGGAAGTTTCCATGTTTATCGATCTTGACTAGACAATACAAATACAATGTGCGTTCTCTCAATGACTACTTTCGTACTAAGAGCATCTACATCCCTGAAACTATCAGAGTTTCTAATCTGATGTGGCAGTTTCTAAACCAGTTTCAGGGATGTAGACCAGTTTCTTATTTAGCAACTGTGCTCAAAAATTTCTTAATAAGAAATCGTTTACAAACTGTGAGTTGGCAAAATGATTGGCCGGTGTTCGCTTAATTTTTTTCTTTATTTTATTTTATTGCTGATGTGTCATTTTAGAAACTCTTAAATTAGTTTCAGGGATGTGAACCCTTAGAAACTCCATAGCCTATAATTTCTGAAAATTAGTTAGTAGTTACTTAGAAACTCTAAGAGTTTTAGGGATGTAGATGCTCTAAGCTATATATACTTAATTTACTGGTTTAATCTATATATTGTTATTCAGAATTAAACTGACGCGTTAATTATCTCCATTCCATTATTAAGCACGTTGATGTCCTGATCCGCCAACGGCTACGATTGAAAGATGAAATTTCGGATTTAATATCAGCCCTTCAATCACATAATCTGTCATCTTTTGATTAAATGCATATCTTTTATGTGTAGAAGTTTATATTTAGTTAAAAGAAGACTCGCCACACATACAGCCACACTATATGTCACAATTAAATTTAAAACAATTCAATTTTCAATGATATTTATCTACAAGAAATATATTTCCTTATTTCCCCTACACTCAATTATTCAAACAATATAAATGTGATTCCTTATTCTCCTTGTTCAATTAAGCATAATGGAAATCAATATTTTTTCCCATAAATGGACCAATGAAATCAGACAAAAATATAAAATTGGCAAAATTGGATAGAATATTTTGTGTGAACTTATTGATCGAATATACAGTAGTTTTCAATACAACAGAATCAATACAAATTACTTATTTTGTCCCGCTAGAATTACTATTTTTCCAAATAAGGAGTAAAATAAATCAAAAAGGAAAATTTTCTGACGCAAGATTTCAGAAGCACGTACATCTGTTGCTTTTGCTACTAAAGGAATTACTTTTGGACTTTATTTCATCCATGTGACATGATTTGAAAAATCTCTTATTTTAGGTAAAAAAGAATTGTAGCGCTTGGGATTTAGAACATTTGCTATTTTAATTTGGCGCCATGTGGACTTACTGAATTTGTGAATTTCATTTTCTGTGAATGTTAAAAGAAATTGGCGGTAAAACAAAAAGTAAAAAATTGTTATTTCCATTTTTACTACTTTCTTGCATTGGAACACAAAATAATTTTGTTTTTATCTTAGATTAATTTTGATTGTTGCTTATGCCTTAGACGATAATCACCTATTTTTAAATTAGCTTAGCTTTGTTCCATGTCGAGACATCATACAGGAAAGAAAGTTCAAAAAAGCATAACTGATGGAAATGAGGATTCTTATGCAACCACTCCAAGAACATCATGTTTTTTTTAAATATATATTTTTGTTTGCCAATCACTAATCGATATACATTTCTCAAGGAAGCAAACTTATATTATTATTTTATATAACATAACAGAAATAAGCCTGGATGGAAAGAGAAGGTACAACAAGAGGGCATATCAAGAAATGAGTCGGGAAAATAAGAAACTCTTCTAATGAAAAATCGTGCAAATAAGCAACTCAAAACAGGAGAAAGTAGCAATAATCCAATAGCAAATGCTCTTGCTAGGTCAAATGTTTTATTAGTTTCAGAGACTCCATTGCAAATAGATTTAGCTTCATCAACTCCTCATGATGCTACTGAGTCATTGCCGGTAATATAAATTTTAAGACAAATTTTTATCAAAAAATAATTTTGTATGTACATTTTAGAATTTAGAATAGTAGTTACAGCAAATTAGCTTTTATGTTGGATTTTCTTTTAGGTGTACGAACAAGTCGTAAGAGGATTTATAACAATGCTAACGCTCAGCCACCTGTGACCACACAAAATGACATTGACAGAGAATTTGAGACCTTTACAGAAGGTAATATTTCCCTAGAAAATATATATGTTATGATAGAAATAATTTTAAATATTCAAATACATGCTTACTGAGGAAGAACTCATCTTAAAAAATAGATGAAATCAACATCTTGGATGGGCGTCAAGCAACTGTTGCACCCATCTTCACTACTCAATTTGAAGGTACAATTTTAGTATCTCATCGATTGCAATCGTTTATGCTTAACAACACCTTTTTATTTGTCTTCACCATTTTTAAAATTTTAGGTTTAAAATTCCCTTGAAAATTGAGAACAACTCTATTTGCAATATCAAGAAGCAGAGTGGAATTTGATCATATGGGATGAAGCATCAATGGCAAAGCGACAAGCAATTGAAGCACTTGATAGAACAATGCAAGATATAATTGAAGAAAATTTATCCTTCGGCGGGAAGATCATGCTTTTCGGAGGTGACTTCAGACAGGTAATTAATTAGTTGTTTTATATATTTCATTTATTGTTAAAATTCGTAGCTTTTTGAAAAAAAAAATATATCTCATGCACATAATTTTATAATTATTAGGTGCTCCCAGTTGTTAGGCGTGGTACTAGAGCACAAATTGTTGATTTCAGTCTACGGATGTCTCTTCTTTGATCATCAATAAAAAAAAATACAATTAACCCGAAACATGAGAGCTTTGTTAGATCCATATTTTTCTGAATATTTACTCAGAGTTGGTGATGGAACAGAAGAATCATTGGAGGGGGACTTGATCTGTATTCCTGAAGAATTGGTTATTCCATACACTATAGAAGGGATTCTAAACAGCGGTTAATAGAATCTATTTTTCCCTCTCTCCATCTCAACGGTGGTTCGTCGGAGTATATTATTTCTAGGGCCATACTATCAACAAGAAATGAATATGTTGATGAATTGAATCAACAAATGATTGAGATGTTTTCAGGTGATGAGATGATCTACTACAGTTTCGACAAAGCAGAAGATGATCTACTTTTTATTTTTTTTTAATTTTCAGAAATGTTGGACTACATCGAAGAGGATCACACTGGCAATGATACTTCAAGACTTTTTTTTAATGTTATATTTGATCCATTTTTTTCATTTATTGTTGTTTCTTTTACTGTTATTTATTATTTATTTCTCCGTTTTTTTTCATGTGTGTTTTTTATTTTCATTTATATATTTTTTCTTAATTATGGGTGAGATGTCAATAAAAAAATCTCTTCATATTTTTCTTATAATGTCCCCGTTGCAACGCACGGGCACGATACTAGTTTAATTATGATCGATTATACGTAAACTCAACAGAAAATTAAGCCAAAACAAAAAAGTGTCACATATCTTATTTTGTAAGGATGGCGCTGGGATTTAGTTTTGTCAAGAGGGCTTATCTGTAAAAGGGGTATTTTATTTATTTGGGCCTGTAAAGATCCGCGCTTGGGCCGCTGGGATCTTAGATTTGGGCTCAAGGATTTGGGCAGGCGCAGATCGGAGTGTCATTTCTTTTTGGGTTGCTGACAAGTGGACCATATCTCGTCAGTGACCGTTATTGATTTGAATTTTACCAAGAGTCCGTTCATCAAGGTTGATTTAGGATTGGATATGTCACTAGAGAAGAAACTGCCAACAAGGTTCTATCTTGATTTTTAAACTTGTCTCTAAATTTCATAGCACTATGTTTTTTTTCTACTACAACTTGTCAGTTTGAATCTTCTATCTTTGATTCTACACTTGAGGTTATATGGCTATATATATTATTGAGTCCGACTAGTATGACATCAATGTTATATTTGCATTCTTTAAAAAGTGATTGAAAATAATAAAAAAAAAAAGTTAGACCTCATACTCAAATAAATTAAACCACCTTGAGAGGTAGGTTAGTTTAGGCCAATTTAGGCTAGCCAAAAGGTTGGTTTATTCGATCTTAGTTCGGCTCAATTAAATCACGTTTGACGGAATAGCTAAGACCTAAAGACCTATTCCACTGTTTAGTCCACGATCAAACATCACCCTAAAGACTAACCGAAATTTGAAAGTAAAATGGATAAATTTGATCATTTTTACTGCATCAATGATGAAATTAATTAAACATTTAACGTGATAATTGAGTTGAAAATAAATATATGAAAGCATGCTCCTGAATGTGGGTCCCACAACAATGATGTTTACTTTAATATTTAAATTATAAATATGTATAAATTAAAGGTGAAACAATGAAATTGAATGATCAAATTGAAAAATTATAAAAAACTTAAAATTTATAATTTGAACATATAAATTTGTACTTCTTAATTTTATAATTAAGTATTCACTTTGCAATGTAATTTGTATAAAAAATAATAAAAGACAAATTAGGAAATGTGAGAACTGAATAATTAATATTTTCTATTACATAAATGAATAATTATAAATATTGCAAAAAAGTAAATTATAAAAAAAAATGTAACATCTCTCCTTGTACGTAGTCATGGCACATATTTAAGGACAAGGATATTTTGTCAATAAATTTGGAAAAATAATATTTTGTTTGTTGTTTTAAAAAAATAGAATATTTTATAAAATTTCCCACTCATAAATTATTCATTAGTTATATTAATAGATTGTATCGCCGTGAAAGTCTTTTTTTCTATATAAAAGAGTTGTTTACATATATGATGTAATGTTTCTTTGTATTTTAAAAAATATTGTATCATTGTATCTATATTAGTATGATACTTATCCGTATAGCAAAACTTGAAACATGCAATTCACACAGTCTTGAATTGTCACACACAAATAATGTTGAAAATAAGCATTATATAATAAGTCATGCAAATTTGCTTAGCAAGGAGTATTGTTGTGTACAAAGTGTGAAAATCATATACATAGCATGTTCGATCTATTTTTATAAATGGAGTTTTATCTCCCTACAAAAAATAATGAAACATATTCATAATTGAAAAATCTAGAACTATATAAAACTAGCTAGCGTTTTATTATTTTGAATTGAAAACGTATATGATTATTTTAAAAAATATTATTCCAAATATAATGAGATAATGGAGGACACTAAAATAATGAAGCATATTTGATCTATTTTTATAAATAGAGTTTTAGCTCTCTACAAAAATAATGAAGCATATTTTTATAAATAGAGTTTTATCTCTTTTAATAACAGCTCTTTCTTTTACAGTAAGGGTTATGCTTTGGTAGAGAAAAAGTAATGAAACTCGTTGTTTTCAATGATCTATAATTTTTTCACTGTTTATTAAAATTAGCGATTTTAAAACTGCCTTAATAAATAGTAAAGAAATTTCAAAAAATGTAAAATTTGGTCTCGAAACACATTTTAATATATAGATCAGATCTAACGTTTAAATCGACCGTTTGAACTTTGAAAATTAGAAAACCAATTAATTGCACCACAGCTCTAGAACAAACGTTTTGATATTAGCCAACCTCTCTCTCTCTCTGTATATATATATATATATAACTAATTAGTGTCAATGTTCTTTTAAGTTAATTAATGTTTAAATACTACGTACTTTATACTTAAGTAGTCTAACTAAACTAATTAACTTTTAAATTATCAGGTGGCTACATGTTTTATGTTAGGATTGATCACAGGTGGTGTGGTTGTCCAGATGTTGAAGATGAGAGCAGCATACACTGCGCAATTTGTAGATATTGGAACAAATTTACTATCGACTTTGATTTTGATTATCTGTCTTTTGTGGATAAAGAGTTGGGAATACACAACAGCAGAGACTTATTCCGCTTTTCTAGCCGCTGTTTGTCTCGTGCCTAATTTGAAAACTTGTCAGCGACAAATAATGGTATTACTTTCTTTAATTAAAAAAAAGAAATTGATAATTGATTAAAATATAAAGAATTTTGAATTTGTATTTTCTTTCATTATTAATTTATTATTCTTAATTGCAGGTCCTGACAATAATTGCAATCATAGCCCGTGGTTTATACTGCGTGTTGTTGTGCTACCGTTCAACTACAGCAGGACGAGCCGCAACGTCATGGGAACCAGTTTGGCAAGAGATAAAGACATGACCTTCAAATGTCCGAAACTTACAGTATTTGTGTATGGTTGTTCTCGAGTACATTTGGGGTCAATTGATTAGGGGGATCAAATACGTGTGTTTGGAATTGATTAGGCCTGGAATCAAATACGTGTGTTTGGAATATATTGGGCCAGGGTTCAAATACCTGTGGTCTAAATTGATTTGGCCGGGAATTGATTTGGCCTGGAATCAAATACCTGGATTTGGAAGTGGATGAAGGCAGAAGTAGATGGAGAGACATAGAATTAACTCCCGTCAGAGTTAGGCAGCCACAAGGGGAAGGATCTATTTGAGAAGTGAAGGATCAACTTGGTGTTTTTTTTTTTTTTCTCCAAACGTTGAAGGATTGATTTACTGCATATAAAGCTTTGGAACCAATTTGATTTCTTTGAAAGGTTAAGGAACCAATTTAGTTTTTCTAAGAAAGTTTGGGATAAAATCTGAATTATCCCTTCTAATATTCATCTAACTTGTTTTTTGCCTTTGCGTTTTACAAACATTTAGACGCCATCTAATTGGGCCTTTCGCTAGCTAGGCTGATAAACTCTCACAAACATTTACGTTTTTTTTTTTTTCTCCTTCCCAAACTTGATTGAGGGCACAATTTAATTAAGCACATATATAGATTGTATTTCCACAATGCCAGCAAATAAAAAATTGGAGCCCCAACAGATACTAACCATTTAATTAACATTTCCATTTGATGAGAACAGCATTCATAGCAGCAGATCAGTAATAGTTTTCTTTTCAAGGTAAGAAAAGCAACAAATTAGTAATAGTTATGTCTTCAAAGGTGATTAATAAACCAAAAATGCAATACTAAAAGCATTCGTAGAAGCAGATCAGGCCATTTCCATTTGATGTACCTCAATAACAGGGACACCCTTTTACAATCTTCATTACATTATGCCTCAACAATAGTATGTACCCACAGTGCCGGACAAGCATTTATTTTGGTAAACAACACCAGCAAGCAAGCTATCATTTTGCAATTAATGCTTGGTCTCTGTTTGACCCGGAAAAAGTTGCTATTTAAAATCTAACATAGCAAGTAGCAATTTTGGGCAATTAAAATGCCAAGGCAGACTCAAGTCTTTCAAAACAAATTGGTATGGCATATTAAAATTCATGATAGCATTCTACATATAAAGTTACGAATTTTGATGTGCGATTTGACCAAAGTCAGCAGGGGATAAATTCCCTATGAATAAAACAGTGATTGGATAACGTGCTGTGTATAAATCCCTGTGGTACTTAGCAAAACTCCTATTTAAGTGGTAACTGGGTACAAGTTGGGCTTGTTAAACAAATCTCAGCAACATAAGGCCCACAAGTCAGTGTCACAGCATCACTTTCACTGGTTGGCTGAGATCAATGGACGTGGTCTACACGAATACAAGTTCATAGACCGAATGGTCAGTTGTGTGGTGCACAATACACCCAGCCTAGCCGAACTAAGCTCCTGAGATTAAAACTCGGCGCGGGGCGCAAATGACCCCTTCACCCTGCGTGCTCTCGGTCCCTTGTACACCGCATTAGAACCCTTACATGGTCCGTCAATACCGAGAGTAAGCAAGATAAATGAAAGAAATAAGAGAAAGGCACAGTGGCCGGCTCAAGGAGACTGACAAGTGGGCCCAGTGCCCTGACACCTTCTTCTTCCCTTCTTCACCCTGAGCTCGATTTTGAGCTCCAAATCTGACCAAAATAGAAGGAAATTGGAATGAAGCTCATATAAACTTGAAAGAGCTACTTTCCCTCTCCTCTCTGCCCAAGCCTTGAGGGTTATCTCTCTCTCTCTAACAAGAATTTCTGCCGAGAAGGTTGGATGAGCGAAAATGAGAACTCGAGTTTTGATGAAAATTGAGCTCTGATATTAAAAGGAGATCTCTTCAAGCATTAAACGACACTAAATGGAGTGTCAGTTTGATAAAACATGTAATGTAATAAGCCGCATGAAAAGCTACAATTTCAGTGCACAAATCGCCGGATTGTGCTTCTACAGCTGTCACTATGACAATTGGTCCCCTGGACACGTGTTTAGAGGTCCAGGATGATGCCAAAATAGGAGAATCTTCTTCTGGAACCTGGGAGCATGCATTACCTCCTTCCTCTTCTACATATCAGAATATCAAGGGCTGTGATGCTTTATGTTGTCTCCAATGCAATCCAAAGGATGATATGCATCCAACACAAGATCAATGACATGTTAAAATCCAATTGGGTGATCCCCTGCCTTGATGGCATATAACATGAAGATGAAGCACTCGAGGCATTTGATCAAACACCTACGGCTAAGATGAGACCACCTCAGATGCATGCCTAAACCCTAAACCATGCTTTGCCTATATAAAGGCACTCATAGCCCATGCCAGAAGACAACCACTAGATACAACAACACCACCAGATAACCCGAGATATACACAAATTCCTAGAGCTCTCTCCTCTCTCCATAGTTTAGCTAGCTAGAAAAGGAAAGAAAAAGAAGAGACTTGTTCTTCTCAACAGTAAAAAGATTAGGTAATTAATACCTAAATCATGTAGGCTCTAAGGAGCCAAGCAATGTTTATCTTAATGAAATAAAATTCTTTGAAATTCATGCATTTCTTCTTTTATTTTGTTTTTCGGGTTTGTTCTTAATTCCTTTGCTTTCTCCCATTATTTGTTTGGAGCTTCAAAAATCAATGAAATGAGAAGACTATGTGACATCTTAGCTTGTCTCATAACAAGCTAAGCATGTTTAGTCTAATGATCAACAAAAAAAATATATATACTTTTTACCTTTATTGTCTCAATAAAAATGTTAAATGAAAAAAAAAAAGAGGGAGTTTGTTGATTTCTTTAGTTAATAAGATCTGACCTCATTTGAATATTATCAATATTTTAGCATATAACAAAAAAAAAGATATTTAAATAAAAAGTTGCAAGCTTTTTTCTTAACATTTCCTTCCTTTTTATCAACTCTTTTTAATTCTTTTAAAGTAATTAAGTAGCAAAAATATGAGAGTTGAGCTAGCTAGCTTCCTCTCATATTGGAGCTATTTGGTTATTTTAATGAAGAATTAAAAAGGGAATTAAAAGTGACAACAAGAAAAATACACACAAAGGGGTTGAAAAGGTTAAGCTAGCTAGCTTCCTCTCAATCTTTATTAAATGATCCAAGGGCCCATGATCATGTATAAAGATTAAATCTTTCATGCAAGTGTACTAGATTACACCTTGTAGAGGATTAAATCGATATATGTGAATGTGGTGAAAGATAGAGGATGTAGATGCAAATAGACAGCAAACATAAGTGCATTATGTCATTTGTATTCTCTTCCCATGATATCTTAATGATTTTGCCCTATAATCAAGTGAAAAGACCATATGATGCATAATTTTGATAAAACTAGGGGCTTACCCGCAAATTTACAGACTCTGACAATTTGTGATATGTTAAAATGTTGAAAGATGAATTTTTGGAGCTTTGATCTTCCATTCTTTCTTTTACTGGTACAAGGCAGCGGCTACCAAACCAAGGAAAAGGGTTCTGATTTTAATCAGTCAGTTCAGCATGTGTTAACACCTCTGTACCAGTCTTTGGTACAACACCAAGGTCAAGTCCAGCAGCCAAGCATGGTTTAAAGGCTGCTGGCACAGTGGTATACCCTAACAGACCAGATCTGACCTCTGTCTGCAAACTGAACCGCACAAAGCAAAATGAAAATCAAAATGAAAAACAAATTACACAGTCAGATAAAGGACTCCAAAACACACAAAGTGGACACAAATCTCATATTAATTGAATTTTATTTCGATTTTATATGAATTTTTGAAGTTCAGATTCAGAAAATAATAAAACAGCATTTGAATGACCAAAGGACCTCTGCTGGTAAATTGCACAATAAATATTGATTAAAGGACCAAATTGAAAAATGGACATCATAGTCATGTACAAGACTTCAAAATACCCAAATTGAGCTCCTTTGACTTTCCAATCATGCCTTTAAATCTTTGTACCACTTGTTGGTACCAACTGGTACAGAACCGAGAAGCTCAACATATGGGTGTGCCCAAGTCTCTTCGAACATACAATTAAAAACCATAATAAACCTCTCTATGCTCAAGCAACACTAATTGACTGATTAATTCAAGAAAATAATGAAAGGAATGATGAAGTCGGTGTAAATTGTCAGCCGGTACAAAAAAAATCCAAACCCGGTCATGCTTAGCTACCTCCGGCGATCGACGGTCGCCGACGACACGTTCAATAAATTCACAGTGCCCAGGCGACCCCAATGATGTTTCTCTTCAGCCTTGCCGTGGCCGGAGTCTCACCAGAGCTATATCAGAGTCTAAACCCCGAAATCCGATACCCATTCTAGTTCATACCCGATATCTATTCTGGTTCATATCCGGTGACACGAAATTTGAAGCAATATGAGCTATTGGATCTTGGCGCCAAGTCAAGCTTTAAACCAAGAATCCAAATCTTAAGATCGGAAGAAATCCGAAGGTCTAAAATCAAGCACAATGGTCGAACGGCCCGCTGCCTAGAAGGCCCCACATGTCGGATTAAATAAATAATCTTCCCTAGTGAATCTCAAAGCTTGGCACCAATCTCAAAGCCTACGGTGAAACCCAATGTCCAACACAAATCCTGAAGCCCAAATCACTCATCTTAAAGCCCAGATACACGAATCTCAGAGCTCAGATATAAATAAAATTATTAACACAAAACCCCTTTACAAATAAACCCTTCTGATTAAATTTAGTTCACAGCGCAGTCCTTGCAGAGATTACAACAAGGTCCTTAACAGCTTAAAATCATTTGCAAACAAGCCCCTAAAGAATCAAGTTTCACATAAAACCCTATATAAAGCCCAAATTAAAATTCACACCCTTTCAGCCTTATAAATGTCTCCCTGGAAAATATAAAAATGTTCACAAATAAGCCGTTCTCAGTCCTTTTCAAGCATAACTTCTTCATCCTAAGTCCAAATTGACTCAAACCACCTCCAAATGAACCCAAATTGAATTCTTCATGTTTCTAAAGCAAAATTAAACATGTTCAAGCATCAGCCAAATCCTGAAATGACCAAAATACCCTTTTCTTCAAAATTAAATGATTTCATTAACAAAAATGTAAATAGACATGCCATAAATTAAATACAAATAAATATTGTACATATATTATTCAAATGTTCAAATTCCCACTTCTGAAATGCAATGAACATTATTTTAATGTAAAAGTCACATACGTACACATGTCCAAACATATAGAAAGTCAAATCAAAACCAAAGTCAATACATGAGTCCCCCTTTTTAACCCCTTTATTCAATTCACTTAAATATGCACAAATCCCGGAATGGACGAGGTTTTCAGTATGGCTTGGAAGGGTCATCTGATGTAATTAACAGCGGGGGCTCGCACCCGCTGGGAGTTAAACGTCCCCACAATCAATAAACTCTCTCGATAGACTGATTATGAACCGTAGGTCTGTCGAGGGTGAACCGAAGGAATTGTAGAAAGAAATAGATGTTTCAATTTCGATGTTCTCCCCCATGTCTTAAAAATGAGAGAGCATTGAACCCTGAGGCATTTTAACACATGCACACACCTTCCACCGCTGTGCAACTTTCTGCGCCCTACAGTCTCATTAAACCTGCAACAACTAATTCAACCAATCTTCCCCACAAAAACACTATGGTTTAGTGCTTATTTTCAAATTTGCCCATACTAATGCCCATTGAGTACAAATAGCACCAGCAATTCAACATTATCAACTGTATTGAGATTGTCTGGGGTGGAGGAGAAGAGCACGAGAGAGAGAGAGGTCCAACTCCAAGGAGAAGAGAGTCTGCTGAGAGGGAGAAGAAACCCAAACCCTACTAAAAGCAATCACCTCTGCTTTTTTGAGTTTTCCATTCCGTCTGCTTCTTAGATCAAGCACGGATCTCAATGCGCATCGGATGATTTTCAATTTAGTATAACCAAGTGTTATGTGTCAATGTTAGTACATTTTGTGAAAATGTATTATTACTTATTAGTGAATGAAAAGTGAAGAGAAGAGAAGAAACCATTATTAATTAATAAATATAAAAAAATGAATAATTTGGAGAGGCAAGTCAAAATTGATGATTTACAAATTAAAATTAATATTTTGAAGGTTTGTTGATCATCAGCTTCATCCACATTTTGTTGTTGTTGTTGTGGCCCTTCAAAACAGAAAAATTATATCAATTAGTTATATATATCGATCTGCACTTAATCTAATTACACCATTTTATAGTAACACATCTTGACACCATATGTTTATAAGTCATCTTTGCGATTTCAAAATCCAAACAGTCGCTCTTAAAAAATCACAGTTACATTCTTCTTGGAATGAGAATAGTAATCAAATACAGTGTGATGGAATCTGTACAATGTTTAGAGAAAATTTGCACACAAAAAAGAGGGCAAAATGTTACCACTTGTAAGGCGTGGATTAGTGTGCTAATGGGAGGAAAGTTGACCTCCGCTCTTCTGGCAATCTATAATTTTGATCAGGTGTTACTGTCCATAGCATATTAAAATGTATCTACATGTTCTTATCAAAAAGAATATTACTAACCAAAATTTTGTTTGACTTGAAAGAAAAAGTGTGGCAAAACAAGATTGCAATTCCAGCAGGTCTAGACTGGACACGATCTTCCAGGTACGGCAGCATACTAACCAGTAAATTGGTAACAAGGTTTGGTAATTATGCTAATAAAATCCAGCTAACTACATTCAGCCTTAATACACACAATAGCCCAAGAAAAACAGAAAAGAAGATAACATCTGAGATTCCGCCATTGACTGCACCATATGACACATTACAGTTTGATCCAACAAAACCAAGCTTAGGCAGTCCATGTGTGACATCAAGAGAATTCTATTTTCCTAAAATAAAATATAAATAATTGGAGAAATGAGATTAAACTGAAATGACCTCATCAACTTTGATGTATCCAAGTGGCAACTGGGGGTCGCATTCGTCAATCATCAAGTTAAGAAATTTATCCAAATCATCATTTTTACTGTTAGTGTATGCCCATCCCCACTCCCTTGCTAACTCCAACATTTCACCTACTTTTTCTGCACGTTGATTAATTGTAAGTAAATGAAATTATTCTCCATGCAAAGAACTGCCAAAACAACACCAATAAGATACCTTACCAGAAAGGTGTCTTGGTATGTTCCAGTGGGTATAGAGACACCACCAGCTTTGTAACCGACAAAGAATATAAACAGAGGCAAAAACAATTACTTGTAATTTCTAAAACAATTGGTATCATTTAACAAAATAAATTGCAGATTCACAATTAAAGAAAAAAATAGGGTTACCTTAGCCGCAAATGCCCAATAGCAATTAGCAAAATCCAATTCATTACCTAAGCACAAATACACAATAGCAATTATCAAATCACTTTAAAAATAGAAATAGAAAAGAAAGAAGTCAATGCTGACCTGTCTTCAAATGTTAGGTCCCATTGCAGTCTGAATCATAAACCAAAATAACTACAACAAAATTGAAGCATCATTAGCAAGAATTCCAGAAAATCGCTTTCCTTTACACAATTTGACAATTAAAGCAAGTTAAGGGATTTACTGACACTCTATCTTTTACAAACTCTGAACCAGTAACAAACTTTTTAAGTGAAAAGGTTGAAGGGCCCAATTGTAACATTCATCCTCCCCTTTTGACAACTCCCTTTCCTATTACCAGTAGGTGCGAACCAGCCCCCGCTCCATCATTTGAGCCTGATTTTTACCAGTAATTCTTGATATAGCCTGCTTGTTACTGTTTGGACCTGATCACCCCCCCTGCACCTCAAATTTTGAGGTGTCAATCTTCTCAGCTATACCCGTAGTTTGCATGAACATTGCACTTGGCACCCCATTGAAAACCTAAGAACCTAAATTGTTGTTCAATATGCAAATCTGGACATCAAATTAGCAACAAAGCCTTCCGAATCTTTGCCCAAAAAAAAAAAAAACCTTTAGAATTAGGAGCTTGAATTAACGAGTTCCAAGCACCAAGAACACTAGTGAATTGCCCAATTCACATAAATTGCAAACAAACTATAATTTGAATACCCTAATTTTGAACAAGAAATTTAGCCGTATTATTAAACATAAAATTAAGCCAAAAAGCCAAATTTATCTCGGAACCCAAAGAAGTGAGGAAAACATCAACCTGTACACGGAAATCAGAGAAAAATCGAACCTAATTTATCTCGGAACCGCGAAATAAAGGAGAAATCACAATCAAAGCGGAGAGCATCTACCTTGTGAAGAACGAAATTCAATGGAGAATTCAGCACTTAAAACCCTAAATCCCGGAGGTCAGGAAAAACAAGCAGTGCGCCTCTGACTTCTTCGAATTGTTTGCACAGCTTCCTCGAGAGTTGCAGCGAGAGAGACAGAGAGAGAGGGAGTGAGGGGAAGGGTGGCGCGCCTCTAGGAAGAGAGGCGGCGCGACGGAGAGGGAAGAGATTGCGAGTTCGCGACCGGGTGAAACCCTGAGGCGTGAGAGAGGGGTTCAGTCGGGCAGCGACGGAGTGAGCGCAGTGAGCGGAGAAGGGTTTGGCAGAGCAAATGAGGTAGAAAGAAAACTAAGGTAGCGGAGGCGGAGACGGGGTTTGGCGGAGAGTGAATTGAAATTGAGAAGAGGAAAATGAAATTTTGAATTTAGAAGGGTTTGGCGGCTGATCGAAGGAGATAAACCCGCTAACGAAAATTTTCAGACAAATGAAAACACTGACGGTTCTTAATGTTTAGAAAAATAGTCAGTAAAAAAACACAATATCCACGGCTCAGAAAAAAACAGTCAGTACAGTGTATCAATACTGAGGGTTTCGAAATAAAAACAGTCAGTATATGATCTTCACACTGACGATTACTAATTGAAAACAGTCAGTGTAGTATATCAACACTGACGGTTCTGAAATAAAAACAGTCAGCAAAGATACAAACACTGACGGTTATGGAATAAAAACAGTCAGTGAATCAAAATTACAAAAAAAAAATGATAATAAAACCAACATAAAAGGAAGTTCGGAATCGGACAGTTCATTTTCATGTGGAAAATCAACAGTCGATCTGTAGTAAAATCACTCCAAATCAATTTTAAAATGATCAAGGGAGAACATTGAACGTAACCAACATAAAAGTTCGTAAGTTTTATTATGTATGAGCTTTGATCCAACACGAAGTGTTGTATGGCCATACGATGCTTCAATTTTCAGTCAACTAGATGGATTGGTAAATAAAAACAAATTTTGATCAAACTTGGATGCAAGACAATAAATGCAGTGCTCTTTAATTTAAACGATTTCGATCGACCCACGGACTACATATTCTCGTGCGTCTTCATTAACTCACGAAGCAAGAGTTTATGTTTCATGTTCATACATAGAAGATGTGAGTCATATATGCAACATGCATGTAATGCTATATAATTTAATTGTCAAAATCAATTAATTAAGCAATAAACATGTTATAACATTAATTATTGCATAAATATTACTAATATAATTTTCATTACAAAATATTTTCTAAAATGAAAGTCAAAATTTAATGTTAATTGCCTAAATTTCACTAATTAGTAAATTACTAATCATACTTATTAAATATAATATGTTCATTCTAATAAATAAGCATTGCAATTTTTCGATAAAACAATTAATTAGTAATTTACGTTGTATTAGGTTTTCCATTCCATCATTAACAAACTTATTGCATCTACACCGAACATCTTACCATATATAATTTCAATCCTATTTTGAATTACAACGATATAATACTTATTGCATCTATAAATTAAATTTAAACAAATAAACTTAATTATTAAATATCTTACAAAATATACACAATGCATAAATTTTTATTCTAAAATAGTTATACATCTCTAACAATTTATTTTTAAATATACAAGTGAAATTAATTTTCACTTTCCTCTCAAGACTAACATGAAATCTACTACAATTTAAATTTACAAAATTCTAAGTTTCTAATTATCATATTTTTATTTTTATTTTGTTTAACATAAATTAAATTATCATATCATTTATTTATGTACGTACTTCCTTAACAACTAATCAAAGTTTAACAATATATTATAAATTTTGAAAGTCTTAATTGTATTGTATAATATCCACAAATTACTTAATTGGATTCCCTTCTTGCATTATCTTGTAATATTAAATTCATATTGGTAAAAACTTGAAAGATTTGAAGTTTTAACTTGATTTTATTAAATAAATTAATGTATTACATGTGTTCAATGAAATGTTCAAACCATAATCAGCTTTTTTTAATTATTATATTTGAAAAAAAACAAGTAATGAAAAAATGTAAAATAGAATGGAAAATGAAACAAACAAAAATATGTAATGCTATATAATTTAATGTGTTAAAATCATTTAATTAAGCAATAAACATGCTATAAAATTAAATATTGCATAAATATCACTAATAAAATTGTCATTACAATTTGGTTGCTGAAATGCGAAAAATGCAAAAAAAAAACAAACAGATTAATAGCTGGAGTTGGGTACCTTCACTGACTGTTCAATTGAAAAAACAATCAGTGTAGAGTACCTACACTGACGGTTTTAAAAAACAGTCAGTGAAGAGTACCTACACTGACGATTTTAAAAACCCGTAAGTGTAAGTATCCAATACTGACAGTTTCTAAAAGTCTAGAAATCGTCAGTATTGGGTACCTACACTGACGGTTGTTTAAAACCGTCGGTGTAGGTCCTCTTCACTGACGTTCCTAAAAAACAGTCAGTGAAGAGCACTGATCACTCAAAAGAGAGCAATGTTTCTTTTAATATTTATAAAGTCGGAAATGCTATCGGTTCGGACTGCAAGCGCACAATCCTATCGAGTAGTATATACGAGGTCGATCCACAGGGAATATTGGTTCAGTGCTTCGAGCGATCGAATCACAACCTTTCGAAAGGCTAGACGAAATCTGAAAATTGAGAGATGTTTGTTGATCAATGTAAATTAGGAAATAATTAAAAGTAATTAAAATAAAGATAGAGATGAGAATTCCTAGAGTTTCGGCACACCATTACTACTCAATCCGCCTTGCCAATATATTCTTGTTGCGTCTGATTTCCTGTTGTTGTTTAATGAAAGATAACCACATAGGTCACTGCGATTTATGTTACGCAAGAATGACAGATCTTTCATCGAGATTCTACATAGGACACTGCGAGTTTCCTTACGCAAATGACTGATCTCTAAAAACTCCAAATTACTACACAGATCACTGCGATTTTCCTTACGCAAGTGATAGAATTTGGTACGCGTTTTGTTGGTCTGGTTTATGGTTTCCCCGCTAAGATTTTCTTCACATAAACCTAATAAATCTCAACGAGGCTAATTCATACAAATAGTTTCTCTTACCATTAAAGTACTGTCACTACCCTAACGGACTCAAACTAGATCATTGAAGTTAGATGAAGAGATAATAAATCACAAAAGTATTTTGATACAACAACAAGAAACCATAATCAACAGAAATATATATATCAAAACATCAAGAGTAACAAGGTTTACTGCCTAGCCATAAGAAAATAAACTTAGCCGCGGAACGACATTGTTACAAGCACTCCTCTATTTTCTCTTTAATCAAATCTAACCCTAATTACAAAGATAATTTATTCTTCTGCCCAGGGGCCTTATATAGGAGTGGAGGGACGTCTGGAGGTTGAGTGGAGGCTAAGAAACCGATCTGGAAACAGCTGTCGGCAGTTATTCCCCAAGAGGCGCCTTCAGATGCGGACCGTATCAAGGTGATACGGTCCGTATTAAGACCTTGACGGTTAGGGTTTAATGCTTCCAGCGCTATCTTTTGGTCTGTATTAGGCCTGGTCCATATTAGGCAATACAGACCGTAATAGAGACTTAGTCGATGAGCGTCGCTAATCCGATTGACCTGATTCTAGCTCCATTTGGTGTAAAATAGTCCCAAAACCTGTTTTCTGCAATAAAAAATAAAGAAGGGTGACAGTAGCCTTTTTCTCTAATTAATTAAACATAAGTGTGAGAAAATATGTAAAACCTAAGCCAAAACCCTACGTAAATCATCGTTATTTTGACTCTGATCAAGCACCTACACTGACGGTTCGGAAAACCGTTAGGGTTGGGTATATCCACACTGACAGTTTCTTAAAACCGTCAGTGTAGGTGCTCTTCACTGACGGTTTTTCGAAACCGTCAGTGTAGGTAGCCAACACTGACGGTTCGAATAAAACCGTTAGTGTAGGTGCTCTTCACTGGCGGTTTTGTAAAACCGTTAGTGTAGTAACTCTACACTGACTGTTATTTAATTGAACCGTCAGTGAAGGACATGAGCAACACTGATGCTTCCACTAATTAAACGTCAGTGTTGGTAAGCTGCTCAACACCGATTGTTTAGATAACAGAACCGACGGTGATTGAGGGTCAGTGAAGGGTTTTTTTGTACTAGTGACATAAAAAAAAAAAAGTAAAAAATTTAGATGTGGGCTCTCCTTCAAGGAACACCTGCCATGAACCTGTATAGCCGCCTTTTATATATACTAAATATAACATGCGCAATCCAAAAATACAAATTAATTAACGACTATGATTAGACTGAAAAAATTAGATATACAGAAATTAATTAACCGCATTGAGGCACATATGCATGCATTGTAATTAAAGAAAGCGACTAAAATTAGATTGGTAAATATAGTTAAAAATCACATTTAAAAGGCCTGAACCAAGATCACATCTTCTCATCTCCGAGATTAATTAAGGATCATTTCGGTTTGTTAATTTTGTTTTCATCATAGGTACGTAGCTAGATTTCATACCATGCATGTTGCTGTTCTCTTTCCATCAATTAATTAGCAAAAGGGTAATATATAATTAATATATACAACCATACATATCATGCATTGTTCTATATCTATATTTATACGGATTTTTTTTTGTAGGTTTATGGATCTCGAAGCTAACACAAAGCCAACCAATGAAATTCAAAAAGACTACCCAGACTTATTGTCCAGACAACCAAGTATAGGTACACTTTAACCAGTTTTGCTTTGCTTATAATTACTCTATTTTAATGGCAATTTTCAATTGCAAAAGAATTTTATAATCTTCATTTTACAATTTAGCTAGAGGTCCTATATATTACTAGGTAGAAGAATCAATATATATAAAATGTTGTGACTGTACATATAGAGGAGGGATCCAATTACATCATTTTATGGTAACACGGTATATGTTTATAAGTCATTTTTGTGATTTCATAGTCTCAACAGTCGATCCGAACCATTCAACATGATCTCCATATTAAAATGTGCTTGGAGACAAAATTTTACATTTTTTGGAATTAGTTATTATTTATTTAGAATTTTTTGTAAAAATGTTGTTTTTCAATGGTCCAGAATTGTCTAAAATCCATCTTAATAAATACTAAAAAATTCCAAAAATTAAAAATTTGCTCTCCAAGCACATTTTAATATGGAGATCATGTTGAACGGTTCAGATCGACTGTTTGGATTTTCAAAAATGACTTATAAACATATGGTATCAAGATGTATTACTATAAAATGGTGTAATTAGATTAAGTGCAGATCGATATATATAACTAATTGATATAATTTTTCTGTTTTGAAGGGCCACAACAACAACAACAAAATGTGGATGAAGCTGATGATCAACAAACCTTCAAAAAAGAAATTAATGATCAACCACCAATAATTAGTTACAGTATAATATATAGTGCAGATCATGAAGTTCAATTAGCTTATTTAATATCACTCGTCTCTTTCTTCTGCTTCATTTTTTGCCCAGTGATGATATATCATGAATATGATCATTATAAGATAATAATTTGGATGGCTCAAGGTTTGGGATTGTTATCCGTTTGGTTATTGTGGCAGGCGACTCATAAAGACAATGATCCCAATCAAGAGTATCATTACTTTTCTAATTTCGCTTTGACATTCTCATTTATGCTCACCATTTGCTTTTTCCACTTGTTGAACAAAAATATCCCTTTATCCTACTCCGTTATTTCCGGTATTCTTATTCCTATTCCTTTATGGTTCTGCCTTATTCCTGTTGTAATAATAATGTCATCATTGACATGTAACGCATTGGAGATGATTTATTATGACGGATATAATCCTAAAATGTTTGAGGTGATGTATGAGTATAAATTAGCAACGGAAGAAACGAGCTGCGCATGCCTTATTCCACCCGAGAATAAGGTGATGTTTGAGGAGCTCTCAGCTCATGATAGACGTTGTTTCATTATTATTTTTTCCTTTTTTATTTTTACTTACATTTTTTATCTTTAATCTAAAATATATAATAATGCTATCTAGCTATATATATATTGTACAAATCAAATCTCTGCATGTAGGATTTGAATTATGGCTTTAATTAATTAGCAATATTGAGATGGATGTATCTGTTTATTTAATTTACCAATAACTTGTATTAATTCAAAGAAGAAAAAACGAAATAACTAGCGAAGGTG
This sequence comes from Carex myosuroides, assembly GCA_028015225.1. NCBI lineage: Eukaryota > Viridiplantae > Streptophyta > Magnoliopsida > Poales > Cyperaceae > Carex > Carex myosuroides. The sequence goes on from CM051471.1 coordinate 941,110, forward strand.
CATGAAAATTAATTTTAATTTGTAAATCATCAATTTTGACTTGCCTCTCAAAATTATTCATTTTTTTTATATTTATTAATTAATAATGGTTTCTTCTCTTCTCTTTTCATTCACTAATAATACCTTTTCACAAAATGTACTAACATTGACACAGAACACTTGGTTATACTAAATTGAAAATCATCCGATTAATTAAGAAGATGTACATCCAAATCCCTGACAACCTTATCGGACTCTTAATTTCCGAACAAATATATATTGAATTTGGACTTGAACTTGTTTTCTTCAATTTTCATGATCCGATCGAGTCGGCATCCGAATTAATTGAAGTGCGTGGAATGCATTGTGCATGCATATATGAGCCCTGTGTGGAATCATTCTGATCACCCTTGAGCTATCCATACGCACGGAAGCGCCGAGATTCCACGGCTGCATGCGGTCTCCTACATTTGCTCTGAGATTCTGATTCTGTTGAAGAATTAATGAATCCAATTTATCTTTTATGAGCACATCGGAATTAACTAATATAAATCTTATAGACCGGCCAGAAAAGAATAGAATAGTGCATGTGTTCTCTCAATAGCTTCAGATATTTAGGATCTAGTATCTAGATTCTGATTTTGATTCTATTGAAGAATGAGAACCCCAGCCGTTGCACCATGCGGCCGGCTGAGAGGCGGGCCAATGATGGTACCAGCCCCTTCTTGAAATACACTGAGACCAAATTACTACTGATTGCACTATTGATTATAGGTACAGTGACTGAAAATTGTTTAGCATAAAATTTAAAATATTTATATGTATACCAATTTATTTTGTCAAAAATATGTTGGACTGAACTAAAAGTTTAATTATTTGTAATACATTATTATAAAATATTTTATTCAATTATTTTATAAATTGTATCTTTTGTTAATTTAGAAATTTAATAGTTATAAGCAATGTTTTAAATAGCGTTTATAGCGTTATAGCGGGAATGCTACAAAAAAAGCTATAGCGAATAGCATAGCTATAACGGAAGCTATGCTACATAGCGTTTTTTTTTACAAAAATTATATTACATATTTAGGATCTAGTATCTAGATTCTGATTTTGATTCTATTGAAGAATGGTACCAGCCCCTTCTTGAAATACACTGAGACCAACTTACTACTGATTATTGCACTATTGATTATAGGTACAGTGACTGAAAATTGTTTAGCATAAAATTTAAAATATTTATAAGTATACCAATTTATTTTGTCAAAAATATGTTGGACTGAACTAAAAGTTTAATTATTTGTAATACATTATTATAAAATATTTTATTCAATTATTTTATAAATTGTATCTTTTGTTAATTTAGAAATTTAATAGTTATAAGTTCCTTTATGTATAAAATGTTAATAAAAGAAAAATAAAAGAAAAAGAAAAGAAAAATAAAATGTATCTTTTCTATCTTTTGTATCTTTATGTATCTTTTGTATCTTTTGTATCTTTATGTATCTTTTGTATCTTTTGTTAATAAAAGAAAAATAAAATGTTAGGCCTCGTACTCAAATAAATTAAACCACCTTGAGAGGTAGGTTAGTTTAGGCCAATTTAGGCTAGCCAAAAAGTTGGCTTATTCGATCTTAGTTCGGCTCAATTAAATCACGTTTGACGGAATAGCTAAGACCTAAAGCCATTATTCCACTGTTTAGTCCACGATCAAACATCACCCTAAAGACTAACCGAAATTTCAAAGTAAAATGAATAAATTTGATCATTTTTACTGCAATCAACGATGAAATTAAACATTTAACGTGATAATTGAGTTGAAAATAAATATATGGAATCATGCTCCTGAATGTGGGTCCCACAACAATGATGTTTACTTTAATATTTGAATTATAAATATGTATAAATTAAAGGTGAAACAATGAAATTAAATGAAAAATTATAAAAAACTTAAAATTTATAATTTGAACATATAATTTTGTACTTTATAATTAAGTATTAACTTTGCATTGTAATTTGTATAAAAAATAATAAAAGACAAATTAGGAAATGTGAGAACTGAATAATTAATATTTTCTATTACATACATGAATAATTATAAATATTGCAAAAAAGTAAATTATAAAAAAAAAATGTAACATCTCTCCTTGTAGTCATGGACTCATGGCACACATTTAAGGACAAGGATATTTTGTCAATAAATTTGGAAAAATAATATTTTTTTTGTTGTTTTAAAAAATTAGAATATTTTATAAAATTTCCCACTCATAAATTATTCATTAGTTATATTAATAGATTGTATCGCCGCAAAATCTTTTTTTCTATATAAAAGAGTTGTTTACATATATGATGTAATGTTTCTTTGTATTTAAAAAAATATTGCATCATTGTATCTATATTAGTATGATAATTATCCGTATCCGTATAACATAACTTGAAACATGCAATTCACACACAGTCTTGAATTGTCACACACAAATAATGTTGAAAATAAGCATTATATGATAAGTCATGCAAATTTACTTTGCAAGGAGTATTATTGTGTACAAAGTGTGAAAATCATATACATAGCATGTTCGATCTACTTTATAAATAGAGTTTTATCTCCCTACAAAAAATAATGAAACATATTCGTAAATTAAAAATCTAGAGCTATATAAAACTAGCTAGCGTTTTATTATATTGAATTGAAAACGTATGATTATTTTAAAAAAATATTATTCCAAATATAATGAGATAATGGAGGAAACTAAAATAATGAAGCATATTTGATCTATTTTTATAAATAGAGTTTTATCTCCCTACAAAAATAATGAAGCATATTGATCTATTTTTATAAATAGAGTTTTATCTCCCTACAAAAATAATGAAGCATATTCATAAATTAAGAATCTAGAGCTATATAAAACTAGCTAGCGTTGTATTATATTGGAATGAAAACATATCTGATTATTTTAAAAGATATTATTCCAAATATAATGAGATAAAAGACAATAAAACTGAACTTATAATTTATTATATGCTTTTTCACAACGAAGTATATACTTCACAAGGGGCATGTCGTTTTGCAACACACGGGTCAGTAAATTTGTATATATATATATATATATGTTGAATATTTGTTGAATTATAAATGTATATGGATATTTAATGTTCAATATTGAATGTATTGTTTTATGCGTGTTGAATGTTAACTATTGAATATTATTTTTTGTGTAATATTGTATGTTTAATTTTTAACAAATATGCATGTTATTTCATTTATAAATTGAATAATAAAAAAATAACTTATAAATCATACATTGTTTTGATGTTTTTGTTCATGTTAACTTGAAAAGTACAAATTTGAAATATATATGTATTCGTTTATGAATAATTAAAAAGTATTGAATATAATCTAATAATTATTTGTATAAAAAAATGGTGTGTTATTTCAAAATTCACTCCAATAATTAATTATTTGTGTAAATATTATTATAACATCTTAAGGTATAATTGTCAATTTTGATTGTTAAATCACTTAAAATGTCTTTGGAATTAAAAAAAAAACATTTATATTATACATGCATTTTGCAGTAGATGCCGTGCTACACTTATTTTTGACATAAAAATTTATATATTTTCGTAAATTGATCTAATAATTAATAAGTTGCATACATTTTGGATACTGCTGTGGAGCATAATTAAAAGACATCAGTTTTGAATATATCTTTCCCTCGTTATGAATTAAAAAATAAATAAATACTTTTTAGCACTTCTTATAAAATTAAAATTATGCTATACTTATATTATATTAATTATTGAAATGAAGCTATATAATTAATTAATATAAAAATGACTTCACAATGATAGAAAAGAAAGGGAAATAAAATAATAAAAAAAAAAGAAAGGGGTTATTAACAAAAGAAATGGAGTTGTCCAATGGCTTGAGAAAATAGGAGTGAAGGAAAAGGGTTGAGTTATTGAGAAAGGAAGGACCAAAGTGAAACATGGCCCAAGCCAAATTGAGAAAAGGGAAATAGAATGTTTGATCTCGGTACCCCAACCCCATGCACATTTCAGCGATGATCTCGGCTCAGGTGCACCATGTCCGTTCGGGGATTGCAAATCAAAGATAGAAGATTCAAACTGACAAGTTGTAGTAGAAAAAAAAACACAGTGCTATGAAATTTAGAGACAAGTTTAAAAATCAAGATAGAACCTTGTTGGCAGTTTCTTCTCTAGTGACAGATCCAATCCTAAATCAACCTTGATGAACGGACTCTTGATAAAACTCAAATCAATAACGGTCACTGACGAGATATGGTCCACTTGTCAGCAACCCAAAAAGAAATGACACTCCGATCTGCGCCTGCACACTCCTGGAGCCCAAATCTAAGATCCCAGCGGCCCAAGCGCGGATCTTTAAGGCCCAAATAAATAAAATACCCCTTTTACATATAAGCCTTCTTGACAAAACTAAATCCCAGCGCCATCCTTACAAATAAATATATAAAAGTACCCCTGGCGATTAAAAGCCATTGCAAACAAGTCCTTGCCCCGTATAATTTTACCTTAAACCCTACAAAACCTCACAGCCACAAATCCAGTCCCTCTAAAAATTATAAATAAGACCCTGAATCCAAAAATCTTTACAAATCAGTCGTTTTGGCTCATAACTTTCTCGTTTCGAACCCGAATTAACTCAAACCAATAGTCAAACTCAAAACCAAATCCAAGTCAAAGAAGCACAACCTCTAGTCATAAGTCGACAATGGCTGGATCCTTACAACTATATATCCAATTAAGTAGCTTGAATTAATGCCCTCAATAACCAATCCTCAAGTCATAAATCGACAACGGATGACCTCCAGATAACCAATCCTCAAGTTACAAGCCGACAATAGGATAATCCCTTCCTCAAATCTATATATATTCTCCAAATCAATTCCAGTAAAAGATTCACTTAACCTGATTAGGATACTCAATTTCTCTAGTCAATACCGTGTATCATGGCATCTAAAGTCCATACTTAATTTCATTGGTGAAAAGAAATGTCAAAATATGAGACCCTAACCCTAGTATATATTCAGTTCATGTAAAGGCACTAAATCTTGAAATGATAACGGGGGCTTGCACTCGTCAGCAATTAAATGTCCCCATAATCGATAATTTACAAGTTATGAGTAGCTAACACGAAGATTTGGACCGGATCCGATAATTGTGATATATATATATATATATATATATATATATATATATAGAGTGGCTAAGGTCAAAGTGGTATGACCAAGGCCTTGGTGCTACCAATTAGTTTTTGCAATTTTCAAAGTCCAAACGGTCGATCTAAACCGTTAGATGTGATCTCTATATTAAAATCTGCTTGGAGACCAAATTTTACATTTTTTGGAATTTTTTTACTATTTTTTAAGCCACTTTGAAAATGGCAGATCCGGGTGAACAGTAAAAACAGTGCAACCAAATTCTGGACCATGTGATCAGCAATTTTCAAAGTGGCTTAAAAAATAGTAAAAAAATTCCAAAAAATGTAAAATTTGGTCTCCAAGCAGATTTTAATATAGAGATCACATCTAACGGTTTAGATCGACCGTTTGGACTTTGAAAATCCAAAAACGACTTGGTAGCACTAAAGGCCTTGGTCATACCACTTTGATCTTAGCCACTCTCTATATATATATATATAGATTTATGTTCTGAAGTATTAAAATTATGTAGTCAAAAGGAGACTATAATTAGACGGAAAAATTATATAAAAATACATTGATATGCATTGTAAATTAAGCGTAAGAAACGTAGCGAGTAAAATTAGATTGGTAAACATAGTTAAAATTACATTTAAAAAGGCTGAGCCAAAATTAATCACATCTTGTACATTTAATTAAAAAGATGGATGTTGAAGCTAACACGAAGGGAATTAGTAATGAAGCAGCTGGAACTCGTGGAATGAAGTTAGCTTATTTAATATCACTCATCTCTTTTTTCTGCATTATTTTTTGTCCAGTGATGATATATCATGACAGCCACAATCACAACCAGCTGTTGTTCATGTGGATTCCTCAAGCTTTGGGATTGTTATCTGTTTGGCTGTTATGCCAGGCAACTCATGAAGGCGACGATCCCATTCAATATAATTCGTATGTACTTTGGTTCTCTTTCACATTCTTATTGATGATCACCATTTGCTTTTTCTATTTGCTCAACAAAAAGATCTCTTTATCCTACCCTATTATTTCCGCTATTCCTATTCCTTTATGGTGCTACCTTGTTCCCGTTGTAATTTTTGTTTTCGGAATAGCAGCAACTGCACTGTGCATGATTTATTTTGACGGATCACGTCATACAGCTTTCCCTCAGATCAAGCGTTATATCTTGATTTTTATTTTTTTATTTTTTTTTACTTTTGTTTTTATTTTTAATCAAAAATATTGATGCTATATATATATATATAAGCTAGCTAGGGATGGAGACTGCAGAATTTGAATTAAGGCTTTTGCTTGTGGGAAATATATATGTATGTCAATTATGAGATCATGCATATATATATATATCTGTTTACGAATTTTTTATATTATTAATTCACATTCCAGGTGCTTGCTTGCTTTATATATATATATATATATATATATATATATATATATATATATATATATATATATATATATATATATATATATAATTCCCCATAGTTTAATTATAATGTTCGTGTATTAATGCTAGCCCATCGATGTTTTTCCCGTGGCAAAAGTGTATCGATGTTTCATTGCAAAAACATCAGCGACGTACCGATGTTTTTTTAGCACTACCCTGCTTAAATGCCAATGCTAAGTCTAATAAAATATCAGCGACGCACCAATATTTTTTTAGCACTACCCGGCTAATAAAACATCGATGTTTCATTGCAAAAACATCAATGATGCACCGATACATGTAACCGATGTAACACACACATCCAACCAAATGTATTTGTTTGATTTTAGCCAAACCAAGTGCAAACTTCAATCTGAGTTTCCTACGACTTTTTCTTCTAGCCAACTATGCTATGCCCATCCTTAAAAAAATGCTATTAAATGCTAGCTTTGAAAAATGTATTTGTTTGATTTTAACTGTAAATAATTAAATTCTTCTATGCTATGCTTGATTTTAACTGTAAAGAATTAAATGTTAGCTTGATTTTAACTGAAAAATTAAATTCAATCTGAGTTTCCTACTACTTTTTCTTCTAGCTAAATATGCTATGTCTATCCTTTAAAAAAAAAAAAATAAGTACCAGCCAGAAAATGGTCGATATTGTTGCAAAAATAAAAAAATAAATTTTTTTTTGGGTACCGGCTATTTTCCAGCCGGTACTAAATTAAATTGAATACCGGCCAGAAAATGGCCGGTACGGATATTTTTATAACTTTTCAGCGGATCTGGTATATTAATTAATTTGTATTAAACTTTAGATATTAATAAAAATGTCGGTGCATGTTTATCAATCCGATCGGTTCGGTTCACATTGAATTAAATATACAAACTAGAGTTTTATTTGGTTTTTGAAAATCAAATCAAATTAAATCGAAATAAAATAAGATCTGAACTGAACAAACCGAAGTAAATTTCAGTTTGTTCGGTTGAACCGATATATAATATTATAATCATAAAAATTCAATTCACATGCAACCTAGCTCAAAAACACAAATCTCAGCCAAATTTCATTGAGTTTTTTTTCGAAGAAAAATAGGGATCAGGTACCTATTTATATATCGAATGTTATGCTTACAAAATACCAGGTTTTGATATAAACGTGTGACCCTCCCTTACAATTTTGACTGATCACCTTTGAGTCATTTAAACCCAAAAAAACACAACCCAGCAGAAATATTGTAGGAATTAATTAATTAAACCTGAACAAACAAGAGCAAAGAAAAAATAAAAATTAGAGACTAAATGTATGACTAGTGACTCCGCCAGTTTTTCCGTCGAAATATATCCTAACTACTCAGCAAGAATTGCCAATTTAGAATCGATCAAGATTCATGGATTTCCTAAAAAAATAAAGAAATAAAGAAATAAAACCAAGAACCCAAAACCGATCAATTAAGATCCATGGATTACCTCGTCAGAGGTGCGTCGATCATGAACCCGCTGTTTCCGGAGAACTACCCTTCTTTTATCGTTACATGAATCGTGCATGTTTTTGTTAAGTTTCCAAACACTGTTTTTAGTAGAAACCGCGTGTGATTCATTCGCGTCTCTCAACCAACCCCTTTTATATCCAAAATATAGTATCTTGATATATTATTTGTATTATGAACAATGAACTATTGCCAAATTATATTCAAATTATACCGAAGTCATGAACATAAGACATTTTACAAAAATATTATTGAATTTTGAACTTTTACTATGACAACAACTTGACTTTTTTTCTAATGTTCTAAATAAATCACATAATATTTTTAGAAACCAACTAATCACAAAGCATACCAAAAATATAATGTTTCGTGTGAATCATTTCAATGCATGTGCATAATTTTTTTTATGTGAGAGGATTGGAGGGTCAAGCCCTCCAGCACTCTTTTTAAACTCATGTTTAACTTGTCATGTAAAAAATCACCTTATGTTATACCTTAACAATGTATCCTATTTCAAGACTACTAACATTAATGGTGCATTTAACATAACTGGATAAGGAGACTTGCAAAAATGCATGTCTTGGAGATTGCAATTGTAAAGCTGCTCTGTTTCAGTCATCAGATGGCAAGTGTTTTACACTACCAGAGGTTTTTTCCTTTAAGAATCAACCTGATGCAGACTTTTAATTAGTCTTCTATATATATTAAGGTGCAAGCTTCTAGTTCCAAAGTTGGGCTAGGAGTAATAGTTGGTTCCATATTTGGAGCTCTGTTCTTTATGCTCCCCTTAGCTAGTATTTAATTATATAGTGTGTTTAAGAAGACGTGAAGAAGAGCAAGATAAGGATTTCATTGAACAATTACCAGGGATGCCAACCAGGTTCACTTTCGAAGAGCTACGGGCAACCACAGAAAACTTTGTCAAAAATACTCGGAAAAGGTGGATTCGGTATTGTGTTTGAAGGAAGGTTGGGGGATGAGAGAATAGCAGTGAAACGTTTGGATAATTAACGTCGGACATGGAAAGAAGGATTTCTTGGCCGAGGTTGAGACTATTGGTAGTATCCATCACATCAATCTGGTGAGGCTGATCGGTTTTTGTACTGACAACATGTGTAACGGGTCATTGGTTCAGTGGATCTACTGCAGAGAAGGGAGAGTTCCTTTGGATTGGCCCATCAGGTTCAAAATTATAACTGACATAGCTAAGGGTTTATGTTATATATCTTCACGAGGATTGCAGGCAAAAAATTGTGCATTTCGATATAAAGCCAGAAAATATTCTTTTGGATGGAAATTTTCATGCTAAAGTTTCTGACTTTGGGTTATCCAAGCTTATCGATAGGGACATTAATTAGCACAGTAATGACTAAAATGCGGGGCACTCCTAGATATTTAGCACCTGAATGGCTGACAGCAATGGTCACTGCGAAGGATGATGTTTACAGTTTTGGTGTGGTAGTAATATTGGAGATCATGGTTCTGAAACTCGGAATCGGAATCGGAATCGGATACTTCACCGTGGAATCGGAATCGGGTGAATCGGCCGGAATCGGCCGAGTTGACTCGGTAACTCGGATTTTTTTGGCAGAAGCTTGTTTTGTAATAAAAAATCAGAAAAAAATTGGTAAAAAATTAAATTGTCCAGAAATTATGTTAAGATAAAAAATTACACTCATATAATCCTCTAGTATAAAGTAATATAATATTATACAAGCTTTACAAATTCATAATCAGAACACAAATTCTACTGTCAGAAAATATGTCAAGCTAGCTGTATCAGCTCGTCGTCCTTTAATGTAGAAAAAATTATTGTACAAAGATAATTAGTCAAAAATAATAGTAAGACCACATCTTACAAAAAAATAATCTACTGATATAATAAATATAAACTTTGAAAATCAGCCAATTCAAAAATAATGGTAAGCCCACATATTATTAATATTTTTGTTTATTTTAATATTCATTTTTATTAAAAACTAAAATTGTCAATACACTCTTTCTTTAAAATGAAGATCCTTTTATTTCTAATCAATTCGGTAATCAACTAATGATAAAAAGCATGAAGTTATATATGTAGTAAGCTAATTAACTAATGCACATGTTGCATGTGCTTTTTGTAGAGTTTTTTTATTAAATAAAGTCAGTTGTTTAGAATTTTTTATTTTTGGACTAATTGTTTGTTATTATTTTTAAAAATGATATAATAATTTCTAATATAATCATAATATTATAGCTGTGACATATAATTATGCAATATAAAATAATAGTTTTCAACATTTTTTAGGTAGCTACAACGTCCTACTTTCTTAAAATATGTTTATTTATTTGTTGGTGATTACAGTGATGTTGGTGAAGTGCACACCACATTAGTTTTGTTAGAACTTCAGCCCATTTATTAGTTTTACTATTGCTAGCACCCTTTTAAAGTTCGGCCCATTATAAAAAATCTGGTCCATTTTATTGAAAAAAAATAACAACTTTATATCATGGTCCCACAGTTCAGACCTTTCTTCCCCAATTTTTTCATCCCTTTCAATTCTATACGAACTAGTGATGAAAAACTCAATCAAATTAGCAGCGGCTCTAGCTTCTTCTCCAACTCAATCAAATTAGCAGCGGCTCTAGCTTCTTCTCCAAAAAAAAAAACGCTTGACTCGGCTCATTTGCAACTTGAATCGGTCATTTTTGTCTTGAATAGGCTCAACTCGGTGTAAAATCGGTTGACTCGGCGTAAAATCGGTTGACTCGGCCTTAAAATCGGCTAACTCGGCCGAGTCAAGCACTGTTCATCCGAGTTTTGCTGAAAAACTTGCACGGGCGCGAGACTCGGGTGAAAATCGGATCGGTGACGGCCGATACCGAGTTGACTCGGAATCGGCCGATTTTCCAAACCATGATGGAGATTATATCTGGAAGAAGAAACCTTTGATGATTCCCAGATGGAAGAGAATCGCCATCTGATTAAATTGTTAGAAGAAAAATCTAGTTAAGATCAATGGATTATCAGATATTTTGATTGACAAAAATCTTGGTGATGTCGAATTATACAAAAAAGAAATTGTGAATGTGATGGAGCTCGCAATGTGGTGCTTGCAATGGGATAGCGCCCGAAGGCCTTCAATGTTAATAGTGGTTAAGGTTTTAGAGGGAGCGATGGAGGTTGAAACATCATTAGATTATAATTTTGTTTCTTCAATTCCAATGATCTTCATTCTTCACTATCATATGAATTGTCACCTTCATTGTAATCTTCTTCTTCATTTGCAAACAATACTTCTTGTGCTTGACCCAACCCTACTTTCTCATCATTTTCTTTCTACAAAATAAACGACAGTAACGCATGTTACAAAAAGCAAACATAATTGTCATATGCTGAAATTGAAGTTATTTGTTAAATTATTATACCTTTGGACATTTTCTCATGTTGTGGCCATTCTTTATATGACAATAGCTACAAGTTCACATTTTCTTGACATTTTTTTACTTCAATCGGATGTTTAAACTGTTCTGGTCTTCTTTTGCCCTTACAATGAGAGATCGGCGGATCATGAAACTTAGGCGATTGCGATGCTTCACACACAATTAATTCCTTTCTTTGTGTAGGAGTATCTCGAGAAATTCTTTGATTGCTTTCTGTTGCATCACCTACGAGCTCATTGTTGTAAACAATTAAAAATATGGCTAACCTAACAGAGAAGACAGATTGTAAAGAAGAAGAAGAGAAGACAGAGAGAGTTTCTGCAGCAAAATCTTTAATTAACTTGTTACTCTCGTACACCATAAACACACATACAAAAGCTGATTATATAGCCTCACATACACAAAACTGACTACCTAAATTTGGAACTTTTGACTTCCTAAATTAACTAACAGCTCTTCTATTTTAGCTTTTGCTACAAATAAATAATGCTAACTATAGCCCCACTAACATTAAATAACTACCCACTTATATTTCTGCTGCAACAATTCTAAATATAGCTTAAACACGTCTAAAGCATGTCTAATCTAATTTTGACCTTCAACAGTTTGTGTTTCAACACTCCCCCTCAGCGGTAAAACGATTACATCTGGGATACACCTATGTGTTCCCTGTTGAGTTCAAACTTCTCCTTTGTTAGCACCTTCGTAAAGATGTCTGCAAACTGTTCGTCAGTTCGACAAAACTTCAACTGCACTTCTTGTTTCTCGACTGCATCTCTAATGTAGTGATACTTGATGGCGATGTGCTTGGTTCTGTCATGGCTGATTGGATTCTCGCTGATTGCTATGGCAGGTTTGCTGTCACTGTAGATAGTGACTGGTTCCTCCATTTTGCTATTGACATCCTCCAATATTCTTTTGAGCCAAATGGCCTGTGCAACAGCTCTTGCTGCTGCAACATATTCTGCCTCGGCTGATGACAAGGCGACCACCGTCTGTTTCTTGGATGACCAAGAGCAAATACCTGATCCAAGAGAGAACGCATAGCCTGAAGTACTCTTCATGTCGTCTTGGCATCCCGCCCAGTCGCTATCGGTGTAACCAATCAGCTTTGAGTTGTTGACAGGTTTGTACCATATGCCATAAGCAACAGTGCCTTTGATGTACCTTAGAACTCGTTTTGCCGCTGTAAAATGTTTTTGAGTAGGACAGTCCATATACCTTGATAAAAGGCTTGAGCTGAACATGATGTCCGGCCTTGTTGCAGTTAGGTACAATAAACTTCCAACTAAACTGTGAAATTCAGTTGGATCTGCTTTTGCTGAACCATCTTCCTTCTTGAATTTTTCAATTGGAACAAGTGGTGTTGTGACACTCTTGCAATTTTGCAACCTATTCTTTTTCAATATGTTTTCCGCATATTTCTTCTGAGATATGAATATCCCATCTTCAACTTGAACCACTTCTATACCTAAGAAGTATTTCATCAATCCAAGGTCACTCATTTCATAGGTATTCATCATGTCTCCTTTAAACATTTGCATCATTGCTTCACTGTTGCCTGTGTAGATCAAATCATCAACATATAGAGCAACGATTAAAATGTTTGTACCTCTTTTCTTCACATAGAGAGTTGGTTCTGACTTGCTCTTCTCAAACTCGTTTTGCAGAAAATATTTGTCAATTTGACTGTACCACGCTCTTGGAGCCTGTTTCAGTCCATAGAGCGCCTTCTTCAATTTGTAGACTTTGTTATCTCCCCCTTGAGCTAAAAATCCTTCGGGTTGCTCAACAAAAATTTCTTCGTTAAGTTCTCCATTTAAAAAGGCTGATTTGACATCTAGTTGATAGATGTGCCACTTTTGCTGTGCAGCTAGGGCTATGACCGTACGGATTGTTTCTAAACGTACAACTGGTGCGTATGTCTCAAAGTAGTCGATTCCAGGTTTTTGCTTGAACCCCTTTGCAACGAGCCTTGCCTTAAACTTTTGAACTGAACCATCTGGATTCAACTTGGTCTTGTAAATCCATTTAACACCAATTACACTTCTATCAGTTGGTCTATCCACTAACTCCCATGTATTATTTTTCTCAATCATCCCAATTTCTTGCTCCATGGCTTCTCTCCAATTTTCTTGGTGTTTTGCTTGTTCAAACGATTGTGGTTCAACCACTGAGAAATTGCATCTTTCTGTCCTTTCATATATTTCAGCCAAGGTTCTAACTCTAGTTGGAGTAACTGCTAATGTAACATCAGGATGCTGTGAACTGGAGCTAATGGGTTGCGAATTAGAGGCATTTGGTTGCGGGTTGTCTTCAGGTTGTGGGTTGTATTCAGGTTGCGCAGCTGAACTGCTGCTGGGGTCTAGGCTGGGTGTGGTTTGTGGTGGTTCACTTGGAGCTGCTACATTTGGTATGCTTTGGACATCTTGGTTTTGAAGTATGATGATTGGTGTTGGTTGACATGTGGGTAATTGGTTATTTTCCCAATTATAGACTTCTTTCTCATCAAAGATGACATCTCTACTAACAACCAATTTTTTCTTCTCAAGGTTATACAATCTATACCCTTTGGTGCCATCCGAATATCCCATAAAAATACAGCGTTCACTTTTATCATCGAGTTTAGATTTATTTTCCTTTGGTACATGTGCATAGCATACTGAACCGAAAATTTTCAAATGACTAATATTGGGAGTGGTTCCGCTCCATGCTTCAATTGGGGTTTTATTTGGTACAGCTCTTGTGGGACTTCTATTATGGATATAGACAGCCAAAGAGACTGCTTCTGCCCAGAATTTTAATGGTATACCCTTGTCTTTCAGCATGGCTCTTGCCATTTCTACTATGGTACGGTTTTTACGTTCGGCAACACCATTTTGTTGAGGGGTATAGGCAGTTGTGAGTTGTCTCTTAATTCCATGATCTTCACAGAATTTAACAAATTGGTTGGATGTATATTCTCCACCTCTGTCACTTCTTAGCACCTTGATTTTGAAATCACTTTGGTTCTCAACTAGAGCTTTAAACTTTTTGAATACTTCAAGTGCTTGTGACTTTTCTTTGAGAAAATAAACCCAAGTCATTCTTGTAAAATCATCAACAAAGATAAGAAAATACCAGTTTTGTCCTTCTGATGGTGTTTGCATTTTGCCACAGATGTCGGTGTGAATTAACTCTAATGGTGAACTTTCCCTCCATGCACCCCTTTTCGGAAAAGAGTTTCGATGTTGCTTGCCTAGAATGCACCCTTCACAGGTTTGACGGTTTGTGTTGATCTCAGGTAGGCCTTGTACCATCTCTTTTGCTTGCAGCAGTTTGAGTGCACTATAGTTGAGATGACCGAACCGCTTGTGCCACAGAGTTGACTCATCTACAGTTTCGGTTTGAAGAACTAGATGTGGAGTATGCTTTAATTGTAACACGAAGTTTCTGTTGTCTTCCATCACAATATTTGCCAGCACTTGGCCATGCCGATCAATTATCTTGCAGCCATGCTTCTCAAAATGCACTGCATAACCGTTTTGAACCAATTGCCCCACACTGAGAAGATTCTGCTTCAAATCGGGTACTAGTAGCACATCCCTTATCAACCGTGAACCCATCTTAGTGTGTACTGCAATGTTTCCCTTGCCCTTGGCTTGAACCAATGCACCATTTCCCATTCGAACATTTGTTTCAAATGAGGTGTTGATTTCATGGAAGATCTGATGGTTGCCGGTCATATGACTTGTACATCCGCTATCTAGATACCAGATGTCGCCTCTTTCTTCACTTGCAGAGTGACATGCAAAGAAGATGGTTTCTGAATTTTCCCTCTGTTCTGTGAAGTTGACTTGAGCAGGAGGTGGCTGTGCTTGATTTGTGGCTTGGTTGGTTCGTTGAGAATTGTTTGTTCTGCAGAGCCGAGCTATATGGCCTTTCTTTTTGCATTTGTTGCACAGTTTGGTAGACCAACAATATTTGGTATCGTGGGAATCCTTCTTACAAATTTCACACCACCGGTTGGCCTTACTAGATTCGGCATTACCATCTATTTCAGGTTTTTTCTGACTTTCTTTTTTCCGAAAATTTTCAGATTTGAAATCTGGACTTGCCTTGAAGGCATTTTCATTAGACAAGTTTCTTAGCAATTTTCTCTCTTCATGTGCTTCAAGAGAACTAATCAACTGTTGTATGGGTAGGGTTGCCAGGTCTTTTGACTCCTCTATAGCGGTAACTATAGAGTCAAAACTCTCAGGTAGGCTAATCAACATTTTTTCCACAAGTTTTTGATCGGTAATATCTTTATCACCAAGCGAACGCATCTGATTAACTAAATCCATAACTTGTGAAAAATACTCTTTTACCTTCTCTGAGTCTTTCATTTGCATGTTTTGGTATTGTCTGCGTAAGGTTTGTAATTTGACAACTTGCACCTTAGCCGATCCTTTGAACTCTTGTTGCAACATGTCCCAAGCATCCTTTGATTTGGTTGCGTTGATGATGCGTGAGAAAATGTTTTCTGCTACCCCTTGTTGAATAAGGAATAGCGCACGTGCATCTTTCATCTTGTCTTCCTTCAACTTCTTTTTTTCTTCTTCTGTTTGTTGGTGGTTGGCGGCATACGTGGTATACCCATCTTCAACGATATCCCACAAACCTTGTGAGAGTAGTAGAGTCTCCATCTTCACTTTCCATATGCCGTAGTTGTTACCGGTCAGCATAGGAGCTGGGAATTGCGCCATGTTTGCGCCTGAAGACATTGCTTCAATGCTTCGTCAATGGGAGATTTTCTTCTACTCTTTGGATTGCGCCCTTTATGGCTCTGATACCAATTGTTGTAAACAATTAAAAATATGGCTAACCTAACAGAGAAGACAGATTGTAAAGAAGAAGAAGAGAAGACAGAGAGAGTTTCTGCAGCAAAATCTTTAATTAACTTGTTACTCTCGTACACCATAAACACACATACAAAAGCTGATTATATAGCCTCACATACACAAAACTGACTACCTAAATTTGGAACTTTTGACTTCCTAAATTAACTAACAGCTCTTCTATTTTAGCTTCTGCTACAAATAAATAATGCTAACTATAGCCCCACTAACATTAAATAACTACCCACTTATATTTCTGCTGCAACAATTCTAAATATAGCTTAAACACGTCTAAAGCATGTCTAATCTAATTTTGACCTTCAACAGTTTGTGTTTCAACACTCATCCAATTTTGTACAAACCATTTCATATGTTGCATGATGCTTGAGTGCCTCCTTAGAAAGTATTTGCAATCGCTGAGTTAGGGCATTAAGCATGACATAATCACCCTGAAGTGTTCCTTTGCCTTAATCATAACATGCCACAAACAACACCTATGTATAGTGTCAACACCAAACACTTTCTCTATTGCTACCACTAGTACAAAAAACCCCTTCACCGACTGTTAAAAAACCCTTTCACCGACTGTTATTGAGGCGTCGGTGATGGCGGCGACGGTATAGATAAATCTTTACCGACGGGTGAATAACAGTCAGTGTAGGCGCCCAACACCGACTGTTTTTTGGAAAAAACAGTCGGTGTAGGCGCCCAACACCGACTGTTTTTTTGAAAAAACCGTCGGTATAGGTTCCTAGCAGCGAATTTTTTTTTTTTTTTTATTTGCACCTGTAGACGTGACAACTGGCAAGCCAAAATTCGGTGACTTGTATTTTGCAAAGTAATCAAAGGATAGCCCAGTCAAATGATTCATTTAATGCTCTCATATTCTTCCACTCAAATTCATATATTAGTGCAAAATTACTATGACCAAATAGAACTTTTATACAACAACTTTGATTAACTACTTTCAATTAAAAGCTACAAAAAAAATTATACATAAAAAATGAGAAATGATCCATGTTGTGGTACAACAACAGAAAACAAACCATTCATTTACTTTACTTTCTTCCCTCAATGAATAAATAAAGAACAAATATTTGAATTTCCTCCAATATCGCTCTTTCCGCGTTGATCCATCCTGCAATTCATATTTATATATGCGTGTAAATCATGAGTTAGTCATGCTTGCTATATATTTCCCTTTTCACTGATGTCATATACCCAAAGTGTAAGTACCAAGTACACTCTCTCAAAGCATGACTATACTAAGACTACACAATTGGAGTACATTCACGTAAAATTGCTTCAGAAAATGTGCAAGTTGAACCCTGGAATTATCAATTACATAGCAACATTGGCACCTAATTTATAAGTATATAAGAAGACATCAAACTAGATCAAACTATAGATGAAACATTAATGCAATCCGATCTAGGTCAAAGATGTATATAGTTCTTTTACCTTGCAATCTGGGTCAATTCTTCCCTCCTTATGGGGCAACCTGAGCTCTGATGCGTCTTAAAAAGCACATAGCAGATCACCTCTGCCACCAGCTTGTCCTTTTTCTAAAATTTTCACACATTTTTCACACATTTTAGTAGCCCAACATAAACTATAATCACTCGGAGTGAGTTGAAGTGTTCATTCCTTCTTTGTATTGCACAGTACAAAATTAATTTGCTGAGTTGATATGAAACAGAACAGGGAGTCATTTTTTTTGCATAACCTAAGTTGAATGGTACAATTTTCTTCACAATTGCATACATGAGAAATATTGGATATCAGCAGCAAAGAAGCAATGCATGTGTGGTATTCATTGAAGCTCCAATTTAAAGCAATGAAAAAGAAAAACAAAGAAACTTATACCAAAGATAAAACCTATGTCATAGCCGGTACATATCTGGTCATTACCAGTGTGCAGGAATTAATGCATGACGCTATGAAGAGAATATTTAAGGTAGAGTGTAAACCTGAACAGAAATGTCTAATTGAGAATAATCTTCATTGCTTGCCATCCTAATTGAGAAATTAAGCATACTCTTGCAAAGCAAAATGTATACCCCAATCCAAACTACTACTATATATTCCTCCCCATTACTCTACACAAGTAGTGAGCAAAAGAAGGCTAACCTTAATTTTGAAACAAATAGGAAAAATGAACCAAATTTATATTTTTCATGCTCTAGAGAAGCATATGGAATTCTTTCTTGTTATAAGTTATTCCATATTTGATAGGGACATGCAATCATTCCTACATATTAAACAGGTGAAGAATGGTGATTAATCGAGATGACAAATCTCAAGGATAATTAAGTACCAGTAATCATCGCACTATGCCGGGCTCCACAAGAAACAGCCCTTGCATGCTTATTCTCCAAGCACGATGCCTCAACCAGCTTTGGAACAGTCTGCACAACATAGGAACATCAATAATAATAAATAATCTGTTGGGATTTATTTAGAATTGCAAATTATGAAATCGAACCGTAAGAAACCAAAACTCAGTCATCCATTAGGACATGTACCTCAGCCTGGTCAGAACCAGTGCCGAGCTGGCCAAATTGATTACCACCGAAAGAATAGACATCTCCATCAACAGATGTGCATACAGTATGCCATAGACCAGCAGCAATGTCTCTCATTTTTACCCCTAGAATTGATTGCACACATGTCGGACTTAACAGGTCATCTGTGCTTCCTAGCCCGCACTGCAGCATAGGAACAATATAGAATTATTGCAAATATTCACAAAAAGAGCAGATAAGAGTCGTACATTCATAACGGTGCAAGAGGGAAGTACATGTTTATTGTTCATTTTGGCTGAATAACGAACCCAGTTAAGCACAACACAAGGGAAGTTGGATATAAACCGTGGATAATTAAAGATCTCCATAACATTAAGGAACAAATATCACAACTTACTTGCCCATAGAGACCCCATCCAAAGGTAAGCAGTGCTCCTGAATCTGAACACAAGAAAAATTATCAGTATTCCTTTCTTTTTTTTGACGATTACAAATAGTACTACTGATTACTACAAAAGGAGGAAAATAAGGACAAACATATACCTGTGACTACAGCACTGTGCCGGCCGCCACATGCAATTGCCTTCACACAAGTTCCAGTAACTTTACTTAAAGCCCCCTCTGAACTTCTATTATTAGCTATCATACTTGATGCTCGGTCCTTGCCATAAAATGCCGTATCAATACAAGGTATTGGGTGAGGAGATGAGACAGTACGAATTCTAGAACCAAGGCCTAGCTGCCCTTCGCCTCCATAGCCCCAACCCCACACTTGTCCCAAATCTGATGCTTTGGGGAAGATACAACAGATATAAATCAGAATTAACAGATTTATTAAGATCGTGTTTTGTACCACACTGATTTCTTAGTATGCTTCTTCTTGTTGGGTTTCTAATTAGTAAACTTAGCTAGACAAAAACCAACTTTAAAAATAAAAATTCAACAAGAAGAACTAATTGTAGATTCTCCTTTGTATACCGATTAAATTTTATTTTGTAAGAGAAAAGTGTCATTCTGGTTCTTCTTGAATATTAATCAAAGCTAAACTATAGAGTGAGGATTGAGTCTCAAGTTACAAGATAAAATTCATTTCATGAAACCAATTTCATTAATTAACAAAAAAATACTCGTTGTTAATGACAAATCAGAAATGAGCAGGTCTGAATGATTACCATGGTAGAACGACAAACTTGTCCAAATCTAGAGTTATTGAGCAACAATTATGTCTCCGTACTTAGGAAAAGAACTTAATTTCCTAAATCCATCAACAACTGATACAAATTTTAAATATTTTGGAGTGGGTTATTACCTTCCGAAAGAGAACCCTTGTGCTCGCAAGAAATGCTTCGAGATGAAGGAGATCGAAATAGTGACTGATAGGTGTATTTTATATACACCGTCGATCTAGTTTTTATCATAAAATAACACCAAATATCTTGTATTTTGGATATAAAGCGAATATAATACACCAAGAATCAAGTTACTGCGTTCGCTCGATGTTTCAATGCAGGAAACAGTGCAAAATGATGAAAAACTGCCCAGTGCGGACGCATTATCCACCAGTGCGGACGCACTGGGTACTTAGCCGATTTTCCAGCAGCGCAGACCTCACAGACGAAAAGTCCGAGCGTAATGCGTCCGCATTCACCTTCAGTGCGGACGCATTCACTACTTAGCCGATTTTTGCGACTTTCAGAATTTTCCAGAAAACAGAAGTTCAAGGCCAATGCGGACGCACTCACAGCCAGTGCGGACGCACTCAGTACTTGGACTATTTTTGAAATCTTCGGATTCTTTGGAAAACAGAAAAACAACATGCCAATGCGGACGCACTAAGATCCAGTGCGGACGCACTCAGGAAATTTTGCAGAAAATCCAGAAAAGGAAACTTCGGACCAAAGGGGATTTGGAGTCGGTGCGACCCTGACCACCCGCACTCAACTCCAGTGCGGACGCACTGGACTCGCAGACAGCCAGAAATTCGCATTTTCAGGGGGTTTTCTATTTTTGGCCAACAAGGAACACGTTTTAGAATACCAAAAATAGCCATAGCAGTCTGAAGAGTGCACCCACTAACCCCACTACTATCCTCTAAATTGGGCAAGGCCTTTGGCTATAAAAGGAGAAGAATTTCATCTCTCTACATATCCATCATTATATCCATCTTTCCACAAATTGAGAGAGAGAGATCCTGCAGAAATTCTTGAAGTTCCAAGGAAGGAGAAGAAGAAGAAGATTCAAGCAAGGAGTCGGCAAGATCGAGGTTTTAGATCTAAGAAAGGGTGTAATCATTTCTTTATCTTATTTCTTATTGTTTTTGCCAATCTTTGTAATGGATCTCTCCAAGAGAGAGTAGTTCTCTTTCTAGGAGTTGAGGTCAATGCATGAACTTGTTTAATTCTATCTTATTCGGATATTTGTTTTTATTATGATTGTGTTATTGGATTTGATTGTTAATTTCTGTGATTTATTCTTTATGAATTTCATTAGTACTCGTTCCTTTGAGTTCACCTGGTTAGGATTTATTGAATTGAAGTAGTTTTGAAATCCCGTTGATCGGGTCTTTCCGCTTTAAGTTTATTAAATTCCGGCATTGGTCATGAGGAGACTACTAATTGAAACCATAAAGACACACCTTAGGGTTGGGTTAGAAGCGACCATACTTTGATATCCAATCCGGAACTATAGAAATTAAAGTTAGGATTTTGGTGAAGGACCGAAAGGAGAAGGCAAATCCTAAATTAGGACACCTTAGAACAAATATCGATATATGCTTTGTAGCATGAGATTAAATATCCCTCTAGGTTAGTGACAGCCCTAGAATTCGAGGCACATTAATTCATAGAGCGCAAAGTATTTGTATTAATATTTGTTCCAAAGGCTAACATAGGTTAGAAACCTCATCAAATCAAACATGAATTTAAACAAACCGAATAAATAGAATTAGCAAGGGATTGTAGACCGAATACCCCTAGATCTCCTTAAACTTGAAAACAAACCAATCTTTCTTCTCTTTATTTTATTTACATTTATTGTTTGAAACTCCTCTCTTTCAGGTATTGAACCCAACATTAGGATTTTAGAACAAAACCCCCCCACTTTACTTTTATTGTTTTGTTTTTAATAGTAGATTTCTTTATTAAAAATTAGTGTTTCCCTCTCTCCCTGCGGATCGACACCTAAATACTACAATCGATAGGTTGTGCGCTTGCAACTAACCTATTCTTTGAGTACGAAGGTTTATAAATTTTAAAAGCAAAAGAGTACCAAATTCCTATATCTAAAATACTCAACAGTGACGAAGGGAGGAACGTCGGCTTGTAGAAGATCGGCGGCGAACCTATTCTAATTATGTGGCAACAGCGGAAGAGGAGCGGGAGAGACGAAAAGAGAGGTTGTGGCCGCGGGAAGTGCTCCAATTTAGGAGGAAGGCGGGAAATGGAAAGAAAAGAGAAGAAAAGGGTGCTCGGCGGAGCCTGAACCCTGAACCCGGCTGAGCGGAAAAGGGTGCTCCAATTTGCGTCGAATTTGCGTCGAAGAAAAGAGAAGAAAAGGGTGCTCCAATTTGCGTCGAAGAGGAAACCCTGAACCCGGCTGAGCGGGTGCTCGGCGGAGCCGGAGGCAGCAAGGCGGAGTTTCTGGAGATCGCGAGGCTCAAACCTAGCTCAAAATTTTGGGAGGTTTTTCCGGCAAAGAAGAAGAGGGAAATGAAATATTTCGCGGCTCCAAGAAAGTTATAAACCGAAACTAAATTTTGTTAGCTCAACACCGACTGTTTTTGTAAAAAACAGTCGGTGTAGATATCACCAACACCGACTGTTTTTTAAAAAAACAGTCGGTGTTGGTGACTGCTCAACACCGACTGTTTTTTATAAAAAACAGTCGGTGTAGGGTATGAGCAACACCGACTGTTTTTTAAAAAAACAGTCGGTGTTGGTTTACTGACGGTTTTTTGTAAGAGAACAGTCGGTGTTGAGATTGTTCTTATTTACGATTTTACCAGTAGTCTCTACACCGACTGTTATATATTAAAACAGTCGGTGGTTGAGAGTCGGTGAAGGGGTTTTTTGTACTAGTGTACCCTCATCGATGGGCATTGGTCTGTAAATATGGACTTTGGCTTCCTACCACCCATCGCTTGCAACCATGTGGTGAACAACCAATAAAAAGTTGTCTTCCTCTCATCTCTGAATTTCTGAACAAATATATATTGAATTTGAACTTGTTTTCTTCAATTTTCATGATCCGAGTCCGCATCCGAAATTAATATAAATCTTATAGATATTGTTGACCAATTAATATTGATGGACATATCGATCGGCCAGAAAAGAATATTGTGTTCTCTCAATAGCTACAGATATTTAGAATATCTAGATTTTAGTAACGTACCACATAAAAGAATATTTGTGTGTTCAAGCAAAACTATGCAACATATATATATAAGATATATAGAACAATGCATGATATGGATGTTGCTTAAAATTCATTGCATAATTGCTCATTAATTAATTCATTTCGGAAATTTGGTTACATATAGGTATTATATATTACCCTTTTGCTAATTAATTGATGGAAAGAGAACAGCAACATGCATGGTATGAAATCTACGTACCTATGATGGAAAGAAAATTAATAAACCGAAATGATCCTTAATTAATCTCGGAGATGAGAAGATGTGATCTTGGTTCAGGCCTTTTAAATGTGATCTTAACTATATTTACCAATCTAATTTTAGTCGCTTTCTTTAATTACAATGCATGCATGCATATGTGCCTCAATGCGGTTCATGGCAGGTGTTCCTTGAAGGAGAGCCCACATAGACTGGGCCTTTTAAGGCTCAAATGGCAGCTGTTCCTTGTAAATTAGATAAAAATAAAAACATAGATAAATATTGAGCCCAATAAAACTGAAAAGTGGGAATGTAGATAAAAATGGCCTTATATATTAACAGACCCAAAGAGAAGAGAAGAGAAGAGAGAGATAGCAAAGCATGAATGCGTGTGCAATGACGTCTTGGATTGAACTTTTCTTGGTTTATTCCAAGTCAAGGCCAAGTCTTCCTCAATTCATTATTTTATTAACCCACTAATAATTGTTTTTTTTTTTTTTTTTTGTCGTTTTGGTTAATTGAAAGCCTACTACTACTAGAGCACTAGTGGGTCTCATGAGAGTACCATCAGTCTTAATTATCACTTGTTCAATTAATGAAATGGTTGCTAATTAATTTTAGTGTGTCATTTTTTACTTGAAGTTGAAGCGAACAAGGAATTATGTCTTCTCCCCAGTCCCTAGTCCTGGGAGAATCTAGATTTCTTTCTTGAAAAATTCAATTTGAAATTCACCTTTATAAGTTGGGGATAGTTAGAACTTAGAAGTAGATATAATTAAACAGATAACATTGATTGGATTTGATAAAATAAAGAAATCACCTTTTAAATTAACCACATCACTTGGCATATTAAGGATAACAAAAATTTTCTACCTCGTTAGGTAAGTAATAAAATATTGACACGTACCTTTTACCTTTACCTCAAAAGTATAAAACACATGCAAGATTCCCAACAAGTGGGGGCCGACACTTTAGACCAATTTAACCCATAACGCGTATCCTCTCTATTAACTCAAAAGGAAAATTTTTTAGTTAATAAATCTTAACAATCTATTTTAAACATAGCTAATTCGGCTTTGCTTATAATATATGAGGCCTTTCAATATTAGTGTAAATTTAATTCGCACGAATCTTAAAATAAATCAGACGGTTGAGATTCATTAACTCAAAAGATTTCCTTTTGAGTTAATGCAGAGGATACAAATTCATTTAACCCAACTCAACTATCCATAGCTAGATATTGAACTATATATCCAAACCAAGATTCGTTTAACAGTGTCCTTTTAGTCTATTATTGTCTTCCTTTTTTTTTTTACAAAAAAAATATTAAACTTGTTTTTTTTTTTCACTAGGGACCTATTTGATTTGTGATAGCCGGAGTTGTTAGGAGAATTACTTGTTATAAATTTAGTGATTCGTATATGATCATATTGTTCACAAATATTTTTTTGGTTATAATGCATGTAAGTGTATAAAAATTATGATGTTTTAAGGAAAAAAACGTATTCTTAGAATATTTTTTTGAAAATAATTTGGATATAATTTGTCAACGACACAAAAAAAATCAGAAAAAAATATTGAAATTCATTGAATTCATCTATTTATTAAAAAAGGTACTAAAAATGAATTATTTGCAAATTATTCGCAAATTTTGTTGTTATGTTTGTCGCAATTGAAGTTTTCCTCATCTTTCGTATGAAGTATATAGATCAATTGTGGTTCACCAACTACAGTTATTACCTATAAAACACTTATTCTTTCATTAAAGGATTTAAAGATTTAGTATTTCAAATTCCAATATTCATAATAAACTCTTCATATCTGATTCGTTGTCTCTCACACAAAAGACATTATCTTTTGCTGCTAAGTCAAATTAATTAAGGCTGTTCTCATATTTACTTTTGTTAGTACCCTATTTCATGTTGTTGAATTTCAATTAGTTTGGTTTTTCTTTGTTTTTTTACTATTTAAAAAGGTGAATCTCGGGCTTGCATTCTATCTTATTTACTTGAAACAAACAATAATGTATGAAATTACTTACTATATATCAAAGGGTTAAATAGCATTTATCGTGTCATAGCAGAACGACTAAAAAAATGACGTTATGCCCATATTACGCCGCTATAGCGCTGATAGCGTCATAACTTTTGTGTTCCGAAAACGCATAGTACCGCTATAGCGCGCTATTTAGAATCCTGCTATATATATAATTTTGTTTTCAATGATTCAGAGATGGCTCCAATTTTTTTTGAAAGAAACAGTTATACGTCCATTAATTTCATTATTAGAAACCCCAAAAATATTGTTTATCTCATACAGAGATGGCACCAATTAATACTTATCCCATCAAAAAATACTGTGCACATGTGAACCTAAAGCTACCTACCTACCAATAACCATCAACTTAAACAAAACAAAAAGGACAAGGTCACTTAGCTTCCTTCACCACACTATTAACTATTCAAACAGAGCGAGCTTGAGTGAGACTGTGAGAGAGAGAGAGAGATGTGGTGAAGACGAGGAGAAAGAATCAATTGCTCAAGATTTCACCGGGAGAGCTCAAACTCTAAATCCTAAAGTACAGGTACACAGTCATGCACTACTACATATTATTTCCTCTTAATTTTAAGTTAGAACTGCTTGCTTATGTTTTAGTTTTTAACTTAATTAGATGTTAAAACACAATCACTTCCTCTCCAGGGAGAAACTACTTGCTTATTCAGTTCCCTCCCTTTAATGGAAATGACCGTTATTTAACTGATGCAACACACTCCTAACCTTGGTCCCTTGCATTAAATGAATATTACAACAGAAAGATCAGATCTATATATGCTACCTATGTCAGCACACACTGACAACGAATTCATATCACCTAAGGTAACTCAATTTTTGAGTTTCGATCTGCACCGTCGGATCTGTTTTTGGCATGAATATTGGGCCCCGTGCATTCCACCTCGGGCTGGATTTGCCCGGATCTAAACTCAAAATTTCAGTTACCTCAGAGGATGTGAACTCGCACACACAACCCTTCAAATTTTTATTTGATTTGGAAAATCATCCTCTCCAGTTTGCAAAAATTGCTTACCCCTACCCCCTTTTTCAACATGTATGCATTGATTTTTACTGATCCGATTTTGAAAGTACACTAAAAGATTTTCTGTTTCAATAGGAGACGGCTATTGACAGTACACTAAAAGCTACCTTTGCATCATGGAATTCAAACATAGAATGAACAAACAAAGTATTAGTAGCATCTGTGGTGCTGTACATAAGATTCCTTTGCTTTTGGTACTGATGAAATTAAAAACAAACTCATAAATATTTGTTCTTGCCCACAATTTATAAATTTTCCTTGGCACTGTTATCTTGAAAAAATTAATTTCTTTGATACTACAAATAAAGATTACATAGATGCAAGAACACAGTAATTATAGTAGCAATTATCTAAAATAAGAGTACTCAGTTTCTTTTTTTGCTCATTTTTCTTCAGGAATTAAGGACTTCGTTTTGCACATCCACCATGGTTTACGAATTAGCGGGTGATTAGATATAAAATTAACTCTGTTAATAGAGGGAAGCATAACAACAACAACAACAACAACAAAAAGTACCCTACAGAGAGATCAGTACTTCGGTAAAATCTATAAAGATTCAGAGATGACACAGCATCAGCACGTAGCTATCCAAATAAGAATCGGTGATCCTCTGGCTTTATCTATCCAGAAAAAACTTGATACAGTATCGTATCAATCAACAACCGCAAAAAAAGAGATCACCATTTTCCGTGTTCCTTCGCACATTAGAGAGAGAAACAAGAACTTCTATGAGCCAAGGGTGGTCTCAATCGGCCCGTACCATAGGGGGCGTGAAGACCTCAAATGTATGGAAAATGAAAAATTGCGGTATGTACAGAAAACGCTCTATGAAAATCCTGACGTGACCCTGGAAGATTATCTGGAGGAGTTGAGAAAGTTGGAGTCAAAAGCACGAAAGTGCTACTATGAGAGCGTTGACATGGAATCTGACGAGTTTATCGCGATGCTGTTGTATGATGCCTGTTTTATTGTTCAAGTGATTGTGAATTGGCATTTTCCATGTTCAGATATTATTTCCGAGATCAGCTGGAATATTCCTCTCATAAAAAGTGACCTCCTGATGCTCGAGAATCAGATCCCTTTCTTTGTGCTGCAGCGTGTGTTCGACCTTTTTTCGACCAGATATGAGGATACCTCTAACTTGATTTCTCCGTCCAGTGACGATTCCAAGACTACTGAGTTCGATACAGCATCTACTCAAAGTGAAGAGAGTGAGCCTGAGAAAGCAACTCTGTTTGATTGCTTAGTTGAGTTCCTGCAGCACGGGAACGAGACCTTCTTGGTACCAGAAGGAGATAACCCTTATTGCCATTTGCTTGATTTCTACTACCAGTGCTACATGCGAACACAAGGATTTCCCAAGAAGCCAAGGAATAAGTTCCTAATTCCGTTCGAAATTCTCGGGCAAAAAAACAATGCGAAGGACAATGCGAAGCCAAGGAATAAGTTCCTAATTCCGTTCCTAAAGGTGTTCCCCCTAATTTCCTCTTTCAAAAAAACAATGCGAAGGACAATGCGAAGGCATCGTCTTCCCAAGACTGCTAAGCATAAACCGCGAATGATCCCCTGTGCAACTGAGCTTCAAGAGGCAGGGATAACTTTCAAGAAGGCCAAAGCGGAGAGCATCTTCGGTGTACACTTCTCCAATGGTGTGCTCACGATCCCTTACAGCTCAGTCGAGGAAGCGAGAAGGCCACAGATTATGAATCTCATAGCTTTCGAGCAATGCAATAATGACGAGAAGATGAAGCACTTGACGAGCTATGCAGTGTTCATGGATTGCATCGTGAACACGCAAAGGGACGTGACGATTCTACAACAGAATGGAATAATAGAGAATAAGTTGGCTAATGAGAAGGCAGCCGCTGAATTTTTCAACCAGCTCAGGTATTGTTCTTACCTCGACTATGATAATCACCACCTGGCAGACCTGTTTAAAAAAGTGAAGAACTATTGTGACTCCCCTTGGCAGAAGCACAGAGCAAAGTTGCACCGAGATTATTTCAGTAACCCATGGTCAATTATATCGTTTATTGCCGCTATTGTGCTTTTGATCTTAACTTTTTTGCAAACTATGTATTCTGTTATGGCGTACTACCATCCATCACACTAGCGGTTAGTGCGTGTTGAACGTGATGTGTTTGTAATAAAATATTTAGTGGTGTTAATTGAAACTGTTATGTATTGATGAACATTAAATAAATTTGGAATGTAATGAGACTTGTATTTTTCTTGTATTTTTTTTTTCTTTTTTGAGACATCCAACTTGCATTTCATACTGCTCCATAACTGGCACAACTGTTCTCTGGTAAAGAAATACTTAAAGTTTGTGCATATAGAATTAATGAAAAGAAATATCCTACTATATATATTTTTGTTTGTTTGGTGAACTAAAAGATGTCTAAGAGGAATTGATATCATGTCATTGTACTTTTTTAAGTTTGCAGATTTGGTTCAGTTGCTATAAAGATAACAATATGGTTGAGTTTAAACTTGATATTTCAGATATTACAATTCATGAGCTAGGTTGGTTGACCACTTACATCACCTACTTTCGGAATATTTTTGTTGTTCCTAATTTGATCCGAATCTTTAGACATGTGCAAAGATAAAAATACAGCATTCATTGAATGAATCAGTATCACGTACACTACAACAAAACAGGTATTCAGCGACCGGCATCAACGACCGGTGGAGTCGCCGGTCTCTGAAGACCCCCTCTCAGACAATAAAAAAAAAAAAATTTGTTTACGGCGACGACCCTTCAGCGACCGACGCTGGTACCCTTCAGCGACTGATTTGGCCCGGTCGCTGAAGGGTCTCTGTACAAAAAAACCCTGCGCCCTGAATTTTCTGTCTCCTCTCCCACTGTTTAGGGTTAGAGAAATGAAAAACAAAATTCTCGCGCGCCGACCGAAACCCCGCCGTCCGACGCAGCGCCGCCCGAACCCCTGTTGGAAGACCCAGACCCCGGTCCTCGACCCCAAGCCTGCTCTCTGACCCACCTCTGAGTGACCCCGATCCTGACTCCGCCCTCTCTGACCCGCCTCCGAGTGACCCTGCGCGCTGTGACTCTGCGGGTGGAAGACCCCGCCTCTAAGTGACGGCCTCCCTGCGCGCTGTGACTCTGCCGATTTAGGTAATTTTTTTTTTTTGAAGTGATTTGACAGTGACCCCGACTCCCTCTTAGCTGGTACCATACCTCTGCTGGTACCTTGTGTCCTGGTACCTCTACTGGTACCGTACCACCCCCAAAAATTTTGTAACCTCTGCTGGAGATCTCCTGTTCGTACCTCTGCTGGTACTTTTGAGCAGGGACCATTTTGAGATGTTAAGAACCCGAGTGCATCAAATTTTAGAGTTCTTGATAGATTCACATAACATTAATCATGGCAGGAGATCTCCTTTCCATTAATTGGTTTGTTTTAACCTAGCCAATAACATAATTGTGCATGCTATTTTAGTTAATACATAATTGTTGACAATTGCAGCCGATTGGGGTCAAGTTAAAGCATACAATAAAATAGTAATGTATCAATATGTTACTAATTTCACTTGCTCATTTTTTTTTATATGATTACTGTTGCTTTTGCTTAGTGAATAAAAATAGGTATGATTAATTGATTAATTGGGTTGATTAATTGATTCGTTAATTGACTAATAGGTATGATTATGTTTATGTTTGCACTGGGTTTTATGCCCAGAAATATTTCTTTCTAGTATCTTACTAGTACACTTTTGTGCAGTTTGTATGATGCATGTGATATTTTTAATTGTAGATACACTGAGGATATGGAGCTTGAAGATGCTATCCACACAGCCATTTTAACCTTAAAAGAAGGGTATTTAATTTTATTTCTTGTGCCATTAGAAGTAATTCTATAGTGATCATAATTAATGGTCAGCTAATAATGCGGTCTACAATAACTTATTTCTTATATGTGCAGATTGGAATCATTGGCGCTGATCGTCAATTCAGGCACTTACTTTTGCTTACTCATAATTTGTGCTTACTGCTTAGTTTCCTTGGATTATTCTTATTATCACCATATACATAGTTATGCTTCCACCACTTATCAGAATTCGTATAAAACGGGTAAACCTTGATGCTGCCCTGGGTTCCTATTCTAAACCTAACTTCACCACCCTAGTTTCATATTTGGCCTACTTCTTTTCGTACTTATTAACAGTTTATTGTTATTTGTTGTTGAAAGGTGTAAGCTTAAATTCTGGCCCAAAACTTGGTATAGCATCAACAAAATGAGTTTATTATTCATACTTTGCTCTCTTATGGTACTAAAATGCAGGGTATTGAGCTCCTCTGAAATCGATGACTATTTGGCAGAAGTGGAGTAGAATAATGGAGAACTTGTAGGAGAAGCATTTCTGTGTTTCAAGCGCTTGATAGAAAGCTATGTATGCCCTAAAGTTGTTTTGTGATTGTATTATTTGGTTTTAGTTTTTAGATATTCGTGCCAAGTAAATTCTTGCAGGGCTTTTTGGTTTGGGGATGTTTATTCTTTGGATTCGCTGTTAGTGTACTATATATGGTGCTGTACAATAATATTCTCCAGCAGATCTTCATTAATTGCTCTTATTACTATAGCGGCCTAAGTATATTAAAAAATGGAGTTACTGTTTTCATTGTTTGGTACGTTTCGTACCAATTGGGAAAAAGAAAAATAACAAAAAAAAACATAAAAAAATAAAATAAAACCCTTCTGCTACCGATTTTGGACCATCAGCGACTGGCCAATCGGTCTCTGATGATCTTGCGCCACGTCAGCACGCAGTATCAGCGACAGAACTAATCGGTCGCTAAAGGGGTCATCAGCGACCGGCGCCGGACCCTTCAGCGACTGGTGACGTCAGCGGGGTGGTCATCAGCGACGAAGCAACTGCGTCCGGGTCATCTGCGACCGATTTCGATCATCAGCGACCGATAGACCCATCAGCGACCGGCGAAATACCCTTCTGCGACCGATTTGGCCGGTCGCAGAAGGGTATGAATGCTGTAGTGGTATTGCCTCGTCAGCATAAGGAAATTAGGGTAAAGATTTTAAAAGAGGAGTTTTGGCTTTATGCAGCGCACAAACTATAGAATCAAAACATAGATAAAGAAAAGATAAAGATATCAGCAACCCAGGATCATAAAAAGAACTCCTTAAACATAATTGCAAAATTTATATATAACAACTTGAGATAATTAATGTGGGCTTGCTAATTTAATAGAGGTATTAGGTTTTATGTCTTCCGAACAGTGACAATGAAATTAATAAGATTATTCATTCTGATCTCTTCTTATACCCTCTTCCTGCCTCTAGCTCCTACTAACACAAAAACTAATCCAATTAATATTGATTGCTTTATTAGCATTATCAGGTCCAGCAGGACAAGAATGTTCAACTAGTCAATTCAACACAGGAAAACTTCAAATCCAAATCGACTGGTGAAAGGTGGCAATCCATGTTTAACGGTAGGCACGTACTTGTTACTGTCACGGCTTTGAAATTGCAATCTTTTGCTCCTTTAAACCGGCTGCGAACCACTATGATAGGGCCATGTAGCAAAGGCCCCATAAGCTCCTCACAGGTCAAGCATTGGGCCTGGCATAAAAAGCTTACCGAGCCTATCTACGAACTCGGGCTTGGAAAATCCCTTGACGGCCCAATAAAGCCTGCTTAATTGACCTCCCAGAGCAAGATATGTGCGAGCTCGGGACGGTCTCCACATTTAGCAGACAATATTGTGTCTACATGACTGCTATGCGACAACTCGTCACCACCCTTGAGATACAATTACCGGATGACCAATATAAGGCCTCAAACTCAACTGAGCTAGGGACGAATCTTTTTTCTAAAAGAGGTATCAATACAGGAAAGAGTCTGAATACCTCACTTCCTTTCCACCCCGAGAACTCCTAACCGAAACCGTTTATTCTCGACCTGTCTTCTTGAGACAGGGCGACTTTAGAACCCGAAGTTCACATACGGCCTACTCTTCTCGAGATAGGACATATCATCCACCGTGGAACCCGAACCCACGACCACAAGGTTAAGAGCCTTTCTCTTAGAAAAAATAAATAAATAAGAAAGACCCTTTCTCTTTGTACTGAATTAATATATGTTTTTAGTTAGAAGTATGAAAATTGTTTAAAACTTTTTTGAATTAGTAGGCAAACTACAATAGAAGTGTTTAAAACTTGAAAATCTTGGGCACAATAATATCAGCTTACCTTTGACAAGTTTTGGAGCTCTAATGATCATATCATAAATTCAAAAGTATGTCTTAATTTTTTACCATGATTATTTAAAAAAAAAAATTAATTGTTATATGCTTATAAATTATTGTAAAATTATGCCATATCATAAATTCTAGCTTTTACCCATTGAAGTAGGGGTACTGTCAATGGGTACGATATTTTTACCCTAAAATGATGGCCGACCAGTACCAGTACCAGTGGACAGTGTCACAGTGGTCAGTGGTACTGGTCCCCAGATGGAGTAACAAACAGGGATCTCAGAGATATTTTTACCAGACCCCAGTATACTTACTCTATTTTAAATAATGTACAACTCCGGATTGTTCAAAATAAAAATTTGTAGTGTTTGTTATAAATGATAGGTTTAGGGTTTAATTGATGGCATTTTCCAAATTTAAAGAAAATTTCATTTGTCATGGCTATAATATCATCTTAATTAACACCATGACAGTACGTAATTTGTAATAAAAAAATTATTCTGGTTTTATTAATTCGTAACAATCCTTTGGTCGAGAGTAAAAAAAAAAACCAGTTAGAATCTCTTGACAAAATCATATCTTAACAATTTTGGTAATGTTTTCTCAAATCAAGCAAAATGATTTAATTTTTTTTTTAAACAAAAATATGGACATGTTGTTTTTCCTATGGGTTGATTGTGTACCAAAGTTCATGCAATTGTTGGATAAGACAAAATGTTATCCAAAGCCAGGCTCAAATTAATTGTTTGATTTATATCGAAATTTGCATGGACAGTTTAGATTTACGGGGCGTTTAAATTTTTATGAAGTTATAAATTTGTTCGCATGAATCTCAAACCAGATCAGACGGTTTAGACTCAATTTTGGATAGAATTTGTTGAAAACCCTTTGAACAAAATCCAATTCCTTTCAAAAATTATATTGAATAAAAAATAATCCTAAAATATTCAAAAGGACAATACCTGAGAGAGATAATAAAAAAGGAATTTAAACAACTGCTCTGAATAAAAAATAATCTTAAAAAATATTCAAAGTGAGTAATTGATTGCTAACTATGATATTTGATTGAGAGAACTACTTCAAGTAATTGTGTTTGGGTGATATGTTTTGCAAAGTCTTTAAATTTAGGAGTGTTTTAGATTAACTATTTTTTATGAATCGACCTCTAACGAAATTACCCAATAATTTCAGGTATGAATAAATATTTGAAATTGTGTGTATTCATGGTACTTGCAACAAAAAAAAAAGTTATTTTCTAGTTTTTAAATTTCAAAATGAATAGATCAAATACAAAAAAAATAGAAAACCGAAAAATACAAAAATAGAAAAATACCTAAAATGTATCGAAACCTACCTTTTCACAAAATTGAATGAATCTACTTAATAGCATGAAGAACAAAAAAAAAATGAGTTCTTCACAAAAATATCCCAGTTAAGTGGTATTTCTTAAACAAGATACAAATTTTTTATGCTTTTAATAAATGATAAAATAGATATTTTATAAATTTAAAATGAGATTTAATATAAAAGACAATAAAACTGATAAATTTGTGAGTTTTGGAATTTTAGGGGGGGTGGAATTTGTGAGTTTTGGAAGTTTATAGGGGGGATACTTAATTTTGAAGTTTTTGAGGGGTATACATAAAATTCCCCATTTTTTGTATTACTCGAAGCTAGGAGTTTATGTAAATTGTCAAAGTTTATTTAAATTTTATGTAAATTTAGAAGTTTATGTAATAGCATCAATTGTTAAAGAAGTTTATGTAAATTTTCTTCATTTTTTTTTTTAAGTTGTAGACTATATAGTGGCCTACTTAGTACTGTCATTAACAAAATAAATAGAATACGGAGAGAAGCATATAAAGAAAGAAAAAAAAATGAAATACAAGCAAAATTATCAATTTGGAAAAGGAGAGTTTATATTTACAACAAATTGAAAAAGAAAAGAATCTTGCAAACCTATCATCCTCACATTTCTTCTTTCGAAGAAGCTTCGCGATAATACTGGCTCCGCGTGCTATTGATTTTTGATTGATGATACTTTACTATTGATAAGACTATTGCGCACAGTTCACTTTAAACCTGTATAACTTTTTGAGGAAAGAGATAGAAAACGGAGGGAGAGAAAATGAGTATGTACAAGAACCGATTGTTCAAGAAAATCCCCCTTTTTTTGTATTACTCGAAGCTAGGAGTTCATGTAAATTGTCATAGTTTATTGAAATTTTATGTAAATTTAGAAGTTTATGTAATAGCACTCATTGTCAAAGAAAGTGGTGTTGGTTTCGACAGCGACCTTAATGCCAAAGAGATATGTTTAAAAACCCTAAGATAGAGGAGTGAAGGGAGAAGAAAGAGAGGAGAGAAATATTTGATTAAACGGAATAACGGTGAGAATTAAAGATAGAACAATGATTGAATAGGTGTGAAAAAAACCCTAAAGACTATTCATACACAGTTCCATCAAAAAAAATGTGTATAATGTACATAAATCCAACACGGTTCCTACAAACCACCGTTATATATATAACTTACAGGGGTAGTCGAAAAGGCGTTTACAGGATAGTCAAAGATGCACATAAAAAAAAAAACCCTAACAGGATTTATACACGGTTCTACTGGAAAAACTGTGTATGTTATCTTTGTACACGGTTATTCTTTCATAACCGTGTAGGGTTTGTACATTTTTTTTTTACTTTTTATAATGTCCTAGCATTCATATGTTTTCTGACAATTAAATAAACATAAAAAAGCTTTAGATAGATTTAAAACAATTTATACATACATATATGAGGTATAATTCAACAAATTTGTACATAAATATAGATTTACTTGTAACATAATCAATCAAACAACATAGTATCAAAATACATATATACGCAAATATGCATGTCATCTTCTTCTTCAATATCTTGATAATATACGACATGTTTCTTAATGAACTCTTCTATATATCTTGTGTTATTTCTCTTCATTGTCTAAATTCTCTTTTTACAAAATTGCTCATTATTTCATTAAACCAAACAAGACCCATACACACGAAGTTAAATTTTGGACGTTTGTCATAAATTCAACATATATACAAAAGGAACTTGTTATTTCTTGAATATTGGACAGCTCTATCAACTCATGATTGATTTTCCTCTTCTCCGTTTGATGTTGGTAGTCGAGATTTATAGCTCATAATAGTTCTCAGTTAAACCTCGACGAGGGAGAAATTGCGACCTACCACCATCAGAAGGAAGAAATGAACAAAGAGAAAATGAAGAGACAAGGGGTCGAGGGGGCTGGACTTAAATGAAATGAAGTAGTTAAGTGTGGAGGTGGTTGAGGGGCGATCTCTTCAAGAATAAATTGTACACGACTACTACTACAAAACAGTGTTTGGAAACTGAGCAAACACATACACGGATTTTTTAAGAAAAACATGTATGAAGGAGTACAACCGTACACGGTTTTTTATTAATAAAACCGTGTACAAATTAATATATATTGGTGCCTTTAGTACACAGTTGTATTTTAATTGACCATGTGTGTATGGTTGAGCTCATTTTCACGCGAACGTCTCCTCCCTTTACACACTGTTTATTTTAATTTTTTATTTCATGCATATATGGAGTGTATGGTTAACGTTTTAATTTGTAGTAGTGAATACGGAGAGAAACATATAAAGAAAAAAAAATGAAATACAAGAAAAATTATCAATTTGGAAAAGGAGAGATTATATTTACAACAAATTGAAAAAGAAAAGAATCTTGCAAACAGAGATCGTCCCCACATTGCTCCTTTCGAAGCAGCTTCGCGATAGTACTGGCTGCGCGTGCTATTGATTTTTGGATGGCGACACTTGACCATTGATAAGATCATTGCGCAGAGCTCACATCACATCAGTAAACCTGTGTAATTAACGAATGCTTTTTTAGGAGAGAGAGAATGGAGGGAGAGAAGAAGAGGAGAAAGAATCAATTGCTGAAGATTTCTCCGGGAGAGCTCAAACTCTAAATCCTAAAGTACAGGTACACAGTCACTACTACATATTATTTCCTCTTAATTTTAAGTTAGAATTGCTTGCTTATGTTTTAGTTTTTAACTTAATTAGATGTTCAAACAGAACTGAATTCGATCACTTCCTCTCTAACGAGAAATTACTTGCTTATTCAGTTCCCTCCCTTTAAGGGAAATGACCGTTATTTAACTGATGCAACACACTCCTAACCGTGCTCCTTGCATTAAATAAATATTACAACAGAAAGATCAGTTCTATGCTACCTATTATGTCAGCACACACTGACAACGAATTCATATCACCTAAGGTAACTCAATTTTTGAGTTTCGATCTGCACCGTCAGATCTGCTTTGGCATGAATATTGGGCCCCGTGTATTTCCACCTCGGGCTGGATTTGCCATGTTCTAAACTCAAAATTTCAGTTACCTCAGAGGATCCGGACTCGCACACACAACCCTTCAAATTTTTATTTGATTTGGAAAATCATCCTCTCCAGTTTGCAAAAATTGCTTACCCCTACCCCCTTTTTCAACATGATTAATTACAGATAAGATCAAGAGGCGACAAATGATGGTTTATTTGTCTGAGAACTTTTAAGCATGTATGCATTGATTTTTGTTTAATTGTCAATCAATTTTAAAAAATAAATATGTACTTAATCATTCTTTATTTTTGGTGATTAGCTAAACAAACAAGGAAATTAATTGGACTAAACTTTAATAATTATATATGTATATATATATAGATAGAAAGATCAGATTCTCTGTTTCAATAGGAGACGCCTATTGACAGTACACTAAAAGCTACCTTTGCATCATGGAATTCAAACATAGAATGAACAAACAAAGTATTAGTAGCATCTGTGGTGCTGTACATAAGATTCGTTTGCTTTTGGTACTGATGAAATTAAAAACAAACTCATAAATATTTGTTCTTGCCCACAATTTATAAATTTTCCTTGGCACTATTATCTTGGAAAAATTAATTTCTTTGATATTACAAATAAAGCATTACATAGATGCAAGAACACAGTAATTATAGTAGCAATTATCTAAAATAAGAGTACTGAGTTCCTTTTTTTGCTCATTTTTCTTCAGGAATTAAGGACTTCGTTTTGCACATCCACCATGGTTTACGAATTAGCGGGTGATTAGATATAAAATTAACTCTGTTAATAGAGGGAAGCATAACAACAACAACAAAAAGTACTCTACAGAGAGATCTGTACTTTGGTAAAATCTATAAAGATTCAGAGATGACACAGCATCAGCACATAGCTATCCAAATAAGAATCGGTGATCCTCTGGCTTTATCTATCCAGAAAGAACTTGACACAGTATCGTATCAATCAACAACCGCAAAAAAAGAGATCACCATTTTCCGTGTTCCTTCGCACATTAGAGAGAAAAACAAGAACTTCTATGAGCCACGGATGGTCTCAATCGGCCCGTACCATAGGGGGAGTGAAGACCTAAAATGTATGGAAAAAGAAAAATTGCGGTACTTACAGAAAACGCTCTATGAAAATCCTGACGTTTCCCTGGAAGATTATCTGGAGGAGTTGAGAAAGTTGGAGTCGACAGCACGAAAATGCTACTATGAGAGCGTTGACATGAAATCTGACGAGTTTATCAAGATGCTGTTGTATGATGCCTGTTTTATTGTTCAAGTGATTGTGAATTGGAGTTTTCCAGATTCTGATATTATCCCTGAGATCGGCTGGAATATTCCTCTCATAAAGAGCGACCTCCTGATGCTCGAGAATCAGATCCCTTTCTTTGTGCTGCAGGGTGTGTTCGACCTTTTTTCGACCAGAGATGAGGATACCTCTAATTTGATTTCTCCGTCCAATAACGATTCCATGACTACTGAGTTTGATAAGGCATCAACTCTAAGTGAAGAGAGTGAGCCTGAGAAAGCAACTCTGTTTTATTGCTTAGTTGAGTTCCTGCAGCACGGGAACGAGACCTTCTTGGTACCAGAAGGAGATAACTCTTATTACCATTTGCTCGATTTCTACTACCAGTGCTACATGCAAACACAAGGATTTCCCACGAAGCCAAGGAATAAGTTCCTAATTCTGTTCAAAATTCTCGGGCAAAAAATAAAGGTGTTCCCCCTAATTTCCTCTTTCAAAAAATTAACAATGCGAAGGCATCGTCTTCCCAAGACTGCGAAGCGTAAACCGCGAATGATTCCCTGTGCATCCGAGCTTCAAGAGGCAGGGATAACTTTCAAGAAGGCCAAAGCGGAGAGCATCTTCAGTGTACACTTCTCCAATGGGGTGCTCACGATCCCTTACAGCTCGGTCGAGGAAGCTAGAAGGCCACAGATTATGAATCTCATAGCTTTCGAGCAATGCAATGGTGCCGAGAAGATGAAGCCCTTGACGAGCTATGCAGTGTTCATGGATTGCATCGTGAACACGCAAAGGGACGTGACAATTCTACAACAGAATGGAATAATAGAGAATAAGTTGGCTAATGAAAAGGCGGCCGCTGAATTTTTCAACCAGCTCAGGTATTGTTCTTACCTCGACTATGATAATCACCACCTGGCAGAGCTGTTTAAAAAAGTGAAGAACTATTGTGACTCCCCTTGGCAGAAGCACAGAGCAAAGTTGCACCGAGATTATTTCAGTAACCCATGGTCAATTATAGCGTTTATTGCCTCTATCGTGCTTTTGCTCTTAACTTTTTTGCAAACTATGTATTCTGCTATGGCGTACTACCGTCCATCACACTAGCGGTTAGTGCGTGTTGAATGTGATGTGTTTGTAATACAAAATATTTAGTGGTGTTAATTGAAACTGTTATGTAGTGATGAACATTAAATAAATTTGGAATGTAATGAACCTTGTATTTTTCTTGTAATTTTTCTTTTTCTTTTTTGAGACATCCAACTTGCATTTCATACTGCTCCATAACCGCCACAACTGTTCTCTGGTAAAGAAATACTTAAAGTTTGTGCATATAGAATTAATGAAAAGAAATATCCTACTATATATATTTTTGTTTGTTTGGTGAACTAAAAGATGTCTAAGAGAAATTGATATCATGTCATTGTACTTTTTTAAGTTTAAAGATTTGGTTCAGTTGCTATAAAGATAACAATTAATATGGTTGAGTTTAAACTGAATATTTCAGTTTCAGATAATACAATTCATGAGCTAGGTTGGTTGACCACTTACATGGATCACCTACTTTCTGTATATTCTTGTACATTGTTCCTAATTTGATCCGTATCTTTAGACATCTGCAAACATAGAAATACAGCATTCATGGATCGAACATAAGGAAATTAAGTGACTTTTGGTGGCCTAGATTCAAGTCAAGCCAAGTCTTTGTGAAATATTATTAATTTTATATCCATTAAAATGATGGCCTACCAGTACCAGTGAATAGTGGTACTGGTCCCCCAGATGTTGGAGTGATGTACAAACAGGGATCTCAGAGATATTTTTACTGACTCTATTTTCTGTAATGTACAACCCCGAATTGTTCATTGCTGTTTGTCAAAATAAATTTTTAGTGTTTGTTAATTATAAATGATAGGTTTAGGGTTTAATTGATGGCATTTTCCAAATTTAATAAAAAGTTCATTTGACATCGCTATAATATCATCTTAATTAACACCTGACAGTAATTTGTAATAAACAAATTGTTCTGGTTTTATTTGTAGTAATCATTTGCCAGAGAGTTAAAAAAAAAAAAAAATTGTTAATAGTGCCAGCCTTTCTTAATTTCTCTTCTAAAGCCAAGCATAATGCATATAGGCCATCCTCTCTCGTCAATATCCTATTCAATATTCATACAAATACGATGCAATTTTTTCAAAATTAAATTTTCTTAGTTTCCTGGAAAAGAAATACTGTTGTTCTATCCGTGATCGATAATAGTAGTTTCAGTTTGTACGGCTGTACAGGTAGAAATCTTTGTCATTATTTTTTGGGTCAATAAATAAGCTTTTGTGTTTGTCAATCAATCAATTTTTGCACCAATTGTCTAAAGTAGAAGTTTGACAATTTTAAGCTAAGAAATATGGACCCCCTTGAACAATTTTACAGATATTGTCTCATAATATAACAAAAAAATATAATCTGAAACTTAAAAAACATTAGCAACGGTGCCTCATGCAAATGGTTAGGACTTCCACAATAAAAAATTATAAACTGAAACTGAACAACAATTGCAACGGTGTCTCTTGCAAATAGTTAGGACTGTTACAATAAAATAATATAAACCAAACCTAAAACAACATTAGCAATTGTGGCTCATGCAAATAGTTATCACCTTTACAATTAAAAAATATAAACTACAACTTAAAAACATTAGCAACGATGCCTCTTGCTAATAGTTAGTCATTTTACATTAAATTAATATAAACTTAAACTTAAAAACAATTGCAACGGTGTCGCTTGCAAATAGTTAGGGTGTTTGGAATATAATAATATAAGAAATAAACTTAAAATCATTTGAAACGGGGACCCTTGCAAATAGTTATGACCTTTACAATAAAATAATAAAAACATCATCTTAAAAACATTTGCAATGGGGACCCTTGCAAATAGTAATGTCTTGGTGAATATAATAATATAAAAAAGAAATCCAAAAACAATTGCAACGGTGCCTCTTGCAAATAGTAATGTCTTTTAGAATATAATAATATAAAAAAGAAATTTAAAAACAATTGCAACGGTGCCGCTTGCAAATAGTAACACAATTCACAATAAAATAATATCTGTCGTGTTTGGGGTGGGTATTATTATTTGCAAGGGCCAATAGGAGACATTAGCAAGGGGATCCATCACATATTTGCAAGCGTGATTATTTGCAAGGGCCTCCCGTTGCAGTTGTATTAATTTAATCAGAAAACCAAAATCTTTTGCAACGACCCTTCCTACGCTTGCAACAAGCACTTGCTCCCGTTGCTTTTACTGGAGATTCTAGTAGTGAAAAGATTCTCTTTTATGTGGTACCGGGGAGGATGTGAATTCCTTACTAGCACAAAAGATATTAAAACCTATACTCATTTTTTTATTAAGACAAGATTATGAAAATATTTTACTATATATATAGACAATTTTATCCTTCATTAAATATTTTCTTTAAAACTAGTTCTCTCTCATATATTACCACATAATTTTTTTTCTTAAAGATTATGCTTTACAAAGTATATTATTTGTTTCAAATCTATTTCTCTCTCATTTTATTATATAATTTCTCCCCTCAAAATTTAGATTCACGAAATAAACCTTCATTATTTATTTTCGTCACATTTAAGATTTTTTAAGCGAATTACAACAGTGAAAGATTTTGTTATATATTAAAATCATTCAACATCATATATACACATATATACATATATTAATAAATGATCACTATATTAATTACATTATCAACAAATATGATAGTTAAAAAGATATTTAAAGAAGATTAAATTAAATTGTCCATATATTATTTTTTTTGAAGATGTTGTGTTAATATGAATGGGTGTGGTATCAATATGCCTACCCCTTTGTTACCATTATTTTTTTGAAAATTAATTGTAATATGCTTATAGTTTGAAATGATTGTAAAATTATGTCATATTAAAAAAAAAATTCCCCGCTCTATAAATTAATCTTGTTAAATCTAAAGCTTAATAATTCTATTGCGTTATTATTAGGTGTTCTCATTACAAATATCTAATCTATCGCCGCAATTAGGGGTGTAAACGGAGCTGATTCGGAGCGGATAATGCTAATACCAAATCCGTATCCGCCTTTCAATGAGCAGATACGGATACGGATAGTAAACGGATATCAAAATTTAAAACCATATCCGCCTTAAATGGATACGGATACGGAGCGGATAATTTATGGATTCGAATACGAATATAGAACGGATAATTGTCGGATATTGAGTTATATGA
The DNA here is from genome assembly GCA_028015225.1 of Carex myosuroides. NCBI lineage: Eukaryota > Viridiplantae > Streptophyta > Magnoliopsida > Poales > Cyperaceae > Carex > Carex myosuroides. The sequence continues at coordinate 983,877 of CM051471.1, forward strand.
ACTTTAAGATATAATTAATAATTAATAAATAATAAAATTTAAATATGAAAATAAATGAATAATTGTAAGTTGATGGAGATATTAATGTTGGAAAGATGGGAGATATAAGATATTCATTCCATTCATATAATATATAAACAAAATAAAGAAGTAGTAACAAAAGATAGTGTGGTGTAGTGGTTTGTAACTTGGTTGCTACAACTCTCACCTCACATGACATCGGTTCAAATTCCCTTGAAGGCAAAATTTTCTTTTAATTAGTTGGTCCGAAAAAAATTATTGGGTTTCGGATGATTCGGATATCCGCTCCGTTTAGGTATTACTATCCGTAGCCGTATTCAGATCTTCTGTGGATAATTGATAATTATCCGTATCCATTTAGATCTATAAACAGATACGGATTATATGCGGATTCGGACCGTTTACAGCCCTAGCCGCAATTGTTCAACTTGAATTTAAGGTTATTTTTTTTGTCAAGTTAAAAATAAAAATATCACAAGTGTACTAAATCGATAAGATGGTAATTAAAAAAACTTTATTTGTAAATTTTTTTAGAGTAAAAAATATGAGTCACGCCCAAATTAGATTAGATTGATAAACTTTATTTGTCAACTAATAGTTAGTTAATTAGTTCAATCATGTTAACCAACTCATAATACGCCGTCAATAACCCAAAATTAAATTTATTTTGGAAGAATTAAGATATTGACAACACACCTTAAAATTGAACAAAAAGTTATAGAACCGCGTGGGCTAGTGCGATCATGTGACACGTGTGACGTGCAGGAGAAGAACGGAGTAGGTCTGATGGGCATAGACCTACTTTTGAGTCCAATAAGCTTCAACACTGTACGATCCGCATTAAAATATATGCACATGGAAATTGAAGCAGACACGCACGGATTTTATAACAGAATTCACACATCTTGATGCAGATCGGGCGGTGATTGAGCCCATCGAACTAAAGTAGGTCCGATAGACATCGTACCTACTCTGAATTTGTGTCGGAGAAGTACTTCTCGTGGCCTAGATTCAAGTCAAGCCAAGTCTTTGTGAAATATTATTAATTTTATATCCATTAAAAAGATGGCCTACCAGTACCAGTGGATAGTGGTACTGGTCCCCCAGATGTTGGAGTGACAAACAGGGATTTCAGAGATATTTTTATCAGACTCTATTTTCTATAGTGTACCTCGGATTGTTCATTGTTGTTTGTCAAAATAAATTTTTAGTGTTTGTTAATTATAAATGATAGGTTTAGGGTTTAATTGATGGCATTTTCCAAATTTAAAGAAAACTTCATTTGACATCGCTATAATATCATCTTAATTAACACCTGACAGTAATTTGTAATAAACAAATTGTTCTGGTTTTATTTGTAGCAATCATTTGCCCGAGAGTTAAAAAAAAAAAAAAAAATTGTTAATAGTGCCATCCTTTCTTAATTTCTCTTCCAAAGCCAAGCATAATGCATATAGGCCCTCCTCACTCGTCAATATCCTATTCAATATTCATACAAATACGATGCAATTTTTTCAAAATTAAATTTTCTTAGTTTCCTGGAAAAGAAATACTGGTAGAAATCTTTGTCATTATTTTTTGGGTCAATAAATAAGCTTTTGTGTTTGTGGGAGCTCTCAGCTCTTCTGTCAATCAATCAATTTTTGCACCAATTGTCAAAAGTAGAAGTTTGAAAATTTTAGCTAAGAAACAAGAATACAAATATAATTAAGATTCTCAAATCCCAATCCACAATTAAAGCTTGGTTATTATTCATTACTCATTACCTGCTACAACTAGACAATTTAAGTGACCTGTACTGTACAACATATATGCTCCACATCATTTATTTTCATTTTCAAAGTCCGAACAGTCAATCTGAACCGCTCAACATGATCTTCCTAATAAAATATGCATGGATACCAAATTTTATATTTTTTAGAATTTTTTTACTATTTTTTTAGATAGGTACAAAATCACTTTTTTAAGGAGATTTGGACCATCCGATAAAGTGATATTGTACCTATCTAAAAAAATAATAATAAAATTCTAAAAATATATAAAATTTGGTCTCCAAACATATTTTATTATGAAGATCATGTTGAACGGTTCGGATCAACTGTTCGGACTTTGAAAATAAAGATAAAAGATGTGGAGCATATTGGAGCACAAAAATTATGGTGCATTTGAACCCTCCTCTATATATATATAGAGAGAGAGAGAGATAGAGAGAGAGAGAGTGTGTTCCAACTTGGTAGCCACTACCAAGTATTTTCAAAAAAAAAAGAGAGAGAGAGAGAGTGTGGCTAATATCAAAACGTTTGCACCAAGGTCCTCGTGCAACCAAGTCGTTTTCGGATTTTCAAAGTCCAAACAGTCGATCCAAAACGTTAGGTGTTCAATCTATATTAAAATCTGCTTGGAGACCAAATATTACATTTTTTGGAATTTTTTTATTATTTATTAAGCCACTTTGAAAATTGCTGATCTGGGTGAACAGTAAAAACAGTGCAACCAAATTTTGGACCATGTGATCAGCAATTTTCAAAGTGGCTTAATAAATAGTAAAAAAATTTCAAAAAATGTAAAATTTGGTCTCCAAGCAGATTTTAATATAGAGATCACATCTAACAGTTTGGATCGACTGTTTGGACTTTGAAAATCCGAAAACGACTTGGTTAAACGAGGGCCTTAATGCAAACGTTTTGATATTAGCCACACACTCTCTCTCTCATATATATATATATATATATATATATATATATATATATATATATATAGGCTATGGTGAGTTGCGAAGTAAAACGTCGTTTTAATTCACGCCATATTTTCATTTTGAAAATTCAACAACCGATCTGAACCGTTCAACTTTTTCTAAATATTGAAATGTGCTTGGAGACTAAATTTTACATTTTTTGGAATTTTTTTACTATTTATTAAGCCACTTTGAAATCGCTGATCCACTGTGAACAGTAAAAAACAGTAAAATTTTCTGGACCACCGGATCAGCGATTTTCAAAGTGACTTAATAAATAGTAAAAAATTCCAAAAAATGTAAAATTTGGTCTCCAAGCACATTTCAATATTTAGAACATGTTGAGCGGTTCAGATCGGTTGTTTGGATTTGCAAAATGAAAATATGAGCGTGAAGTAAAAATGGCATCTTACTTCACAACTCACCATAGCCTAGCTCTATATATATATATATATATATATATATATATATATATATATATATATATATATAGGAGTTGGCTACGGTGCTACGCATAGCATAGAGGGCCTCCGTGCTACGGCTCAATATTTGAGTTTTCAAAATCCTAACGGTCAATTCGAACCATTCAACATGATCTCCATATGAATATGTACTTGCAAATCAAATTTTACATTTTTTAGAATTTTTTACTATTTTTTTAGATAGTTAGAAAATCACTTGATCTGAAAATTTTATTGCAAGAATTTACCTATCTAATGAATGTTTTACCTATCTACTTTTTTACTAATTTTTTAGATAGATAGAAAATCACTTGATATGTACTTGCAAATTAAATTTTACATGACGTGCATATATATAATAATAATAATAATTAAGATGCTGTCAATTAACTCATGTTTGAGAATTTACAAGTATAACATGACAGGGTCTAAGATCCAACTCAAGTTTAAGGCAAAACCATATCTTCCCTTGCTGACACCATCAACCACTTCTAACAAGTTTAATTTGATTGGTGTTACCACCTCAAAATATGGATCGCTAATAGGAAACCACTGGAGATCTCTCATCAAGCCAATACTGGACAGCAAGTACAAGACCAAGTGGATGCTTAGCATAACCGAATTCTGTTAACCATGTTCTGTTAAGATAACTGAGTTAGTTAGACATAGCTAGCTATACAATAGATTGTAATAGTTATAAATAGACATGGATGTATTCTGTAATCAATTGAGAAAATGAAATAAAAACAAAGATTCATTCTCCATTCTATTCCATATTATATTCTTTTATGGTATGAGAGCGGCCATGGCTGATCCTCCTCCTCACTCCGATTCTAATGGCCCTTCCTCTGACACTACAGTCTCTTCTCTTGCCTCTATTCCCTCGATTGTGGTACTCAATGTGCCAATTTCCACCAAGCTTACCAGGTCCAATTTTCTGACTTGGAAAGCTCAAGTCTTGCCAGCTCTTCATGGTCACGGTCTTTACCGGTTTCTTGAAGACAAGCCTCCTTCTCGGCAAATCACCACCAATGGACAGCTTCAAGACAATCCTCTTCACGATTACTGGCATCGTCAGGACCAATTGCTACTCAGTTGGCTTCTTTCCTCTCTCACTGAGACAATCCTAGGTCAGGTTGTCTCGTGCCAGTCCTCGGCTGATCTCTGGACAATGTTGCAGCGAACATTCTCTTCTTCCTCGCGTGCTCGTCTTTCAGAACTTCGTCGATCACTTCAGACCATTACTAAAGGTGGTGCCTCCTGTGCTGATTTTGTTCAGAAAGTTCGGGCGATTGCTGATGAGCTCGCGTTTATCGGCTCGCCTGTCCCTGAGGTTGACCTAATCTTGGTGATTCTTGGTGGTTTGGGTTCGGAGTTCAATTCGCTGGTGGTCACGGCCAATGCTAAGGAAGATCTCTCCCTTGCCGATCTACAAGCTATGCTATTCAGCCATGAGGCTCTTCTTCACTCTCAATCTGGTAACTCTTCTTCTTCTTTATTTTCGCCTGATCTCCACCCCTCTGCTTACTACTCTCACTCCCGCTTGGGTTCGGGTCACAAATCCTCTAATCAGCGCCCCTACCCGAACCAGTCCCGTGGAGGTCACCGGCCCAATTACTCTCAGCCCAGAGGTAATTCTCAGCGCAGTCAGCGGCCCAATTACCAGGTCAAATCTCAATTCCCTTCTGGCCCGCGCCCTACTGGTCCGTTATTGCCTACCCCTCACAGGCCGCCTTACCAGGCCAACACCACCAGGCCTTCTACTCCAAATTCAGCAGCTTTTAATCCAGAAAAAAACACTATTTGTCAAATCTGTTTTCGCCGAGGTCACTCTGCCTTGATCTGCTGGTATCTTTGTGACATGGATTACTCCGCCTCTCAACCGGGTTTTCAAGCTCACCTAGCAAAGCCCGAAGCTAATGTTGCTCAACCCTCCACTACACAATCCGAGTCCGATTGGTACTTGGATTCGGGTGCGACCCATCATGTTACAAATGATCTCAATAACCTCTCGACTTACATGCCATATGATGGGTTCGATGCCCTCCACATTGGTAATGGTGCGGGTATGCGTATTAGCCATATTGGATCTTCTTCTTTATCCTTCTCTAATTTCTCACTTGCTTTACATGATGTTCTCTATGTTCCATCATTCACCAAAAACCTCTTGAGTTTATCTAAGCTTTTAAGTGACAATTCAATCTTTATTGAATTTGTTTCCTCCTTTTGTGTGATTAAGGAGCGCCGCACATCGAAGACCATCCTTCAAGCTAGGCTCCTCAATGGACTTTACACTATCCCTCTCTCTCATTCTCCTCATGCTCTCATTGGAGAAAGAGTTTCCATGGATCTATGGCATGCAAGATTGGGTCATCCCTCCTCTTCTACTACTCTTAAGATTTTGAAATCTTATGCTTTACCTTGTAATTCGAATAAATTGAACATTTGCCATGATTGTTGTGTTGGCAAAAGTCACAAGTTACCATTTTCTCTTTCATCTTCTAGCTCTACTTCTCCTCTTGAGCTTATTCATTCCGATGTATGGGGTCCCTCTCCTTTACTTTCACATAATGGTTTTCGTTACTATGTGATTTTCATTGATGATTTTTCCCGTTACACTTGGATTTATTTCTTACACTCGAAAGATGAGGTGTTGCATGTCTTTACCCTTTTTAAAGCTCAAGTCGAAAACCTATTAGGTGCCTCAATTAAGGTACTTCGTACGGATGGTGGTACAGAGTATAAACCGATTACACGGTCTTTTCCTTCTATTCTTCATCAAACAACATGTCCTCACACACCCGAGCAAAATGGCATGTCGGAAAGAAAGCATCGCCATATCATTGAGCTAGCTCTCTCTATTATGTCTCATGCGGCTATCCCGACTCCTTATTGGGATGACATATTTTCAAGTGTCATATTTCTCATCAATCGTTTACCCTCAACAACACATCTCTCATCTCCCTTCTACTCTCTTTTTCACAAGGCACCTGATTATACCTTCTTGCGGGTCTTGGGATGCCTTTGCTTCCCTTATACCCGACCTTACAATGCCAACAAGCTTCAACCTCGCTCTCTACCTTGTGTGTTTCTTGGCTATGCTAGCAATCAAAAGGGATACAAGTGTCTTCATCTAGACACAAATCGGCTGTATATTTCACGTCATGTTGTGTTTGATGAACTAACATTTCCTTTCAAAACATTTATTTCTGTTTCAGACCAGCCTTCTTCTACATGTTCTACTTGGCTGCAACTCATACCTGAAGCACCTCTGCCTTCTGTTGCTGCGGCTCCTACATCATCCGCTGCCACATTGGATCCATCTCCTTCAGCGCTCCAACATTCAAATGAGGCTCGGCCTCTCATTGGTTGCCAATCCCAGTCGGGTGCTTCCAACTCTCCCCTCCTTCCGACTATACCGTCTCCTATTGGTGCTTTCGGTTCTTCGGATGCTTCTCCTGGTGCAGCCAATCCGGATCCTCTCGCTGGAGCTATTTTTTCTACAACCCAGTCGGGTCCTACCCCTGCTGGAACGGATCCAGAGTCCCATTTAAACTCTCACTTGAGCGCCACTCCTGTTCCTCACTCAATTTTGGACCCGAGCACTAGTGGAAAAACAGGAATCAGGATCGGCCCATCTGGATCGGCTACAACAAACAACAGATACTAATACCTATCTGGATCGGTTTCAACAATGAACCCGATCTTAAAAGCTAATGCAATCGGATTTACAAACTTATAGGATCGGTTCTAGAGTGACAAACCGATCCAGAAACTATCTGGATCAGTTCTAATATAATAACCGATCCTGATTTATCATATATTAGGATCGGTTGTTACACTGGAACCGATCCTGATACTATCAGGATCGGTTATAATAAACAACTGCTCCTGATTGTTCAATATTTGGATCAGTTGATCAGTTCTTAGTTAGAACCGATCCTAATACATAATCTAGGTAAGATATTTTTATTTCCATAGAAAGATTAAATTTTTTTTAATTCCATAGAATACAAATATGAGTTATATATACACATGAAATGCTAAATTGGCCGATATTTCAGTGGCATTAGATTGAATCGAATTGAGCACTCCAGAAAGTCGGTTTGAATTGTGACTATCTCATTTTCTTCGCCAGTTTCGTTTTGAGGAGATATAGGATTCAAAGTTTTTCCTCCCTTGATTTTGCTCTAAGATGGAGGATTCAAAGTTTTTCCTCCCTTGATTTTACTCTAAGATGGAGGATTCAAAGTTCTTTCTTCCTTGGTTTTACTCTGAAAAGAAGGAATATTTAAAGTCTTTCCTCGATGAAATTATGAAGTTATTAATTAGAAACGAGAGAGTTTTAGTCTTCTCTCACAATATTGAGCCTTCAAAACTCTTGATTAAATCTATAGAATTAATAATGTTTTGAATAGCTAGGGACATGCGTAGAGTATTCAAGTGCTGAGCCAGTGAAGTTGCATCCAACCTGGGCGTATACCTGTTCATAGCAGATGTACTGTGACACATTTTAAACAACTGCAGAATTTATTCTATGGAATTAAAAAAAAAATCTTTCTAGTTTCTTAAAAAAAATATCAAGATTCTTTTCAATATGTAAATAATATTAGGATCGGTTGTTTAATAAGTAACCGATCTTGATACTATCAGGATCGGTTTTATACACAACCGATCCTAATAATAAAAATTAGGATCAGTTCTTCAATAAGTAACCGATCCTGATAGTATTAGGATCGGTTGTTAATAAAAAACGATCCTATTAAATGTAATTAGGATCAGTTTTCTACAACAACCGATCCTGATAGTGATTATAAAGGTTAATCAGTCAAACTCTCGACAGAACTTTAATTTGTCAATCCTTCTTCCCCAAGCGAGCCTCTCCTCCATTAATGAACGCAGCTCCTATCTCGCAGTGCATTAATACAGCTATCTGACGCTTCTTTTCTCAGGTTCATTAAATGAACATAGATATATAGATCGCTTTTAATTCGGTTCAAAATATAAACTCTAAGGCCTAAACCCTAAATCCCGAATCCCGAAACCCTAAACCCTAAACCCTAAACCCTAAACCCCTAAACCCTAAACTAATTAGTTTTGCATATATGGTGCTTATATGGATCAAAAAACTTAAATGAACATATGGTGCTTATTTTGTCATAAACACAACTAAATGGCTTATAAATATATCAAAAATCGCATAAATGTTAAAATTAGGTACATTTTGTTGTTTTTATGTCATATGTATTTTCTTTCTCTTTTTTGTAGAGATATAATTGACATTAATTACATATAGCTCCTTATTGTTAAAAATTGTAAATTTTGACACATACTAGCTAGTAGATTGTAGTGCTATATATATGGATTTTCATATAAAGATCAAAAAATTGTAAAATTTTGTAGATTGGCTATTGTTGAGAGATTTGGTGCAGCAGTCTTCATCTCACTCAGTACGACATCCCAAAAAAGTTGTAAGTACAACGTATAATCTAACTTTAATTAGTTTAATTTGTATGTGCATGAATATGTATTTTAAATTGATAGCTAGATTAAATGTATTTATGTTAAGTATGTAGCTAGCTAGAGTATTGTCTTATGAGCCACAACCGCATGATTAATGCCTTCAGGTCATGATACCCGTTCAAAATTAATCCATTAGGGATTAATTTTGAACAGTCCCCGATTTGGGACTGCTCTTTGAATATTTTGTCTCAATTAGGATGTGGTCACTTGTTGGTCGTGTTTTAGTATCTAAGAAAGTTTCGACAGTATTTCCTTATTAGTTCCCCGAATACTCGGGGAACTGAGGGGAAATGCTGCCGAAATTTTCTTAGATACTAAAACATGACTAACACGTGGTCACTATTGAGACAAAATATTCAAAGAGTGGGATAGGATGGTAACCGGCCCCATGTAAGCCCTATTGTGAACAGAATTTAGTACCCCAACCATGTTCTTAATTAATTGTGTTTCATTATAATTGCAGATGGACCGCCGTTGGATGTACGAAGCATCGCGTCTATCAGATGAATATATGACAGGGGTCGATGAATTTATCAGAGTTGCTACGGAAGATATGGCAAATAAGGGGAGTGCACTGATGTCGTGTCCATGTCGTGATTGTAACAATGGTCAAAAATTTTCCAAACCGAACCAAGTGAGGAACCATTTAATCCGTCGTGGATTCAAGCAAGGATATAAGTGTTGGATATGGCATGGTGAGAGTTTGCCGACCGACATAGTTACTGGCACTGAGTATCATTCATACCATACCGGTGGAAATAAAATGAATGATCTACAGGGATTAGAACCCGACATAGGTACTCGTACTGAGCATCATTCAGAATACCATACCGAAGAAAATGTTGACATTGTGGCAGATAGATGTGATAATTTTGATCAAATGTTGCGTGCTTTAGAAGATGATTTTGATAATGATAAGCAGTATTGTTTATTTGAGAATTTGTACGAAGATTCTAATAAGGAACTGTATCCTGGTTGTACTAAATTTTCAAAATTGAAAGGTGTATTAAAATTGTATAACCTCAAGGCATCTAACGGTTGGAGTGATAGAAGTTTTACTGAGTTATTACAAACTTTAAAAGAAATGCTTCCGGATGGAAACGAGATACCACCTAATGTTTATGAGGCAAAGAAAATACTGTGCCCAGTGGATTTGGAAGTTCAGAGAATACACGCGTGTCCAAATGATTGTATATTATATCGAACTGAGTATAAAGATCTTCACGAGTGTCCAAAATGTGGTGCATCACGTTACAAACCAAAGCAGGTAACCAGCGATAAAAGTGATGATTACAAACAGAACAAAGGACCTCCGGTAAAAGCATTGTGGTACCTCACCGTGATACCGAGATTCAAACGTTTGTTCTCAAATACTAAAGATGCAAAATTATTGCGTTGGCATGCCGATAACCGAAAGAAAGATGGAAAATTACGCCACCCCGCTGATTCCCCTCAGTGGAGAAATATTGACAGAGAGTTTCCCGAATTCGGATGTGACCCTAGAAATCTTAAGCTTGGGCTGAGTGCAGATGGAATAAATCCGCACAGTAGCATGAGCAGTAAGCATAGCAGTTGGCTGGTTCTATTGTGCATTTATAATCTCCCGCCTTGGTTATGTATGAAGCGCAAATACATCATGATGTCCTTACTCATATCAGGACCAAAACAGCCCGGGAACGACATAGATGTATATCTAGTGCCATTGATCGAGGATTTAAAAAAATTATGGCTTACCGGAGTGCAGATATTTGATGCATACAGTAAGGAGAAATTCACTCTACGGGCCATGCTTTTCTGCACCATTAACGATTTTCCAGCTTATGGTAATTTGTCGGGTTACAGTGTCAAAGGAGAGAAAGCGTGTCCTATTTGCCTGGACGATACAGTCGATATCTGGCTACCCAATTCCTCTAAAACCGTTTACATAGGTCATCGTAGATTTCTTCCTGCCAACCACGCACACCGAAAGAGAAAGAAAGAATTCAATGGAAAGACAGATAATACCAGAGTAAATTATCCGTTGGCTGGGAAAGCTATTTTCTCTCGAGTGAAGGATATCAAAGTTGAATTTGGGAAATTTAAAAAAAAGGTGGTGAGAAAGAAGGGGGCACCAAAAATTAGTTGGAAGAAGAAGTCAATATTCTGGGATTTACCATACTGGCAGCACTTAGAGGTTCGACACTGCATCGATGTGATGCATGTGGTTAAAAATGTATGTGATAGCATGATTGGAACATTATTGAATATTCCGGGTAAGACTAAGGACGGTATCAATGCTCGAAAAGACATGCAATTCTTGAACATACGTCCTGATCTACAGCCAGCAGAGAAGGAAAGAGAAAATGGGAAATTTTGTACATATCTAAAACCCGCAATGCATACGCTGTCAAAAGAGGAGAAAAAAAGCTTATGTGAATGCCTCCATGGTGTCAAAGTTCCATCCGGTTATTCTTCGAATATTAAAAACCTAGTTTCACTTGAATTTTTGAAATTGTCAGGAATGAAGTCTCATGACTGTCATGTTTTAATGACACAGCTTCTTCCTGTTGCAATTCGGGGTATATTGCCACCATTGGTTAGGCAGACCATCACGAAGCTTTGTTTTTTCTTTAACGCCATTTGTTGTAAAGTAACTGATCCTGATGCGTTAGATGCTCTACAGAAGGAGGTGATTGTGACTCTCTGTCATCTTGAAATGTATTTTCCACCGTCTTTTTTTGATATTATGGTTCATTTAATCGTTCATCTAGTTAGGGAAATTAAGATGTGTGGACCTGTTTTCTTGCGGTACATGTATCCGTTCGAGAGATACATGGGATTCTTAAAGGCATATGTCAGGAATCGATATCGTCCTGAGGGCAGCATTGTAAGAGCTTATGCTGCCGAAGAGGTTATTGAGTACTGTACTAATTATATGGACGATACGAAAGCTATCGGCATTCCTAAATCTCGACATGAGGGTAGGCTTCACGGAGTAGGCACAATCGGTTCAAAATTATTCATACCCGATGCTAAAACGATGTCACTAGCACATTTTCATGTTTTACAACATCTCACTGACGTTCATCCTTTGTGGGACGAGCATATGACTATCTTGCGGCAACATAATCCTAGAAAATCCGACAAGTGGTTGATTGCTGAACACAATAATAAGTTTGCAGGATGGTTTACACATAGAGTCATGCAAGCTAAAGAGGGAGAAAACATTAAAGAAATTGTCAAATTGTTAGCGCTTGGTCCAGTCCATGTCGTGAGGACCTTCCAAGGATATGACATCAACGGGTATACATTTTACACAAGAGATCAGGACGTAAAGAGTACCGTGCAAAACAGTGGAGTGACGTTAGTAGCCTCTTCGAGTGATTTTTCAGATCCTAAAGGTGCCGGACCATCGCATGCATCCATGTCGTACTACGGGTTTATTGAAGAAATATGGGAGCTAGATTATAGAACATTTAAGATCCCGTTATTTATGTGTAAATGGGTCGATAACCGTAGGGGGGTTAAAGTCGACAACGATGGTTTTATTTTGGTGGATTTCAATAAGGCTGGATACAAGGATGATCCGTTTATACTTGCAAGACAAGCCACGCAAGTGTTCTACGTAACTGATCCGGCCGATCGTTCAAGACATGTTGTCCTCTCTGGAAAAAGACGTATCATCGGTATTGATAATGTGGAAGACGAAGAAGCGTACGATCATTTTGATGAGATACCACCGTTTTCCACTGGCATGGCGTCTTTATCAATCGGTGAGGACCATGAAAATCTGGACATGCGCATTGATCATAATGAAGGAGAATGGGTTGAAGATGTTCCTGCTGGCAACGATCAAAATGAAGGAGTTCATACATAATTTTTTATTGGTATGTCGTACACAACAAATTTTTATTAGTTTCAAAATATAAAAATAAATTTAATATCAATATTGATGTTATAACATGTTGTCATTTTATTTTATCAGATGTGCATTGAAACACAGGACGATGCGAATCATGCAAGTTAATTACAATTCTTCAATATTTATGACATTTGTAATTCATTTGGTAGGTTTTCTTGTAAATTATTAGCTTAGGTTTTCTTCAATATTGTTTTTCATGGTAAATGTAATTTGTTGGCTTAGTTTTTAAAATTATTATAAGTTATTTTTTAGTAGCTAATTTTATTTCATAGACATAAGTACATTATTTTAAAGTAGCTAATATTATAATTATTTTATAAACCATAATATAAAGTATCTTATAAATTATTTAATGTAGCTAATATGAAAATTTTATAAATGTTACAAATTTATCTGGATTTGATATAAATTTCTATCTGGATTTTATAAATTCCTCTTATAAATTACTTACAAATCACTTCCTAGGAACATTTGATATGAAAATTGTTATCTGGATCGGCTGTTAATACAACAATCGATCCAGATACGAATCTGGATCGGTTGTTAGTATAAAAGCCGATCCAGATATTCAACAATCTGGATCGGTTGTTAGCTTAACAACCGATCCAGATTCTTATCTAGATCGGTTGTGGTACTACAAGCCGACCCAGATTTTTTTCTGGATCGGTTGTTAGCTTAACAACCGATCCAGATATTGTTTTTAAATCCCTTTTCCGCCCTTCTTCTCCAAAACCCTTCTCCTCCAAATACTTCTTCTCGAAAAACCTTCTCCCTCTCCTCCTCAGAATCCCTTTCCGCCGTGGAGCCCTCTCTTCCTCGTCTCCATCCAGCCCGCTACCCTCCTATCTAGTCGCCGCCAAGGTCGCTGCCAGTGCACCTCAAAGCCTAGCCGCCGCTAACCCTAGCTAGTGCACCTCAAAGCCTAGCCGCCGCTAACCTCAAAGCCTAGGCGCCGCTGCCAGTGCACCTCAAGGCCGCTGCCAGTGCACCTCCTATCTAGTCGCCGCTAACCCTAGCCGCCGCTGTTTCTTCTTCTTCCCGGTTAGTGTGTGTTGTTCTTTAACTTGGCATGAACCTCAAAGCCTCTGATTTGTATAGTATTGATGCACTGATTTTGTATAGTATTGTTGATTCTTTAACTCGGTGTGAATCTCAAAGCTTGATAGTTGTACATAAATGCAATTCTTTAACTTGGCATGAATCTCAAAGCATGAGAAATAAATTGTTAGCTTGGCATGACTCTTTAGATGGATATTTATGTAGACATGCAATTCAACCCTTATTTAGCTTGGCATGAACCTCAATGCTTCATATTTGTATGGTATTTGTAATTAATAAAACACGGCGTGAATCTCAAAGCTTGATAGTTGTATATACATGCAATTCTTTAACTTGGCATGAATCTCAAAGCATGAGAAATAAATTGTTAGCTTGGCATGACTCTTTAATTAGATGGATATTTATGTAGTTTGTGTTGTAATTCTTTAAATTGTTAGCTTGGCTTCCTTATCCCTAAATTATTACTTATTATTTATTTTGAAAATGAGCAGATATGGAAGGTGGCAGTGAGCAATCCTCGGCTAAGAAACGAGGGAGAGGGCCAAACCAAATTAAGGAGAAGATCAGTGAGACAGGCAAGAAGCTTGAGATCGACAGATTTTATAGGCCTGTTGTTACCGCGGAGACAACGTCTTTTTCCACGGAACTTGGGGTTTTAGTAAGAAGGAATATTCCTATAAGGTTCCAACATTGGAGAGATGTTCCAGACAATAACAAGAAAATAATATGGGAATCAATTAAGGTAAATAACATGGTGTTAATTTCAACAGCTTTTATTTGATATTAACTAACTCCAAATCTCGATTTCTATTTGTTTGGCAGCTAGGATGGGGTATAGAGGAGGACGATAAAGTGAGGAGGTACTATTATCAGAAAATGGCTACCATTCACCGAAAGTTCAGAACCAGTCTGACTAAAGCGTGGCGCAATGGTACGACCCCCGATTTTGGGAAGCTCAATATTGAACAACACGACTGGGATGAATTTGTCGAGTATCGAACTACGAAGAAATTCCAAGTATGTTTATTTTTATGGACCACATACCTTCTCTCTTATTAAAATTTGAACTCTGCACTTATAATTAAGGCCAACTGTTTCTTTGTTCAAATTGTAGGATGCCAGCCAGATTGGGAGGGAGAATCAGGCCCAAAACAAGTATCCACACTTCATGGGATCCAGAGGTTACAGCGGTGTGGGATTCCAGAGCAGGCTTAGAGATGCTATGCAGGTGATTGCAAATGAGAAAGCATCTAGTGATCCGTCTTCCCAAGGGTCAAATACTACTGCATTGACACCTGAAGAGGTTACCGATTTGTCGGTCGAGAATAGGCACGTCACGTGGAAACTTGCTAGACAGAAGCTCTCAGTAGAGACCAAGGAACGCTTCTATCCAGAAACATACGTACCGGTCATCAAGAAAATTGTAAGGATTTAGATATTGTCATTCATTAGAATACAACAAGTAATTTATTATGTTATAACATGTTGTCATTTCAGGACGAACAAGAAGCGGCTTTCAAACAAGGCTCGTTGGTTGTCGAACGACACGACGATGTTCTTGGAAGTTCTCTCCCAAATCTAGAACATTCAGGGAGGGTGAGAGGAGTGGGAGGTTTGATTTCAATGAGAAAAACATACGGCCCAACAAAGAAGAGACGCCCTTCCTTGAGGACTGAGAGGTCCGAACGTGAATTTGAAGCGAGAGTGGATGAGAGAGTGGAGGAGAGAGTAAGAGGAATAGAGGAGAGACTGCAGCGAGAAATGGAGGCGAAAATGGAGGAACTGTTTCGGCATAAAATGGGCATACCAGAAAAAACTGATAGCCAAACAGTCTTTCTGAGCAGCTGTCAGTCAGTCATACCGACGGCATCTCTTTCTGCTTTTCATGAGGTAATTCAAATTTAGATTTGAATCAATAGGCCTATGCGCGCCTTTTTTTCATACATATTCAGATTTTAATTTTTTTTTTGCGTAACACGTCTTAGATTCATAGCAATCATTTTATTCGAGTAGAAGTCAATATTTGTGCAGGAGGCAGAATTAAGATGCAAACTCAAGGCGGTTGTTAATGGGAATACTCTGGTAGTGGCCATAGGCCTAATTAATGCTCCAGTTAGACAAGGTGGAACAATTCACTGTAGGCCGATACCGCCCGACCATGCAAAGGTAACTGTTGATGCTGTTCAGGATGCGGACTTTTTAGCCATCCCCTTACCTGTACCAAATGACGAGATGGTAACCCTGCAAGATGCTCTCGGCAGTTCCACGGCATGGCCGATGTCCATGATATCTATTGGTTCCTCTGATGTTGAGGTATATTGTTATTACAAGTACTTATACTTCTTAATTTGTATCTATACGATAGAGTCGTAGTTGATTCAGGATTTTATCTCAATTTATTATGAATTTTGCAGGAACCACAAGTTCCTGGAGGTGGCAAAGCGAAGAGTCACTGCAAGGCATTTGATGGTATCGAGTTTGACAAGCTGGGACGAACATTCAAGCAGCTGCGTGATCGATTTTTGGAGTCTGATGGCAATCAATTAGATATCGTTCCGCCACTTGATTTTTTCCATTCAGCAGACTCCATATCTATCTATGCCGATGATTATGTCCTCTTGCTTAAACCACGGCAGTGGCTCACTGCGCCAGTTGTTCAGATCTGGATGCTGTGAGTTAATATTCGTAATAATTGCATAATTTAGTACCTTTAATTCAAATTTCACAAAATTCAGATTATCTGTATGCTTTTTTTTTTGCAGGTATTGCCACAATTTCATCAAGGAGGAATTTCCCGATGAGCAGGTTGGTTTCATGGACCCTGCAAGAACATGTGCCGACCAAATGGATCTAGACCGAGGAGCTGTCGTTCAATACATTGGGAAAGCACTCAGAGAAAATCGGGACAAGCGATTGATATTCATACCTTATCATCAGATGTTAGTGTTATATTTCGATTCTCAGTTTATTAAATTTCTTTCAATTCATTGAAATTATAAAATGTGAAATGTTGCAAACCTAACATGCAGAGATCATTGGATATTGGCCGTGCTTATGCCAAGAGATAGGGCATTGTACGTGTTCGATTCCGATAGGAAGCACAATAGAATGTTCATGATCACTGCTGCTGTTGAGGAGTAAGTGCCTTCCTAAATTTCACGTTTGTTTATTAATTTATTATTTTAACAATCTCTCGTATGTACTGATTGTTCAATGTATTCATATTTCAACAGTGCTTTCCGCATAGAATTGGATACTTCTTTAGATATTCATACCGAATGCAAGGTAATAGTTTATATTGAGATATGATATGATTATAGGTACGTACATGCAAAAATTTGTGAATATCTAATATAAGCCATTTGTATGCTCATCATACATTTCAATTTTTCTTTAAAGGTTCAGAACGATTGCGAGGTAATATTTTCTATTGAGATATGATGATTACAGGGACCTAGATGCAAAAATTTGTGAATTCTATACATTCAAGCCATTTGTATGCTCATTAACATACGTTTCAATTTTTTCAAACTTGTTATGTAGTGTCCACAACAACCATTTTCCTGGGAATGTGCATATTATGTCATGTTGCTCATGCAAGACATAATGAAGGAATTCCTCGATGTTTTTCCAACATTAAAGGTATATATGTATATATATATGCATTTATGGAATTTTTCAAAAGTAATACAAAATTAAATTTATAGTCTCTGCTATCTTTTAAAAAATGCAGAATATTCCCGCTAAGCATACCGTACAACGCTTGAGCGACTTTCGCCTAATGTGGGTGCAAGTTTTACTAAAGGAACTAAAGGCGAGTCGAACAAGTATAACAATTTAGGATGTCAAGCATGAACATGATTTATATGTAATAATTTAGGATAAGTTCATCTTTTGTGTAATATTTTAAGATGTGTATATAATGTGTATGATATTTAATTTAATTATATGTGATAATTTAGAATGTGTGATTGTGATTTAGTATTGGTATGTTGGCCAGCAAATTATATATATGGGGGCTGGCCATAATATCGAAATTGCTTTTTTTAGATTAAATAAACATCAGGATCGGTTGAAGTTCTGGAACCGATCCAGATACCAACTTTTAAAAAAAAAGATTATTCGTACAATCTGGATCGGTTTGTTACAGCCGATCCAGATAATTATTATTAGGATCGGTGATGTAAATAACCGATCCTAATTGTTAACAATTTAAATAAAGAAAAATACCCTAGGTTGGATCGGTTTTAAGAAAGAACCGATCCTGATACTGTTTAATCTGGATCAGTTGTAATTTTTAAAACCGATCTAGATTATTTTTATCGGGATCGGTCGTTTGTTACAACCGAGCCAGATTAGTATCTATCTGGATCGGTCAAACAACCGATCCAGATTTGTTTAGTATCAGGATCGCCCCGATCAGGATCGGTTGTGGCCCGATCCTGATATCTGTCTATAACCGATCCTAATTCTTATTTTTCCACTAGTGTAAATAGCCGTGTATAAATCTTATAATTGTACACGGCTTTATAACTAAAAAGCCGTGTAGAAATAGGTGGAGAGCTACACGGATATATAACTAAATAGCCGTGTATAATAGTGTAGGGTTTTATTATCTTCCCTTCCAGAGCGCCGTTTTGATCAAGTTTTTAGTTCATACATATCGAACTAAGCTTTTTATTTCTGCGAATTGATCGAGGCCAGCAGCTGAGATCTGAGATCTTTGAATTAAGTTTGTATTTTCTCCTCTCCATCTTTCTAAGGTTAGTAATATGTATTTAAATCATTTTCTTTCTCTAATTTTCTGTTATTTAGGCTTATTTAATTAGGTCATTTCATGCATATATTCTTGAATTCTTAATTTTAGATGTAATTAATTAGTGTATTGTGGTCCAATAACCGACCTTTAGATGCTTTTAGGTCCATGCCCGTTCAAAATTAATCCAATAGGGATTAATTTTGGATAGTCCCCGTTTTGGGACTGCTCTTTGAATATTATGTCTCATTTAGGATGTGAACACATATTAGCGGGATTTAATTAGTATTTGAGGAAAGTTCGACAGTATTTTCCCTTATTGCTCCTACGAGTATGTGGTTCGTACGCATACTTGGGGAGTTAAGGGGAAATGCTGCCGAATTTTTCTCAAATACTAATTAAATCTCGCTAATATGTGTTCACATATGAGACATAATATTCAAAGAGTGGGTTAGGATTGTAAACCGGCCCTTTGTAAGCCCAAAATTTTGTACACGAAGGAGAATGTTGACCATGCATGATTAATTGATCAAATCATTTTTTTAATTTAATTTACAGATGGATCGAAGCTGGATGTATGAAATGCGACGTGACAGTGAAGAATATTTGGTTCGCGTTGATGAGTTTATAAAATTTGCTGAGAGTTATAGAGTGAATAAAAAAGAAGAAGACATTTTATGTCCTTGTAAAGATTGTAAAAATTTATTAAGATTTTTGGACATCGAAGAAATTAGAGCTCATTTGATTTGTCGGGGATTTAAGAAGAGATATACATTAGAGCTCATCTCATTTGATTAGAGCTCATTTAGTATTGGTATGTTGGCCAGCAAATTATATATATGGGGGCTGGCCATAATATCGAAATTGCTTTTTTTAGATTAAATAAACATCAGGATCGGTTGAAGTTCTGGAACCGATCCAGATACCAACTTTTAAAAAAAAAGATTATTCGTACAATCTGGATCGGTTTGTTACAGCCGATCCAGATAATTATTATTAGGATCGGTGATGTAAATAACCGATCCTAATTGTTAACAATTTAAATAAAGAAAAATACCCTATGTTGGATCGGTTTTAAGAAAGAACCGATCCTGATACTGTTTAATCTGGATCAGTTGTAATTTTTAAAACCGATCTAGATTATTTTTATCGGGATCGGTCGTTTGTTACAACCGAGCCAGATTAGTATCTATCTGGATCGGTCAAACAACCGATCCAGATTTGTTTAGTATCAGGATCACCCCGATCAGGATCGGTTGTGGCCCGATCCTGATATCTGTCTATAACCGATCCTAATTCTTATTTTTCCACTAGTGGAGACCTGCTCCTTCCTCTGATTTGGGCTCTAAATTTCACCCTGGCACCTCCGGTCACCATATGACGACTCGTACTCGAGATAACACGCGCAAGATTCACATTTTTCCTGACCATGTTGCATTATTGGCTGATTCTTTCACCCAAACTGAACCTAAAACATATACTCAAGCCAAAAACCATGCTCATTGGGTTGAAGCCATGTCCAAGGAATATGATGCTCTCCTAGCTAATGCCACTTGGGATCTCGTTCCTGCCTCTCCTGACCTGAATGTCGTAGGTTGTAAATGGGTGTTCAAGATCAAACGCCGAGCCGATGGATCGTTGGAACGATACAAAGCCCGTTTGGTTGCCAAGGGTTATCATCAAGAAGAGGGAGTCGATTTCTTTGAAACCTATAGCCCGGTTGTACGCCCCACAACTATTCGAATTGTCCTCACATTAGCTCTTACCTATGGTTGGGAGATTCGTCAATTGGATGTTCAAAACGCTTTTCTCCATGGTGAACTCAAGGAAACCGTTTTCATGCAACAACCGCCGGGTTTTGTCGACACTTCCAAACCAAACCATGTTTGTCGACTTTCTAAAGCCATCTATGGTCTCAAACAAAGCCCTCGAGCTTGGTTTCAAACCTTAAGCACTTCTTTAATCTCTCTTGGATTTGCTTCTTCTCACTATGACCCCTCACTCTTTACTCTCTTCTCTAATGGCACCACTCTCATAGTCTTGGTTTATGTTGACGATATTATCGTCACCGGGACTAGCATGGCTCTCATCCAAAACCTTATTCTCTCTCTACAGTCCTCTTTTGCTCTTAAGGACCTTGGGCCGCTCCATTTCTTTCTTGGCATTGAAGTCACCAAATCTCACCATGGGCTTCACCTCTCTCAATCAAAATATGTTCGTGACCTCCTCACTCAAGCCAATATGCATCATTCCAATCCTCTACCTTCACCTATGGTGCCGAATACATCTCTCTCTCAATTTGAGGGAGATCCGTTCAATGATCCGCATCTATACCGTTCTATTGTGGGTGCTCTACAATACGCTACCTTGACCCGTCCCGACATATCTTTTGCGGTCAACAAGGTCTCACAATACATGCACTCTCCTACAACTACGCATTGGGCTGCGGTAAAGCGAATTCTTCGCTATCTCCAACGTACCATTTCTCATGGTATTCATCTCACACCGTGCTCTTCTCTCTCTCTTCATGCGTATAGTGACTCCGATTGGGCCGGCTCTCGTGATGATCGAAAATCTACTTCCGGCTTTTGTATTTTTCTTGGCTCCAACATCATCTCTTGGGGGTCAAAGAAGCAATCCACGGTCTCTAGGTCTAGCACCGAGTCGGAGTACCGTTCACTTGCCGTTACAAGTGCCGAGCTTATTTGGATTCAATACATTCTTGCCGAGTTTAAGGTTGCTCTATCCACTTGTCCTACCTTGTGGTGTGACAATATCGGTGCTACGTACTTGGCCTCTAATCCAATGTTCCATGCCCGAACGAAACATGTGGAAATTGATTTCCATTTTGTCCGTGATCGGGTTGCTAACAAATTGCTCCAGATTCGGTTTCTTTCGACTCGTGATCAGCTAGCCGACATCTTTACCAAGCCACTAGCTGCCCCTCGGTTCTCCTTGCTTACTACCAAGCTAACGGTGCTTTCTTCCCCATTAGCTTGCGGGGGCTAATAGGAAACCACTGGAGATCTCTCATCAAGCCAATACTGGACAGCAAGTACAAGACCAAGTGGATGCTTAGCATAACCGAATTCTGTTAACCATGTTCTGTTAAGATAACTGAGTTAGTTAGACATAGCTAGCTATACAATAGATTGTAATAGTTATAAATAGACATGGATGTATTCTGTAATCAATTGAGAAAATGAAATAAAAACAAAGATTCATTCTCCATTCTATTCCATATTATATTCTTTTAATCGCCGTGGAAAAAAAAAGTGGTATTGGTTTCGACAGCGAGCTTCATGTGAAAAAATTCTGTTTAAAAACTCTAATATTGAGGAACTAAGGGATAACAAGTGCGGGAAAAAAAATTCATGTATAGAGTATGTTTGAATGGGAGCTAGAATAATTAGAATAGCAAAATTTGAGATTATTGGATGAGAATATAGAGGAAAAATAGTGATTTCATATTAGTGTGAAAATGGTACTATATATTTGGATTAGTATAAATATTGTTTGAATTGTACATTTGTAGTGAATAGTTGTAATAGAGAAAAAATAGTATTAACAATGTGCTAATTAAGATGGAAGATAAGCAAGTGGGGTCTCAAATGAATTGTCATGACGTGAAACGGCAGAAGTAGCATCAACTTTGTCATGTAAAGACTTTGTTGGCAGAAATCCGAGAAAGAAACTTTTTTTTCTTTCTCTTCACACTTCTGAATAGTAGCTATTCTAATATTTACAAATAATAGAGAATAGTAGTTGCTCCAACTATTCGGAATAACAAAAATATTATTTGTGTGCACATTACTATTCTAAATAGCTCTATTCTCAAATAGCCTCTATTAATTCTTGATGCATCCAAACATATAATGTACATAAATCTAACATGGTTCCTACAAAACACCATGTATAACTTACAGGGGTAGTCAAAAAGGCATGTACAGAGTAGTCAATGAGGCGCTAAAAACCAAAAACACTAACATGATTTATACACGATTTGTACTGGAAAAACCATGTATGTTACTCTTTGTACACGGTTAATTTTTAAAAACCGTGTACGGTTAATTTGTACAATTTTTTTTTTTACTTTTTATGATGTGTTAGCATCCATATGTTTTTAGACCATTAAAAAAACATAAAAAAGAAAAGCTTTAGACATATTTAAAACAATTTATATTCATACGTACATATATGAGAGGTATAATTAAACAAATTTGTACATAAATACATATTTACATGTAACATATAATTAATTAATCAAACAACATAGTATCAAAATACATATATTCGCAAATATGTATGTCATCTTCTTCTTCAATATCTTGATAATATACAAAATGTTTCTGAATGGATTCTTCTCTCTTGTGATATTTCTCTTCTTTAATATGAAAATTTTCAATTTTCTATTTATCGTCTTCTTGTCCGTTTGTATCAAAAACATATCAGAGTTACCATAATTTGAATTTAGGTTGAAGAATAAACAATATTACTATATATAATTATTCAAAATCAAATTTATATTCGTGTGATTATAAAAAAAAATGGGACTTTGGCAAGCAATGAGAGGCACCATCAATCATTTTTACCAAATTATTATTGTTGGATCAGTAGAACGATATATATATCTTGAGATATAGTGTGGGTCATATAGTAAGTGGTACCTCATCACTGCAGTAAAAAAAAAAATCAAGATTTTGTTTCTCTCTCTAGTAATTACTTATATGATGCAAATAAAGTTGAAACGCCCACATGCATGATTTGTTTGGATATATATATATATATATATATATATATATATATATATATATATATATATATATATATATAGATAATCCATTATTATTGATTGAGATACTGCATGATGAGAGTAAAATGTCATTTTAATTTCTAATGTACCCATGAAAACTTTTAAAATAGCTAATATCTCCATAAAAACATCTTAAATCTAATATCCTCATAAAAATTTAACACTCTTTCTTTTGTTTCCTTATATTTATTAAATTTGTTTTTTAAACAAATTAAATTTGAATAAAATATGATGAATTTTAAGCCTCCTGATCAATTTCATATGTGAATGTAAAATACATATCCATCGATTTATTTCTCTAAAACAGAACAATTGTTTGGTATGTGCCAATGATGAATTTGATTGTTGATTTATTTCTCTAAAACAGAAAATTGATGAACTCATATGGATTAGTTACCATGTAATGTTTTATTTATGATTAAAATTTCTAGCAAGTAGCTAGCTTGAACTTGGAATTTTATTAACTCGAGAAAATTGTTCAAATTATAAAAAATATAATTGTGGATGCTTCCTCATTTAGTTAGATCAGATGTATATAAAAAAAAATAAGACTTAACTTGGAATTTGATTTGTCATTATTCATCATAATATTTATAAAATTCTATTATATGTTTTAAGTTTTATTTTAATATTTTTTAGGAAAACAAATAGTTTGTTCAACCAATTAATACTATTTTTGCACCGGTCAACTAATTAATACTATAAATACCTCTAAATTTGATATTACCGTAGGGTGCTTTTATTGCCCCTCAATTTGCTAATAAAAATGTCATTACTTCATTTATTAAATGGGCATACGGGTTTGTGCATTCATTGTGCAACAGTTATTTGGGCCAATTCTGTCTTCTTCAAATTGAGATTTATTCAAATTGGACCAATTAAAAATTGCTATTAAAATTTCCGGCCCCTAGCTAACACGAATTCGTATCCTCTGCATTAACTCAAATTTTGAGTTAAGATCTGAACCGCCCTATTGAGATCCGCACTAATATTAAAGTGCACGTGCATTATAGGAGCGGACAGGATTGGTCCGAGTTCCGATCGTACGGTTCATAAATTAACGCAAACGGTGCGTTAATGCAGAGGATACGTATCCAGCTAACACTATATTATAAATATATTGTGCTATGGCTTGAATTGAAGAGAGAAGTATATATATTCTCAGCTAACAATTCTATCTAAGATGAAAATAATGTATGGACATAAAATAATTGTTTTTAAAAGTATCTATTGTGCTATTGTTTGCTTACCAGCACATCACAGGATGTCTAATGCAAAAGATATTATATCTCACAAATTAATTCATCTTTCTTTTGGGTCGAATTGGGCCAATTTGGGCCATAAATTATGAGCTGATGATCTAGTAACAAGATGCAAGCAGAATAAGAAATGAGAACATGCCTGGAACCCAACATGGGAAATGCACATCAGTAGGGATGGCCGAAAAACCCATCAGGCCGGTGGCCCACTCATACCCACTCAGCCCGGCCCTTTACCCGCTCATACCAAGTATCTGCCTGTAAAACCACCAAAATGTCTACTTACTATTCAGAACAAAATAAAGTCTGGTCACAACATTAATTTACCATGTATTTTATCAAATAACATTAATATTTTGAGTTCCATAAAATTAATACACCGTACACTAAGAATTACTAAATGCATGCATTTAAAAATCAGTCACAATATTATAAAAAAAAAAAAATTAAAGTTGAGAAACTAGCTTTCAAATTTATGTTGAAACCTAAATTTCAAAAAACTCAGAATTTTATTGCTATTTGTAATATTTAATAACTGGAGGGCTAATAAATGAAAAACTATAATAACCCCTCTTCAGTATAAAGATGTTCCAATTATATATAGTTAGGTGTTACAATTTACATGATCATCCAAAATTTCTCATTAGACATATATATAAGCACATCTTACGACCAAAGATTTCATAAGAAATTCCATTCTCTTTGAATTTAACAAACCTAACAAACAATCTCATTCTATCCTAATGAATCTCCACAAAACTGCTTTTTGGTTCCTCTTTCTAACATATATATCCTATGTGGTAGCATTTGATGGCCAAAAGAAGCTCCAAAACTACATAGTTACTTTACGAGCCATAGAAGGTATTGACATTTCAGTTCCTGAAACAGCAAAGAATTGGCATAAATCCATTTTGTCATCAGTCACAAAAGACGATCCAGAATCACGACATATCTACTCGTATAATAAAGTTGCTAATGGTTGTGCTCCAAGACTGTCTGATGACGAGGTACAAGCTTTGAAAGACTAACCAGGTTGTGCTCGCGTTATCCCTGCCAACGAGCCACTTAAATTGATGACAACTCATACACCCGACTTTCTTGGCTTGCGTGGTTCAAATGGCCTTTGGAAGAAAACCAAATATGGGTGAGGGCATCATCATTGGTTTTCTAGATAGCGGCATCTCACCCGGACACTCTTCCTTTGATGATAAGGGCATGTCTCCTCCACCAGCCAAGTGGAAAGGCCACTGTGACTTTAATACTACAGGTAGTGTTCGGCAACCATATGAAGTTTAAATTTTAAGTTACACTAAGGAGCACCCGTTCGGCAATAAAGTTAAAAAGTAATTTTCTTAAGAAAGCTTTTAAGCTTAGCAAAATGCTTAAGCTATGTGAAACCATGGCTTAAAAATTTGGGCAAGCTTAAGAAAGATGAGCAAAAGAAGAACTAAGGAGGTAGCATTAAGCTTGATAAAGGAGCACATGTACAGTGAGTTTAAGACTCCTTAGAGCACTAAGAAACACTAAGGAGCTCTAAGCCATGGTTGCCGAACACTACCACAATTTGCAATAATAAGCTTATTGGGGCCAAGACAATGCTAAAAGCAGGTGCTGATGAAAAGAAACACATCCCTCCGATGGATAGTACTGGACACGGCACTCATACAGCCAGTACTGCTGCCAGAACATGTGTTAAAAATATAAATTACTTTGGGGTTTCCATGGGTAAAGCCTCTGGGGTTGCACCGCGAGCACATATAGCAGTTTACCAGGTGTGTGATAGGTTGGGATGCCAACCTGCAGATGTTCTCAAAGGGTTTGAGGAAGCTGTGAATGATGGTTGTGACGTGCTAGCTCTCAGTCTCCATTGGAAGTAATGAAGTTGCGCAGTTATATGATAACCCAGTTAGCTTAGCTAGCTTTTATGCCATTTATAAAGGTGTCTTCGTAAGTGCTGGTGCAGGAAATGGTAGGCCTGAGCCAAGTAGAACCGCTAGCGACGCAACCTGGCTCCTTACTGTGGCATCAAGCACAACAGATAGACGATTTAGATCAACAGTAAAATTGGGCAATGGTCTTCAATTGAATGGAGAGTCAATTTACCAGCCCATGATGAATTCGACTAGTAAGATGTTTTCACTCGTTTACATAGAAGGAGAGGCGCTAAAGCAAATGCCAGCCATTGTCTAAATGGAACTTTAGAGAAAAAGCTGGTTCATGGCAAGATCGTGGTATGTGACGATGGTATTATCTCATCAAATTTAAAACGTTTGATTGTTCAGGAGGCTGGAGGTGCTGGTATTATTGTAGCAAATATTGAAAGGCAACGGCTTTACACCCAACCTGGTGTGTATGTCTTACCTGCCTCTTATGTTAGTTATGTTGATGGTATGAAGATCAAGGACTATATTCTCTCCACTAAACAACCTACTGCTACGTTTCTCTTCGAAGGAATCGTGTACCACGAAAAATTTTCTCCATCAATCTCCACATTTTCATCTCGTGGTCCCAGTTTGTATAGACCACTGACATTGAAGCCAGATATTGCTGCCCCTGGAGATTCGATATTAGCTGCGGTGCCACCTCTAATACCACCACCGGTGGTTAATATTCTAGAACAAGCTGATCAAGTCCAAATAATTTTTTTTCTCATGTCAGGAACCTCCATGGCAACACCACAACTAAGTGGGTTGGTCTCCTTCAGCAATTAAGTCTGCCAATACACATAGATGGAAAAACAATTGTTCTTGCCAATACACATAGCCCTGCTGAAGGAGATGTGGATCTAAACAAAGCATTGGACCCTGGATTGGTGTACGAAATTGATTATAAAGAATATATATATCCCTTACTTATGTGGTTTGGGCTTTAAGGATGAGGATGTTACTACTTACTAACATTGTTTATCCTGCAGCAGAGGTACAATGTGCAAAGGTGAAATCTATTCCTGAAGAACAATTAAATCTTCCATCAATTAATTTCAGTGCCTCTTCCTCGAAATAATACTACTAGCTAGTAATGGTAATAAGATGATTTATCGGACTGTGACTAGTGTTGGCAAGGCGACAACGTCATACAAGGCAACAATTAGTGTGCCAAAAGGGGTGTCAATCTGTTAAGGTTCTACCATCCACCTTGAAGTTCAAAAGTTTAAATGAGAAGAAAATTTTCAAAATGGTCTTCAAACGGCAAGGCGGAGGCGGAGGCGGAGGTGGAGGTGGAGGTGGAGGTCCTACTAATATGTCACCCTTTGGCTTCGGAGAGTTGAGTGGGTCTCGGGTAGGTATACTGTTCGTAGCCCAATAGTATTATTCTTTAACTAATGTAATTTATCGGGTTTATTTTTTTTTTTCATATTAATGGTTTAAACATATATACATGTACTGATCATATGATTTCTATAATCAATGTCACAAGCTTAATTTACATATAACAGAACATATATCAAAGATTATTGGATCATCTACTAGCTAGATTCTACAGTCTTTGCACAAAATATGTTAATTTTGAAATTATGAACCTTTAATTCATAATGAGGGTCTAATTCACCCCTTATGCTTTTTTTCTCTCAGCCTTGTTGATTGTGTATTGGTAATACATATATATTATTTTTCCATTTTCTTTAACATTTATAGAATCACTCAATCGGATTGTTAAGCAAAATGTTAGACTACCTGCTGGACTCCACAGTGAATATATATGCAGAAAATTGACTTCTATGGTTCACCATAATATCTAAAATGTGGAAATAAATCTGCTGCGATTCCAAAGAATCGCAGGACCTTGTTTTTCCGAATCCAACTGTTTATATATTTTGAGATTCGTGCACTTCAAAAAAATTAATGGTTGGATTTGGAAAAGCAAGGTCCTGTGATTCTTTGGAATCGCAGCAGATTTATTTCCCTAAAATATGTGCAAATTATTATTAGATCAAATAGGAAAGATATATCAATTTTACGTCAAAAATAAGTTAAACATGACATTTACTTTAAATTGCATGCATGGTTGATGTTTTGCGTTAATTTTGAAACTATTTCAAGTGATTAAATAGCAAAAAATGACACTTATATATAACTCTAATATTATTTAATATTTGTAGAAATAATTATTAGAGTGATTTCGAAAGAATACATCATTTTGTATACAAATAAATTGTCTTGTAATACAATTCAGCAAATTAAATTACTTGCATATCACATATATTAATATTAATTGTATTAGCTGATGAAATTAAAAGCTAGTACTACCACATTATCAGGAACGACCTATATATGAATATTAATTATTTTATTTTATTTCTATTATGGGGGTGGGGGGGAGGGGGGGGGGGGTTTCAATTGATTTGGCGTGAGGTCACTAGTACAGAAGAAAACGGTACTAACCACGGTAAGAGATGAGCTTCTAGCTATACGGTTTTTGTTCTGTGTCTACGGGAGTCATGTACAAGGATCGCTATGGTTTTCGAATTGTGTACAAAAACACTAATCCTACACACAGTTTTTTATTAAAAACCGTGTATAATCCATATATTTTTTTCACCAATTTTTTTGCCAAAAATTGTCATACACTGTTTTATAAAGTAAAATCTTGTATTAAAAACACACATCTTACACAGTTTTTAATAAATAAAAAACCGTGTATAATTTAAGAATTTTTGTTTAAAAAAATACATGAAACTCTGGATCTGAATTCAAATCAAACTCTAGATCTAAATTCAAATTAAATGAAAATAAATTATATTTTCATTTTCTTAAACAATTATAGAATTACTGAATTGGATTGTTTAGCAAAATGTTAGACTACCTACTGGACTTGACAATGAATATGCCCAAAATTATGTTTAAATAAAGTTGGAATTGACGAAATGTACCTTAGACTACGTACCTAGTGTGTTAAGCTATCATGCTTTGGGGAGTAAAGAAAGTGTTTTACTTTCCGCTATATATATCTATTTTCAAAGTTTAAACAGTCGATCTGAACTTCTCAACATGATCTTCATACTGATGTGCTTGGAGACCAAATTTAACATTTTTTGAAAAAAAAATTTTTACTCTTTTTTAGCAATTGTTGAAAATCACAGTTTTTCTTTATATAAAAAAATAATAAAAAATTCACCAAAAAACTGATTTTCAAAAAATAGTAAATTTTTTTCAAAAAATGTAAAATTTGGTCTAGAAGCACATATCAATATAAAGATCATGTTGAGAAATTCGGATCGATTGTTTGAACTTTGAAAATAGAGATATGAGCGGGAAGTAAAACACCCTATTTACTTCTAAAAACATCGTAACATCACTCTATTTATAGAGATAAGTTATCATGCTTTGGAAGGTAAAGAAAGTGTTTTACTTCCAGCTTATATATCCATTTTCAAAGTTCAAACAATCGATCTCAACATGATCTTCATATATATAGAGAGAGAGAGAGAGAGAAAGAGTGGCTAATATCAAAACGTTTGCACCATAGTCTATCTCTCTCTCTATATATATAGAGAGAGAGAGGGAGAGAGAGAGAGACTATGGTGAGTTTCACGCCATATTTTCATTTTGAAAATTCAAACAACCGATCCGAACCGTTCAACATGTTCTAAATATTGAAATGTGCTTGGAGACTAAATTTTACATTTTTTGGAATTTTTTTACTATTTATTAAGCCACTTTGAAATCGCTGATCCACTGTGAACAGTAAAAAAAGTAAAAGTTTCTGAACCACCGGATCAGCGATTTTCAAAGTGGCTTAATAAATATTAAAAAAAATTCCAAAAAATATAAAATTTAGTCTCCAAGCACATTTCAATATTTAGAACATGTTGAGCGGTTTGGATCGGTTGTTTGGATTTTCAAAATAAAAATATGAGCGTGAAGTAAAAATAACCTCTTACTTCACAACTCACCATAGCCCAGCTCTATATATATATATATATATATATATATATATAGATGGCATGGTCCGCTGGCCTTAAAGCAAAAAAAAAAAAAGTTTCCATAGGCTTGCTATTGGATTAATTTGGATCAGACACTAGTGGAAAAACACACATCAGGAACGGTTAAAAACACGCATCAGGAACGGACCTAGAGGCGACACTGACCCAGCTGTTACAGATAGTACCCATAATCAGGAACGGTTAAATAACCGACACTAAATCCCATAATCAGGAACGGTTGTTTGATATAACCGATACTGATATGGACAATCAGGAACGGTTGTTTGTTATTAGCCGATACTGAAGTTGATAATTAGGAACGGCCTTTAATAAAAACTGATACTGATTTTAACAATCAGAAACGGCCTTTTAATAAACAACCGTTACTGTTCATATATATATATATATATATATATAGAGAGAATGGCTAAGGTCAAAGTGGTATGACCAATGCCTTGGTGCTACCAATTAGTTTTTGCAATTTTAAAGTTCAAATAGTCGATTCAAACCGTTAGATGTTCAATCTATATTAAAATATGCTTGGAGACCAAATTTTACATTTTTTGGAATTTTTTTACTATTTTTTAAGTCACTTTGAAAATGGCAGATCCGGGTGAACAGTAAAAACAGTGCAACCAAATTCTGGACCATGTGATCAGCAATTTTCAAAGTGGCTTAAAAAATAGTAAAAAAATTCCAAAAAATGTAAAATTTGGTCTCCAAGCAGATTTTAATATAGAGATCACATTTAACGGTTTAGATCGGCCGTTTGGACTTTGAAAATCCAAAAACGACTTGGTAGCACCAAAGTCCTTGGTCATACCACTTTGATCTTAGCCACTCTCTCTATATATATATATATATATATATATATATTTTTTTTTTTTTTTGCAAAATGTGGGTATTCGCATGAGCTAATTCAAATATCACATTTAGATCAATAATTAATGCCACAATCACAAACAAAAGATCAGAATTATGTACTAAAAGAATCATGTAGTTCTATACAATATTGCAAGTATACACATCATAAATATTTGGTAAACTTCTCACTTCCAACAGGAGAGTGGATTATTCTGTTAATTCTCATAATGCACCTAATATTAGTCACTATAACATCAATTTCTAAAAAATTAATTTACACATTATCAATTACTGAAAATGAATTGCACGTTGTATACAGAACCTTCCCTTCTGGGTCAAGCATGAAGCCAGCTGGCGGCTTAGACAAAGATGCAGCAGATTTTAAGCATGTTTTCTGCTGGAATTAGGAGAGGACACCTGATCAGATTTTAAGCAAGTTGTTAGTATCAGATCAGAGAAAGAACTTTACATAAATTAAAAGCAGAAATGAAATTAACTCATACCCTTATCCAAATATTTTTTTTTTGAGAAATTGGCAGCAGCTGCCAATTGAGAATTTATAGATAGAATAACGTCATTACATCAGACCAGTAACCTCTGTACCAGTCGTTACAAACAACCATAAAAAGGAGGCAGCAAGGCTCCCCCAACAGGATTTTTCAATAAAGCCCCCTGGGTGGCTGAAATCTCAAAACAAGGAAAAAGGGAATAAAAGGAAAAATGAAAACTGAGATAAGTACCAGAAACAAATAGATATAAATAGTTAGTTAGATTAGTTAGTTTGTTATAGAGTTGTTATACTTGTAAACCATAGCTATAAATATATGATGTATATGTACTAAAAGATTTACACAAGATCAATACAATCATTTCATTACTTTCTCTCTCTTAAATCTATCAGAAACATAATTTCAATTCAGTTCCGTACCAGTACAAGAGTGGAACCCTTGCACTGGAAAACTGAGATAAGTACCAGAAACAAAGAACAAACGAGAAGGCACAAAAACAAATAAGCAAAATGTATGATGCAGAATACACATTTTTATTTCTGTTCAAGGTATGCCGGAAAATTGGGGTTCCGCATTTTTTCCAGAAAGCACTACACAATTTACCAATAGCGGGTCAAGCTTGATTTTGGTTTAGCCTGTGTTCAAGCTTGGTTGCTTTGGCATGGGAATTCAATTGTTGAAAACTTCAAAAACTCATCAGGTTTTGGGTACAAGCGGAATTGAGCAAGTTTTTGGGGAAGGTTCAGATTTTGCCAGTCCTACTTGCAAACAAATATGATAAAATATGAAAGTACTATTGTGATAAATTTTGCAAAGATTTAACAATAGGTACCATTCCATATCTCAACATCTTCTGGGAGCTTTTGATAAACCAGAGTAGCAGACCAGACAAAGTGACCCCCAGGCCGCAAAAGCCGGTTCAATTCCAACAATAGCATACCACCTGCAAAATTTCATAGTTTTAAAATAGCTCTTGAGGTAATAAAAGAAAAGGGCTTTCCGGTTGCATACTCATGAGAGTTACACCAACTAAAAGAAAAGGGCTTTCTGAACTCAATTATTGTAACAAGGAAAAATAATAAATATTAAATGAAATAAACACTCAGCTGATAACTAACCACAATAGCGAGGATCAGCAAGAAGGCCAACAAAAGATATATAGTCATCAGTCACCCGCTTCTTCCCTTCTTGCTCCTCTATTATGCTATATGCAATCTGTCTTATCATAGAAAAAGAGGAAAAAGAATGTAGGCAATATAATTGGCGACAAGTTAAGTCTAGATCCTAGTATATCGAGTGTACCTAAGTATCCATAACGTTGTTTAGCTTGATGCCAAACTGAAAATATAAAGCCTGCATAATGCATAAGATATGTACTGTTAAGAACTTATATTGAAGTCGTGTAAGCATAGATTTAACTCTTTAACTGACTAAATGGTAGAAGTTCAGTGTATAGCTTGCCTCACTGTCTCTTTTGCAATCATGAATGACTTTTGTGACGTAGTTTGATTCCAGTGCTGGTTTGCATGCTTCCATGACTATTACGCCTCCTTCAGTCACATCAACCAAGTATATGGCATCCGTAAATGCTAGCTGCAAGTAAGAAAAGGTAATAATAATAATAACAACAGGAGCAGTATTGGTGGTGAAAGGCATTCATGTGCATAAGAAACTAATCTGTTCTTTTCTTCCATTCCAATAATAGCCCTTCCAGGATTGTTATTCACCTGCATTATGCAAAGTCTGCCATTACGGCATAGATCAACACCTTCACAGTCAAATCCTACAACAAGCTGTTTCTCAGGTGAAGGTTCTAGAAACTCAATAGGAATCTGAGATGGTTCTGTAACGATATGAATAGGTACTAATGTGAAATCGGCCTTGTTCTCAGAGGAGGAGACACCTGATAGAATCAAAGAGCTTATATAAGTTGTATGTGAATGTATTCTTATCCTTACAGAATTTTATTTGCATAAAGCAGAATCATGATTAATCTTACTATTTAAAACAATTTATCCAGCTATTCAAATTTGGTCAAGCTAACTCAATTCACAGGTCCTAATTCTCCCCGTCACGTTTTAGCAATTAAATTCTAGCAAAAAGAAAAACATGAACAAGAAGAAGATTACAAGAATCTATGTCAATTGGCACTGTATATTCCTCCATTTTAAAAAGATTTTCACTGAATTACATAATCTTCTTCATTGGTCTTAATTACGTAATAAAGACAAATGTACAAGTACGAGAAACAAAATTCATTCAGGCAAACACAATGAAAGAGGCGATCGCATAACCTGAGGTGGTGGATGGAAGAGGGATCTGAGCTTGTCGAAGCTGAGCTGGAGGCGGATCGGTTTCGATGGACTCCATCTTGAGATCAAAATCCAATACTGATCGGTCGAGGCGCGAGAATGAAACAGGAAAAAATTGGCGAGGAGAGGAGGCGGATAGGGTTTGATCTAGGAGGAAAGGAGAGGAAGCAGTTAGGGGTTGAGAGGCGCAGGAGATGACACGGATCTGAAGCAGTTAGATTTTGAGAGGAATACGAGAAAGGAGGAGGGGCTAGGTTTTACCGAGAGAGAGAGAGCAATATGAAATTTTTTAAGTTCTGGATTTGCACAATCAAGATCGGATGTACGTGAAGAGCCGATACTGATAAAATATGGACCATCAAGATCGGTAAAGATTAAATAGCCGATCATGATAGTGCCACATCAAGAACGGTCGTTTACAAATAGCCGTTCTTGATAAGTTCTGGACTATCAGGAACGGCTGTTTATAAACGACCGATTCTAATACCTACTTTCAAGGTCGGCCTTTTAGTTTGTCCGATCCAGATATATATCAGTATCGCCTTTATGTGATGTCCGATCCTGATGTGCCGATACTAAATGTACATTTTCCACTAGTGAGAGAAATTAAAAGCATGGGCTTTGTTTACGTATATATAAAGCTCGTATATATTAGATTGGAATCGAGATAAGTTTGTTTGTATGCAGTTTCTGTTCAACTTATAATGGGAGATATTAAAAAAGTGCACGTTGCACTCTATGAATCCCTTGTCTCGATCGCATGATTAGATTTGAATGCATGATCACCATGTGTTTATCCCCTGATCGATGTGGCATGAAATCTCTTGTTACCTGAAATGTATAACCAAATGTGTCGTGGGTAATTAAGATTGGGAGCCCTCACTCCCACAGTAACATGATACGTGATAAATTCACGAATAATTCGCATTTTATTTGTTTTTTTATGTTTCCGAACTGAACACCGAATAAAACACAAAAAAACGTATAATACGTTTTATTCGCGAATCACGAATTATTCGCGAAAAAAACGCGGAATTTTTTTTAAATAAAATATTTTTTTTGAGATTTTTTGGGTTTTTTTTCACTTTCTTGTAATACCGAATTCATTTTTTAATATACCTGAATTATTTCCGAATCACGAATTTTTGACCCCACCGAACTGAACCCGAACTATTCATTTGTCACTATGCTCACTCCCTCAGCAATTGTAAACATGCATGTTAAGTTACCGCCACATGCATATATGTATAATAAAAAAGGACGAGAGAAGACGAACATGTGTTTTGTAAACAAAATTAATTTAATTAATAATTTAATACTCTAAATAAAGAGTCTAGTCCAATATACACACGTATCTTTTACTTGTTTTTTTTATTTTGTCTAAAAAAATATTTTAGCTGGACGCATGTGCAATTTAATATCTTAAGTAATGTAAGAAAAGAGGGAAAAAAAACTTATATTGTTAATATATGATAGATCTGAACAGCAAGCAATATATAAACTTAATGCTTTTTAGAAACGCAAAAATCTATCCATAATAGACAACTCAATATCTAACTATGTGCTCTATATATAGAGTTTAGAGTTTAGGTTCTGATTTTTTGAGTTTAGAGATATATATATATATATATATATATATATATATATATATATATATATGTAGAGATGGGCTATGGTGCATTGCAATGCATAGGCACCCTTGTGCATTGGACCATAAATCACCGATTCAAAGTCCAAATGACCGATCCAAACCGTTCATCTTGTTCTCCATATTAATATGTGCTTGGAGACCAAATTTTACATTTTTTGGAATTTTTTTGCTATTTATTAAGCTACTTTGAAAATTGCTGATCCGGGTGAACAGTAAAAGTAGTGCAACTAAATTCTGGACCATGTGATCAGCAATTTTCAAAGTGGCTTAATAAATAGTAAAAAAATTCCAAAAAATATAAAATTTGGTCTCCAAGTACATATTAATATGGAGAACAAGATGAACGGTTCGGATCGACTGTTTGGACTTTGAATCTAACGATTTTAGTCCAATGCACGGAGGGGTCAATACATTGCAATGTATAATAGCACAACTTTATATATGTATATATATATATATGAGGAGGGTTCAAATGCCTCCATTTTTTGTGTCTCCACCATGCCTCCATTTTGAAAACTTTAATAACTCAAAATTTAAAACTAAAAAATCAAAATAAAACCGTTGGATATGATCTATATCATTTTATCTATGTGCTCATAAAAAATTATCACATTTTGATTTTGTTTTTATGTGAATCAATAAGTTGAAAAATCAACGTCTAGAAATTATCCACATTAGTACATTTTTTACAAGCTCTTGATGACAACCAAAACAAAATTGAAATGTCATAATTTTTTACAAGCTCTAGAAATTGCTAATCATATGGTCTAGAATTTTGTTGCACTGTTTTTACTGTTCACCCGGATCAGCAATTTTCAAAGTGGCTTAATAAATAGTAAAAAAATTCAGAAAAATGTAAAATTTGGTCTCCAAGCACATATTAATATGGAGAATATGCCCACGGTTCGGATCGACCATTTGAATATTGGAAACGCAAAAATGAGTTATAAGCATATGTGGGCATATGCTTATGGAAGCACAATAGCCAACCTCTATATATATATATATATATATATATATATATATATATATATATAGAGAGAGAGAGAGAGAGAGAGAGAGTGGCTAAGGTCAAAGTGGTATGACCAAGGTCTTGGTGCTACCAATTAGTTTTTGCAATTATAAAGTTCAAATAGTCGATTCAAACCGTTAGATGTTCAATCTATATTAAAATATGCTTGGAGACCAAATTTTACATTTTTTGAAATTTTTTTACTATTTTTTAAGCCACTTTGAAAATGGCAGATCCGGGTGAACAGTAAAAACAGTGCAACCAAATTCTGGACCATGTGATCAGCAATTTTCAAAGTGGCTTAAAAAATAGTAAAAAAATTCCAAAAAATGTAAAATTTGGTCTCCAAGCAGATTTTAATATAGAGATCACATTTAACAGTTTTGATCGGCCGTTTGGACTTTGAAAATCTAAAAACGACTTGGTAGCACCAAAGGCCTTGGTGATACCACTTTGATCTTAGCCACTCTCTATAGATATAGATATATATATATATATATTATATATAGGTTTGATATTTTGAGTTTGTAGCTCTCTAGAGCGCACTATTAATTGTAGTTTGGTCCATCCTTCATGAAATGTACCATTACATGCACATGCATGTGTCTGATATCGCTTAATAATTAGTTATATATCTTAATTTGCAATGTTATATATATATATATGTGTGTGTACCATTACATTACATGTGTCTCTCGCTTAATTAGTTATATATCTTAATTTGCAAAGTGCTTTCCCATCCGAATCTTTCATGAAATAGATTCATCTCGAGGCCGTCAAAATGCAGTGATAAAGTGGGAATGGCCACGTCATCATCCTCTTCGGGGGAGATGGAAAAGCAGAGGTCAAGATCATGCAGGGAGGCATCAGTTTGTGGTAATTTCATCTGCTTTAATTTATAAACACGTTCTTCATTGCACGATATGCTGACTCCACTAGCAGTGTCAAGCTGGATGCCGAGTCTATCACCATCCCTCCGGAGCCATCTGGCTGAGGGAGGTAGGTTGTTGATAGAATGTCGACACGTTCCCCCCCGACCGATATTCCCGTCATATTCACATAATATAATGCGGGATCACGCCGGTTTGGAAGCAATTTAATCGAACTTGCTGATGCAGTATGCAACTGAACATCGGGACCAAAGAAGATGTTGTTGTTAAAGGAATCAGAACTAAAAGAGTATGATTAAATTGCTTCCAAGCCGGCGTGATCCCGTGTTATATTATGTGAATATGACGGGAATATCGGTCGGGAGGGAATGTGTCGTCATTCTATCAACAACCTACCTCCCTCAGCCAGATGGCTCCGGAGGGATGGTGATAGACTCGGCATCCAGCTTGAAACTGCTAGTGGAGTCAGCATATCGTGAAATGAAGAACGAGTTTATAAAGCAGATGAAGTTCCCACAAACTGATGCCTCCCTGCATGATCTTGACCTCTGCTTTTCCATCTCCCCCAAAGAGGATGATGATGTGGCCATCCCCACTTTATCACTGCATTTGCACTGATTTAGGGGTGCAAATTTCTGAAAATGTTAAAAAATGCTGCAATTATGTGAAATTGGTGTCTTTGTTCTAGAATTTTTTTGCAAGGTTTTGGTTGATCAATTGGTGGCCAAATCTGTTCAGTTATCAATGGTTGTTCAAATTGTCATTTATACAAATTAATGTTTGAAGTTCACTTCTCATCAAATTTTATTCTCGTATATACAGAAATTTACTAAATTTGGCTTCATACACTGATGAGGTTTTGCTGCATGGAGTTGATGTAGAGGGGAAAAGGTGAAGCATAGGAATGAATGAAGGACAGATATAGGAATTACTTGCATTTTGATAAGCTCTCTTCTTTTGTTTTATATACTACTTAGATTTTTCATGCTTTCTTTTGATATATGGTGATGTATTTTCGGAATTAAGTTTCTAATATGAATTAATGACTCTTATTTTTATTTTGATATATGGTGATGAACAACTTAGATTGCTCTTTACTTGTGCACTGTTTTTTTTTGAAGAAAAATAAGGATCTAGTCCTTGTTTGTTTTATTGAAATTAAAGGTTTCTAGATGAAACCTAGTACAAAGTCATTTTTGTTCAACCTTGTTGAACTGAAAAACAAAAAAACTGAAAAACAAAGAAATAAATTGTAAAAAAACAAACAAAATTCAAAATTTAGTAAACAAAACTTTCTTCTTCCTCAATGAATGGAGAAACTTCCATTGATCTTGCACCTCTTCCATCAGCTCTTGTACTCCTTTAGATTCATCTCTAAAGATTCGAGCACAACGTTCCCTCCAACAGATGAATATAGCCAGTAGGAGAACTTCTTTGGATTTACCATCCTTGTGCTTCTTCACAATCCATTTGTGTGCACTTTCTTCATCAAACTCCCTTTGCCAATTCCTTATTGGCAATTGAAATATACCAATAAGCACTGTATAAACCATCAAAGAGAAGGGACAGTCAGAGAATAAATTTCTGATTGATTCTTCATTAGCTCTGCATAGTACGCACATACTCGGTAGGTTCCATCCTTTCTTTTTTAAATTTTCTACCGTCAATATCTTTTCATGATATATCAACCAAGCAAACACTTTAATTCTTGGCGGCACCTTCATTTTCCACACCTTGTGTATCCGGATTGCATTATTGGCTTCTCCTTTTAGTCCTCTGTACAATGATTTCACCGTAAATTCTTTTGTGTTTGTCAGAGACCATTGTACCTCATCTTGTGTTCCTGTCAGAGGAGGATGGTTTCGAAGAGTACCCTGTAACTGCTGAATTTGCACCAGTAATTCTCTTTGTTGCACCATTCATGTTATGATACACATATTTTCGAAATTTTGATGATATGCCTACTGCACTGTCAAGTTTCGATCAGCTGCTGTTTCATATAAGAGTGGGAATTTTGTAGAAAGTAAGCCTTGTCCCCAATTATTATCCCAGAACCTTATCCTTGCTCCATCTCCTACTACTCTTATCATGAATCGTTCACAACCTTGTTGTGCATATTTTAAAGTTTGTTGAAAGAGCTTGCAATTAGGTATATCAGTTTGCCTTTCCATCTCAAAGGAGGTTATAAAAATGGATTTCCATAACCTTGGCTCCGGTTTTGCCCAGTACCAACACCATTTAGCCAAGAGTGCCTCATTGAAAGTTCTTAGATCAATTATTCCTAAACCACCTATTTCCTTTGGCATACATACTAATTCCCATTTCGCCAGTGGTATCCCTCTTTCATCATTTGAGTTTTTCTTCCAAAGAAATTTTCTTCTCGTCTTGTCTATTTCATGAATCACCCAAACCGGCAATTTAAAAACCGACATAAAATATGTCGGAATGAAAGATAGTACCGCATTAATTAAAACCAGTCTTCCTGCAATTGATAAATTCCTTGCAGCCCATCCTTGAAGTCTACTGTTTATTTTTTGGATTAAGGGAACATAAGCTGTTTTTGGAAGTGCTTTGTCTGACAGTGGTAATCCCAGATAATTGAAAGGAAAGCTTCCTTTTCTACAACCCAACATATCTGTCAATTGTTGTGTTAATTGTGGATTGTCACAAGTAACCAATAATTCTGATTTCTCCATGTTCACTGCCAAACCAGAGATTTGTTTGAAGACTGTTAGTATAATCTTCATTGCTTGTGCCTGTCTTAAATCTGGTTTTATGAAAAACAAAGAATCATCTGCATACAAAAGACAAGGACGCATTTCCAGAAAAGGAAGTTGCCATTCTCCTCGTTGTACCAATTTTTTGAGCCATCTTGGGATGAAATCCATTGCTAGTATAAACAAAAGAGGGGATAAAGGATCCCCTTGGCATACACCTCTTTTCAATTGTATTTTTTTCCCCAACAGTCCATTGATTACTATCTGTGAACTTCCTTTTTAGGACACAATTTTCTATCCAAAGGATCCATTTTGGTGGAAACCCAAGTCCCTCCAAGACTTTGATTAAAAATTTCCAATTTACTGTATCAAACGCCTTATGAATATCGGCTTTGAATAAGGCGATTGGAATTTTATTTTCTGCTATCTAAATCACTTGCTACGCATAAAGGAACCCTTCCGTAATCTGCCGCCCTTTCACAAATCCCGTCTGATTGTCTTTGACTAAGTGCTGTATGTGCGGCTGAACTCTATTAGCCAAGATTTTAGATATCATTTTCTGAATCCCATGTAATAAGCTTATAGGTCTAAAATCCTGCGGCTTTCTTGCTTCTTCTTTCTTTGGGATTAACACAATGTATGAAGAATTAAGAGAATCCAAATTCAATCCTTGTTCTAGTGTTTCATTGATCACCCTGTGTATGTCCGGTATTAGAACATCCTTGAATTCCTTATAGAATTCCCCGGTAAAACCCTCTGGACCAGGACTTTTGTTGGAGGGCCAAGTACTGATGACAGTAAGTATTTCCTCCCTTGTAACCGGTTCAATCAATTCTTGTAAATTGTAGTTTGCACTGTTCAATCAATTCCTTCTGATTCACTTCCCATTAGTTTAACATAGAAATCCCAGAAAATTTGTGCTTTCATAGTCTGATTTTTATGTAACTGTCCATTATGCTCAATTGCTTGTATTGTGTTTGCTCTTTTTGAGGATGTAGCCAATGAATGGAAGTATCTGGTATTACGATCTCCATTCAATTCCCACCTTGCCTTGGATCTCTGTCTCCACATCTCTTCTTCCAATACAACAAGGTGAGCAAATCTTCTTTTGAGTGTTATATGAACCCATTTCTCCAATTGTGTAATTCTCCGAACTTCTTGAACTTTGCCAATCCAATCCATGAAATTCCTGCAAATTAATATCTGTTCCTTGATGCTTCCAATTCTATCCTTTGTCTAATTTTTTATCTGAAATTGTAGACTGCTGAATTTTGTGTGTAGATCCGAAGGAGACGTTGCCAACTCCACTTCCTGCCAAGTGCTTCTTACAAATTCTCTAAATGGAGCTGATTTTAGCCAAATATTTTCAAATCTGAAAAATATTGACCTTCTGAATTGTGTGGAAGATGTGTAGATTATAGGTGTGTGATCGGAAGAGGTATTTGCAACTGCCTCTTGTCTTGAGTTTGGAAAGGAATTGCTCCAACTTGGTGTTATTAAAAATCTGTCCAACCGAGCCATGGTTGGGTATTCTCTAGTATTTGACCATGTATAACTTCTTCCTGTCAAGGGCAAATCCATGAGGTCTAGTTCTAGTAGCAAATCATTGAATTTGATTGATTCTCTCCAATTGTTATTGTTTAAATTGGTCATGTCTCCACTTAGCAAAGTGACATTAAAGTCTCCACATAACAGCCAAGGTGTCTCATCTGGAGGTTTAATCTCCTGAATTTCTTGAAAGAACTCTCTTCTTAACTGAATAGATGTGGGACCATATACTGATGAGATTTGAAACTCATCTCCATTATACTCCAGTTTTGTTGTGACAGTATAAGTCCCCTTAGAAGAATGAATTAGTTTATATTTTCTAGCATTCCATGCTAGTAAGATACCCCCCCTTGTACCCTCTGCTTCCAAGCATACAAACTCCTTAAATCTCCTTCCACAGATTTGTGAGACAATTGTATTGTTGATATGATTCAGCTTTGTTTCCTGCAAACAAATCACATCTGGTTTTTCAAGAAGAATTGTTTGCCGAATTGCTAGTTTTTTATCCTTTTCATTTAAGCCTCTCACATTCCAATTCAAAACCTTGATTTTAGATGCATAATCTATTAAA
Organism: Carex myosuroides; assembly: GCA_028015225.1. Classification (NCBI taxonomy): domain Eukaryota; kingdom Viridiplantae; phylum Streptophyta; class Magnoliopsida; order Poales; family Cyperaceae; genus Carex; species Carex myosuroides. The sequence goes on from CM051471.1 coordinate 1,026,401, forward strand.
ACTGATAACTTCTTCATTAAAGAAAGGATAAACCGATTCCCTTACAAATCTTTCCATCCTTCTTCCAACAAAACAGAATAGGATCTTCCCTTCTTCTAAATGAAACCACCCCTTACATAGAAATTCTTACTACCAAAAAACTGTCTCTGAAATTTGACAGTTACACAAAACACCAAACAGTAAACTTTAAAGAAACTAAACATATTAAAAGGTAAAAACTTCATCAAAACACCTGACTTCAACTTCCAGAACTCCTTCTGTCTTTCAACCCATGACTATTTTAGCCACCTCTTCGTCAATTTCTCCTTGCACCTCCACTCTTGCCATTTGCACCAGCAGTTCAGCTTGCTGCCTATTCAAAGGGTCAAGTGTTTGTTGATATTCCAGCAATGCTTTCTTTGGTTTGCCACCCTTTTTGTTGTACTTCCTTCTTCCCTCATCATAACGCACCATGTCTGCAGAGTACTTTTCTCTGAGCCTTAGGCTCTTGCGAGTATTACCAGAATCCACCGTTGGGACTTATACTAGTTCTTCATTTGCCATTTGATGCACAGGGTTGTATATTGGCATCTCAAATCTAGGCGGAGGACCCATAAAGAAACCGTCTTCTTGATCGTCAGGCCTGTTTAGATTTCCTTCCTCTATTGGGCCCAAGAAGGCCCGATTGACTTGCCCTGCTTCCTTTTGGAAACCTTTGTTGTTACCATTAATAACTTCCAGAAAAGTAATTTGAGAATTCAATTCTCCTTGATCCCAGCGCATTAATTGAAATTTTTCAAAAAAGGTAAATGCTAACCTTCCAGAGAAAATCCTTATTCCAGAGAAAACGGTATTATGCATTAATTGCATTGTTGGTTTCCAAAGAGAGAATTTGAAAATACTCACCCCTGATTGGCTTACCACCTTGGCAGCACCTAACTGCAGTTCACACTTTTTTGGGACTGTAATTTCCTCATTATTCTTCGCCTTTAATTGCAGACTCTTTTCTGCCTTGTTGAGATTTTGTTTGTCTCCAATCAAAGCCCCTGCTTTCAAGAGAGCATTGCAGAGATTTGAAATCCAATCTTGGGCCGACCTTGTCCAGTTCGATCCTGCACTTGAGAGAGCTCTTTCCTGTATGTTTGCTCTGTTTCCTCCCCTACCCCTGTTTTGACAGTTTTCTGGTACATTTCTGTCCTGGTTTCTAATACCTCTACCACCATTTCGTCCCCTACCTCTTCCTCCTCTGCCCCCTTGGTGTGGAGGTGGAGGTGGAGGATTGTCTCTTGTTATCCATCCATCCATTTCAATCCTAACATCTTTTTGGTATGGATTAACCCTAAGATCCAAGTTAAATGGTACCTCACATGCATCTTTGGTTGCTACCAGTATTGTCAGATACTCATAATTACCATTAGAGAAATATGGCGCAATCCTTAATGGGTAACCAAAACCATTGAGTAGCTGACAAATATCTGCCCTGTTCCAATGTTGTAATGGCACTCCATAAACCCTTATATGTGCTCTTGCATTGAGAGGATCAAATGCCATTTGCAATTCAGGGGCATAGGGGTGGAGTTCACCATTAATACCATTACCTATGTAGAAGACAGCTCTATCAATTGCTGCTCTTTCCATCGCTTCATCTGGAAAAATAAGAATGGCATCTCCAAAATCCCTGTCTATTAGGAATACCTGAAAATCCAAGGGGTCTGTGTGAAATTGTCTACCCATACAATTTGCCAGCCTTTGTCGAAAATGAGGATCAGTTGCTCCTGGTCCTGCGAAGATAAATGCTGATTGCAGCAAGAACTGGTTTGCCGGGTGTAGTTCTTCTTTTGGAGCAATGTAATCTTGTCACGCTCTAAATCTCTAGAGCAATCTCACATCAACACAAAGATAATCAACACACGAATCAGAGAAGAAAATCTCTATTTTGATTAATTTCAGCAAAGATACAAGGCAAAGCCAGTATGAGTAAAAAGGGAAAATTGCAAAACAAGATTGTTCAAATCATGAAATTGAGATGACAGATGCAATCCCTATATATAGGCGATGCATTTCTAAAAGAAATTATTTAATTTGGTAAACTATAACACTTGCCACATCAGACGGGGGACCTCGCTCTCAGTTCTGCGATATAACAAACTTTCAACCGATTAGTATTGGGTCTTCTCCAATCAGAGCAGCACCCTTCATCTCCTGTTCTCCTTCTATTAAAGCTGGGCCCAGTGTCAGAGACTCCTTTTTATTTACATTCCTGCCCGCTTCCTGACCCGTTGTGCCCATCTCTTCTCTTCCTTCGCTGAGGCTGTTGACTGGGTCAAAATCAGCGTTAATTTCACCCAATTCTCCCTCCGCACCTGACATTCCCCCCTTCTTCAAACCTTCCTCGACCTCGAGGAGGAATTCAGGAAATCTTAGCTCAATTTCTTTGTAATCCTCCCACGTAGCATCCTCTTCAGGTTGGTTTGACCATCTGATAAGCAATTGAGTTTCTGCTACATTTCGTTTCTTCACCATTCTGCGAGCAAGGATGGCAGAAGGTTTGGGCTGCAAATTCCCACCTGGACTCACCAGAGGAAGTGATGGAGATATAGCCTGAGTGTCACTTACACGAGCTTTCAATTGAGATACATGGAAGACGGGATAAATTAACGATCCCGCTGGCAAGTTCAACCGGTACGCCATGGTACCAATTCTTTGCAACACCTCATAGGGACCACAGTAACGAGTGCTAAGCTTTTGATTCTTCACTACAACTCATATTCCTTTCCTTCAACACCTTGTGCCGAAACTCCAAACTCTTCTTCAATCCATGCCCGAAAAACTGGGGATACTCTGCTGCCTCTGCCACCTGCCTCCCCATCTCTTCCACCAAGAACTTGATTTTCGGCTCGAGTGAATTTTTCACGCTCTTGATTAAGATCGGTGGGTACCCAGAAACCAGCAAGGTAATTTCTCCATTGCTAAAACCGCGTCTCTTGAGAAATGCTAGGTTTGGTCGGAGGATTTTGTCGACGTCCCGACTCAACACCTCGGGAAAATTGAGAACTACCCTCCTGATTTCCTGCTCACCAAGCCCGATTGATTTGAGAAATTCAGTTGTTGGCCTCAGCCGTTTTTCAACATTGTACCCGACAATGAAGGGATCTTTGTTAAGAATTTTACCTGTCAGACATATAGTATATATAATTAGAGGACAGCCTATATTAGCTAAGAATTTCATAAAATGACTTGTAGGTTAACACGAGAACATGAGGCTGTGACTTCAAAATTCAATACAAGTACATTGAATTTCAATCAATCAAAATGCAAATAATAATCAACCTTTCAATCATCTCAAAGGCTTTTCATTTTGGCATGTATACATAAATTTCAATTTTGGGTTGACTCAACAACCTGGTTTTGTTAGATCAATCACAGAAAGCCGAAACCCATACCAGTTACTACTCAGTAACATTCTAGAAATCCCAAACAAAATAAACGTAAAACTTTTTAAAAGAAAAATACCAATGTGCTCTCCTTTGTCAAATATATCCGAGGCTCGCCAAAAACTCAACAACCTTGGAGAATTTAGTCTCAATGCTATAGCTGACAAGACGATGGTTAAACAGCAACAATTTCCCGATTTGCTTGTCAGAAACACCCAAGTATTGAAGAAATGCCAAAAGGGGGTGAGCCGTCGCTGGAGAGGAGAGGGTTCGGGAGCAAAATCGAATATTTACCCGAGAGGAGAGGAATCGCAGTTCGCTGGAGAGAGAGGAGAGCAAGTTCGCTGGCTTCGGAATCGCTGGAGAGGAGAGGCGCCGAGCAAGTTCGCTTAGGGTTGTCGCTCGGATTGCGCTGGAGAAGAGAGCTTCTTCGCTATAGCCTCTGAAATTCGATTTTGCTCCGAACTGGAGCTGTCCAGTTCCGAAAAATTTGCAAAGTTCATCTGATGATCTGCACGATTATTGAAGCAGATCCAACAGCCCTAAACCCGAAGTAAAATGACTGGTTTACTTTGCAAAGCACGGTAGCCTTACACTATATATATATATATATATATATATATATAGGGATGGGCTATGGTGCATTGCAATGCATAGGCCCCTCCGTGCATTGGACTAAAATCGTTGGATTCAAAGTCCAAATGACCGATCCGAACAGTTCATCTTGTTCTCCATATTAATATGTGCTTGGAGACCAAATTTTACATTTTTTGGAATTTTTTTGCTATTTATTAAGCTACTTTGAAAATTGCTGATCCGGGTGAACAGTAAAAACAGTGCAACTAAATTCTGGACCATGTGATCAGACTTTTTCAAAGTGGCTTAATAAATAGTAAAAAAATTCCAAAAAATGTAAAATTTGGTCTCCAAGCACATATTAATATGGAGAACAAGATGAACGGTTCGGATCGGTCTTTTGGACTTTGAATCCAACGATTTTAGTCCAATGCACGGAGGGGCCTATGCATTGCAATGCACCATAGCCCATCCCTATATATATATATATATATATATATATATATATATATGAGCTGGGCTATGGTGAGTTGTGAAGTAAGATGTCATTTTTACTTCACGCTCATATTTTCATTTTGAAAATCTAAACAACCGATCCGAACGGCTCAACATGTTATCTATATTGAAATGTGCTTGGAGACTAAATTTTACATTTTTTGGAATTTTTTTACTATTTATTAAGCCACTTTGAAAATTGCTGATCTGGTGGTTCAGAAAATTTACTGTTTTTTACTGTTCACATTGGATCAGCGATTTCAAAGTGGCTTAATAAATAGTAAAAAAATTCCGAAAAATGTAAAATTTAGTTTCCAAGCACATTTCAATATTTAGAAAAAGTTGAACGGTTCGGATCGGTTATTTGAGTTTTCAAAATGAAAATATGGCGTGAAGTAAAACGACGTTTTACTTCACAACTCACCATAGCCTATCTATATATATATATATATATATATATATATATATATATATATATATATATATATATATATATGTATATATATATGGACAGTGCTACCGTGCTACGCGTAGCATTGAGCACTCCGTACTACGGCTCACTTTTTAAGTTTTCAAAATCCTAACGGTCGATCCGAACCGTTCAACATGATCTCCATATTAATATGTACTTGGAAACCAAATTTTACATTTTTTAGAATTTTTTTACTATTTATTAAGCCACTTTGAAAAAACACTAATTTGTACACAACAGTAAAATCTGCTGGACCATTGGATCAGCGATTTGCAAAGTGGCTTAATAAATAGTAAAACAATTCTAAAAAATGTAAAATTTGGTTTGCAAGTACATATTAATATGGAGATCATGTTGAACGGTTCGGATCGACCGTTAGGATTTTGAAAACTCAAAAAATGAGCCGTAGCACGGAGAGCCTCTATGCTACGCGTAGCATATTAGCAAAATCCTATATATATATATATATATATATATATATATATATATATATATATATATATATATATATATATATATATATATATATATATATATATATATATATATATATATATATATATATATATATATACAAACAGCTCTTTTATATAGAAAAAAATATTTTGACGGCGATACAATTATAACTAATGAATAGTTTATGAGTAGGAAAATTTATAAAATATTCTATTTTTTAAAAACAAACAAATAAAATATTCTTTCTCCAAATTTATTGACAAAATGTCATTGTCCTTAATATGTGCCATGACTACAAGGAGAGATATATGTTACATTTTTTTTTTTGTAATTTACTTTCTTTGCAATATTTATAATTATTCATTTATGTAATAGAAATATTAATTATTCAGTTCTCAAATTTCTTAATTTGGCTTTTATTATTATTATTATACAATTTACATTTCAAAGTTAATACTTAATTGTAAAATTAAGAAGTACAAAATTATAAGTTCAAATTATAAAATGTTAAGTTTTTGTAATTTTTCAATTTGATCATTTAATTTCATTGTTTCACCTTTAATTTATACATATTTATAATTCAAATATTAAAGTAAACATCATTGTTGTGGGACCCACATTCAGGAGCATGCTTCCCTATATTTATTTTCAACTCAATTATCACGTTAAATGTTTAATTTCAACGTTGATGCAGTAAAATTGATCAAATTTATCCATTTTACTTTCAAAATTCGGTTAGTCTCTGGGGTAATGTTTGATTGTGGAATAAACAGTGGAATAAGGGCTTTAGATCATAGCTATTCCATCAAACGTGATTTAATTGAGCCGAACTAAAATTGAATAAACCGACCTTTAATTATGCTAGCCTAAATTGGCCTAAACTAATCCACCTCTCAAGTTGGTTTCATTTTTTGAGTGTGAGGCTAATTTTTATTTTTATTATTATTATTTTCAATCACTTTTTAAGGAATATAATAAAGCAATTAATTTTACTTAAATTTAAACATAAAGGAACTTATAACTATTAAATTTCTAAATTAACAAAATATACAATTTATAAAATAATTAAATAAAATATTTTATAAAAATGTATTACAAATAAATAAACTTTTAGTTCAGCAACCCAACATATATTGACAAAATAAATTGGTATACATATAAATTAGAATTAAACAAGCTTCACTAAATGCAATGTGCATTAATTTCTAGGACGAAAAATTAGTTTGTACATAACTTATTTTCTTGTACAATTCTTTTCATCAAAATGTAAAAAAATACGAAAAATAATTATATTATTAATCTCGGAGATGAGAAGATGTGATCTTGGTTCAGGCCTTTTAAATGTGATTTTAATTAACTATATTTACCAATCTAATTTTAGTCGCTTCCTTTAATTACAATGCATGCATAAGTGCCTCAATGTGGTTCATGGCATGTGTTCGTTGAAGGAGAGCCCACATAGACTGGGCCTTTTAAGGCTCAAATGGCAGCTGTTCTTTGTAAAATAAATAAAAATAAAAAAATAGATAAATGTTGAGCCCAATAAAACTGAAAAGTGGGAATGTAGATAAAAATGGCCTTATATATTAACAGATCCAATTTGTAAAAATAATCTAGTTAATATGCTACGCGTAGCATAGAGGTGCTTCGTGCTACGGCTCAATATTTGAGTTTTTAAAATTCTAACGGTCGATCTGAACCATTCAACATGATCTCCATATGATATATGTACTTGCAAACTAAATTTTACATTTTTAAATTTTCTTTTATTGTTAGATAGGTAGAAAACCACTTGATCTGAAAATTCTGTACCATTTAGATCAAGTGATTTTCTATCTATCTAAAAAAATAGTAATTTTTTTTTAAAAAATATAAAATTTGGTTTGCAAGTACATATATATATGGAGATCATGTTCAACGGTTCGATTCGACCGTTAGAATTTTGAAAACTCAAATATTGAGCCGTAGCACGGTAGCCCTCTATGCTACGCGTAGCACCGTAGCCAACTCGTAAAAAAATTACCTCAATCAAGTTGATCAACGGAGAAGAGAAGAGAAGAGAAGAGAGAAATAGCAAAAGCATGAATGCGTGTGCAATGACGTCTTGGATTGAACTTTTCTTGGTTTATTCCAAGTCAAGGCCAAGTCTTCCTCAATTAATTATTTTATTAACCCACTAATAATTGGTTTTTTTTTTTTTGTCGTTTTGGTTAATTGAAAGCCTACTACTAGTAGAGTACTAGTGGGTCTCATGAGAGTACCATCAGTCTTAATTAACACTTGTTCAATTAATGAAATGGGTGCTAATTAATTTTAGTGTGTCATTTTTGACTTGAAGTTGAAGCGAACAAGGAATTCTGTCTTCTCCCTAGTCCCTAGTCCTGGGAGAATCTAGATTTCTTTCTTGAAAAATTCAATTTGAAATTCACTAATATAAGTTGGGGATAGTTAGAAGTAGATATAATTAAACAGACAACATTGATTGGATTTGTAAAAATAAAGAAATCACCTTTTAATCCACTTCAGTTGGCATATTAGGGCCTGTTCGGCGAAAGAAGGGAAATGGACATGGGTACAGAAATTGAACTAAATTTTACTATGCTCGTGGAAAAAAAAAATTCAATCAGAATGAAATTTGTTTTTCCCACGGACACAGTAACAGCCCCGAACAGGTTCTTAAGGATAACTCAAATATTCTCCCATGTTAGGTAAGTAATAAAATATTGACTCCTTTAACCTTTACCACAAAAGTATAAAAGGCATGCAAGATTCCCGACAAGTGGGGGCCGACACTTTAGACTAATTTAACCCAACTCAACTATCCATAGATTGAACTATTTTTATCCAAACCAAGATTCGTTTAACAGTGTCCTTTTAGTCTATTATTGTCTTCCTTTTTTTTTACAAAAATATATTAAACTTATTTTTTTTTTCACTAGGGACCTATTTGATTTGTGATAGCCAGAGTGGTTAGGAGAATTACTTGTTATAAATTTTTTGGTTATAATGCATATAAGTGTATAAAAATTATGATGTTTTAAAGAAAAAAACATATTCTTAGAATATTTTTCGAGAATAATTTGGATATAATTTGTCAACGACACAAAAAAAATCAGAAAAAAATATTGAAATTCATTGAATTCATCTATTTATTCAAAAAGGTACGGAAAATGAATTATTTGTAAATTATTCACAAATTTTGTTATTATGTTCGTTTGTCGGAATTGAAGTTTTCCTCATCTTTCGTATGAAGTATAGAGATCAATTGTGGTTCACCAAACTACAGTTATTACCTTTAAAACACTTAATTCTTTCATTAAAGGAACAGTTATACGTCCATTGATTTCATTTGAAACCACAAAAATATTGTTTATCTCATACAGAGATGGCCCCAATTAATACTGTATAAGTATCTATTAGCAATTTAACCTGTGGTCCCATCAAAAAATATTTTGAGTGCACATGTTAACCTAAAGCTACCTAACCAATAACCATCAGCTTAAACAAAACAAAAAGGACAAGGTCACTTAGCTTCCTTCACCACACTATGACTATTCAAACAGAGCGAGCTTGAGTGAGACTGAGAGAGAGAGAGAGAGAGATGTGGTGAAGATGAGGAGAAATAATCAATTGCTCAAGATTTCCCCGGGAGAGCTCAAACTCTAAATCGTAAAGTACAGGTACACAGTCACTACTATATATTATTTCCTCTTAATTTTAAGTTAGAATTGCTAACTTATGTTTTAGTTTTTAACTTAATTAGCTGTTAAAACAGAACTGAATTCGATCACTTCCTCTCTAGAGAGAAATTACTTCCTTATTCAGTTCCCTCCCTTTAATGGAAATGACCGTTATTTAACTGATGCAACACACTCCTAACCTTGGTCAAAATGAATATTGCAACAGCAAGATCAGATCTATGCTACCTATGTCAGCACACACTGACAACTAATTCATATCACCTAAGGTAACTCAATTTTTGAGTTTCGATCTGCACCGTCGGATCTGCTCATGCATGAAATATTGGGCCCCGTGTATTCCACCTCGGGCTGGATTTGCCCGGATCTAAACTCAAAATTTCAGTTACCTCAGAGGATCCGGACTCGCACACACAACCCTTCAAATTTTTATTTGATTTGGAAAATCATCCTCTCCAGTTTGCAAAAATTGCTTACCCCTACCCCCTTTTTCAACATGTATGCATTGATTTTTACTGATCCAATTTTGAAAGTACACTAAAAGATTTTCTGTTTCAATAGGAGACGGCTATTGACAGTACACTAAAAGCTACCTTTGCATCATGGAATTCAAACATAGAATGAACAAACAAAGTATTAGTATTATCTGTGGTGCTGTACATAAGATTCCTTTGCTTTTGGTACTGATGAAATTAAAAACAAACTCATAAATATTTGTTCTTGCCCACAATTTATAAATTTTCCTTGGCACTGTTATCTTGAAAAAATTAATTTCTTTGATACTACAAATAAAGATTACATAGATGCAAGAACACAGTAATTATAGTAGCAATTATCTAAAATAAGAGTACTCAGTTTCTTTTTTTGCTCATTTTTCTTCAGGAATTAAGGACTTCGTTTTGCACATCCACCATGGTTTACGAATTAGCGGGTGATTAGATATAAAATTAACTCTGTTAATAGAGGGAAGCATAACAACAACAACAACAACAACAAAAAGTACCCTACAGAGAGATCAGTACTTCGGTAAAATCTATAAAGATTCAGAGATGACACAGCATCAGCACGTAGCTATCCAAATAAGAATCGGTGATCCTCTGGCTTTATCTATCCAGAAAAAACTTGATACAGTATCGTATCAATCAACAACCGCAAAAAAAGAGATCACCATTTTCCGTGTTCCTTCGCACATTAGAGAGAAAAACAAGAACTTCTATGAGCCACGGGTGGTCTCAATCGGCCCGTACCATAGGGGGCGTAAACACCTAAAATGTATGGAAGACGAAAAATTGCGGTACGTATGGAAAATGCTCTATGAAAATCCTGACGTGACCCTGGAAGATTATCTGAAGGAATTGAGAGAGTTGGAGTCGACAGCACGAAAATGCTACTATGAGAGCGTTGACATGGAATCTGACGAGTTTATCGAGATGCTGTTGTATGATGCATGTTTTATTGTTCAACTGATTGTGAATTGGAGTTTTCCAGATTCTGATATTATCTCTGAGATCAGCTGGAATATTCCTCTCATAAAGAGCGACCTCCTGATGCTCGAGAATCAGATCCCTTTCTTTGTGCTGCAGTGTGTGTTCAAACTTTTTTCGACCAGAGATGAGGATACCTCTAACTTGATTTCTCCGTCCAGTGACGATTCCAAGACTACTGAGTTTGATACGGCAACTACTCTAAGTGAAGAGAGTGAGCCTGAGAAAGCAACTCTGTTTGATTGCTTAGTTGCGTTCCTGCAGCACGGGAACGAGACCTTCTTGGTACCAGAAGGAGATAACCCTTATTGCCATTTGCTCGATTTCTACTACCAGTGCTACATGCGAACACAAGGATTTCCCACGAAGCCAAGGAATAAGTTCCTAAGTCCGTTCGAAATTCTCGGGCAAAAAATAAAGGTGTTCCCCCTAATTTCCTCTTTCAAAAAATTACCAATGCGAAGGCATCGTCTTCCCAAGACTGCTAAGCGTAAACCGCGAATGATTCCCTGTACAACCGAGCTTCAAGAGGCAGGGATAACTTTCAAGAAGGCCAAAGCGGAGAGCATCTTCGGTGTACACTTCTCCAATGGTGTGCTCACGATCCCTTACAGCTCAGTCGAGGAAGCGAGAAGGCCACAGATTATGAATCTCATAGCTTTCGAGCAATGCAATGGTGCCGAGAAGATGAAACCCTTGACGAGCTATGCAGTGTTCATGGATTGCATCGTGAACACGCAAAGGGACGTGACGATTCTACAACAGAATGGAATAATAGAGAATAAGTTGGCTAATGAAAAGGAGGCCGCTGAATTTTTCAACCAGCTCAGGTATTGTTCTTACCTCGACTATGATAATCACCACCTGGCAGAGCTGTTTAAAAAAGTGAAGAACTATTGTGACTCCCCTTGGCAGAAGCACAGAGCAAAGTTGCACCGAGATTATTTCAGTAACCCATGGTCAATTATAGCGTTTATTGCCTCTATCGTGCTTTTGCTCTTAACTTTTTTGCAAACTATGTATTCTGCTATGGCGTACTACCGTCCATCACACTAGCGGTTAGTGCGTGTTGAATGTGATGTGTTTGTAATACAAAATATTTAGTGGTGTTAATTGAAACTGTTATGTAGTGATGAACATTAAATAAATTTGGAATGTAATGAACCTTGTATTTTTCTTGTAATTTTTCTTTTTCTTTTTTGAGACATCCAACTTGCATTTCATACTGCTCCATAACCGCCACAACTGTTCTCTGGTGAAGAAATACTTAAAGTTTGTGCCTATAGAATTAATGAAAAGAAATATCCTACTATATATATTTTTGTTTTGTTTGGTGAACTAAAAGATGTCTAAGAGAAATTGATATCATGTCATTGTACTTTTTTAAGTTTAAAGATTTGGTTCAGTTGCTATAAAGATAGCAATTAATATGGTTGAGTTTAAACTGAATATTTCAGTTTCAGATAATACAATTCATGAGCTAGGTTGGTTGACCACTTACATGGATCACCTACTTTCTGTATATTCTTCTACATTGTTCCTAATTTGATCCGTATCTTTAGACATCTGCAAACATAGAAATACCGTACTTACATGGATCGAACATAAGGAAATTAAGTGACTTTTGGTGGCCTAGATTCAAGTCAAGCCAAGTCTTTGTGAAATATTATTAATTTTATATCCATTAAAATGATGGCCTACCAGTACCAGTGAATAGTGGTACTGGTCCCCAAGATGTTGGAGTGATGTACAAACAGGGATCTCAGAGATATTTTTACTGACTCTATTTTCTGTAATGTACAACCCCGAATTGTTCATTGCTGTTTGTCAAAATAAATTTTTAGTGTCTGTTAATTATAAATGATAGGTTTAGGGTTTAATTGATGGCATTTTCCAAATTTAATAAAAATATCATTTGACATCGCTATAATATCATCTTAATTAACACCTGACAGTAATTTGTAATAAACAAATTGTTCTGGTTTTATTTGTAGCAATCATTTGCCAGAGAGTTAAAAAAAATAAAAAATTGTTAATAGTGCCAGCCTTTCTTAATTTCTCTTGGAAAGCCAAGCATAATGCATATAGGCCCTCCTCTCTCGTCAATATCGTATTCAATATTCATACAAATACGATGCAATTTTTTCAAAATTAAATTTTCTTAGTTTCCTGGAAAAGAAATACTGGTAGAAATCTTTGTCATTATTTTTTGGGTCAATAAATAAGCTTTTGTGTTTGTGGGAGCTCTGAGCGCTGTCAATCAATCAATTTTTGCACCAATTGTCAAAAGTAGAAGTTTGAAAATTTTAGCTAAGAAACAAGAATACAAATATAATTAAGATTCCCAAATCCCAATCCACAATTAAAGCTTGGTTATTATTCATTACTCATTACCTGCTACAACTAGACAATTTAAGTGACCTGTACTGTACAGCATATTCAAAGTGTGACATGTGATCAGCCACTAGAACTGCGGTAGCATGCATGCAGGACAATCAGAGAAGAGTATCTATGAATTAGATTTTCTAAGATAACATTTCTTATTTGCAAATTGATTTTATGAATTATGACGACAATTGACCTTGACTTCAACACCTGTGACCTGTCCATCGAATGCACAGCACGCACACTTTGTACTAGCCACCTGGGCCCGCTTAGAGATAAAATCTCGCAATAAATGTTTGAAATAGATAATGAATGTTTTAGTGTTCAACATATCCATAAAATAAAGTGTCATGACTTTGTCAATTAACTCATGTTTGAGAATTTACAAGTATAACATGACAGGGTCTAAGATCCAACTCAAGTTTAAGGCAAAACAACCATATCGATCTTCCCTTGCTCACACCATCAACCACATCTAACCACTTCTAACAAGTTTAATTTGATTGGTGTTACCACCTCAAAATATGGATCACCGTGGAAAAAAAAAATTGGTATTGGTTTCGACAGCGAGCTTCATGTGAAAAAATTCTGTTTAAAAACCCTAATATTGAGGAGCGAAGAGAGAATAAGTGCGGAAAAAAAACCTATGTATAGAGTATGTTTGAATGGGAGTTAGAATAATTAGAATAGCGAAATTTGAGATTATTGGATGAGAATATAGAGAAAAAATAGTGATTTCATATTAGTGTGAAAATGGTACTATTTGGATTAGTAAAAATATTATTTGGATTGTATATTTGTAGTGAATAGTTGTAATAGGGAAAAAATAGTGTTAATAAGGTGCTAATTAAGATGAAAGATAAGCAAGTGGGGGTCTTAAATGAATTGTCATGATGTAAAAACGGAAAAAGTAGCGTCAACTTTGTCATATTAGGACTGTGTTGGCGGAAATCCGAGAAAGAAACTTTTCACTCTCTTCACGCTTCTGAATAATAGCTATTTTAACATCTACAAAGAATAGAGAATAGCAGCTGCTCCAACTATTCGGAATAGTAAAAATATTATTTGTGTGCGCATTGCTATTCTGAATAGCTCTATTCTCGAATAGCCCATATTCTTGATGCTCCAAACATATAATGTACATAAATCTAACACGGTTCCTACAAAACACCATGTATAACTTACAGGGGTAGTCAAAAAGGCATTTACAGGGTAGTCAATGAGTCGCTAAAAATAAAAAAACACTAACAGGATTTATACACGGTTTGTACATTTTTTTTTTTACTTTTTATGATGTGTTAGCATTCATATGTTTTCAGACCATTAAAAAAATAAAAAAAAGCTTTAGACATATTTAAAACAATTTATATTCATACATACATATATGAGAGGTATAATTAAACAAATTTGTACATAAATACATATTTACATGTAACATATAACTAATTAATCAAAAAACATAGTATCAAAATACATATATTCGCAAATATGTATGTCATCTTCTTCTTCAATATCTTGATAATATACAAAATGTTTTTGAATGATTCTTCTCTCTTGTGATATTTTTCTTCTTTAATATGAAAATTTTCAATTTTGTATTTATCGTCTTCTTGTCCGTTTGTATCAAAAACATATATATCAGAGTTACCATAATTTGGATTTAGGTTGAAGAATAAACAATATTACTATATATAATTATTCAATATCAAATTTATATTCGTGTGATTATAAAAAGAAATGGGACTTGGCAAGCGATGAGAGGCACCATCAATCATTTTTACCAAATTATTATTGTTGGATCTTGAGATATAGTGTGGGTCATATAGTAAGTTACCTCATCACTGCAGTAAAAAAAAATCAAGATTTTGTTTCCGAAATTTTTATTGTTACCACTCAAAAAAATCAAAATTAATTCATTACCACCCCGCTGGGGTTTTATTCAATACTACCACCCCGCGAACCCAGTTCGCGCACCAAATTGGCTGGTGCGCGGACTGGGTTAGCACACCAGACTGGGTATTTCCTTTAATGTGGATGCTTCCAGTGGTTGAGTGACGTGTGTCTTAGGGACCATCCAACCTTTCAATAGTTGTATAAGCTATTTTATGATGTATAAAATGTGCTTGCCTCGATACCTGTGCCTTAGTCAATGAGACAAGGACAGAAAATGTCGCAGCATGCTCCTTAATTAATGTGTTCTAAGATGCAATACAAAACAGAAATGCATTGGAGCGCGTGAATTAATATTTCATGAAATCAAAGGCTAAGAAGCAATGCACCATGTCCAAATGAAATTATGAAGGTGGATTATGAAGGCTAAGAAGCATTGCACCACGTCACTCAACTATTTTTCTTTTAATCTGTTCAGTGCGTCAGTGTGCTAACTCAGTCCGCGCACCAACCTGGTGCGCCAACCCAGTCCGCGCACCAGCCAATTTGGTGCGCGAACTGGGTTAGCGGGGGTGGTAGTATTGAATAAAGGACGCTGAGAGTGGTAATGAATTAATTTTGATTTTTTTGAGTGGTAACAATAAAAATTTCGGTTCTAATAATTACTTACGTTGGATGGAGCTACCGACATTTTTATTAATATCCAAAGTTAATTACGAATTAACAAATATATTCAGAATACCTAAGATTTTGTTTCTCCTCTCCAGAAACCGGCCATTTTGTGGCCGGTTTCTGATTTTTTTTTTCTCGATCTATATATACTTCTAAGGAAAAATTTCTAATGTACCCATGAAAACTTTTTAAATAGCTAATATCTCCATAAAAACATCTTAATATCTAATATCCCCATAAAAATTTAACACTCTTTCTTTCATCTCCTTATATTTATTAAATTTGTTTCTTAAACAAATATAACCCTTCCTTTCAAATGAATAGCAATATGATTGAATTGAACAAGGAATGAACTAATATTGATGGCTTGATGCACAAACGAATATTTGTCTAAATTTCTTTTTTTAATACTATTTCAAAATCGAGAGAAGAGGGATCAATTGTTCAAGCAGAGAAAATCAATGTTCTTGTTTATTTTAAAGAAGTTGAATGATTTTATATATGATATTTGATTCGCATATAGATTCTATTTGATGCAAATTACCTTTTGGATGCTCTCAATAAGAGCTATAAAACTATCAATAACTTTTCAAAAGTAATTTACTTATTTTATGATATATTATCCATTTTTGAATATGAATATGTATGTGACATAATTTCTTCTTGTCAAATCAATTGTTAAAATTGCTCTATAGTTTGCAATGTAAAAAGAAAATTGATGAACTCACATGGATTTTACAAGATATAATAGGAGAAACTTATCATTAGTTACCATGTAATGTTTTATTTATGATTAAAATTAATTTCTAGCAAGTAGCTAGCTTGAACTTGGAATTTTATTAACTCGAGAAAATTGTTCAAATTATAAAAAAATATAATTGTAGATGCTTCCTCATTTAGTTAGATAAGATGTATATAAATAAATAAGACTTAACTTGGAATTTGATTTGTCATTATTCATCATAAAATTTATAAAATTCTATTATATGTTGTAAGTTTTATTTTAATATTTTTCAGGAAAACAAGTAGTTTGTTCAACCAATTAATACTATTTTTGCACCGGCCAACTAATTAATACTATAAATACCTCTTAAATTTGATATTACCGTTGAATCCGTTGTATTAAAATAATTGGACCGTAGGGTGCTTTTATTGCCCCTCAATTTGCTAATAAAAATGTCATTACTTCATTTATTAAATGGGCATATACGGTTTTGTGCATTCATTTTGCAACTGTATTTGGGCCAATTCTGTCTTCTTCAAATTGAGATTTATTCAAATTGGACCAATTAAAAATTGCTATTAAATTTTCCGGCCCCTAGCTAACACTATATATTATATATTGTGCTATGGCTTGAATTGAAGAGAGAAGTATATATATATATATATTCTCAGCTAACAATTCTATCTAAGATGAAATAATGTATGGACATAAAAAAATTGTTTTTAAAAGTATCTATTGTGCTATTGTTTGCTTACCAGCACATCACAGGATGTCTAATGCAAAAGATATTATATCTCACAAATTAATTTATCTTTCTTTTGGATCAAATTGGGCCAATTTGGGCCATAATTATGAGCTGATGATCTAGTAACAAGATGCAAGCAGAACAAGAAATGAGGACATGCCTGGGACCCAACATGGGAAATGCACATCAGTAGGGATGGCCGAAAAACCCATCAGGCCGGTGGCCCACTCATACCCACCCGTTCCGACCCTTTACCCGCTCATACCCATCTGGCCCGGCCCTTTACCCCCTCATACCCATCCGGCCCGGCCCTTTACCCGCTCATACCAAGTATCTGCATGTAAAACCATCAAAATGTCTACTTACTATTCAGAACAAAATGAAGTCTGATCACACCATTAATTTACCATGTATTTTAACAAATAACATTAATATTTTGAGTTCCATAAAATTAATACACCGTACACTAAGAATTACTAAATGCATGCATTTAAAAATCAGACACAATATTATAAAAGAAAAAATAAAGATGAGAAACTAGCTTTCCAATTTATGTTGAAACCTAAATTTCGAAAAACCTCAGAATTTTCTTTTTTTTAAGGTCAGTTAGCAAATCGCTGTTTGTAATATTTAAGAACTGGAGGGCTAAATTAAATGAAAAACTATAATAACCCCTCTTCAGTATAAAGAGGTTACAAATTAATGAGCACCTCAAATTACAAGATAAAAATCGCAAAGAATTAAAGAAAGAAAAATCTTGCCAACCAATTTTCTTATTTTACTACGTGTTCATCTATCCAGCCTAGAGATGTTCCAATTATATATAGTTAGGTGTTGCAATTTACATGATCATCCAAAATTTCTCATTAGACATATATATAAGCACATCTTACGACCAAAGATTTCATAAGATATTCCATTCTCTTTGAATTGAACAAACCTAGCTAACAAGCAATCTCATTCTATCCTAATGAATCTCCACAAAACTGCTTTTTGGTTCCTCTTTCTAACATATATATCCTATGTGGTAGCATTTGATGGCCAAAAGAAGCTCCAAAACTACATAGTTACTTTACGAGCCATAGACGGTATTGACATTTCAGTTCCTGAAACAGCAAAGAATTAATTGGCATAAATCCATTTTGTCATCACTCACAAAAGATGATCCAGAATCACGACATATCTACTCGTATAATAAAGTTGCTAATGGTTGTGCTGCAAGACTGTCTGATGACGAGGTACAAGCTTTGAAAGACTAACCAGGTTGTGCTCGCGTTATCCCTGCCAACGAGCCACTTAAATTGATAACAACTCATACACCCGACTTTCTTGGCCTGTGTGGTTCAAATGGCCTTTGGAAGAAAACCAAGAATATGGGTGAGGGCATCATTATTGGTTTTCTAGATAGCGGCATCTCACCCGGGCACTCTTCCTTTGACGATAAGGGCATGTCTCCCCCACCAGCCAAGTGGAAAAACCACTGTGACTCTAATACTACAGGCAGTGTTCGGCAACCATATGAAACTTAAATTTTAAGCTGCACTATCCGTTCGGCAATAAAGTTAAAAAGTAACTTTCTTAAGAAAGCTTTTAAGCTTAGCAAAATGCTTAAGCCATGTGAATCATGGCTTAAAAACTTGAGCAAGTTTAAGAAAGGTGAGCAAAAAGAGAACTAAGGAGGTAGCATTAAGCTTGATAAAGGAGCACCCGTTCGGTGAGCTTAAGACTCCTTAGAGCACTAAGGAGCACTAACGAGCTCTAAGCCATGGTTGCCGAACACTACCACAATTTGCAATAATAAGCTTATTGGGGCCAAGACAATGCTAAAAGCAGGTGCTGATGAAAAGAAACACATCCCTCTGATGGATAGTACTGGACACGACACTCATACAGCCAGTACTGCTGCCTGGAACATTTGTTAAAAATATAAATTACTTTGGGGTTTCCATGGGTAAAACCTCTGGGGTTGCACCGCGAGCACATATAGCAGTTTACCAGGTGTGTGATTGGTCGGGATGCCAACCTGCAGATGTTCTCAAAGGGTTGGAGGAAGCTGTGAATGATGGTTGTAACGTGCTCTCAGTCTCCATTGGAAGTAATGAAGTTGCACAGTTATATGATAACCCAGTTCGCTTAGCTAGCTTTTATGCCATCTATAAAGGTGTCTTCGTAGGTGCTGGTGCAGGAAATGGTGGGCCTGAGCCAAGTAGAATCGCTAGCGACGCACTATAATTTGCAAAAATCAATTAAACTATGCAATGCACTATAATTTGCAAAAATGACCCTAGAACTGTATATGCATGTCAATCTCTGCTGCCGATACCAACTATTTAATTTTTTTGAGTAAAGATTAGAGGTCAAGCCACCCAACGATTTAATACCTTTGTTATTATAACAAATAATTTCTCCCATTCGGGCTTCGAACCCATGACTTCTCACATAGATGCCATGTGCCTTTGCCACTAGACCAAAGACTAGTTCTTGCTGCCCATACCAACTAGCATATAGATTAGTGTAGCAACTTGCTTCAAGCCTCAAAATACTCCTACATTAAACGAAGGATAACAAAAATTTATATCACTATCGCCATAAAATTAAGACTCAAAACTTATTGTGATGTATGCTTTTCATGTATTATAATGGAATGTGCCTATAACCGTTACCAGCATAGTTTTGAGCATGAACATTATGTCTGATTATGTTCCTTTCCAGCACCATAGGCCTGAATAAGTTCCGTTGCAACAAGAACATTTTGTTTAATTAAAGAAACAAATTGTTGGTTATTTTCATATTTTTGTTAGGTTTGGTTTGTAAGTACACTAATTTAAAAATACAACTGGTATAAATGCATAAGCATATATAGACAACTGGTATAGATTGCTACCTGACCATACCATGAAGGTTGGCACAAGCCCCTCTTGTCAGAATGGGCTTGATGAGCTGTGCTTCATCTTGGCTCCAAGTAACTAACAGCATTCATAGCCATAATGATTATAAATTTCAACCTATCTGAGGAAGATAATCAAAATCAGAGATTACAAATTCCATGTCTGCACAATTAATATCGTAGATTCCATTGCAACAAGCTGATTATTATGTCTCCAAGCATAAGCACAAAAATATGACATAGGTATAATGACACAAGCTGTCACGACCCCAAACTCATAAGCACTCTTAGATCAATAATTGAGTAAAAACAAAGGAACACAAGAACTTTGAGAACTTAGCTCAATTTTTGTATTATAAGAAAGATACTGAGGCTATCGCCTATTTGGTTATAAGAGAAATTACAGAATAGAATTGTTCAAAGCATGAAATTGCAATGACATAAGTAGTCCCTATATATAGGCGATGCCATAGAAACAGAAATTATTCCAATTGACTAAGTAAAACGCTCTAACGATCTTGCGAGTGCCACATCAGCCAAGAACTTCGCGCGCTGTCAGAAACTCAACAAACTCCTCAACAAATTGGTTCGCCTCCTCTCCAGTTATGATGCTCATCTTCTTCTCTGGTTCTTTCTCACTGGGACCCTGGTTGCAGTTATTCAACTTAACTTGTCCCGTTATTTCACTGGGACCCTGCTGCAGAGGAACTTCTTCATTTACTTGGCTGCCCGCTCTGCCCTTGATCTCTTCTTCTTCTTCTGAACTCTTGACCGAATCAGAATTGGGTTCTCCTTCCATTATAGCAAGCCCCACTCGTGACATTCCCCCCTTCTTCAAATTTTTCTCGACCTCGAGAAGGAATTCTGGAAACTGTTGTTCGATTGCCTTGTAATCCTCCCATGTGGCATCTTCTTCGGTTTGATTCACCCATTGAATGAGCAATTCAGTTTCTGCCACATTTTTCTTTTTCACCATTCTCCTTGCTAGAATTGCCAAAGGTTGAGTTTGTAATTGACTAGTAGGACCTATGAGAGGCAACCTTGGAGATATGGCCTGAGTATCTCCCACCCGTGCTTTGAGCTGAGATACATGGAACACTGGATGGATCATCGACCCTTCAGGAAGGTTCAGCCGGTACGCGCAAGTCCCAATTTTTTGAATCACCTCATAAGGCCCACAATAACGAGGGCTCAGTTTTTGATTCTGCCTCCCAGCTACTGTAATTTGCCTATAAGGTTGTAATTTCAAATACACCCAATCTCCCTCTTCAAATTTTCTCTCACTTCTCTTCTTATCGGCAATTTGTTTGTTCCTTTCTTGAGCCTGAATCAAATTCTTCTTCAATTGCCTGAGTGTGGCCTGTCTATCTTTCAACATCATATCTACTGCCTCTACTGGACTCTTCGGTATGCTGCCCAGTCCCAGTTGGGGAGGAGAGTAACCATACAATGCTTCAAAAGGCGACATCTTTATTGCTTGGTGATATGAAGTGTTGTACCACCATTCTGCCAAAGCTAAGTATCGAGACCATTGCTTCTGTTTCTCATAGACCATACACCTCAAGTAATTCTCCAAACACTGATTTACCCTTTCCGTCTGCCCATCAGTTTGCGGATGATATGCCGTGCTCATGTTCAATTTGACCTCCAACTTGCTCAATAGCTCCTGCCAAAACTTGCTAGTGAATACCGGATCGCGATCCGATATGATGTCACAAGGTAACCCATGTAATTTATACACAGACTCCAAGAAGATTTGAGCTACATCTGAGGCTTTGTAAGGATGTGAGAGTGCCAAGAAATGTGCATATTTTGTAAACCGATCCACAATGACCAATATTACTTCTTTTCCATCAGACTTGGGTAACCCGGTAATAAAGTCCATTCCTATGCTACTCCAGGCCCTTTCCGGTATAGGTAATGGCTTTAAAAGTCCAGGTGTGTGTATGTGTTCGGGTTTGTTCAATTGGCACACCTCACAAAGACTGATGAAATGGTGTATGTCATTTCTGAGTTTTGGCCAATAAAACGATTTCTTAACCCTTTGATATGTGGCAGTTACCCCAGAGTGCCCCCCTAAATTAGAGGCATGCAATTCCTGGATAATTACATGTCTCCAATTTCCTGCACTTCCTACACAGATCCTATTTTTATACCTGATCAGCTGCATGTATTGAGTGAGGTGGTTGTGCTCAGATGGATTATCGCCTTCTTCCTTCAATTTGGCCTTTAGACTCTCTACCCATTCATCTCCCTCATAACTGCTTTGTATGTCCGACACCCATTGTGGAATTAACTCACTGACAGCCAAAACTTCATTCCTTTCCATCCCTTCTACCTCTTCCCTTCTAGACAAGGCATCAGCTACTCGATTTTCTATTCCCTTTTTGTACTCAATCTCATAATCTAACCCCATCAATTTACTCAAGCCTTTGTGTTGACTAGCTGTGTTGATTTTCTGCTCCAACAAATACTTCAAGCTGATGTGGTCAGTTTTTATGACGAATTTGCCCCCAAGTAAATAATGCCGCCATTTAGTCACTGCTGTCAAGAGAGCTAAAAATTCTTTTTCATAGGTTGATAGTAACTGATTTTTAGATCCCAATTTCTTACTTAGAAAAGCCAAAGGCCTCCTATTTTGCATCAAAACAGCCCCAATTCCATCCTTACTTGCATCCGTCTCAATGACGAATTGTTGTGTAAAATCCGGCAAAGCCAGTACGGGTGCCTGCATCATGGCTCCCTTCAAGGTTTCAAAAGCTAGCTGGGCCTCCTCACTCCATTTGAATGCCCCCTTTTTTAACAGCTCGGTTAGGGGTTTTGAAATGCAACCATACCCTTTAATGAATTTTCGGTAGTAGCCCGTTAACCCTAGAAATCCCCGTAAGGCTCTGACATCTTTAGGTGTGGGCCATTCTTTCATAGCTTCCACCTTACTTGGGTCAGTGGCTACTCCTTCAGGTGAGATTATGTGACCCAAGTATTCAATTTGAGTGGCACCAAATTCACACTTACTCCTTTTCAAATACAATTGGTTCTGCTTGAGAATTTCAAATGCCAATTTAACATGCTGTACATGTTCCTCCAAACCTTTGCTGTAAATCAAAATGTCATCAAAGAAAACTAAGATGAATTTTCTCAAATAAGGTTTAAACACAGCATTCATCAAACTTTGAAAAGTAGCCGGGGCATTAGTGAGCCCGAATGGCATCACTTTGAACTCGTACAAACCCTCATGAGTGTGAAAGGCCGTTTTAGGAATATCCTTTTCTGACATCCTAATTTGATGGTATCCCGATCTGAGGTCCAATTTGGTAAATATCTGAGCCCCCTTGAGTTCATCTAACAAATCGTCAATTATGGGTATTGGGTATTTGTTCTTGATTGTGTCACTGTTGAGTCGCCTGTAGTCAACGCACATCCTCCACGTTTGATCTTTCTTTTTGACTAATAGGACAGGTGAGGAATAGTTACTGATGGAAGGTTGGATAAAGGACTGTTTAAGGAGCTCCCCAATAATCTTCTCAATTTCCAATTTTTGGAAATATGAAAATCGATATGGTCTCAAGCACACTGGTTTTGAATCGGGTTTTAAATGAATTTGGTGGTCAACTGCTCTTTTAGGAGGAAGACTTTGGGGTTCAGAAAACAAAAGCTGGTATTCGGCTAGTAGTGGTTCCAATTTCGGGTTAACAGCTGAGGATTCACCTCCCTTCATGCTAAACAGCTGGGCCATCATCACTTGCCCATTATGTTCTTCACCCTCCAACATTTGTGGTATTTTCTGGCACACTTTAATGGTAGCTGTTACTCCTTCCACTTCTAAATTTACTGGCTTCCCTTTGCTTCTCATTCTCATAATTCCCTTCCTCCAATCAATGAACATTGGACTCATACTTGACAACCAGTCCATTCCTAACAATAGGTCATACCCCTGCACATCTAAAACCCTTAAATCATATTCAAATTCATTCTCCTGCAACTTAAAATTCAGGTTTGGGCACCGTTGGTCAGTGATCATCTTGGCTCCATTTGCAATTTCCACATGGAAAGGTGGGGTTTGATTGGTGGTCAGTTCTAGGTTATGTACCAAGTAAGGATTGATAAAGGAGTGTGTACTCCCACTATCTATGAAGGCACATACTGGTATCTGATTGATTTCTCCTTTAAAAACTAGACTCTTGGCGTTTGGGTTGTGGTGGAGCGTACACAAGTTCACTACTGCATGGTCAACTCCTTCTTCCTCTGAATCACCTTCTTCAATGAGCTGCAACTGTTGGAATTGTTCTTGCTGCCACAACCCTTCTTCTTCCTCTTCTTCACTTTTAATAGCATTCAATTTTCTGTTTGGACACTTGTGCCCCTGACTCCACTTCTCACTACATCTAAAACATAGCCCCATGGCTCTCTTCTGATCCAAGGTTAAACCATTATTGACAGGTGCTGGTTTGAGCATGAGTGGTGCCTTGTCTCTCCATTTGCCTTCATTTACTCCCCCAAGCACTGATGGTTTTGGGTTGGTAAACTGAGGGGACCTTTGTGCATAACTCGGTTTCTTCAAAGCACTATCTAAAAACAGTTCAATCTGCTTGGCATATTTCACTGCATCATTCACAGTTAGAGGATTGAACATTTCTATCGTGTGTCTAATTTCATCTTTCAACCCAGATATGAACCCCTCTATATAAAACTCCTCATTTACAATTCTTCTCATATACATCAGTCTAGATCGGGCTTGTAAGAACTTCTTCACATACTCCTCCACCCTACCAGTTTGATGGACCCTCTTAAACTCATCTACTGGCTTGTCAGATTTGCCCGCAAAAATCTCTCTTACCGAAATTACTAAATCCGGCCATGGTGGCTGAGGATTTGCAATTTTATAGCACCTAAACCAATCTTTTGCCTCGCCACTGAAATGTGAAGTAGCCATTCTAGATTTGTACATCTCTGGTGTTTGAAACATATCAAAGTAAAATTCACATTCTTCAACCCACTCAGTCGGTTCAGTGCCATCAAAGGTAGGGAAATCGTAACGAGGTAAATTATACCTTTGATACTGATTCTCGGTTTGTCTGAACTCTCTACCTCTCCTCTGATCGTCTTGATCGGTGTTGGTATCATGAATCGGTATGTCGTCAGTACCGGTTGCTGAACCGGTTGGACCTAAACCCGTGTTGCTTGTGTCACCGATCTCAGGTCTGGTGTGAGCAAACTGACGCCTCATCATCGTCTGAATCGCATCCAGCTGCTGAGTGATGGTCTGAATCGCCTGACCATGAGCAATCGACTGGTGGTAGACTTCATCCACCTGTTGAGCTGAGCTCGCCTGCTGCCTAGCGAGTACCCCTAACTGATTCTCTACCAGAGTTACCTTACTGCCAATCTCCAGTTGAGAAGATTCAGATCGGGCAAACCGATCATTCACCGCTTCTAACTCTTGAGCCAATTCGGCTTGCGTTTTGCTTCTAGTGCTCCCTGCCATCTCGATATCCTCTACTCCCAGATGCAATCGAGAAGCTCTGATACCAAACTGTCACGACCCCAAACTCATAAGCACTCTTAGATCAATAATTGAGTAAAAACAAAGGAACACAAGAACTTTGAGAACTTAGCTCAATTTTTGTATTATAAGAAAGATACTGAGGCTATCGCCTATTTGGTTATAAGAGAAATTACAGAATAGAATTGTTCAAAGCATGAAATTGCAATGACATAAGTAGTCCCTATATATAGGCGATGCCATAGAAACAGAAATTATTCCAATTGACTAAGTAAAACGCTCTAACGATCTTGCGAGTGCCACATCAGCCAAGAACTTCGCGCGCTGTCAGAAACTCAACAAACTCCTCAACAAATTGGTTCGCCTCCTCTCCAGTTATGATGCTCATCTTCTTCTCTGGTTCTTTCTCACTGGGACCCTGGTTGCAGTTATTCAACTTAACTTGTCCCGTTATTTCACTGGGACCCTGCTGCAGAGGAACTTCTTCATTTACTTGGCTGCCCGCTCTGCCCTTGATCTCTTCTTCTTCTTCTGAACTCTTGACCGAATCAGAATTGGGTTCTCCTTCCATTATAGCAAGCCCCACTCGTGACACAAGCACATAATTCAGTTAATGTTCGTGTATGGTCAATCTATTTCCATATAAACTCTTATATGCATTTGTGATATTAAACCGGCACTCTGCCGCTTTGAATTATGATAGCTCGATCAAAAATTTAATCATCACACTAGTCTTGAATGTAATTGGTGTTTCTTGCTAATTACCTCGACTAGGGATACTTTAAAGTTTATTACTTTTATTAAGTTGGTTGCTACAAAATCTAACA
Source organism: Carex myosuroides (assembly GCA_028015225.1). NCBI lineage: Eukaryota > Viridiplantae > Streptophyta > Magnoliopsida > Poales > Cyperaceae > Carex > Carex myosuroides. The sequence goes on from CM051471.1 coordinate 1,052,628, forward strand.
TTTAGAAGAACCATTCAATAATGCAACTTCAGACAACAAATTGACTACCATCAATCAATCATATGAACAAGTATTACAAACAAAATGTTTGCTCTAGAACACCAACTTTATCAGTAGTGTGAAACCAATGACATTTCTTGATTATGATCGAGAGCCGAAAGCCAAACCTGACATATGCGCGCAATGCTGGACAGTCAGGTTTTGTTTTCATAAGGTTCTTTTCCATTCTTATATTTCAATTTTCTTGTGGAGTTTACTGAAAAATGGGCAGTAATCACCTACAAGAAAGTTGTTCTGAGATATATTTTTTCCTTGATTTTTAGTTTTTTTAAGGTTCTAAATAGTGATTATCGTGTCATCGTGGGAAGGTTAAAAAAAGCTATCGCGAACAACGTAGCTATAACGAAAGCTATTTTACATAGTGTTTTTTTTTGAAATTTTTTATTATATAATTATATTAATTATCAACATAATTGATTAAGAAATTATAGTAATCATATTGAACTAGTGCAAAATTCAGATTTCTATTCAAAATATTTCTAGTAATATCATAAACTATTTATCTTTTTCATTCAAAATAACCTAAACATGATGACATAAACTAATTATTATTATTTTTATTCAAAATAATCTATATATGTTGACGGAAGACTTTTAGGAGAAAGGAAGTTGGGGGACACGATATAATTACCCAAATAAATATTTCTGTAGATGTGATATTTATTTAAAAACCTATAAATATGAACTTTTTTCAATTTAGACCTTCAGTTTACAAGGTCTCAAATGTTTCTCTGCATGTGGCATTTATTTGATTGTGCACTGCAGTAGTTTTCAATTTTTATATCTAAATTGTTTAACTGATTAGATATTAATTGTACTGTGACATTTATTTTATATGTTGTATTTTAAATCAACGACTTACAAAAAAGAAAAATAAATACAAAGAAATGAAGGCAAAATGTGACTGAGAAAAATTATTTTGTTGTCTAACTTATACATGTATTTTATGTACTTAGTATTTACTAATGAAAAGAATATAATTGAAAAGTATGTTAATTTTGTTACAATATGCATTAGGATTAGGTATCGTATCTAGGGGTGTTGATATGGTCCGGTTTATTTGTTTTCAAACCGAACCGAGAAAGTTTAGTTTAAACAGTTCGGTTTTTTTATTTAAATGAATCAGTTCGGTTTATTTTTTATTTATTTCAGTTTTTGTTATTTGGTTCGATTTAGAATATTTTAAAACTGACTAAACCGAACCAACCGACTTCTTTTAATAAAATCACTCGCCAAATAATCGCAGCGGTTCGGTTTATTTTTGCGCTTCTCGAGTCCCGGCTCCCAATTTCTTTTCCCCTCTCTGCCTCCCCAAGTTTTGATCTTCACAAGAAGTTAATCAAAACACTCTTCCTATCTCTTCTTCCCTCTCCGATTCCAAGATTAGTTTCTCAAAAACTGTCTTTTCTTTTTTTTCTCTTTACTCTCTCTCACTTCTTCCTTCTTTTGATTTTTTGTCTGATTTGTGCAATGAATGAAAACAATCCGAAGGTTTGAAGGCTGTGAAGCACATGCGAATTTCAAAGAAGTTATGTACTTATAATTTATTGATCTGCTTAGAATTTCTCGCTGGATTTTTAGCTCGGGTCAAATTTTTGGAATTTCTTGCTTGAATCTATCAAATTTCGGTTCAACCGAACAAACCGAAATTTATTTCGGTTTGTTCGGTTCGGTTGGGAATTTCAATTCGGTCGATTCAGTTCTATTTTTGAAAACCGAAGAAAACTTTAGTTTGTCTATTTTAATTCAGTTCAAACAGAACCGATCGTTTAAACACCCCTATCTATATCCGTATCCATATTTGTATTCGATATGTATCCATATCTGCTTAATTCTTATCTATATCCATATCCGTTTAATATATGATCCTTATCCGTATCCATTTAATATCCGATCCATATCTGTATCCGAAAAAAAAAATACGAATACAGATATGATTTTACTACTATCCGATCCGTTTGCACCATACTTTCAAGTTGTCTATTAGAAAAAGATTTTTGTGTTTCTAAAAAGTAATTTATGTGAGAAGGAGACACACAATAGGATTCCCTTTGTAAATGGACATGTTGGAAGGGAGAAGAAGAGGTCACTAGGCAAGCCGAGCAACAATGGAAATGAATGCTAGAAATGCTTAAAATTCTCGAAGTTATTAAAAAAAATTAATTTATAATTATACAATTTCAAATATCAAATTGAACAATTTTAATCTAACAATGCATTTCTCTTTTACAGGTTCATTCAGTAGTACTCAGTAATATTTTTTTAGGTTTTCATTTATTGGCCAATTTTTTTTTAAGGTTTTATTTGGTTCTTGAAGATGTATTTCTTTAGGTTTAGTGCCAGTTGTATTTTCTTGCAACATATATATTGCATTTTTAATTTGAGTATTGCGTTTTCTTCACTATATTGTGTCAAATAGAAAATATATTTATTTTTTCATATTCAAAACTTCTTTAAAAAAAAAACTTAACATAATGAGTGAGTATCCTCTGAGATACCTCATATTTTGCGTGACCGCGTGTCCGGTGCCTATTCGGGGATAGCGCAGTGCAGTATTATTTTAACTTTAACATTCGTGCAGAACTTATTTGAACGGTTGAGATTTTCCAAAAAGTCACGCTATATGAGATATCTCAGAGGATGCGAATTCGAAGAATCGGGTATATTTGGATTTCTTTCTCTCTCTCAAAATTAGAATGGAGGAATCGAAAGCAGCAGCGTACTACGACGAGCTAACTCGGAAAGGGGAAGGCGCCGCTCGCTTTAAGCAAGGCCTCGGCTTCTCCTCCAGTTCCAAACCCTCCTCTTCCTTCCTCTCCAGTTTCGTCCGCGCCGGCGACCATCACCTCAACTCCAGCGAAACTGAAAGACTCGAACCCGACAGGGATAGGATTCTCTCCGGTTCTGGCTCTACTGGCGACGCTAACCGCCGCGAACAGCTCAACTCTATTAAAAACAAACTCAGTCACAAACTAACTACCAAAGACTCAAGGGGAAGAGAGAGAGAAAGGGATAGAGAAAGAGAAAGATATAGAGAAAAAGAAAGAGATAGAGAAAAAGAAAGAGATAGAGATAGAGATAGAGATCGAGATCGAGATCGAGATAGGAAAAGAGATAGGTATGATAGAGATAGAGATCGAAATAGAGATAGGAGAAGGGATAGTTATGAAGGGAGTCGATCACCTTCGCGGAGAGAGAGAGAGAATAGCAAGAGCAAGAGCAATAAGGTGGATTACACAGAGCTTATTCCCGGTTATGATCGAATGGTTAGTTTCTTCTAATCAAATATTTCATGATTTCCCAACTCTGCAATTAACCTTGTTTCTAGCATTTAAGAAGTTAAAACTAGTTATTCAATTCATTGATAAAGTGTATTGTGTTGTTACAGACACCAGCTGAGCAGGTTAAAGCAAAGATGAAACTCCAACTCTCTGAAACTGGTATGATCTTACTGCTACCTCCTTTTCAGTGGCTATGCCAAAGAAGAACGGAGTAGGTCCGATGCCCATCGGACTTACTTTTGGGTCCAATGAGCTCCATGACCGTCCGATCTGTCTTAAGATCTGTGCGCACGAAAATTGAAGCAGAAATGCATGAAATTTGAAACAGAACGCACAAATCTTAAAACAGATCGGACGGTGTTTGAACCCGTCGAACCAAAGTAGGTCCGATGGGCGTCGGACCTACTCTCAAGTCATGCCAAAGGGAGCACAATGGGGTCAATTGACTGGGACCCCACTTAATTTATAAAAGTACCATCCAATTATATAATATTTGAACTTAGTGCTCATGTTGGTTGTGAGGGTTTATCATTATTATTGGGTTCTTTTACAAAAATCAGACTAACAGAATGTATTTTCTATTTTTTTTTGGCTCATGTTAGTTGCGAGGGTTTATCATTACTTAGGCCAAAGTACCATCCAATTATATAATATTTGAACTTGGCTGAAAAAATTCTTAAAAAGTTTTTTTTTGGCTCCGTCACTGATATTTTGTTTATGGGTGTGTTACCTTTTGCACAAACTCTTCTCCGATCCATGCTTTTTTGTTTCTAGCAATTAAAATGTGATCCTTTCAGATAACTTCTTTTATAAAAGGAAAAAAATCTGCTCCGTTAGTAAACTCATTTACTTAGCCCAATGTAGGATGCAAAATATGTTGTTATTTTAAAAAAATAATAATAATTTGGCACCAAGTGCTCATGTTAGTTGTGGGGGTTTATCATTGTTATTGGGTTCTTTTACAAAATTCAGACTAACGGAATGTATTTTGTATTTCTTTTAAGCCGCTAAGGATGCAACAAAAGGCATGGCTAGGGGATGGGAAAGATTTGATTTTGATAAAGATGCACCTCTTGATAATGAGGATGAAGAGATTGAAGGTAAAAAATTTCTCATTTCACCAAAATTGTCACATTTATAGCGCTATGTGGAGGATATATTAAGAGATTCTTTGTTTGTGAAGCTGCTGATGATGACGCATCGCTCATGAATAATATCGGCAAAAGCTTCAGGTTCTCTGCTGTTCAGGTATTGATCACAACTCTTGTACCAGTAAAGTACCAGTCATGGTTGGTAAACTGGTACATACTCAGAAAACAAAATGATGGGTTTATATATTGTTAGCCTGCTTAACATAATTCTATGAGCAAACCTAGTATGAACTGTTCAAACTAATCTATTTCATAAGTCATGCATTTACATGTCAAATGTAGGATCAAGTTCACTTAATATAAAATCAGCCTGTTCACTTAATATAACCACTTGACTTCAAACTAAATGAATGAGAAAACTTACAAATTTGGTATGTAAATGCATCACTAGTGAAATAGATTGATTTCAAAGGTTCAAATTGGCCATTTGAACATAGTTCAACGAATTTTGGAGTTGATTCCCGAACTTCCGTGGTGAATTTAGCTCATTTTAGCTTTACTCTAATTATACTGTTTATTTGGAATTCCAAAAAATCTCACACAAGTTAGATTTTGGTAAATTTTGAAATTACGGGTATAAGATGATTACAAGGCAAATTAGTTAACATTTGGTTGAATCATATTCAGAGTTTTTTTTTAAATAGAGTAAATTAATTTGGTGTCTGTTGCTGCCCTTCTTCCTTCAATTGTACAGGCAAAGAGAGAGGATGAAATTAGAAGAGCACATGATGAAGCTATATTTGGTGGACCCACATTGTCAGTACCTCATGCTGAACCGACTGATTTCAGTATTAGTAGAGAAGAAACTATTGAAAACATAGATGACAAAGACCAAGGTGGGATTTCGAATGATACAAGTTCTCTGGTCAATGACAAGGTAAAAACCATTTACAAAATACATTTCTGATGATTTACTCAAATTGTGTATTCATCCTTCAAATTTCACTGATGACCTAAAGGACTAAATTGAGAACCAACGGGTCTTGAAGGACCATTTTCTAAAATTTACAGTTTTGTGATGTTTTATACTCCAGGTTTTTGCAATGCAACAAGGATCATGGAGAGATAGGGTTAGAAAATCCAGAGATGATGCCACATGATGTAGTATTTTTTTTTTTTTTGTACAAGAAATGTTTAAAATTTGCATGTATATGTATAACCGGAATCATTTGGAATTTGTTTTTATGCTACTCAACTGTGTCAATTTAATACCAGGGTGGAGTTTTTAAAATGTAAATTTAATTATGTGTAGCATATACAAATTTGCAATTGGAAACAAGAGCTAAAGCAAGCTATGATAAACTAGAGAGAGGGAGAGGAAAAGAATATATTTTGAAAGAAAAAAGAATAGCATATTGTGCCAAAGCTCTAATTAATCACTAGCTTTTTGGTATTCTAATGGAGTGCTCCAATTGCAACTCAAATTGAGGGCTTTTGTCGTCTAAAGTTGGCCTTGCAAGTTGACAAGGGCAAGGCATGGCTATGAATTTTGCAAACGGGTCTCCTGGCATTATTACTGGTAGCCCTTGGTTTTTCTCTTTCTTCTCCTGATTTACAAAACAAAGAATAACTCTACATCAGAATAAATCCCGGAATAGATTCATATAAATCTACTCAAACATGTCTGGTCAAATACAACTAGAACAAAAAATTGGAATAACTTCAGCCTGGTACTATTCCAAAAGCATCTACATATAGCTAATTAGATAGTTTAATTCCCATATGAAACTTATCTATCAAGGATCAACTTTGCATAGGCAAGCACAAAGAATGAAATAAAATATGATTAAACATCCATAAATATAATTAAATTGAATATAATAGACTTAATTAGCACCTCTTTGATGATCTTGGAAGGAGAAGATGGAATGGACACGGTGATGTGGTGATCACTAGTTTGATCTTCTTGATTTTCGTGTTCGCCACGACGCATTTGTTGCCGGAAAGCACGTATCTTTTCCCAGTGGTAGCATCCGGAGAAGATACCGCTGAGAGAAAATATGACAAAAATGAGCAGAGCAGTTCCTAGAGGAAATCCTAGAGTTGGCCTTGACGAGTGCATCCCGATGGCAGGTGGAGCCGGCGTCGAGATATCGGCACCATCCATAATGATATGCTAATTTAATTTTATATGGTGATGATGAAGTGAAGTATATATGTGTTTGGTTTGGTTTGTGTAGAATAAGAAATACAATGATCTCCTGCTCTCATGTGATGACTGATGGATGCAATTAAGAAATGAAGAAAGAGAGAAATTAATACAAGTTTGAAGGCATGGAACTTGGCTTACAATGAGCATATATTTATTCACTGGATGTGTGAGAAAAGAAGAAGAGGTACGTTCGGAAAGGGAAAGAAAAAAGAAAAGAAAAGGGTGGTGGTACCCACATGCACGGTAGTAGCACGGACAGTGCAGCTACAATGGTTCTAGTGCGGTAGTGGGTACCCACACTAATGCTGTCAAGATCTTATGTGACATTCTCTTCTGAAATTGATGTATTTAAAATATTAGGGTGTGGTACATAGTGACAAATGAATTATTCGGATTTGGTTCGGCGAGGTCAAAAGTTCGTGATTCGGAAATAATTTGGATATAATTCAAGAATGATTCGAAATTATCCGGACCAGAGATCTCAGTCCTACAAAGGAGCAAAAAAAAAAAAAAAAATTCTGGGGAAAATTCGGGAAAAATTCGTAAAATTCACGAATTATTCGTGAATAATTCGGTCAAAGTTCGATCAACTGAATAATTCAACGTTCGTTTCGAATCCCCTACAGTAACCCAATTTTTGGTCGGATGATCGGATGGGTCCGGATCCCCTAAAGTAACCCAATTTTTGGGTTTTGGATCGGGACCGTCCAATTCGAATCCGTTGCTCGGGACCGCCTCGGGATTCAAATCTGTCGCTCAGAATGTGTGCGCTCCACTTCGGGATGGGTCTGAATTCATGATCGGATGGAGTAATATGAGCAAAGCTAGCATATGTTATGCTCATCAATGAATTTGGTGAACATAACTCTAAAACTTATCATATCGACTTCAAACGACAAATTCAAATCGTTGAAACCAACATACTTCACCAGTGATGCGTGTAGATGCAAAATCTTGAAATTTTTGAACTTATTTAGTACAAAGTCAAGCGGTTAAAAAAATGATGAAAAATAGAGTTTTATAAGTTATTTTAATGCATTCATTTTTCATCATTTTTTACCGCTTGACTTTGTACTAAATGAATTCAAAAATTTCAAAATTTTGCATGTACACACATCATTTGTGAAGTAGATCAATTTCAACGATTTGAATTTGTCATTTAAAACCAATCCAATAGATTTTGAAGCTTATCCTCACCAAACCCTCTTGTTGAGCATAGCACACGCTAGCTTTACACGAGTAATTTTGTACTCATATACATATAAAATTATTCTTATTCATACCTTATCTTCCTTACCATTAAGATAATGGGTCATGAAATAAATAATAAATAATTATCAAATAAATTAGTACTTTTTATAATATAATCCAAAAATATTAAAAACAAATAAATGTATTAAATACATAATATCATAAAATATGAATAATTATAATTTTTACCTCATTAATTTGAAAGATATAAATTATTAATTAAATAAAATGATATAAAATGTTGTACAAATTAATTTTGTCATAAAGTTTAATTAAAAAAATATATAAAATGTTGGATAAATCAATTTTATCATAAATTACTATATAAAATAATTATATAAAATTCATATAAATCAATCTATTCATAATAATAAAAATTACAAAATTGTACATACAAATAAAAAATTATCATATATAATTTTGATAAAATAGTTTTATATCTATCAAGTATGAATAACTTTAATACATACTCCAACTCAATAAGGTAACAATTTTTTTTTTCTTATCCATATTCATAGCTGATAAATTAAAGAAAAAAAATATTACTTGTACCCATCTTATCAAATATAATACAAATTAAGTATACAGTTGAAACAATCAACTGACTCCGATACAATACATATCGGATGAAATATCTTATTTCTATTTATTAGATAGAATTGCTTCATCTGCATTAATTATGTCTTTCTCAGTTAGAATTAAAAAAAATATAACACATAAATTATCAAATGAATGTTTTGGTCTCATCTTTTGGGAAGTTATTAAATACTAATTAAAAGCTATTATACTTAACAATTAATGCATAAATCAATCTCGCCATATCAGTAGAAACACTTGATGATTAAATGAATGATTAAAGTTAATTGTATTAGATTAATTTTTTATATTTCTCAATTCCACTATAGAATAACTGATATAAAATATATATGTTCATACCAATATTTTTTGTGACCAAAAGAATCTTATTTCTATCCACCTTGTCAATTAAGCAAGTTATATATAGATATATATATAGATCATGAGATGATTGATTAAACTATATATACATGCCGCCACCCACTAACACGGTTTGTACACGGACGCAATAATACAAAGGAACCGCAAAACAGCATGCCTAATTGCCTATCTGATCATGCTAGCTTTTCGCAAATATTAATATTAATTGTTATTGTTTCCTTGAGGCCAGAGATCTCCTTTTCGATATTGAGTGTTTTCACGATCATATATATATATATATATATTCATATATTCATATGTTAGTGCGTTGGTGCATGGAAACTTAATAAGCTTTCATAATCAAATTGGGCCCCATGCATTAGCCATATATTATTATTATTATTAGGTGTATGTACAGTACATATATATTGATGCATGTTAGGTAAAGAATGATGAGTACCACCATTGAGCACTTCATTTCATTTCCTCATACATGAATGCATGATACATGCATGCATCAACTAATAGTACTAGCTCATCTTCTTAGTTCTTACTGTAAATTTAATTAAGCTAATATTCCATTTTTTAACATATATATTTCTGATTGTATTATATATATATATAGGAGTTGGCTACGGTGCTATGCATAACATAGCATAGAGGGCCTCCGTACTACGGCTCAATATTTGAGTTTTCAAAATCCTAATGGTCGATCCGAACCGTTCAACATGATCTCCATATATGAATATGTACTTGCAAACCAAAGTTTACATTTTTTAGAATTTTTTTACTATTTTTTTAGATAGGTAGAAAATCACTTGATCTGAAATTTTGTACCATTCAGATCAAGTGATTTTCTATCTATCTAAAAAAATAGTAAAAAAATTCTAAAAAAATGTAAAATTTGGTTTGCAAGTACATATTCATATGAAAATCATGTTGAACGGTTCGGATCGACCGTTGGGAATTTTAAAACTCAAATATTGAGCCGTAGCACGGAGGCCCTCTATGCTATGCATAGCATCGTAGCCAACTCCTATATATATATATATATATATATATATAGAGAGAGAGAGAGAGAGAGAGAGAGAGATGAGCTATGCTACTACGTGGAGTAAAACGCGTTTGTACTTCACGCCGTATTTTTATTTTGAAAGTCCAAACGACCGATCCGAACCGCTCAACATGATCTCCATATTGAAATGTGCTTGGAGACCAAATTTTACATTTTTTAGAATTTTTTTACTATTTATTAAGCCACTTTGAAAATCTGAAAATCCGGGTGAACAGTGAAAAACAGTAAAAAATTCTGGACTGCCGGATCAGTGATTTTCAAAGTGGCTTAATAAATAGTAAAAAAAATCTAAAAAATGTAAAATTTGGTCTCCAAGCACATTTCAATATCGAGATCATGTTGAACGGTTCGGATCGGTCGTTTGGACTTTCAAAATAAAAATATAGCGGCGTGGAGCACCAATGCGTTTTACTCCATGTAGTAGCATAGCTCAATTCTATATATATATATATATATATACAATGGAGGCTTCCTAGTAACGTTACTTTGTTGAACCTGGAGATATTTTTGCTAAATTTGAATTAGTGCTCAAACAATCATGAGAACCACCAGTTCATACTAACTGATCAAGCAAACGAAGATATATATACAGAGAGTGGAGGGATCCACTTACAACATTTGTAAGTTACAATATCTTACAACACTTATTCGGTTTTGCAATTTTAGAAGTCCAAACAGTCGATCCAAACCGTTCAACATGATATCTATATTAAAATGTGCTTGGGGATAAAATTTTACATTTTTTTAAAATTTTTTTACTATTTATTAAGTATTTTATAAAACTGTTGTTTTCCAGTGGTTCAGAATTGTCTAAAATCAGCAGTTTTATAAAATACTTAATAAATAGTAAAAAAAAAAATACAAAATTTTATCTCGAAGCATATTTTAATATAGATATCATGTTTAACGGTTTGGATCAACTGTTTGGACTTTTAAAATTGCAAAATCAAATTATTGTAAGATATTGTAACCTACAAATGTTGTAAATGGATCCCTTCTCGTATATATATTAAAAAGTGAGAAAATTTTAAATTATTTATTGCTTATAAATAAAGCAAAAGGGATCACGTCAAGCTTCAGAGATAAGATAGTTAGCTAATCGTAAAGACTTTAATTATTACACTCCATTAAATTCATGAATATATTTTTCCTGAGTTTCCTTTCCCTTTTTGAAGTGACTAAAAAGGACATACATAATTTGAACATATATATGTAGAAAACATATTTCTGATGAAATTTGAGATGATTAAATTGTAATTTAGAAAACAAAGGGAAAAGATATAAAAAAAAAAGATAATTAGAAAAGCTGACTCAACCAGGACAGAAAAAGGTATTATGTAGGGAAAAGGTGTTGGAAAAAGAATAATAAAAAAAGGCAACTATTGCAAAAAAATAAAAAATAAAATAAAGGTAATTGAATTGAATAATGTTTATTTCTTCCTTGGCAGCCACTGCCACTGCCAAGCCATCTCAAAAAAAAAAAAAAATTGAATAATAATGTTTATTTTCAAAGATAAGGCAGAATCCAGAGTGGACAAAACGTGCTGTATCCTGACTAACAGACTGTGACTTTGTTTCTGTATTGTGCTATGATTAAGTCAATTTTCACGTGTCGTGTTGTTCCATAACTAAAATGTCGAGGGGTGGTCACAGTACGCGAATGATCACATTATGTGAGTCACGCCGGTCACGTTTAACTATTTTTTTTATAATTTAGGTTAGTTTATTTAAGATTCACTATTTGATTAAGATATAACGATCATAATTACATGTGACTCGCTTGACTACTACTATGACCAGATCTTTCGCGTGACATACCGTGTCGTGCCAAATTTTCAAAAGATGATTATGGTACGCAAATGGTCATGACATAAGATACGGGAACCACGGCACGTAACCGACGCATTCCGTACCGTTCCGTAACGGAACCGGCTCTGTCGTGCCATTTTTCGCACAATAGGCATAAGGGGGTGGGGCCATTGATTCCGTACGCGTCCTAACATATCCACTAATCTCTGCCTACCATCTTTTTTATTTTGCTTTCAAGCCCCACAGGCCACAACTAATCAATCAAAATAGATCAAATGTTTTCTCCACTAAATTAATACAACAATTACTATTATATCCTTGAGCTGTCACTATTGAATCAATCACAAAAACGATGAATCTTTTTGTTGCGCTGCACTGTTCTATATATAACACTGTGCAGCACATTTTTCTTTTCTCTTATAAGAAAAATATATACACAGGGGTGCACAAAAAAAACTTATGACTCATAATTTGATCGGAATCAATTCGGATTCAACTCGCCAATAACTCGAGTTCATTGACTCGGTTATCTCATGAGTTGAATCCAAGTTGCCCTCAACTCAGTTCGGAATCAACTCGGTTGACTCGTTAATTTGATAAATTATGTATGTTTTGTTAGACTTTGTACTATTTAGTAATTTGATAAACTTTGTACTACTTAATTATGTATTTGTCACTGTTTCATTATGTAAAGTTTTAAATTGTGTACTATTTTGATAAACTATGTACTGTTTATTTTGTTAAACTTTGTTTTGATAATTTTTAATTTGATAAACTATGTATTATCTACAAGTCACGAGTCGACTCGAGTTGACTTGAGTTATTCGCAAGTTGAATCCAAGTTAGAGTTTCTGACTTGAAACTAAATTAGCAACTCAGACTCAGCTCAGCTCATGAGTTCACGAGTTGAATCTCTGAACTCGGCTCATGAGCAGCCCTAAATATATACCCTGTGTGTCTGGTACTGCTAGAAACAAAAGATGCTCTTGAGTACTGCACGGTGCAGTACAGGTGTACAACAGAATCTTTTTTTGTGGACAATGGCCAAAGATTTTTCTTGACACTTTATTGCTTTTTTAGTTTTCCTTCTGTTCCATACTTTTGACCTATTTTTTTCCTTTTTCATAGTAACGTTTTGCTGCTCTGTAAAACCCATGTGCCAGTATGGCAGTATCATCCCTAGATCTGTTCCTTATTTTCCTTTTCCTTATCTTTATTTTGACTCTTTGAGTTTGAGACCCAAAGCAATAAAGCAAGAAAGTGGATAACTATTTTTTGTAGATATTATCCGTATTTATATCTATATTTTTTTGCATGGTTCAGAATATGAATTTATGCTCAAAATAGATAACGAATAAAGAAAACCATGAAAATAGAAGGCAACCAAATTCTAGTTTGATGGAGAATGCGCAATGATAGTTTGATAAATCAATCAAATTTCTGCATCTTAAAATAACAAATAAAATTCCTTCTAAAAGAAAGAAAGCATTAAATTTGTAATAACTTTATAAAACTCCATGCTTAATTAGTGCAGTGGCGTAAGTCCACGTCTTAGGTTTAATTTTCAAAAATAGTATCTGAAATATACTAAGTATACCGAAACCCTTTAATAAAAAAATTCGCAATAACTTCATAATTGCAAAAAAATTGAGAAAATAGGATACAAACTTTTTTAAAGACGGCTAAGAAAATGCTCATATTTATAGGAACTATATAGAAAAAAAAAACACAAGGAATTATACAATAAAAACTCACAAAGCAATAAAGCAAGAAAGACTCTTTTCCTCTAAGAATATGAAGAAAATAGATAACTATTTTTTGTAGATATTATCCGTATTTATATCTATATTTTTTTTATTTGTATAGATTGCAATTTTTCATGGTTCGGAATGTGAATTTAAGCTCAAAATAGGTAACCATTAAAGAAAATCATGAAAAAAATAGAAGGCAACAAAATTCTAGTTTGATGGATGAATGCACAATGCTAGTTTGATAAAGCAATCAAATTTCAGCATCTTAAAACAACAAATAAAATTCCTTCTAAAAAAACCAAGCATTAATTCGTAATAACTTTATAAAACTGCATGTGCTTAGTGCAGTGTCATGAGTCTACGTGACGACAACACGTCCCAAACTTCAATTCACGTGTGCAGGTCTTATTTAGTTTAGTGAGATATTGAACAATAAAAGAAGAATTTAAATAGATAAGAGAAGAATCACAAGAAAAATAAAAAAACATTTCATATAATATAAAAGTCTTCCTATTACAAATGACATATCTCTTATTTAAAGGTCATACGGTGACTTTTTTCAAACCCAAGAACATAAAAATATTAAACACTGATACAAATAACAAGTGCATGAATTACACAATCCAACAAGACTCTAAAAAACTAAACATTTAATCTATCTAGAAATACCAAATTTATTTACCCTAACAATTTGACTAATTAACCAATTAATTAAGTATCATAGAAAACAACACCATAATTAAAATAATATAATTAAACATCGTAGGAAATGATGACTAGTGGGATCTCTTATTGGAACTTGTGCACCGGTCATAAAAGAAAGTTGAAGAGCAACTAAACCCGTATCAAGTCCAAGTTCGAATTCAAGTCCTAGTCTGAGTCCAAGTCAGTTTTTTTATTTTCGTCACCATTCAAATTTTCAAAAATAGCATCTAAAAGATCTTGAGTGTACTGGATCCCTTTAATAAAAAAGAAATCATAATAACTTCATAATTGCAATTTTTATTTTAAGAAAATAGAACACATACTTTTCAAAATATGGCTAAGAAAATGCTCATATTTATAGGAATTATGTAGGAAAAAACAACACAAGGAATTATACAAGAACTCACAAAATACCTTGAAACAATATAATGAAATAACACTAAATTTATTCAAGAGAATGTCAAATATGTTTAAAATATATTCAATATTGGACTTATTACGGTCGTATTAACGAAACTAACTTTTTTATAATAAAATTATCTCAATATAAATTCACAGTGGAGGATATATATATATATAAATCATTATAACTATAATCGAGTAGGAACCTATACATTTCAATACTTTTGGTGGAATCAATGACAGGTTGAGTCCACCCATTCCATGGACTCTGGGGCGGATATAGGCTTAGCTAAAAGTGGCTAAGCCACCCTATGATTTCAAAATTTTAATTATATGTGTAAGAATTTAATTGAATTTTATTTTTCTAAACTTTTTATATAGTTTAGTCACCCTCAATAAATGACAAATGTTTAGTTGTAGCTTAGTGGTTAAACCTCTATTTTGTGGTTAAGAGATCTTAGGTTCAAATTTCACTCACTACAATTGTGTGCATTTTAATTTTCAGCCACCTCTATCAAAAATTTTTAGCTCCGCCCTTGTATGATATATATAAAAAAATTTCTGTTTATTTTTTTTTTTTTGAATGGTATATATAAAAATTTCGGTATTCCAAAATTAGCATCCTTGTCTATACACTCTGTATTACGACAAGTTAAACCGGCCCAATATAATCCAATTTAATAGGCCCGATTGAACAGGAAATGCCTTGCGAAATGGGAGTAGAAAAAGAGATAGGAGTAGGTCTGATGGTTATCGGACCTACTTTTAGGTCCAATTAGTTTCAGCATCGTCCGATTAGTAGTAAGATCTATGCGCACGGAAATTAAAGCAGATGCGTACGGATTATAATACAGAGTGCACCCATCTTAATGTCGATTGGACAGTGAATCCATCGAACCAAAGTAGATCCGATAGGCATCGGACGGTCGGACCTACTCTGAATTCGTAGAAAAATGCATGAACAAAAAAATATTCTATAAAAATGTGAACAGTGAACACTTCCATGAAGCAGTAACTGCACAGAAAATCAATCAACTTTAAAATATAGAATAAAAAGATGAATAAAAAATATTTAGTATATGGTCTATTTAATAAGAAATCTATAGTCTTAAAAAAATAAGATCAATAATTATAATTTCTTTATATTTTATGAATTCGTATACAAAATATTTTATATTTTTTAGTGAGATTATATATATTATCAAATTATTTAATAGTAGAATACAGATCAGTTAAATACGATTACAAGTAAATTCACACAAATGCGCAAAACACGGGTCCGGTCCGGTTCCCCTAAAATAAACCAAAATTTATCAGAAGTTCGGGCCATTCCGGGCCTGTGGTGGAATGCACATGGCCCCTTAATATCCGTGCCAGAGCAGATCGAACGGTCTGGAATCAAACTCAAAATTTGTGTTACTTTAGGGGATCCGAATTTCCCACCTTTTCCTTCGCTTGGGACAGCCAGCCGGAGCCCTACTGAATTCAGATCCTCCCCGGTACCGTAATAGGGAATCTTTTACAATTACTTGATCTGGACCGTTCTTTTTAACTTGGCACGAATCTCAGAGACCAATAATACTGCCCCCTCCGTCAGCCCGAATCTCAAAGCGGCTGAGAGATAATATCAAACAGTAAAGTGAAGGGAATCTTTTACAGTAATGGAGAGGATACTTGTCCAGCCCTACTAAGGCTTAAGCTGAGCTTCCGATGAGTAGCCTCTCTCTAACGACTGATAACATGGTTCCGCAATCCAAAACAAAGGAATCCAAATCCGCTAAGAGCAAGAGCAACGATGAGAGTGCTACTAAGAAGGCTAAGAAGCATGAGTCGGGTCCGAATCCGATAGATGATGAAATTGAAGCGGGTGGAGCGTGCCAGTTCCCGATGAGTCGGCTTCGGAGGTTGGTGCGCACTGACGATCCAACCACCCGAACTACAGCCGATTCCATTTTTCTCATCAACAAAGCCTCTGTTAGTCTCTTCTAATTTCTTTCTCTTTTTCTTTCTAATTTGAATTTAAACTAACACTTGTTCAACTGTAGGAGATGTTTTTAGAGAAGCTTGCCCAAGATTCATTTATCAATATGATCAAAGAACGCAAGAAATCATTACAGTACAACCATGTTTGTAAGTTTAATTTTTCTTTTTTTCTTTTTTAAAAGGAAAAAGTAAGATGACAATTTAGTTTATTTTCAGTACATTCTCAGGTTGAAATAATTTGAACAGATAATCTACTGGTACAGGACAGTACTCAAGTTTTGTTATTTTTTTCCCTTTTACATTTTACAGCATCATCTGTGCATGACAAGAAAAGATACGAGTTCCTTTCAGGTAAATTTCAATCTTTGAAACTTCATACCAGATTTTTAACATAAGAAAAAAAAGAAGGCCAATTTGGTTAGGATATCATATACATTTTGATGTATTACAAGTACTAAAAGTAATTTCATGCATATAAACTTGAAAATAAGTGTAAATATGATGCGAAAACAAATGTTTGACATGCGCAGATTTTGTCCCAGAGAAGGTAAAAGCGGCGAATGCATTAGAAGAACGATCATCTTTATCTGATTTGCGATCATAGTGCCTTGTTCAAAGCTTCTTCTATGTATGTGGCCTTTTTTGTACCATTGTTTACTCCGTCACTTCACAAAGATCCGTGAAACAATATAATTCGAACTTCAGAAGATACGAGAAGATGAGGCAATGTGATGTTTACCATGTTATAAAGGCCATCTGAGATATATCACTTAATTTGTGTAGATGTGTACTTTATTTCCGAGTTCTATAGGGCAGCGTTTGCAAACTTTTTTGTTTTTATTTTGTTGGTTTGTGCTGTAACACTATATGGCATGTTGGAGATGATCGCACAAGTAAACCCTGATTATTATTCTATTTGATAACTTGCTATATTCAATGTGTATTGGGGTAAAATTCTTCTGTTTTAGGTTTTGTTATCTATTGGTCTACTAAAAACCTACATGCGTTGTTATATTATACCACATTGATTGCCACAGTTTCTTGTTTTTTGTTTTTTTCATTTTATTCAGTTCATGAAAATGAAGGTAAAATTCTTCTGTTTTAGGTTTTATTTCATTTTATTTGTAAGAGTCAAATTCAATCTTACTTGAGGCATAATTAGGCAAAAATAGTGCAGGAAACGGACAAATTAATGCTTAACTGGTTTGGGACTTAATTTTGTAATCGAATCTTAATTGCTTAAAATGCTTTTACTGTTGCTGTTTGTTACTGGTAACAGTGACTATTGCTGGAAATTTTGCCTCACAGCTAAAATTGGAATATGCTTAAGAGAATTAAATGATGAAACTTGTTATCCTTCTGATAGTACTTAATGATGAAACTTACATGTTAATTTAAATATCATACTGATTTTGTAATTGTTATTCTTGCAATTATATGATGCCCAAATCACTCAAATGTGCATTCATCTCTTCATCAAGAAGCACATTGCTCGGTTTTATGTCAGTGCAACACAACTTGATGATGGTGATGATGGAGGTACTCCAACCCTAGCACCACATCTAGCACCACTTTCAACCTCTGTACAAGGTTCGAGTAGGGTGTTGTTGACGAATGAATCCATCCCTCGAGGTTCCCATTGGGCATGAATTGGAGCACAATCGCCTTGAAGTCTAAGTTAGAGCAAGCGCTGATGACTTTCACTAGGTTGCGGTGCCACATCATGCCTAACACCATGCACTCTGAATCGAAGGTTTTCAATGCCTCTTCGCTATTGAGGTTCAGAACTTTTACGGCAACAAAGGTACCGTTAGAAAGCTCTCCTTTGAAAACTGAACTGAAACCCCCAGTTCCCAATAGATTAGATTCGCTGAAGTTTTGTATTGCACGGACCAATTCGTAGTTTGAAATTGCACAATACTCTTTCATGCTTGGTGTTCTGGGAATGAGTGAGGTAGGTTTAGTACACCGCCAATATATAAAAATAATTATACACATAAGCATGTACAAATCAATGCTAAGCTACGTGCTCCACATAGCTCCTTATTACCAACTAAATATTGAATTGTGATGTTGGAGAAAACTCCGTCAGCCGGTATCTCTCCTTACAACTCATTATAAGAAAGGTTCAGTTCAACAAGGTACTTGAGATTAGCTAGAGATTTTGGTATAGTTCCTGACAGATTATTACACGAAAGATACATGTAATTAATATTGAGAATATTACCAAAAGACAGATTATTACACAAAATTTTGTGAGAAGCTTAATTGTATGAAGTTTTTGAGGTTCCATACCCCTCTAGGAATAGTTGAAGACAAGTTTTTGAGATTGGTAAGTTTTCCTATCGACTCCGGTATGGCACCTGTAAGTGAGTTAAATTCAAAGATTACTTGAGTCAAACTTTTAACTTGCCCGATCTCATATGGTATTGGCCCGGATAGAGCATTCCTACCGACATAAAACATTTGGAGTTTATTCATTTTGCCGATTGATGTAGGTATATTACTGGTCAATTTATTGCCGGTGAAATCCAGTGCGAAAAGGTTGGTTATGTTACTAAACTCTGAAGGAATAGCTCCTGATAAGAGGTTTGTCTCGGCACTGAATTCTTGAAATGTTTTACTGAGGTTTCCAACAGACATTGGAATTGAACCCTCTAAATTGTTATATGAGAAACCCAGAACTTTGAGATTTTTACAGTTGGACAGCGAATCTATGAAGGTACAATTGGCGTAGGACCTGAAGGTCCTTCCCTATAGAAGCTGGTATGGTACCGGTGAATTTATTCCAACTGAGATCTAGTTGCCCAATATTTGAAAATTTTGACAGAAACGAAATGGTTCCTGTCAAACCATTCTCAAATAGATTCAACTATTAGAGGTTTTTCAGATTGCCTAACTCGCCAGGAACTTCACCCCATAAATGATTTGCACTAAGGTCGAGTTGTGTGAGCGCTGTAAAGTTGCCTAAAGACGGAGGAATGTGTCTGGTAAAATTGTTATTATCCAGGTACAATATTTCTAGTTTTGCCAAGTCATGTAACTCAGATGGTATGCTTCCGGTAAACTGGTTAGTCGAAAAGGAGAGGAATTGTAAGTTTATACAACGGCTGAAACCTGAAGGTAAACTTCCAGTAAAATTATTGCCCTCCACTGTAAAAAGCTGTAATTTGGGTGTCAAAATACTCACGTTAGACATTGTTAGGGGGCCATACAAATTGTTGTGCAACACCGAAAAAAGCTCCAAGGAAATATTGAAAATTGATGATGGTAGCATGTTATGACTGAGATTTATACGTGATACGGGGAAGATGACCAAGCGAGTCGGGTATGGAGCCAGTTAGTGAGTTATTACTGATGTCAAGGTGTTTGATGAACGAGAGGTTACCTAGCATCGGAGAGATTGTCCCTGAGAGAGACAATCCTCCTAGAGATACTGCAACGACTCTCTGATGACGAGCGCTGCACGAGACGCTGAACCATTTGCAGAAGGAGGTGTTATTGTGCCAAGTCGAGTCGAGAGTGCCAGTTGGGTCATAGATGAGGCTTTTGAAGGAGAGCAAGGCAGCGAGATCGGTTGTGTTGTCGTGTGATAAAGAGAATTTGAAAACCTATTATTTGAGCTTCAAACGATAAATTCAAATCATTAAAATAAATTTACTTCACAAGTGATGTGTGTTTACGTTTTAAATTTATAAATTTTTGAGTTCATTTAGTATACAATATAGCTGTCAAAATATTATGAAAAATAAATACATTAAAATTAACTTATAAATCTTTATTTTTGTCCATTTGACTTTATACTATATGAATTCGATAGTATAGCAGCACACCTATCGCTTTGAAACCTACCAAATCATTGAAACCAATCAAATTAGAATCAATTTAAACGACGTTAGAGTTTCAACCAAATACTTTTAAATTTTTAAGAAGTGAGTTTTAATATTTTACAACAAATGGTCAATTAAATTTTAAATTTACAATTTAGTTTCTTAATTTTGAACAACTTTTGTTTTTTACATATCAGGTGAATGTAAAAGTTGGATGTGCCTATAATTATCCTTATTATAATAAGACAAAAAAGTTTGAGCTCCCACAGTTTTCGTCGTCAGAAATAGTTAGGTTGCTCTGAATCTTAGGAGTTCTAGTTGGCTTATGCGCAAGCTCTTTGAAGAAATATTAATTTAATTTATCATAATTCCATGTTTTCAATTGAGCATAAAGGCCGGTAATATGCAATAAAAAGGACATTTTTTTTTCATTTCTGAGAGCTGAACTGGCCCGAAATTTGGGTTTTTTACACAAGGAGACCTAAATGTACCGAGACCCTTTTATAATAAAAAAAAAAAGTAGACTATATAAATGAAGAGGAGGGTTCAAATGCCTTCATTTTTCATGCCTCCATCATGTCTCCATTTTAAAAACTTTAATAACTCAAAATTTAAAACTTAAAAGTCAAAATAAAACCGTTGGATATGATCTACATCATTTTATCTATACACGTGTAAAAAATTATAACATTTCAATTTTGTTTTAGTTGTCATCAAGAGCTTGTAAAAACATACTAATGTGGATAATTTCTAGACGTTGATTTTTCAACTTATTGATTCACATAAAAACAAAATCAAAATGTGATAATTTTTTATGAGCACATAGATAAAATGATGTAGATCATATCCAACGGTTTAATTTTGACTTTTAAGTTTTAAATTTTGAGTTATTAAAGTTTTTAAAATTGGAGGCATGATGGAGGCACAAAAAATGGAGGCATTTGAACCCTCCTCATAAATGAATATGATCCGTAATTAAGATAAGTCAATTACTACCAATCATATTTTTTGTTAAATAAGCACGTTAAGTTAGTTTGTGATATTGTATCAGTGATGCTATTTTTTTTAATTAAAAGATATTAATACATTCTAGCATACTTTAAATGTTATTATCAAGAATTATTACGTCTCTTTAAAAAGAGATCACTACGCGATGTAATGAGAATTCACATCACCTCCGGTTACCTGACTCAAGCAAATTACAATCGTCATTTAACATGGCACGAATCTCAAAACAGACCCCCTACAGTCTCAATAGGCACTGGATTGAGTTTAGTCCAGATAGAATTAATCAGAGCGGGCCGATGCAATTTGCTTGAGTCAAGTACCTGGGAGGATATCTGTCAATGTAATGATGGGCCAGTGCACGGTGTATGATAGTGAGCGTTATGGGTCACCATTCTGGAGCGTTCTAAGAAAACTCTACAAATTAGATTTCTTTCTTTTCTCAGGAGACAATATATTATTTCTTTTTACTTTGATTTTGACTGGTAGATTTGAGGACAAATATTGTTTGGTGGCGACAGGGGCCAACTAACAACCCCAGAAACAAACAGCACACCATCGGCCTCCCGTTCCCCATTCTTCCACATAACCAAACCAACACATCATTCATAGGAATCATAGCACCATTTCCTAAATTCTATGCGAAACTGACAATCAGGGTATCTATAATATAGGGAATGCTGAATGCACAACAAAAGTTTACTAAAATAAATATAACAAAAACCAAGAAATAAGGCATATAGAAGTTTCAGTTATGACAAGTGCTTGTAGAGTTATATATATATAGAGCCTACCAGTAAGGTGCTAGTTATGTTTTAGGATATTTCTAACCCACTGTTTTATTTATACCTAAATTAACAAGACACCAACCAACCATCATGTATCAATCCACAAAACAAGAGCTGCATCATACACAAAGTTATAGGACTTAACCTTGATTAATAAAATTTGTTATGGTTAACCTTGGTCAAGATGGTCGTCAAAATAATAATAATAATAATAACATTAATGATTATATCCCAAATCCCAAATCCTAAACCATTAACAATAATTCTATAATCATTCCATAAACAATGATTCAATACACACAATCAGGAGTTCAGGACTCAATGACCGTAGCAAACAAGGAATATATATATATATATTTTTTTTGGGAATAGTATCAATCAATTAACAACGAACAATATAAATACAAATGTTACCTTTTTCTCCATTTGATCTACTATTTTGGTAATAAAATCTAATTTTAGACGCTCAATCTTACTAAACCGAGATCAAAATCAGATCTTTTGAATCTTGCAAGAAAGTAAACAGTACCAATTAATCAATCAAATAATGACAAATTAAGATCCATAACTATTGTCAGAAACAAATCCTCGTATACATCTAAATCTCCGAAATAGTAAAATATGAATGATCAATTGTTTCTTCTCATCTCTCTCGTACAGGTACAATATATGAATGGTATAAGTATCAAGAACGTATCAATAAATCGAATCTAAATGACATATTAAAGATAAAAAAATATAAGATTTGAAAGAAAGATTCTCCTTAGTCCTTACACCATCTCTACTCTGGAACTGGAACTGTAGCCATACCTGGATCTTCGTATATTCTGTTGCCTCTTTTTACACACAAGTACTCCCAATCCGACGACTGCAGTTGCAGCAAATACACCTACAACAACTCCCGCTTTCTTATGACCGTCCAGACCTTTCTTCTCATCTGTCTTTGTCTCCTCTTCTCCCGCATCAATGGAACTAGCTTTTACTGCCGCTGCATACGATGGTGTTGGTGCTGGAACTGGAAATGGTTTTACTGGAGAGGATAATGGAGAGGGGGCAGGAGCTTCATCTAGCAAGTCACTAGTGGAGGGAGGAGAGGCGAATGGAGAGGAAGAAGGAGAGGCGGAAACAGAGAGGTCTGGTGGGGAGGCAAGATCAGCAGGGTCTGAACTGGAGAAGGTAGAAGTGGGTGGGAAAGAAGGGGGAAGTGAGATCTGAGATGACTGAGACAGAGAGAGATGAGGCATTAATGTTAAGAGAAGGAGAGAAACAAGGAAGAAGAGATGGAGAGACGCCATTGTTGGAATTGAGAGAGAGGAGAGGAGAAGCGCAGATCTAGAGAGAGAGACAGAGGTTTATAGTGAGGGAAACAGCTGGCGGTGGGGACAAGAGAGAGAGAGAGAGAGAGAGAGAGAGAGTGTGTAAGCACTTTAAGAGTGAAATAAGGAAATCTTAGAGGGAGACAGAGAGCAGGAGAATCCTCTAAGGTAACAGAATATTTATGATTAAAATTGGACCGTCCGATCAGAATCCGGATCAATCCAGCCCTAGGTGGAATGTAAGGATCCCTTTAATATTCGTGCAGATTCTGAATCAAACGTTCCGGATCAAAATAGAAATATTTTGTTACCTTAGGTGATATGAATTTTTTTTTTTGAGAAAAAGGTATATGAATTCGACAGAGAGGGACTGAGGGAGGGTAAAAATAATAAACTAAAGGATGGGTTTCTGTCCAAAGGGCTTTGGACGAATCTTCATCCAAAGCTGATTCTTAACCGTCCCATCTATTTCAAAATTTGATCGGACGATTAATATAGGCAAGCGGTTTAAATTTATTAAGTTATAAATTGTTCGCACGAATCTCAATGCATATCGGACGGATTATTGTTGGCCTTGGATAAAATTTGTCCAAATCATTTTGAACAAAATTCAATTCGGAAATTCCTATCTAAAAAGGTCGGTCAGAACTCAGAGGGCATTTAGGTTGTTTTTTTTTTTTTGTTAATTTTAATTATTTAAAGAACACTCAACTCAACTCAAAAGTAAGCTGCTGCCTTTTCGTTTATTTGAAGTTTGAAACTTTGAATTCATGTTAATCAATTTAAGGGAAAAATATATATTTATTCTCCAGCGACCAGCGGTGTTGCTACTTAAGGGTACAAAATGGAGTTATTTTCTTTTTGTGTAAAATAATAAAGAGGACGATTTGCGTTTAAATTAGATTCTACACGGTCTGGACCAAATTCATAATATATAAAAATTCGGTCAGTTCGGTTATTTCGGTTTTGAAAATTTTCAAACCGAACCGAACCGAAATTGTAATTCTGTTTTAAAAACAAACCGAACTGAACCATTAAACCAAAAAACCGAACCATTTGGTCCAAACTAATTTGGTTCGGTTCAAAATTGACTAAACCGGACCCGATGAACATCCCTAGCAACAGATCAAGTATTCACTACTCTACTCCTACTCTTATTATTATCAAACAATTAAATGAGTCACTCAGTATTCTAATTACTTAATTAGCAGCTCTTTAAGATAGAGTACACTCCAACCAGTCCGGATTCTATGCTGCTGTCACTTCCTAATTTCCTATGTGACACATTGTTAAGAAAATTCCCATGAGCTTTACCATATTTGGGGGCCCGTGGGCCGTGGTGAGTGCCTTTAGATTTGGGGGCCCGTGGGCCGTGGGTAATCTCCGTTGTTAAAAAATCATATTATCAATTATGCAGCCGTCATGAAATATTTGATCATGGTAAATAACTAAATATTAAATTAGTGATTAATAAAAGATAAAGGTGGCCAGCTCATGAGTCATGAGAGATAGCAAAAACAATTTTAACAAAATCTGAAATTTAATTTAAATTGAAAATACCTCGTACAACGATAATGCTCATATTATCTTATTTTTCTAGGAAGCATGCAGTTTCCAACCCTTGATTCTTGAGCTTTTTTTTTCTAAAAAGAATCAACAATATGTTTAAAGTTCCCTTTATACAAAATTGTTCCTTTTTTTTAGACCTACACACACATATGTGTATGAATTTAAATCTGCTAAAATTCTAGATCCATGAACAGTACTCCTGAAATTTTTGAAATTCCGAATCCAGCCGTCCAATTTTTTCTATGCACACATCGCGAAATAGCTGATTTTTTAGTGCATGCATCTCGAAACAGTTTGACGGCTGGATTCCGGATTTCAGGAATTTCAGGGTTACTGTTCACGATCTAGAATTTCAACAGATTTGGATCCATGTGTGTGTATATATGTGTGTGTGTGTGTGTGTGTGTGTGTAGGAGTTAGCTACGGTGCTACATGTAGCATAGAGGGCCTCTTTTTAGATAGGTAGAAAATCACTTGATCTGAATAATTTTCAAATCAAGTGATTTTCTTCCTACTTGAAAAAATAGTAAAAAAATTCTAAAAAATGTAAAATTTGGTTTGCAAATACATATTCACATGGAGATCATGTTGAACGGTTCAGATCGACCGTTAAGATTTTAAAAACTCAAATATTGAGTCATTGCACGGAGGCCTCTATGCTACGCGTAGCATATTAGCCAGATTATATATATATATATATATAGAGTGAGGCTATGGTGCTATGCATAGCACGGATGGCTAGTGTACTACGGCTCAATATGGTACTTTTTAAAATCCTAACGGTCGATCCGAACCGTTCAATGTGATATCCATATGAATATGTACTTGCAAACTAAATTTTATATTTTTTTAAATTTTTTTACTATTTTTTTAGATAGGTAGAAAAATTAGTGTATTCTGAAAATTCTGGATCATCAAAATTCTACCTATCTAAAGAAATAGTAAAAAAATTTGAAAAAAATATAAAATTTAGTTTGCAAGTACATATTCATATGGTTATCACATTGAACGATTCGGATCGACCGTTAGGATTTTAAAAAGTACCATATTGAGCCGTAGTACACTAGCCATCTGTGCTATGCATAGCACCATAGCCTCACTCATATATATATATATATATATATGTATATATATATAATTTATATTAATTTATAGAGGTTGGCTACTCTACTTACATATGCATATGAGGGCATATGCTTATAAGTCATTTTTGCGTTTTCAATGTCCAAATGGTTGATCTAAAGTGCATGTTCTCCATATTAATAAGAGTTTGGAAATAAAATTTTACATTTTTTGGAATTTTTACTTTTTTTCTAGAATTTTTCAAAGTGGTTTAATATGGTAAAAAATAATAATAAAAAAATCTTAAAAATGCTATGTTGAAAAATTCTAAACAAATAGTAATAAAATTAAAAAAAAAGTAAAATTTCATTTTCAAACACATATTAATATGGAGAACATGTTGAGCTCTTCAGATCGACCAGTTAGACATTGAAAACGCAAAAATAACTTATAAACATATTCTCTCATATGCTTATGTAAGTAGAGTAGCCACTCACTTAATTTATATATATAAATAAATTAATACAAACTATATATGAAGCAATACATGAAGCAAGCTGAGAATGTGTTTGGTTAAGATATGTCATTCAACACATTCGTCATACATGTGGCTTGTCTTCTGAAGAAATAATCCCGAGGATCATATATGAAGATAATACTGCATGTATTGCTCAATTAAAGAAAGTATACATTAAATAGAACAAAACACATTTCACCAAAATTCTTTTTCACCCATGATCTTCAGAAGGATAATGTTATTAATGTTCAGCAAATTCGTTCAAGTGAGAATCTAGTAGATTATTCACCAAGGCGCTTCCTACTGGAATATTCGAAAAGCTGATCCGTAATATTGGTGTTCGTCGACTTAAAGATCTTGATTAATGTTGTCATGAGTGGGAGTTAATGTGCATTACATTTTCCTGAACCATGGTTTTTCTCACTAGATTTTCCTATTAAGGTTGTAATCGTGTATTAAGAAGAATAATGTACTCTTTTTTCTTTACTAGATTTTTATACCATAGGATTTTTTCTAGTAAGATTTTAATGAGACATATTCTTATGTAATGGACATCCAAGGGGGAGTGTTATGAATAAATTATTTATGGATGTTCATGTTGCAACTCCTTACTAAATACTTCAAAACTTCTCTTTAAAGAAGTATGTTTCATCTCCCACATTTATCAATAGAGTTAATTTTGAATGGCTTGCAATATACATTTTTTAGCCTATAAATAGAGCCTTTGTATAGATGTATTGGACACATAAAAAACATATGAATAAAAGATAGTCATCTTTATACATTCTTAATATCTTATTTATTATTCCTTTGCTTTATTTTATAACAAATATGATATTATAAATTTTATAAAAAGATATACGTAATTTCAAAGTTTTCAAAGGGTATACATGAAATTCCTCCTATTTTTCGGCCCTTCTACGAACCAGCAACAAGCCAACAAGTCAACAACTTGCTTAGCTTATGTTGGGCTTGAGTTTGACCATATCTTGGCCCGAACCTGAGTCTGATCCATGCACTTGTATTTACATCAAATTAATTGTTGAACTTTCAAGAAAAACCAAGTTTGTTCTTTAAGTATGTCTAATTTTATTATTTTGATAGAATTTGAAAGAGTTGACAGAATTCTTTCTCAAAAATTCAAGAACCAATTCGTGCAAATTTAATTTGAGAATTAATTTCATGCAAATAAAGTTAAAAGATCAATAAAAAGTTTTGGAATTATTTGTTCATGCACCTACTCTTTGGAATCAGTATGTGTCCATTAATTATATAACAGTAATATATTGTTATTTATAAGGGTCTGTCTATAGTACAACAAATATTTTTTTAGAAAGTTAAGACTAAGATGGAGAAACAACAACAATAATTAAATATGACCAACTTTCTTTTTTGCTCATTAAAAAAAAAACTTTAATTAGCAAGTATGCATTGACACAATAATTGTCTAGGGTTGGACATATGCCCTACCTTAGATTTTGAATTTTTTTTTTTATAAACTCATATTGTATTGAGTTGTTGATTTATTCTGATTATAAACAACCACACTACTCTTACAAACTAGAAAACATGACTTTATATATTTGATATTAATACAGAAAATATCTGTCCATAATCCTCTGAAATTATTTCAAACATAACACAAGTACATAACATTGTCCACAAATAAAACAGTGCAAAATGTTAAAAAAAAAAAAAGGACTTGTAAAAATAGTAGAAAAAACCCTCCTTTAATTGCAACTTGTACCTAATTACTTGAGAGTATTAGCAATATCTATAACGAAACGGTGTTTAGCATCACTCTTTGTGAGCCTCTCAAGAGCTTCATTAATATACTCTATACTAATTATCTCTACATCTGGATAAACTTTATTTTTTGCACAAAATTCAATCATTTCTTCCCTCTCCTTTGTACCACCCGTTATGCTTCCGGCAATGCATCGCGAACCTACGAAAGCGTAGTTATGAGATTGAATAATTTAGTTAAAGAATTTAAAGCAAAATCTCTTGATTAGCAGAAATGAGATTGAATTCAAAACTAACCAAAATTTAGGAGAAAAGGACTGATTTTGATCTCACTAGGGAACCCCACAAGAACCATAATTCCATCGAATTTTAGCAACGAAAGGTACGGATCAAACGGGTGATCTCCTGATGCTGTGTCGATTATAAAATCCAGAGATTTTGCAGCAGACTGTAACAAAAATAAATGCTTATTTCTACTATATGTTTATCATATAAAGATAACCAAAAAAAATGTGAGAATATGAATGTTCATACCGCCATCTGATCCTTGTCTTTTGAAATTATGAACTTATCAGCTCCAAGGAGATTAATTGCCTCGTTTCTCTTTGATTCGCTTGTACTGATAACAGTAACTTTCAAACCAAACGCCTTCCCAAATTTGACAGCCATATGACCCAACCCGCCTAAACCGACAACACCGAGAGATTTACCAGGTTTGTTCATGTTGTGTTTCATCATGGGGGCGTAAACGGTAATTCCGGCACATAGTAATGGTGCCGCCTTCTCTAATGGATATCCATCTGGTATTTTGTGACAGTACCTTTCATGTACCACTATATGAGTAGAGTAACCGCCTTTTGTGATCGTACCATCCTTATCAATGCGATTGAAAGTTCCAATTGCGCCTTCGTCACAATAAACCTCTCTACGTACATTACAATAGTCGCAATTTCTGCATGAATCGACATAGGTACCTACTCCCACATGGTCACCTACTTTAAATGTGGCCGCATCAGATCCAACCGCCGTGACAACACCCACAATTTCATGCCTATAACAAGAAATCATAAGAGTATATAAGACTAAAAGCAAAAAAATGAAGGTTTTGTTTCATTTATTTTTTATTTTTTAGTAGCAACAAAATGATGGAAATTAAACATACCCAGGCACTAATGGATATTTTGAATCACCCATTTTATTTCGGGTCCAGATGACATCAGCATAGCAAACTCCGCAATACAGTATCTTCAGTGATACATCAGCACTGAGGGGTTCCCTGTTTATTTCATTTTTGTGCACTAGAATATTAGGAATACATAATTCTGAAATTTGAATATGAAATTTTGGAAGATAAATCGACCTTCGATTGAATTTGTAGGGAGAAAGAGTGCCTGAAGGATCTCTTGCGGCCCATCCGAGACAATTTCCTGATTCAACCGCGCTCTCCATTGCTCGTATTTCTCTTCACCGCAAGTAAATAAAGGTTAAAATAATGTGAAGCCTAAGATACAATTGGTACCTGTATTGTTGTGAACTTAGTAGCAATAGAAATGTTGTTGATTTTTGTTCTGAGTTCTCCTCCGACTTGATTTATAGATAAGGAGGAGGAGAAAAAGTCAGCTATGACATCTTATAAACCCCACCCTGACAAGGAGACATGCCATGATGCCACTCATGAGCTCATCAGAGTTTCCTAGATAAAAAAGCTCATCAAAGAAAGACTAAAGAGAGAAACAATGGTACCGTTAACATTATAATATTTCGGGTTGGAGAAAGAGGGAGAAATTTGAGGACAAGTATCCTATTCTCTTCACTTTACGGTTTGAGATTACTCTCAGTCGCTTTGAGATTCGGACTAGCGCAGGGGCAGTATTATTAGGCTTTGAGATTCGTGCCAAGTTAAAAAGAACGGTTCAGATCCAATAATTGTAAAAGATTTCCTATTACAGTACTGGGGGATGATCTGAATTCGAAATTTGAGATATTCGCGTTTAATTCACGAATTATTCGCGAATTAAATGTTTTTTTATTATGGCAAACTGAACGGTGAATTATTCGGTTGATTGAATTATTTGTAATTCTTTTTTTTTAATGTTCTCTTTTTTTTGCTCCTTTGTGGGATTGAGATCTTCGTCCAGATAATTCCGAATCATTTCCGAATTCTATCCAAATTATTTCCAAATCACGAACTTTTTATCCTGCCGAATCGAACTCGAATAATTCATTTGTCACCATTGCCAGCCAGCGCATTTTTTAATAAATTTGAACAAGGGATATTATGTTTGATGTTTTTAAAAGTAGGAGGATTTTTTTTCTTTATTATGTCTTTATTTTTATTTTTCAATAATAATAATTATAAAATTTATATATTAAAATAAAATTGTTAGATGTGATTTATGTTATTTTCTCTATGTGTATATATAAAAAGTTACCACTTTATGATTTTATTTTAATGTGAATCATAAGTTAAAAAATCGATATCCAAGAAAAAATTCACGGCTGCAAGTTCTTTATAACAATTCAAATAAAATTGAAATGTCATACACTTTTACATATGCATAGAAAAAATAATATAAATCATATTTAATGGTTTTATATTGACATTTAAGTTTTAAATTTTTAAGTTGTTAAAATATTTTAAAATAAAAGATGATGGAAGTGCAAAATTAAAGATATTTAAATCCTCAGATTTTAAAATTAGAATAATTTATAAAATTTACTTAGAATAAATGAGGGAGGTTTGACTTGGGAGTTATCATGTAGCCAAGGCCAACACATCTCTGGAGATATCTCACCTCGTCCGTGACTTTTTTAAAAATCTCAACCAATCAAATACGTTCTGCACGAATCTCAAAGCACAAATAATACTGGGTCCCTGTGCTATCTCCAAATATACGAGCACAGTATTTCAAGCTCTACATTTTACAATATTGTCGGTAAATTTATTTTTCTTAATTTGTCATATTTTTAGCTTGCCACAATTTAGTCATTCCATCAGACTTTTGGTCCGAAAGTTATATCATTCGATCAGATTTTAGTTCAAAAACTCGTGATTATGGAGAAAACTTTATTTATTTATTTTTACTAATATCGATTGTTTCATCGACACTTAAAAAGTTTTGCTCAATGTTATTAGAATCAGATTGTAAAAACTTTTTTATTTATTTTTACTAATATCGATTGTTTCATTGACACTTAAAAAAGTTTTGTTCAATGTTTATT
The DNA here is from genome assembly GCA_028015225.1 of Carex myosuroides. NCBI lineage: Eukaryota > Viridiplantae > Streptophyta > Magnoliopsida > Poales > Cyperaceae > Carex > Carex myosuroides. The sequence goes on from CM051471.1 coordinate 1,084,239, forward strand.
AGAATCAGATTATATATCGACTAGGTAAACTTTCAGGTCAACGGTTCACTAATTGAATCGGTAGGTCCATCGGTTCAACCACTAGCTTTTACATACTTCTTTAATTTATGCAAGGTTCTAAATAGCAATTATAGCGCTATAGCTTTTGAGGTCCGAAAAAGCTATAGCACAGCTATAGCGCAACCATAGTTAGCTATTTAGAATTATTATAAAAGAAAAACGGTTAATAGCGTTATAGCTTTTGAGATCCGAAAAAGCTATAGCGCAACTATTGCGTAGCTATAGCTAGCTATTTAGAACCCTGAATTTATGAGATAAAATAGATTGTATGAAAAAAATTCATATTTGTGCATAGCATTTGTGACAATTTACCCTTACATATTGAATGATAAAATATAAAATTGAATTTTAGAATTTCAGAAAGTAAAAATTGAACTGTTATAATGCTACCTAATATTTATAACTTTTAAGGGACATTTACTAGTTATTTACCAATACAACTACAGCAATCATTTCTATTCTTTTACTTTCTTTTTTCATCTGCTGGAACTTGATAAGACACACACACACACACACAAATCAAGCATCAGTGAACTTGTGAATTTTCCTGAATTAATAATTGAGTCAACAATTCTGTTATTTCTCATGTGTCTACATTATTATATACTAATGAGAGGGCAGTCTATATATGGTTGACACATTATATATACTAATGATGAATTAATTTTGAAAAAAAAGGTGACAACAAATTTAGAGGAACAAAATTATGAATTATAATGAAATAACTGAATTAAATTACAAAATACATGGACCTGGAAATACTGGTATTGGTCTAGTCTGTAACAACCTCAAAACCAGTACACTAACCGAATAACAAGATGAGAAGTAAAAATTAACCCGACACAATACAACAATACTGGATTTACTAGGTAGTTTTGATGTGAAATGACCTAATACATTTTGGTTTGACCTTAATATGTTTATATACATATGCTGCATGAACACCGAAAAGCAGAAACACAATATTTAGAATTGAGCATTTTATCAAACATTTTGCGAGCGTTAAACTATATTATAAGAACAAGTAAATTATGAGCTTATCAAACATCCAAATTTCAAATACTACTTAAAGCCATGGAGAATGATAAAATATTTGAATCCAAGCAATCTAAACCATAGATAACATCTTGCAAATCACATAATATCAAATAGCCATGTTTTGGTTTGAACTCTGGAAGTTTGGAGCCATTTGTGCTGAAGAGATAAATGGTGAAAAGAAAACAAGAGATTGGACCAATCACATAATCAGTTATATTCTCGACTAATCATAGAAGTAGGTTATTTCCATTTTTTTCAGCAAACAAAGCAACGAGAGATCAGCGGAGAAACGAAGGAGATACGACTGAAGCAAACATGTAATGAACCGGATCTTTTTTCTGAACAGTTTATCAAAATTTTAATCCAAAACTGGTCAAATAACCAGGTTTTTAGTGGTCGATTCACTTATACGGTGTTTTAATGAACCGAACCATAATAACCTCCGAGTCTGGTTATTTCTGGTTCAACCATAATAAGCCTGATCTACTAGAAACACTCAAAATAGTGACGAGGGAAATGTGCCTATGAGCCTATCACTGTAGTATAAACTACAACGACAACATTTGATTTATGTATACAGTTAAACATACTGCATTACTATATGAGTGGAGTAACCGCCTATTGTGAACATGAGATTGCTCAAAGTTTATAGGATATGAGGAAACCACAGTTTTTTTTTTATTGCCACACATCCAGCATTATATTGGGCACATTTCTGGCAAGAAACATTCAATCAAAGTAACAGTTCTAAGTGAACATGAGATTGCTCAAAGTAGACTTTTTGGTCCAATCGCAATCTAAAACAAAAACAAAAAGAGAAAGAATCTATAGAAAGACTTGGAACCCTTTATTGCTTGATCTTTTTGGCCCCTTTTTTTGGACTGAGGGATCCAGATTTCTTAACTGTCGTCGAAATGGGTACTGTAGGAACACCCAAATCCTCTTGAGTTTTTGTTGAGTAGAAAAATTTCTTCGAATTTCCAACATGTCCACATGACAATTTGAGCATTCTACGGCCCCGCATCCATTTCAGGAGCAATTTCATGTGTGTTTTGCTGTTCAATCCACTAATTCCTGCATCCTGTTCAAAATTTCTAATAAGCAACCTAGTAGCTGAAGAAAGTATGTGTGATCCAGAAATGAAAATGAAGATTGAAGTACCTTGACACGGTTCCAGGTGTCAGAGACAGTGAGGGGGCCGTGATCGTTGACGATCTGCAAGAGGCCTTTGGAGATCTCGACGGCCTCTTCTTTGGGAACCTTAGGGTTTATCCGCCTCACATCCTCCGCCCTCTTCCGAGAGAAGTGTCGCACGGCATTTGCCATCCATCCTCCGGCGACACCACCGCCTCCGCCGCTGGCCGCTCGAAAGAATTGCATGGTGAAGGAAGCCTAGAACTAGAGAGAAGAGAGGATAAACTGAGGGGTTTTAGCAGCACTGACTTTTAAAATGGGCTTTCAGCCCATTAATCAAACGGGCCTGCTTTCACACCTCATTTGCTTGGATTTGGATCTAGTCACGTTAACACACTTTTGGTCGATGCCATATCCTCTGAGGTAATACAATATTTCTTTTTATATTTGAACCGTTCGATCAGAATTCGGGCCCTTTAATATTCATGCAGATTCTGTTGCACGGTTTTGATCCAAACAGAAATAATTATATTATCTTAGGCTGTCTGCAATAGGGACTGTCCGATGGGCATCGGATCAAATTTGGTCTGATCTCTGATCAAAGCCGTCCCTATGCATCAAGATCGTGTAACATCGATCAGGGCGATGGTAAAGTTATTCGCACGAATCATAATCCCCACTTCTCTTCTCTTACTCAGTGTGGATAATGATGGCGATTGTTGCCATCTCTGGCAGTACTATCTCATGCGCCATACCACGCCGTGTGAAGCGCAACAGGATAAAGCAACGACGACGACAAGAGACTGCCTCACCGACACTTCCTTACCCAAAACCATCTCCCACTCCTCTTCTCCCTTCCTCTCTGCAACTAACCCATGACCAATTCGTAGAATCCGCCATTGTTCATCTTGAGTCGACTTCAGACCACATCTCAGATGACCCACAATTTATACTCTCCATTTTTCGCCACGTTAGACGTCCCAGCCATGTAAAGCGTCTCCGCCAGGTTATCCCCTTATACCTTCTTCGTCGTGAAGCTAGCATCTTTTCTGGGCTCGTGAAGTTGTACTGTGATCATGGGTTCGTTCGCAATGCACACCACCTGTTCGACCAAATGCCTGAGAGGCATAAATCCAACACATTCCTGTGGAATTGTTTGATTTCAGGGTATACCCAATTGGGCTTGAATGAAGAGGCCATGGCATTGTATCACCAGATGGAAGAAGACGGAGTTCCTCCTGACAGATTCACATTTCCTCAAGTTATTAAAGCTTGTGTTGGTATTAGGTTAGTTTCTCTTTGCCAGGCAATACACAGGCATGTAATAAGGTCTGGTTTTGGAAATGACGTATATGTACTAAATGCACTCCTTGACATGTATGCTAAATGTGGGGATATAGTAGCTGCACGCAAGGTGTTTGAGGTAAATTCTGAAAAGGATTTGATCTCTTGGAATTCTATGCTTGTTTGTTATACCCAGCATGGTCTTTTGAGAGAAGCTTCCACCATATTGAGAGGCATGCTAGATGCCGGGTTTAAACCCGATTCGATTACTATATCCACTTTAATTTCTGGTTTCTCACAAAACTCGAGTACAAAATCCGGATTAGAGATTCATGCTTGGGCAATCCGTCATGGGCTTTTGGGGAGTATTTCAGTAGGCAATTCTTTAATTAAATTGTATTCAAAAATGAGGAAATTCCCACTTGCAAGGGAGATTTTTGAATTAATGCCCAACAAAGATTTGTTCACCTGGAATGCCATAATATCGGCTCACCAGCTCAACAAGCAAATATTTACCCTATTTAATCGGATGATTGATTCAGGAGTTAGACCCGATAAGGTCACTTTCATCTCATTACTCTCATCTTGTGCCAAGTTAGGCCTTGTAAATGATGGTAAAAGATTATTCAATGAAATGCAAGGGAAGTATAACATAAAGCCTAATAAGGAGCACTATAGTTGCATGGTGAACATGTTGGGAAAGGCAGGGAGAATAAAAGAGGCTTATGAGGTAGTGCAAAGGATGCCTTTTGCGGCTGGGCCCACAGTCTGGGGTGCTTTGTTGTATGCTTGCTCAGTGCATGGAGATATGGAGGTAGGTGAGGTAGCGGCCAAGAAATTATTTGATCTCGAACCAGATAATGAACATAATTTTGAGTTGATGGCTAGGATTTATAGAAAAGCCGGGCTGTTGGACAGAGTAGAGAGGATCAAAAGGATGATGTTAGATAGAGGGTTAACATTGCTTGAATTATAGTTTTTAGAAGAATTTTTCTGTATATGCTGGGTTTGTTTGGTGAGATTGCTTCTAATTTGAGGGGGCTGGATATTTTTTAATTTGTGGAATGTTAGAACAATTTTTTTTTTTTAAATAACTTATGATTGTGCAATGGTAACGTTTTTTGGGTGTATATATTTCTTTTTTGAGGGAAGAGTTTTAAAAAAAAATCTTATGATTGTGCCTTTTATTTTATTAATCTGCTCTGATTGGGATTGATGGGATGTTATATTATTTTACTTTAGAAAAATGGTTTCTGGTTGGCATGTTATATTATTTTTGTTCAAGTCTAGAAATCTTAATAAAGGCAGTTTCATGCTAGTAATTTACTTCTGGTTAAATCTGCTTCTGCGTTTGAATTTATTAGTAAAATCTGCTTTTGATTGAGTGTACCTGTTGCTAAAAAAAAAAACACCTTAAAAAGAACCAACCAAGAAACATGAATTGCAATATAATACCGACATTTTTATTAATATCCAAAATTTAATACAAATTATTATTTATGCCCAGATTTTGAGACAATATTGAAAAATGCCCTTACTCCGTCCCTAAACCGGCCATTTTTTGACCGGCTTACTCTTTTTTTTTCTTTTTTTTAATATTAAAATATTATAACATTTACCATTCAATTCAAACATTCGAGATGAATTGAACACTAATAATATTTTAATAGTATAACATTTGATTGAATTGAATACTAATAATATTTTAATAGGAAAAATACAAAAAAGGAGTTTGAGTCAGATCCTTGAACACAGATGACCCATAATATTTTAATATTATAACATTTGGTTGAATTAATACTAATCATATTTTAATAGGAAAAATACAAAAAAGGAGTTTGAGTCAGATCCTTGAACACAGATGACCCATAATATTTTAATAAGAAAAAAACAAAAAACAAAAGTTGCACCGAGATGCTCAATACAGCGGAAACAAATATTATCTGGATCCAGCAGAAATAGCTTTTCTATTACTGTTTGTTCAGAATTTCTACTAGATTATCCAACTAGTTCTCATGAAAACCATATTATTTTTGTTTAATTCATTTATTTTATAGATTATTAATAAAAATTTCGGGTTAATTTTGCTTTGAAGAGAGCAAAGTACGTATTTCCATTATTAGTTGCAACATAAGGTCCAAACTTATTCAAACCTCTAACTAAAAAATTTAGGTCTTCATGAGAACAATTATATGCAAGCCTAAGTGTTTGTGCAAAATAAATTATATTACGACTAAAATTTCCCTCAAAAATGTATTACGACTAAAATTTCCCTCAAAATTGTTCTCATTGAGTAAACCAGAAAATGGCCGGTTTAGGAACGGAGTAAGCCGGCCATTTTCTAACCGGCTTGAGTATTTTTCAATATTGTCTCAAAATCTAAACATAAATAATAATTTGTATTAAACTTTAGATATTAATAAAAATGTCGGAATATAATACTACCATGTTATAGCTCCAGCTCTAAAAAATAGATGTGTTATTGTAATGTGGAAATATATTGCAGATAAGCTCTCTACAGCTCACTAATTACACCCCTAATTACATGGAAAGTAAAATTCATTATTTCTTCAATAAAATTTTCTCAACCAATTTGATTACTTCAACAGCCACTGTTTGCCTCCATGTCCCTGACAGCAAACCTTCCAGGAGGCGGGTACTCCGAGAACATCTCCACAACCATGGGACGAGTCGGAATCATTTTTACTAATCCGGCATCCTTATTTTTCCCAGATGGTTTATGATAATCACCTCCGATTTGAAGCTGCGAGCCACCTTAGCTGGATCATCTTCTAAATTAGAAGCAACAGAACCATGTTTTAGATCCTTGAGAGCGGAGGGATTATCTACACAGAAGAACCCAACAAAGTCACCAGGTACAGCCTCTTGAATTGACTCATGGTTCTTCTCAATCGACCCGACATTAGCAGTCAGGCTAGAAGGGCAAATGAGACTGCCTGCCATGTCACGCTTCAGCACCCCGGTCTCGACACGACCTACAGAAACAGTACCTATACCTCCAATCTTGTGCACATCAAGGATAGGAAGCCGGAGAGGCTTGTCAGACTTACGTTTGGACTCTGTGATCATACCAAGAGCCTCAAGGAGTGTGGGACCCTTGTACTAACAAAAATTAATATAACGCTCCGTAATATTATCCCTGTTAAAACCCGATATCGGGATGAAAACATACATACATGCATACATGCATTGAGTGTACCTGTTGCTGTATGAAGAGAATTGGACCTCTCAATTCTCAAACCTAAAAGAGGGAATAAAATGATTCAAGGAATGTACGGGAAACAAGTTATTCCATAAAGTTAATTATACATGAAAATGTAATTAATATGCAAATCATCCTCGTAATTTAGAAGCATAGCCCGGTATTATCCCGGCCTGATGTACTTATACTGTTGTACATGTAAAAAAGCATTGTTTGTCGTGTGGTAGTGCAAAATAGGATCATAGCCTTTTCTTATTTGTCTCGGATGATTTATGATAATCACCTCCGATGTGAAGCTGGATGCCACCTTAGCATCATCTTTTAAATCAGAAGCAACAAAACCACGCTTTAGATCCTTAACAATGGAGGCATTATCTACACAGAATCCAACAAAGTCACCAAGTACAAAGCTACATGTTGAGTTTATGAATTCTGAGGAGATTATTTTATTGATCGAAAAAGTCTTAGTTTTACAAGCTTCTATTCTCTATTTATACTACGGTACCAACGGTCCATTAATATTACTGTTGGTACTTTACTGTTCACAGTACCGTTGGTACTCTACTGTTCACAGTACCCCTTATTCTTGATTTAATCCTAGCCCTCTATTCTAGATCAATGATGATAACACAATCTGAGATCATGACTCTATATTTTTAACACTCCCCCTCAAGCTAGGAAGGTATATGTCGTGCAATCCTAGCTTGCTATTGATAGTCTCGAAATTCGTCGGGTCCAATCCTTTGGTAAAAACATCCGCAAGTTGTTCTTTGCTACATACGAACGGTGTCTCTATCTCTTTGGCTTGGACTTTTTCTCTAATAAAGTGGCAATCCACTTCTATGTGCTTCGTTCTCTCATGAAACACGGGATTCGATGCGATATGACGAGCGGAATTATTATCGCAATACATCTTCATAGGTTGATCATTTTTAATGCCCATATCTCTAAGTAGTTGTTTAATCCATATCAATTCGCTTGCGGTGGATGCCATAGCTCGGTACTCCGCCTCCGCACTCGATCGAGCTACGACATTTTGTTTCTTGCTCTTCCATGTGACTAAATTTCCGCCTACAAATGTACAAAAGCCGGTGGTGGATTTTCTATCAAAGCTACCGGCCCAATCTGCATCGGAATAGCCACATATTTCGTTAGAATTATTGTTCATCATTTTTATGCCTTTTCCGGGGTTTCCTTTTAAATATCTTAATATTCTATTTATGGCTTCTAAATGGGGTGTTTTTGGGGAATGCATGAATTTACTAATTTGACTTACCGAAAAGGAAATATCCGGACGGGTTACCGTAAGGTAAATTAGTTTTCCTACGAGTCTTTGAAATTGGCTTATGTCCTCTAAGGGTTCACCATCCTCGGTATTTAATTTATATTTGTTATCTATAGGTGTGGAGGCCGGTTTACAATCTAATTTTCCGGTTTCCTTCAACAAATCCAAGGTATATTTCCTTTGAGAAAGGAATAGGCCTTTATTGGAAGAAGCTACTTCTATTCCTAAAAAGTACTTTAAATATCCTAAATCCTTGATATCAAATTTTTCTTTTAATTTGGATTTGATTTTGCTAATTTCTTCTAAATTATTTCCGGTAATTATTAGGTCATCTACATATACTAACACAAGGGTTACATTTTTCCCTTCTTGTTTGGTAAATAAAGAATGGTCGGCACTACTAGTTTTAAAATTACAAGAATTTAAATATGAGCTAAGTTTGCCATACCATGCCTGAGGCGATTGCTTCAATCCATAGATTGATTTATTCAACCTACAAACGAGTTTAGAGTTGTTTTCTATTTTATGGCCGGGTGGTAGGGTCATATACACCTCTTCTTCAAGTGTTCCTTGAAGAAAAGCATTTTTTACATCCATTTGGTACAAGTCCCAATTGTTATTTACCGCAATAGAAAATAAAATTCTAACGGTATTCATTTTTGCTACCGGTGCAAAAGTTTCATTATAATCTATACCATAGGTTTGAGTATACCCTTTGGCCACTAACCTAGCTTTGTACCGTTCTATGGTACCATCACTATTGTATTTTATTTTGTACACCCATTTACATCCTACGGTTTTTTTGTTTGTTGGTAGTTGTACAATTTTCCATGTATCATTTTTTTCTAAAGCCATTAGTTCATCTTCCATAGCTTTGCACCATACCGGTTTGGTTATTGCCTCTTGGTAAGTGTTTGGTTCTATCTCTTGTTGGATAGAGATAAGAAATGCATGATAATTTGGTGAAATATTTGCATATGATACAAAATCTTGTATAGGGTATTGTACCGAATAGGTTATAAAGTCCTTGAGTTTAGTGGATGGTTGACGCACTCTTATGGACCTTCTAACCATAGTATTCTCTTCTTCCTCATTATCATTATCATTATTATTATTATTATTATTATTATTATTATTATTTATTTCTTCTTCCTCATTATTGGATTCGATTTCATAATCCTCATTTTGTATAAAATCTAAATCATCTAAAAAAGGTGGCATTGGCCGAAAAGAATTTTTTTGTTTATCATCTACCCCTTTCTTAAAGTATGGTTCATCTTCATTAAAAATTACATCTCTAGAAATAAATAGTTTTTTTGTAATAGGGTCATAACACTTGTAACCTTTTTTGTATGGTGAATATCCTAAAAAAATAGTCTTTTTTGACATAAAATCAAATTTATCTTTTCTTTTAATATGAACAAAACATACGCACCCAAAAATCCTTAAATGATCAAGATTCTTTTTTTGTTGATAAAGAATTTCGGTTGGACTTTTATTTTTTAATGTAACACCCGGTAGTCTATTAATTAAATATGTAGCACAAAGAATGGCATCCGACCAATATATTTTTGGAACATTATTTTGAAATAATAATGCACGTGTCATTTCTAATAAATGTCTATTTTTTCTTTCCGATACTCCATTTTGTTCGGGAGTATTTATACAAGTCGTTTGATGTATAATTCATTTTTCTTTAAAAAGATTGGTAAAATTTTTGTTTACAAATTCCGTTCCATTATCCGATCTAAAGATTTTAAGTTTAGTGTTGAATTGAGTTTCTATAAGGCATATAAATTCTCTAAAACATATAAATACCTCGTCTTTTGATTTAAGTAAATACAACCATATAGCTTTTGAAAAATCATCAATAAATATAACAAAATATTTAAATCCATTATAAGAATTAATTGGGGCCGGACCCCATACATCGGAGTGAACTAAGTCAAAAGGAGCTTCACTTCTATTAGTGGAAAGTGAGAAGGGAAGTCTCGTTTGCTTAGCTAACTTGCATATATCACAATTAATACAACTAGAATTTGTGGAATTTAAAATGCTATTTAAAATCTTGTTGGAGGGATGCCCAAGTCTCTTGTGCCACCTATCGTAATTAATCAAACTTGTTGAAGCACAAAATCTTGAATTTTCTATATCCAAAATATAATGTCCATTTTTAAGCACACCCTCACCAATCTTGTCCCCGGTTACCCGGTCCTGAAAGATTACATTTTCATGTGAGAAAATTATTTTACAATCAAATTCTTGCGTTAGTTTTTTTACCGAAATTAGATTTATAGGAAATGTTTTTAAAAATAAAACATTGTTAATTTTTTTGTTTTTCAAAGTAATTTCTCCTACCCCATGAATTTTTTCTTTCATACCATTTGCTACGGTTACATATTGGTCAATTTCAGATGGTTTGATATTCTCAAGGAATTTTATATTTCCAAACATATGGTCGGTTGCACCACTATCGACAATTATTTGGTTAAATAAATTAAAATTCTTTGAGTTTGATAAAATACCACATGAAGAACCAGAATTGTTCTGAGACAGCAGCATGGTTAGTTGGTGCAGCAATTGTTGCATTTGATCCACTGATCCACCTGACCCGCCAGCTCCTGACCTGCCAGCGCCTGACCCGCCAGCGCATGACCCGCCAGATGTTAAACCCGGTTCACCCGAACCGGTTTGATGCCTTTTTGTTTCTTCGGTCTGAGCAGCGTACCCGCCCCCTTCTATTGTTGCGATTCCTTTCTTCTTCCCGTCTCTTTCTCCGCCTCTCTTCGGTTCCTCTCTCCACCACTTTGGCCGGAGATTGGGGTGGAGAAAGTAGCATTTCTCAGCCTTATGCCCCTCCTTTTTGCAGTGAGAGCATGTCTCTCCCTTTGGATTTTGCCAATTTTGAGATTTTTGAGAGTTAGGGTTTCGGTGATTTTGGGGAAAATGCGAGGCATGGCCGTGGGGCTCGTGTCCCTCGCCGTGACTGGCTTGAGGACCCCCCCATGGCCTCTCGCAGTGAGTCTTCACGTTGTATTTGGTTTACCACTTCGGAAAAGGAAGGAAGGTCGGGTGCTCGAATGATTTGCGACCGGATACCTTCGTAATTTGCGTCAAGACCCGCAAGGTACGAGAAAATCCGATCTTCTTCTTTGCGTTTTTTGAGGTCTTTCGGGTCTGTTGTGAATGGGCGATAAATATCAAGTTCGTCGTGCTTCTTTTTGAGAGAAGCAAGGTATTCTAAGTGGGTTCGAGACCCCTTTTTTTCTTGTTGGATTTCAAGTCGGAGCCGATATACATGTGAGTGATTTTTTTGTTGCCCATAAAAAGCTTTGAGCTCGTCCCACAGTTCTTTGGATGTTTCACATCTTTGGAGAAATAAATCTGTGATTTGTTGCTCCATAGACCCATATAGGAGAGCCATTACTGTATGGTCTTCTTTTTGCCATTTTCGGATTTGGATTTTCTCTGCTTCTGTTGGTTTTTCTGAATTTGCTGGTTTTGGTTTTGCATGATCTCCTGTGATGAAATCGATTTTATCTCGGCCACTTAAAGAGATGGTTACTGATTTTTCCCATGACAGATAATTCAATCCGTTGAGCAATGTCGGAGTTAACTTCGATGGGTTGGTAGCTTCACTGATTTGCTGCCCCCATTGATCCATTTTGACGCTTGCTTAATTGGTGAATTTCTGTTTTCGGTTTATGAAGTTACCAGTTTTACTGGTAATTATAGTTATCGGGTTATCGGGTTATTTATCAGAACCGCTCTGATACCATGTTGTGTTTATGAATTCTGAGGAGATTATTTTATTGATCGAAAAAGTCTTAGTTTTACAAGCTTCTATTCTCTATTTATACTACGGTACCAACGGTCCATTAATATTACCGTTGGTACTTTACTGTTCACAGTACCGTTGGTACTCTACTGTTCACAGTACCCCTTATCCTTGATTTAATCCTAGCCCTCTATTCTAGATCAATGATGATAATACAATCTGAGATCATGACTCTATATTTTTAACAGTACAGCCTCTTGAATAGACTCATGGTTCTTCTCAATCGATCCCACATCAACTGTAAGACCAGAAGGGCTAAATGAGACTGCCATGTCACGCTTCAGCACCCCAGTCTCGACACGACCTACACCAGAAGGGATAAATGAGACTGCCATGTCACGCTTCAGCACCCCAGTCTCGACACGACCTACACCAGAAGGGATAAATGAGACTGCCATGTCACGCTTCAGCACCCCAGTCTCGACACGACCTACACCATAAGGGCTAAATGAGACTGCCATGTCATGCTTCAGCACCCCAGTCTCGACACGACCTACACCATAAGGGCTAAATGAGACTGCCATGTCATGCTTCAGCACCCCAGTCTCGACACGACCTACACCAGAAGGGCTAAATGAGACTGCCATGTCATGCTTCAGCACCCCAATCTCGACACGACCTACAGAAAAAATATCTATACCTCCAATCTTGTACACATCAAGGATAAGATGCTGGAGAGGCTTGTCAGACTGACATTTGAAAACTAAACCAGCCATTAATTGTATGTTTCCTGATAAAAATAAAATAAACAAATAAACATAATGCAAATATTGCTCAAATAATTTTTGGGTAATAAATTATTGTTTTTTTTACATATTTTTGTACGCAATTCTTTTTGTTTTGTTTTGTTTGGACCTTTTTGTTTCATTATGTTTTTTTTTAGGAAAAGCATTGGTGTGCCGCAGTAGTTGATCTAGGAAGTATAAATGGAAGCATTTTCTTTTAATGTCATATATATAAAGAGGGCAAATTATGGTATTTATATATATGTACATAAGGCTATGATCGGAATGGAAGTATGACAAGAGTTCAATTCATTTCAATAGAATAGAGTTGAAAAGAAATTATTTGTAATTGAATTTTGGTGATTGGAACAAATAATTTCAAATGAAGAATTGATTTCGGGATACATCAAAAAAAGACTTTATTTATCATTTATTTACTATATATGCCATCGAAAGCGTACAATATCACTGGTTTTATTTATTTTTATTTCTTTCACACCATGTTAGCAAGAGAGAAATAAAAACAATAATCGCATATGAGCTTGTTCTTGTCTTCTTGTTAGCCTCTAGATTCATGTAAAGTTAGCCTCAATTTTTCTTAATATTTCGTCTCCTTTATCTAACAATAAAATTAAACCTTTAATGAATCTCTTCATCTACTGCCATGGTCGAAAGTCACTGTTTTTAAAAGGCGGCCCATTTAAATGAGAACCTGAGTATTTAGTGGTGAGGTTAGCCGTGGATGGTGCAAGATCTAGAGCACATTCTCCAACCATGGCATCACTATTAAGTATTAACTAACTGAGTCACCATCCCAATAATAACCTGAAACTACCCACATTCTGATTGAACCCAACAGAATTGAAGGCGAAATCAACCCAAAACCAGGTTAGTACGAGATGTGCCAGCTAACTTTGCTTAGGAGGATTATCAGAACAGAAAGAAAGACGAAGATGAGAAGGGACAATTTTGTCTTTTAATTCAGCGAATTCTTTTCTCGCCAAATCCGACCCTTTTTTTATCATGATTTTGAATGGCCTCTTTTTCGCATTTTAAATCGCTTCGATTGAACTCCACCTTTTCTAGTCTTCTCTACCGATCATGAAATTTCTGAAAATGAGAATTCATTTTCTCATTTCCTTGAGAACAAATTGGTTCGGATCAGAGCATAATTCTTGATAAAATTGCCTACTCAAAGCTTGCTCGTTGATTTGTTCTAATATCTTAAGAAAAATTAATCTCAAGGAAAATGGGGACAATCAATATAATAGACATATACCCTGAAATATTATTTATAAAGATGTTTTTTCTTCATAAGTTTGTATATAATATGTAGTCAACTAGTCATGCATGCTTTTTAAGTTTTAAACCTACCGTTTCACACAAATCATGAATTTTACATTTAGGAAGGAGAGAGAGAGTACAGATGAATCATGAATTTTGTATTACACAAATCATCAGTTAAATCAAAATTAACGGAGTAAGTAAATTAATAATCCCTGCCCTCCCTGAATTCAGATCCTCCCTGGTACCGTAATAGGGAATCTTTTAGACTTAGTAGATCTGGACCGTTCTTTTTAACTTGGTACAGATCACAAAGCCAACAAATACTGCCCCTGCGCTAGCCCAAATCTCAAAGCGGCTGAGAGTTAATCTCAAACCGTAAAGTGAGGGGAATCTTTTACGGTACCTGGGAGGATATTTTTCCGCCCTCCCTGCGGTATGATAAATAGAAATGCGATACACTATTTTTATTTTACACTCATAATTATCTACAAAACAGTTATTAAAATTAATGAAAAAAATATACAAAACAGTTATTAAATTAAACATGTTATTTTAAAATTAAAATAATTTGATCTAAATCAACCATTTGTATTATTATCATCACTTGATTCTAACCTACAAAATTTTTAATTGCACTATATTTCACGTCAATCTTAAATTAAACCATAGATATCTATAATTTTACTTTTGTCATTTGTCAAGTTGTAAAATAAATATAATTGTTATTATATATATATCCTTGTAAATAACAATAATATACTATATAAAGAAGGCTAAGTCTCTAAGTTTTTTTTTTTAAGTAAAAGCCCTTGGGCGTGATTCATTAGCACTAAGAAAAACTTTACATAAATTACTGGTACCGGTATATAACCGTACCTTATAAAATCTGACAAACTGATATTACTTGTACGGAAAGTAGAAAACTTAAAACATACATTTAACCCAAAATAAGAAACTAAATAAGAAACTAAAAAAACTACTGGTACAGATATCAAAAAACCTACTTAAGCAAGATCAATTCATTTTGTTGAAATTCTAGCTAAGAACTAGTCTTAATTAGGGTTGTTTCATGCTATTTTCTATTAAGAATAGTATTATTGTGTAAAATAATTTCATTGATCAATCATCATTTTTACAAAGCGCGTTGAGTAATTAACCTTTTTTAAGCATAAATAATCCTGGTTCGTTGTACAATTTTAGCCAATAAACAACTGTGTTGAGTGTCAATAAATTTAATTTCTTTCAAAAAAATTAGCACAAAAATTCAATAAAAAATGAGCACAAGTAAATTTAATTTCCTAGGGATTTACATTTACTACTTTTTAGATTTTATTACTCATTTTCGGTTTTAACCAAGAAATTAATAAGCACAAATTCTATAAAAAACAACATCCAATATATATTTACTCAACAAGTTAATAAATTTATTTGTTTAAAATAGAAGAGTACATCAGAAAATATTACGCCTGTAATTAATCTAAAACCCAACATTAATTTTTCCTCCGTATTGGAAGTCATCTATCATAAACTAGGAGTTAACCATACCAACGATTCTTCGAAATTTTTATTAATAGAAAATAAAATAAAAAAATATCGACGTTGAAGAATGTTTTCGCTGGAATTCAAGATATAGCAAAAACGTGATGGTCCATAACGTCCAGGCACTGTAGCTGGACGTTATGGTCGATAACGACCAGTTAATCTGATCGCTAATGATTTCTAATTAACAAAAAACACTGTAGATGGACGTTATGGTGCATAACGTCCAGCTACAGTGTTTTTTTTTTTTTTTGCTTGATTCAGTTTGCAATTTTTTTTGAAAAAAAACCACTGTAGTTGGACGTCATAGACCATAACGTCCAGCTACAGTGTTTTTTGTTAATTAGAGATCATTAGCGATCAGATTAACTGGACGTTGTGGTTTATAACATCCAGCTACAGTGTCCTGGACGTTATGGACCATCACGTTTTTGCTACATCTCGAATTCCAGCAAAAACGTTCTTCAATGTCGATATTTTTTTTTTTTATTTTCTATTAATAAAAAATTCGGAATGATTCTTCCAACTTCCAAGGAGAGGAAATGCTTATCCTCGTAGTACCGTTGAAAGGTTTCATTGACATAATCATAGATTCCCAAATCATGCCCCTCGATCCCCAAAGCCCAAACCAAAGATATACATCACTTGCTAGGTCTGACCAACAAGCCATTAATTTAATTACTAATATGTATGTATGTATGTATGTATGTATGTATGTATAGGCTATATATAAACTGCAAGGTATATTAATGTAGTTTAATTTGTCAAATTAAGAAGCTCTCCAATAAATATAGAGTTAAACAACAATTAATTACTTAAAATAAAGCAATAGTGGAACAAAAATAGATCAATGCCAAATCAATTCGGAGTCAATTTGAAATATAAAGATTTGCTTTATGATTTGTGCCAGATTAAATATAAGTATTTAGTCATCTAAGGCATTTTTAAAAATATTCAAAAAACATGAGCAATTTTGTATTTTTCTATTTTTTTAGGGATATTAAAAAAAATCGGATCATCTACAAAACAGTCATTAAAATTAAAGAAATTAAATTATAATTTTGATGTTTTTATAATTTAAATATGTTATATAGTAAAATTAATAGGAATTTGATCTAAAAAATCAATGATTTGTATTATTATCATCACTTGATTCTAACCTACAAAATTTTTAATTGCACTATATTTCACGTCAACCTTAAATTAAACCATAGATATCTATAATTTTACTTTTGTCACTTGTCAAGTTGTAAAATATATATCATTGTTATTATATGTCCCTTCTAAATAACAATAATTTACTATATAATGAAGGCTAAGTCTCTAAGTTTTTTTTCAGTAAAAGCCCTTGGGCGTGATTCATTAGCACTAAGAAAATTACATAAATTACTGGTATCGGTATATAGCCCTACCTTATAAAACCTGACAAACTAAAATTACTGGTACAGAAAGTAGAAAACTTAAAGCATACATTTAACCCAAAATAAGAAACTAAAAGAACTACTGGTACAGAGATAACAAAAACCTACTTTCAACCTAAATTAAGCATACCAGTACACAAAGCATCAGCTACTTAAATCCTAAATCAACACCATAAGTTATATTCTTCACAGCAGGAATTTTAGCTCGCCTTCTCTGATTAATTTCAGATTGTTGCTGCTGTATGAGTTCTCCTTCTGGCACCGAACTACCCGTATTGGTAGAGAGCTCAGTTTGTGTGTGAAATCCTCACTGTTCATGAACAGTGATCAGTGATGCTGTTGTAGTTGTGTTTGCATCAGCGCCTCCTTCTAAAGGCAATTGGTCCCTTTGCTGAGTTACACAACTGTGAAGAACTCCTGATTGATCGATGGCAGCATATTTAAACTGTTCATGAACCCATTACTGGGCCTACCTGCAAAATATCCATTGGTCGAGCGCGCCCAGTTTGCCAGTGAGTGCGGAGCCGTCAGTGCCTCTCTTCTAATGTGTTGTATTGTTGTCCTCCCTTTGATCCGCTCGTACGTGTGTGCGCATTGAGCTACTGTTTGTGCTGCCTGCCAGTGGGTGAGATCCTCTATGCTATTCGTACATACGGCCTTGACCAGGATATATTTCCTTTCTGAATTCTCCCCAGCATTTACCAGTACATGCTCCAGCCCCTGTAACATAGCCAGTCCTTCAGCTTCAAGCGGATCCTTCTTGTTCACTGCCTTGCCATATGCTCTGATCAGTTTCCATTCTTCACCATAGAATATAAACCCGATCGCTGCCTTACCAGTTGCCCTTCTCTAAGTTTTTTAGTTGAATTCTTCATACTCCACCTACAGTGCAGTCCAGAGTCTGGCGTCCCGTCTCTTAATATCAACTGGTGAGTATTTTTTTTTATTTCATAGTCCAAACTGTAGCAGTTATGTAATAAATGTTGTTGTTGTTGTGTCTCGATGGCTCGATGCTATTGATTTATTGTGTCCAGTACCATTGTAACCGGATCCCTCCAGTACCTTTCTCATTTCAAAATATCATATATAAGTGTTGTCTGAGTAACTGTGAAATAAAATATACCAGTAAAGAATGACACATTTTAAGTCTTTTTGCTTATATTCTTAATGAGCCTGCTGTGTACGTGCAGGGTGTCTGAATCCCAATTAATAGCTCAACAAGTTTAGCAGCATCAGAAATTAATCAAAAATTCATACGCTGTCACTGAAAGTTATAAACAAGAATTTATAACTGAGGTAATAATTATCAGCATTTCTAGGATAAGAAGTACTGTATATGTGTGCCAACAAGACATGAACTATGACCATAGATACTAAAATATAGTAGTGATCCAATTGAAGTACTGTATATATGTAGTCAATTTGGGAGTAAATTTAGGGTTAGCCTTCTCTCTTGGAGAGGTCCCTCTTTTATATTAATTCACTCTTACAAATAAGTCCTTACAACATTAACTAATTAACTTAATCTATATAAATAACTCAACACTCCCCCTCAAGATGGGCGATAGATATCAATCATTCCCATCTTGTTACAAAATATATCATACTCTCTAGAACCTGATCCTTTTGTTAAACAATCAGCTAACTGCTCTTCTGATTTCACATAGCTCAAAGTCAGAATTCCTCTATTCAGTTGCTCCTTGATAAAGAACCGATCGATCTCCACATGCTTGGTGCGATCATGCTGAACTGGATTGTTTGCAATATTAATTGCTGATTTGTTGTCACACCAAAGTTGTAGGGAGTCTCCTCTAAACAAGCGCAGCTCAGATAACATGTTTCTCACCCACATCAACTCACACAGACTAACTGCCATAGCCCTGTACTCGGCCTCAGCTGTAGACCTAGCCACCACATCTTGCTTCTTGCTACGCCAAGATACGAGATTGCCTCCAACAAATACACAATAGCCTGTAGTGGACCTACGATCATCCATACAACCTGCCCAATTAGCATCACAATAGCCTTCAATTCTCAGATGTCCAGATCTCCTGAACCATAACCCCTTTCCTGGACTTCCTTTAATATACCTGAGAATTCTACGAACTGCCTCCATATGCTGCTCTCTGGGATCATGCATATATCTACTCACCACACTCACTGCATGAGTAATATCAGGTCTCGTATGGCATAGATATATAAGCCGTCCAACCAATCTTTGATATTGCTCTTTACTCACCGGATCACCACCCTCGGCACACATCTTATGATTCTGCTCGATGGGAGTAGATGCAACTCTGCAACCCAACATCCCTGTCTCTGAGAGAAGATCCAGAGCATACTTCCGCTGAGAAAGCACGATCCCCTTTCGCGACCTTGCAATTTCAATCCCGAGGAAGTACTTCAACTGCCCCAGATCTTTAACTTCAAATTCTTCTCCCAGTTTCTTCTTCAACCGTAGGATTTCCTCAGCATCATCTCTAGTGATTACAATATCATCAACATAGACCGCTAGGATAGTGATACGAGTTTTGGAGTGTATGTAAAACATAGTATGATCCCCATTGCACTGCTTGTACCCCATACCACAGACTGCCAACCTGAATCTGTCAAACCATGCCCTCGGAGACTGTTTTAACCCATACAAAGACTTCTTCAACTTGCATACCTTCCCAGCTGCTTGAGAAGTAGCGAAGCCTGGTGGAATCTCCATATACACCTCCTCCTGGAGATCTCCATGCAAAAATGCATTCTTGACATCTAGCTGATGTAGTGGCCAATTGAAGTTGGCAGCACATGACACCAACACTCTAACGGTGCTCATCTTTGCCACTGGAGCAAATGTTTCATCATAGTCGATGCCATACGTTTGGCTATAGCCTTTAGCAACCAATCTGGCCTTGTATCTGTCAATCTTGCCCTCTGGAGTTTGCTTAACCGTATACACCCACTTACATCCAACAGCACGCTTCCCAGCTGGCAAAGGTACCAACTCCCATGTGTCATTTTTCTTCAAGGCCTGAAGTTCCTCTTGCATGGCACTCAACCACCTAGGATCTTGCTTAGCTACCTGCTAGTTGTTAGGTACAGGCACTGAATGCAATGATGCAATGAATGACTTATATGCAGGTGGAATGGATGCATATGAAATGTAATTCGCAATGTCAGTCTCCCAACTACCAAACTTAGCTGGAGGTCTTCCAGCATTGACTCTAGGGGTTCTGCGGGGCAAGACAAGGGTATTAGAAGTATCATGGAAGGAATCGTTGCCTCTTGACTCAGGTGGAGAAGGTGAAAAAGGCACTGGAGAGGAGGAACTTGGGACATCAACATTTATGGGTAATGGCACAGACACAGGAGGCGATTCATGCTGTTGTCTCTGTCTCCTCGTGTATACTCTCAGCTCCCCCTGACCTTGACTGCCAACTCCTGAGTCACCACCACTACTCGGCGATGCACCATCACTACTTGGTGACTCAAAAGGACACGGAATCATCCCAACCACAATGCCACTCTCATTCTCATTCTCCCCCTCTCTACAAGTATCAGTAGAGCCATCTCCAAACAAGGAGCTCAACTCCGTTTTTTCCCCATAAAAAGGTTCAAACTCCCGAAAAGTCACATCCATACTGACAAACAACCTTCTTTCAATGGGACACCAACACTTGTATCCTTTCTGACTTGATGAGTAGCCAACAAAGATGCATTTAACTGCTTGCGGATCCAGTTTACTCACCATGAATATGTGATCTCTCACATAACATGTGCATCCAAACACTTTTGGTGGAACAACAAAAACATTCGAGCCCAAGAGCATCTCACATGGTGTCTTCATCCCTAGTACTCTTGATGGCATCCTGTTTATCAAATAAGCTGCTGTCATAACAGCCTCACTCCATAAAAATTTAGGCACATTCATTGTCAGCATCAATGAGCGTGCCACTTCTAGTAGATGCCTGTTCTTGCGTTCAGCCACCCCATTCTGAGCAGGAGTGTCTGGGCAGGTGGTTTGATGAAGAATTCCCTGGCTAGAGATGAAAGCCGCGAACTCCCTGTTGACATACTCAGTCCCATTATCTGTTCGAAGAATCTTCACCTGCACTCCAAACTGGGTCTTCACATAAGCCGAGAAATCTTGAAAACATTTGTAAACCTCAGATTTCTGTTTCATCATGTATATCCAGGTCATACGTGAATAACAATCAATGAAAGTAATAAACCATCTAAAACCACTAATAGAGGTAATAGGACATGGTCCCCAAACATCAGAATGAACAAGTGCAAATGGCTCAAAACTTCGAAGACCAATCATTTTATAAGTAGAACGAGTATGTTTTCCAAGTTCACAAGCATTACAAAATAACTCTTTTTTATCCACTTTCTTCATTATCTCAGGTTCTAACATATTCAAACTATCAAAAGATAAATGCCCTAATCGGCAATGTTGAAGCATTGCTTCTGCCTCTGGCCCTCCACTAACAGCAGCAGCAATCATTGAAGTCTCCCTGTCCAAATACCAAAGGCCATCACGCCTGATGCCAGTCCCAATCCTCCTCCCCGTTTCCTTCTCCTGGAAGACACACATATCCCGATCAAACAACACTGTGCAATTCAATTGATCAATAAGAGAGCTAACAGAGAGTAAGTTGACTGGAAATGAAGGAACATGCAATACAGATGATAAGGTAATAGATGAAGTGCAATGGACTGAGCCAGTACCCCTGATGGGTTGGGATGTCCCATCAGCAGTCTGAACTGTCTCAGGATGCATATGCTTACTCGGATGATATAATGCAAACTCACCAGATGCCCCTGTAACATGCCTAGATGCACCTGAGTCTATGATCCAATCAACATGAGTTTTAGTGGATGCAAGTGCCTGAACCTGAATCTGTGTACCTTTGTTCGCATGAGCATAACCAACAAAGTTACCAAAGCAGGTAGTGTTATCCAGATCCTGAGTGACTTGTCCCTTGCCCTTAGAACTCTCAGCCTGAAGCTTGAACTGACGTAGTTCCTCCAGCTCTGTTATTTCAGCTCCAGTCATCTCAGCAGCAGTCTGGGACTCCTCTACCACAGCTAGATGAGCAACTCCTCGACTTCCACGTCCCCTGCCTCCTCGACCTGCACGACCACCTCTCTGTCCTCTGCCCCCTCGGCTACCACCAGTGCTGCGGGGTTGAGGGCAATTGTAGCTGAGATGTCCCTTCCTTCCACAATTGTAGCAATCTCTATCATCTCTGATGTGAGCATCGGGAACCACCAATGCCGAGCGGACAGTAGGTGAGGTCTCGCCTATCATCACTTTCTGTCTGATCTCCTCTTGTTCCATCGATGCAATAGCCTCATCTAATGAGGGGAGAGATGACAGATGACACATTGCTGCTCTCCTTCCCTCAAACTTTGAGTTCAGGCCCTTGAGAAAACGAGCCACACGCCTGCGCTCAAGATACTGCCTCCCAAGAAGAACATCTGTCGGGTCCTGAAGTGATAGTGGATCATAGTGGTCCAAATCTGCCCATAAGTGACGTAGCTCTGCTGCATAC
Source organism: Carex myosuroides (assembly GCA_028015225.1). Taxonomy (NCBI): domain Eukaryota; kingdom Viridiplantae; phylum Streptophyta; class Magnoliopsida; order Poales; family Cyperaceae; genus Carex; species Carex myosuroides. The sequence goes on from CM051471.1 coordinate 1,106,619, forward strand.
TGGTGAGCTGTCTTCTCCCCCTGTGTGGTAGCATCAATCTTCTCCTCCACTTCCATCATCATCATCACACTCCCAGCTCCCGAGTACATTCCCTCCAATGTCTTCCACACATCAGTTGCACTTGAGATAGACTCCACCATCCCAGCTATGGTTGGAGACACAAAAGTCAACAACCAAGAAACCACCAGAGAATTAGTGTTACTCCATGTGTTCCACTCAACACTTACCTTATTCCCCGGCTCAGTGCACTCCCCCTTTACATACTTTTCAAGTCCTTTGATACGAAGGTTCAGCAATGCCCTCCTAGACCAACTCAGATAGTTTTTTGTCCCCTCAAGCTTGATGTCATTAGGCAGCAACTCTATCCTCTGCATTACCTGCGCCGACTCCGGTGCGGCCACGACTGTCCGACTAGAATTCTCCTCTAGTTTGGTCTGAAATACCCTGGCTACCCCCTCTAGGATCTCCTTCAGTTCCTGACTAGTTACATGTGTTCCCATCTTCACAGTTGACTGCCCTTATCTCAATCCCAACAACACAGAAACAAGATGAAACACAACTCAACTACGAGTCGTGCACCTACACACGATCACGACTTTCTCCATCTATGTTACTTACAACTCCAAGTCCATCAAGTCCATCTATCCCACTGTCAACTAGCGATTTTTTTTTTTTTTTTTTTTTTGGAGTAGTCTGTATTCACCTCTCAGCCAGAGAGAAATCGCTGGGAAGCCTCATGAAAAAAAACAAAAAAACGCTAGTTGGAAAATAAATCGCTAGTTGATAAAAATAGCGATTAGAGAGTACCGACCAGATTGGTGGAGATATCGTTGTTGAAGTCGATATCGCTAGTTGAAGTCAGCGTCGCTAATCGCCAGTTCGCTAGAGCCGCCTGGGCTCTGATACCATGTAGTCAATTTGGGAGTAAATTTAGGGTTAGCCTTCTCTCTTGGAGAGGTCCCTCTTTTATATTAATTCACTCTTACAAATAAGTCCTTACAACATTAACTAATTAACTTAATCTATATAAATAACTCAGCAATATATGATAAATTATACCAGATAATTTAAATGACAAAGAGAATCTTTCAAAGCACATTCCAATTGACAACCACATGACATAATTTAAATTTAATATGTTTCTCCAAATGCAAAAAATTTGGTTGCCAATTGCATGGAGTCTGTGTCAGTTTGAGGCTAATTTGCCATAACAGAGGACAGCTAAAACTCAATTCAGGCTTCATTGCACTATTGAAACTACCCGAGATCAAAATTTGCTTAACTTAGCTAAAAGTGAAAGTGTTATACTGAGTAACAAATTTGGATAGTTATCTAGTATGCTACATAATTACGTACTGATATCAAACCCACAAGCATAGAAAAGGAAACACAATCATTTTTACCAGGAGCAAACACGAGCAATTGCAAATCAAAATAGTTCATATATCACATTTGGAAAAAGCACAAGCATAGATGATAGAACTGCAGTCTTATGCAACAACCATAAAATTTAAAATAGGAATATAACAAAATGTAGAAATATATATGATGTCTATTTAGAAGTCAGGAAAAAGGTCGTCACCGGTTATCCCACGATCTAAGAGAGTAGAGTGAGAGAGGCAGCCTAGGTCAACCCATACATTGGTTGTTCAAAACTGAGTCGGTGGTGAGCCTGCAGTGGGCACCTGTAGTCAAATTCAAGCAATGTATTGCATGTGCAAGAGCAAGACCACATATTCCTCTGCCTGCAAACCAACAAAACTTATGTCCAGAGCCCGCAACCTTGACAGAAAAAGATTGAAGGCGGTCGATAAACCAAATGCGCCCATCATCAAACTTTGTTATTTCTACCCAATAAAACTTGTCTCCACTTATCTCCATCCTAAAGAAAGGTATTGATATTAAGCCCCCCAACACCAACCCTGTCAGAGGATTGGTGAAATACTGTGGATGACCAACCATCACAAGTTTTCCTTCGACCTCAAGAGGCTCGTAGCGGAAGAAATGCTTGAGTCTCTTACCTGTTAAAAGATGCCAGCTAAGATCGGCAAGCTTGAAAATGAGGCAGCAGTGCGATAACAGGCATCCACTTGAAGCTGATGTGTAAAAATAGTACACAGAGCCACCACATAAAAACATTTGCATTTGTGGTGTGTCAATTAGCCCGGCTTCTGGTTGTTTAAAGACATAAGGATGTTCCTCCCAGGCTGATCTAGATCGAGATCTGGACAACGATTATTGTTGGGGCGCAGCTTTCTTGAAACTTTCTTTATCTGTTAATTATGAGGAAACTAACCAGAGTCTCACTATCAGGCTAACACATCATAGAATTATTACTGGTTACAACTATATATCAGGGTAGAATGCAATGCTTACAACTATGAGGGTAGAATTATTGATGGTGCTTGACAGAGGTTTTACATGAGGTTCCTTTTGCTTCCTCTTTAGACTAGTCCTGGTAAATGCTTCGGCAAATATCTCATTAGTACGTAGACACCGAGTTATCACTGCCTTGATGCTATGTACCATATCGTTTGTCAGTCTCATGAAGCTAAGTGTGCTAAAGTCAAAGGTACAATTAAAAGTTGGAAGAAATCTAAACATATATTAATTGTCAGGTTTTAAAGGTTTTAATTTAGATATATATATATATATATATATATGCCCATCAAAAATTCAAAAATTAGTTATATTCATATCTAAACTGACCACTTAATTTATCAATATCTTCATATTTTTAATTTAATCACTTAAAAAAAAAGTATAATACTAATAAAAACATTCAAAAAACAGTTTTACCCTTCTTCTTTATTACAACCTTTATCAAATGAACAAAACATAAATATCGAAATTGAAGGTATTCTCCTTGTAATACTCTTTGATGGAGAAATATCTAAATCTAAAAGTTGTAATATCTTAATTTGCTGTATTTTTTTAGAAGTTTGTAACTGAAAAAACTCATCCATTTATTTACATTGAGATTCGTGCTTCATTTGTTAGTAGCGGCCAAACACTTTCAACGAAGGGAAAATTTCCATTGTGCCCATGTAAATTTTTAAAATAGCTAATTTTTCATCAAAATACCATAATATCTAATATTTGGTTGGATATTATGATATTTTGATAGAGAATGTTCCGCCACCATAACCAAAAACTTATTAAATTTCGTCAATTTTAAATTTACACAAATACATATACAATATATTTGGTTAGTGTTTTTTTTTTTTGAAAAAATATATACTGACTTGATTAAAACAAATAAAAAAATTTAATAACTATAAAGATACAATCAAATTTGAACAATCAATTCGTAACAAAAAAAACAAAATTTAATGTTCTCTAGCGAAATTTATCTTTAACCTACCATCATAAAAATCTAAACATATTAATTCATATTATGACTTATTAAATTATCAAACAAGATATAAAATATAAAAAAAAATTAAAATAAAATAAGCAATTTAATTTTTATTCTTTAAAATAAACTGGGAGTCAAAACAGAATTAAAATAATAAATTGGGAGACAAAACAAAATAATAATTTCCTTCTCTTCTCTTTCATCAATATCCGATTTTGGTACGCTACCTCGCGGGACATCCATCGCTCTTTCTCATTTCTCCTTTCTCCTTTCTCCTTTTTTTTCTCTGCGCAGACCAGACCAGACCAGGTATCTCTCTATCTCGCACCTCTCGCTCTCTCTCTCTCTCTCTCTCACTCCCAATCTGAATTCTGAAGCAAAACCTTTACAATTGCTCATTTGGGATATAATTTGCAACAAAATGGGGTCAAATTTCGGTCTTAAATTTGATAGTATGGTTTTACTCAGTTAGTTAGTTTGATTTTGGTGGGTAACAATGGAATTACTCTAAAACTTATTTTGGATTAGCAAAGGCAATTTGACAGTATCTCAATTCTAATTTCTGACACTGCCCTTGATCTTGAATTTCAATTTTGAACAAAAATTCATATCCATTTACTACATTGTCTCATATAATTCTATATAAAAACAGATTACAAGTTCCAAATTTACCCCTAAAATGGTACCTAATTACAATATCCTCAAATGTACCCTCAAGTCGGTACTAAAGAGTACAACTTCCTTCCTTGATGACAAGGATCCTATTAAGCTAGAGGTTGAGCCAGCCTTGAATTCATGCCAATTTCAACTGAATTTATTTAACTCTAAACTCATTGGTTCGTGAGAGAGAGGGGAGTAGAGGATGGAACAACAGGATTTAGAGTTTTAAATAATTGTACTTTAATTCTCTTAGACATGCAATCTTGTTTGCTTCTGTTTTAATCTAATGGATAAATTATGCATTTGTTTCTGGCTGTATTATTCACACATAATCCGAGGCAATAGGCTGTATTATTATAGACTAATATGACCTGAAGTAGGAATGATCATAAAATATTATTTTGATTGCACTTTGTTTCCTTAATTGAGATTAGTAGTAACTCTTTTCATAAAGTGTCCTGAAGCACCTACAGAGAAGAAATCATAAAATACCTCTCTAAAAAAGAGATACCAATAGTCCTTCCGAATTTGGCAAAGAGAGGCTTAAAGGAAAATATGCTTGTTTGAAATATCACATTTCATTTGATTTGATACTACTACTTTTGTGTCACAGATGTGGGTTCAATTCTAGTATGGTGACATGTCAGCTATGCAATCTTACAAAGGGATCACCATCTTACCAATATCAAGATGCACGAAACGAAAGTATACATGTTACCCTGTTAATAGCACCAGTGGCTATAATACAAACCTCAACAATTTTTGTTGGTTTTGTCAAGGTAGATCCACAGTCAAATATTCAAGGTAAATGTTAGGCTCTCTATTTTTGTTGATTATTGATTTGAAATATAATATATTTGTCAGTAGTTGTTTAAATATAATTCTTCAAGTCATGCCAGTACTGGTTATTTATTTGTTTATTTTTTTTTTATAGGATAAGGGGATCAATTGTTAAGAGCATGGTAGATGATGGTACTTCAGAATCATCATCGAGCAATACAACAAACAATGGTGGGACCCGCTTATTCAACGCACTCAAATCCCTCCAAACCAACTTATATAACCGTATCAACCGACTGAGGAAGGGTTTATCACTAAAAATCTTGTTTTTTCTGATCGGGTTCTATTGTGCAACTGCTTTTGCAACTGTCATAGGTCAGACTGGTGACTGGGACATACTCTCGGCTGGATTGGCTGTGGTTGTTGTAGAGGGAATCGGTGCACTTATGTACCGGGCCTCAATCCCAGTTTTCAAAAAGATTGGTGGGGGCCTCATTGCAATTTTCAATTATTGGAAGGCTGGATTGTCACTAGGTTTGTTTCTGGATGCATTTAAGTATGAGATTGATTCCATTTTTGAATCTTGTAGGACACTATTTGACTTTCAGATTGATATATTTCCAGGGTTTTGGTAGTTTTTCTTCAGTGAAATATATTTAAGTTACATATTCATGTGTTATTTTGTTGATGCTAACCATATTAGTAGAATAGAAATATAGTTGCAATTGCTAGTTGTGGACTGGTTCTGGTTGAGAGTGAAATCACTGGATCAGTGACTACTTGTGCAAAGCAAATTTGAAAAAGATTAGGGACCTCATTGCTATTTTCAGTTATTATGAGGTCATGAGATGGGTTTAATTGTTATTTCTAAAGATCATTTTTTTTTTGGGCATGGAAGTTTCTTTGGAAGGTAGAGGAGTCCTTGACATAGATTAGGAGATTTCTTTAGAAAATTGTTAGATTTTGATAATTGATAGTAACACTTTTATTTGATTTTATTAGAAAAGTCAGGTATACTCCTGTCTCCTGAGTAGCTAACAGTGTTGAGATTGTCACAAAATTTTCTCTTCGTCAGTGGAAACCAGGTATGTTTACCGGTCAGATCATCCCAACCTAAAAAAAAGCAATATTATGCTTCAGTCATAACATGCTCACTATATAATATAACTTGGTGTAGAACATCAGAACTCATAAGCAATACTATGCCTGCTAACTTAATATTACTATGCTATTCGTTTGGTTTCTCATTAACAGAGAGAAAGAGAGATAGAATTGAAGAATGTAATCTTTATTTTATTTCATTCTTGATTGTATTATTACAATTTACAAATGAGTAATACATCTATATAAAGGCAACAGCTTGATCTCTAATTACAGTATTGCCACTAACTAACTCTGTTGCTCCTTCACTAACTAATTACATCATTACCACTTGCTAATTACAACTCTATCACTAACTAACCGACTGATGCACTATGTGATCTGATGCTACCATAGCACTGGTGCGCCAGTGCTATGGGTTTTGCTCCAACTGAGTATCTGCTCCAAATTAAGTATAGAGTTCAACTGGTAAATGGTAAAAAAATAAAACATTGGTGATACAATGATACCGATGACAGTAGCATCGGTAAGATTTCTTCTTTATTTTTTCTTTTTAAATTTGAATAAATCAAAATCAATATTTACAAAAGTTACTCTGCCTGACAATTCTCGTTGTTGCTGAGAAGTTATATATATAAGACCACCTAATATTGAAACAGTATTACAGATTGCTGTTGTTATGTAATTTTGTTAAATAGAGAAAGCTCATAAATCTACACGTTTTATATTTTAAAACTTAAATGTGAAATGACAAACTGGCTAGGCCTATTGATCAGTCCTAAATGAATATTGCTTAAGAGTTAGGCTATTTTGGTGGATTCTAGCATCAGTGACACTATCAGGACATGTATCTGGAGGTACCTGATGTTTCCTTGGCTTAAGAGCAGCTTGCCACTCACTCGATGCGAGTCCTTCTTCGTAGCTTTTGAAAAGAGCATCAGTGTAGTGTGCCAGACGGAAGAGTATTCCTACACTGTACTATATATATATATAGAGTTGGCTAATATCAAAACGTTTGTTCCGGAGTCGTGGTGCAACCAATTGGTTTTCTAATTTTCAAAGTCCAAACGGTCGATCCAAACCGTTAGATGTGATCTCTATATTAAAATATGCTTGGAGACCAAATTTTATATTTTTTGGAATTTTTTTATTATTTATTAAGCTAGTTTTAAAGTCGCTGATTTTAATAAACAGTGAAAAATTTATGGATCATTGTTTAAAACTGACTTAATAAATAATAAAAAGTTTCCAAAAAATATAAAATTTAGTCTCCAAACACATTTTAATATAGATTGAATGTTGAATGGTTTGGATCGACTGTTTGAATTTTAAAAATATAAAAACCAAAGCGTTTGTTCTATGACCTAGGAAGAAACGTTTTGATATTAGCCACTCACTATATATATATAATATTTCAGAAATTGATATTCTGCCAAATTTAGCCTTAATTATAAGATGATGATGTGTTGAAGAACAGCTCAAGGCCTTGGATCCAGTGATGTCATGCCAGCACACAGATTAGACAAAACTACACCTAATTTCCAAATGGTGGAAATCATGAAATTTTGATTGAGGAATCAGTAAAAAAATAATTCGGATAACATAACATACATGGTACTATTCCAGTAAGGACCCATATGTACCAGCTCGGTATCAGCAAATATTATGGGCTATATATGTAATTTTCTCACAAATGACAACTTATTCATATAATAAATCGGTGCTTTTTCATGAAATCTTATATAGCACCTTCACTCAAAGATAAGTAATTTATACAATTAATACAAATATGGATTGAACGAAATACCAAACTAAAGGAAAGGAAAATCATCAATATATGTTATGCTTATTAATTTAATAAGGGGGCACTATCAGAATCAGGGAAAGGCCTTGGGGATCCTGTATAGAATTCAGATGCCTCATAGCGCATTGCTTGTAGCGCTGTCCTCAATTCCTTCAACTGTTCTGCTACTTGTGTCATTGTCGGCCTCTCCTCTCCGGTCGGCCTTAAACACTTTTCTGCAATTTTAGCAACCTGCTTTACAAGCAGCTCCAGGTTTTCCTCGGTAGCAATATCCTGATCAAACAGCTCTTCAGCCCTATTTTGTCTCATTGCTGAGAGGAACTCGTAGGGGAGAGATTTCTCCTGTTCATTGTCTCCATCACGATACATTACCCCCTTTCTTGTGATAAGCTCAAGTATAACAACACCGAAACTATATACATCGCTTTTAGCTGTTAAACGCCTGCATTGCATGAACTCAGGATCTAGATAACCTAATGTTCCTATCACAAAAGAAGCAATTTGGGTCTTATCCATTGATAGGAATCTTGAGAAGCCAAAATCAGAAACCTTTGCCATGTAATTATTGTCTAAGAGAATGTTGTCAGATTTAATATCACCATGGAGGATAGGTTGGACAGTTTCTGAATGCAAATGTGCAAGCACTTTTGCTGCATCGGTGCAAATCTGTAAACAGGTTTCTAAAGGAATATGTACCTGGTTTCCATGAAGATATTTCTTGAGAGTACCCTTGGGGATGTACTCGTACACCAGCATTGGCACATCTAGTTCTAAACAACAACCCACGAGCCTCACGACATTTTTGTGGTTTATTTGTGAAAGTATAATCATTTCGTTTATGAAGTCTTCTTTCATCTTTTCATCACCGACTAAAATACATTTCTTTACTGCAACCTCACGTTTGTCTTCCAAATGCCCTTTATAGACCATGCCTTGGCCTCCACGACCGATAACCGTGTCAAAGTTGTTTGTGATTTTTTCCAATTCTTCCTCTGTGAAGACCTTCATCGTCTCAACTTTTCTTGATGCCAGTTGTTCATATAATATTAGCCCCCCATTTTTCTTGAAAAAGTTATCTCTCTCTCTTTGAAGTTCCTTGAATAATTCATCTCTTTCTCTCTGAAGCCGTTTCTTTTGGCACACAAAAATCATCGAAAGAGTGACAACTAGTAGAATAACTGTACTAGCACTAATACCTGAACATCGAAATTAAATCTGATGTCAAGTGATGCAAAAATAAAGCTAATTAGATATAATATCTATTGAAATAGAAACTTGTACATGTACAAGCATCCTTCCTCTTTTATTATGGTTTCCTCAGATAGTGTTATTGATTACTATCGATCCTTACCAGAAAGGCAGAAACAATGGAATTTTGTCCAAGAACATATTGAAATAATTCAAGCAAAACCTTAGGGAAACATCGTATTTTAATGTAGATCAAGTTCAACTATAGAATGCAATGCTGAAACATCCAAGTTTTGAAGGGAAATAAATATACTGAAAAATTTACCAATCGCAAGTCTCTCCCTCAGGGGAAAATTATCAGTGCAAGAATTATTGAATGGGTTTCCATGTTTGCCTGACTCGCACTTGCAATCATAAGAGCCTTCCTTGTTGTGACAGATTCCATGACAAGGATATTCATCAGGTAACTCACATTCATTTATATCTGCACAATTGATTGTCATCAAGGTGAGCAAACATTAACTACTATTGATCTATGATTTAAAATTGTTTAAGCATGTTCTAGCTTGATTAAAAAGTTCAAAAAAGGCGAGCAATTGATCGTGCTTGTTATTTTACCTGCACATCCATTAACAAGGTAAGGATTACCCTGATACCCCTTTAAACACTTGCAAAGATATCCTGGGCCATTAACCGAATCATAACACTCGCTATTCCTGCTACGGCATCCATATAATTCAGGGTTTTTCTGTGCCTGTGCACAATTATTCTCCCTTAATGCCCAATTGAGCCACACTGGCACGCTCGTGTTTGTAGACATGGTCAAGTTTGACTTGCCAAATTTAAACCAATCCTGATCCACCAAGAACGAATAGTCGCAAGGGTTAAAGGATAGAAATCCGTCATGGCTGTAGCCACCAAAAGTAACCAAGTTATCACTAAGACCAGAAGGAATGGTAACTTGGCAACAACCCACGCCTGAGCAGGTTCCATCGATTATGCTGTTTGAGTCATTGCAGTGTGACAGGCAGCCAGTGTAGTAGTCATACGAATAGAGACCATTGCTATCTCTCTGGCTTTTGATATAGCTCAGGGTGTTGCACCCGATTACCACAAGTAGGTTGTGGGTGTTTGAGATCCTGTGCATAAGTAGGAAATTATCTCCTTAATTGAGTTGTTATACAATTTTGTTAGCAGCAATTGTAAAGAATTAATTAGTTCACTGACAAGATTATTGCTACTAGCTTGATTGGTCATGCGCAGTATTGGTATACCGTGAGCACAGATCTCTGTTTGTAATTCGACTTGTTTTATGGGGATTCTCAGAGTTCAGAGGAGCAATTAAAGAACTCAAAGAAGAAACAAAAAATCAATTGTGAAGTAAATTACGCATAATCCGTTCTCAGTGAAATGCAACAATTTTGACATGTAACTACAAATCCTAGCGCACCCTGCAGTCCACCCCTTCTAGGCCTCACCCTGACGCAACAGTACCCCCTCTCTCTCGGCTCTACCTCCTCGAACGGGGAGGAGAATGAGAGAGAGGGGAGGGACCGGAGCCGACAACTTGGCATCGACGGAGCTCAGAGCGCGGCGGTGAGCAAATCCGGTCGTCAGAACGTGGTGACGGTCGAAAAAAGCGGATCCAGTTGCAGAGAGAGATGGAGATTAAGGTAATAGGACCATTAAGAGTGTATATAAATAGAATTAGAATAGTTTAGTGGAATTAGTGAGAATAAAATAGTAGATTTATGAATTATGGTCATTTGGCTCATTGTAACTACATTTTTTATTAATGAAATCGTTAGTAGGCATTTAAAGCCACCTACATTAAAATAAAAAACTACAAAAAAATTGCTCCGTGAACTTTATTATTTTGTGGTAGTTCCAACCTAACTTCATACTGTCAAAGTGTTGGTTTTTATTTTTCCAACTTAGAGCTGACCCAAAATTCGGTCTAGCTGCAAAGTTCAGAGTTTGGAGTTACTTGTGATTGAGAGAGAACAGCTTGCTCTCTTGTTATGTGCAAAACCAGTCCTTGCTCTGGCCTTGTGATTCAGAGTGTGTGTGTGTGTAAGTAGTTGAATATATATGAATAGATCTGACCGAGCCTTATCCAATTCTATGCCCGATAGGACCCAAGCCTAGGCCAGACAGGCCAAGCATCAGGTGTTTTTGTCATCGATCCGTATTCCCTAGACTGAGTAGTACCTGTAAACGCTCTTCGGATTGAAGTCGACTTCTGCTGAGTAGTACGCCTCTACCCCAGATTTATTGTAGCACTGCCAGCCAATTGGCAGCTGCACCTGGACCTCAGCAACCTCCAGAGATAAGTCGAGAACTTGCACTGTGGTACCTGCCAGTGATGCAATATATGTTCTATTGTTGGACGTCGTGGTGTTACTCATTTGGCATGCAATCTCAAAACCATCACGGAAGCAACCTATGCCGATACCAAATGGGTATGGTATGGTAAGATCACCACAGCTTGAAGCACATCCTGGCTGTGCACTTGCTACTATGGTACTTGGATATGCAAGAGCTAGAAGAGTTACCAGTAGAAGCATCGTTTTAGTAACAAGTTTCTGGGTTAATTGCGAGCACATTTACTTGAGACTTGAGAGGGTAAGCATAAGCAGCAGTATGTATTTATTGGTCAAAAGAGGCTTTCGTCAGTACACAAGAATACTAAATGCAAGTAAATGATAGTAAATGGTAAGGGAACCAAGGAACAGTTATGGGGACCCTTACTATTACTATCCCCAACCCCATCCGAAATGACTTTAAGTCGAGTCAAGTCAACAAGGCAAACAAGAATAGATTTAAAGCTAACAGTAAATTGATTCTAACAGTTTATATTTGTCTTTTGACATCGAACAAATAGATTTAAAGCTATTCGTTTGGGTTTCTTAAGTGAAGAGTTCAACTGGTAAATGGTAAAAAATAAAGCATCAAGGTTCTACAACCAGTGAAAGCTTAACAGATCATTTTTGAGATGTCAAACAAATAAAAAACTAAAGACCCCAAATTGAATCATGAATGGTACCGAAAAGAATTTATGCACCATATCCCAAGATTTCTACTTTGAAGCAGACAAAAGTTCAAAATTCAAATACAAATGAAAACAACCCACATAAACTAAATAGAGTAAAACTTATACTGATTTCAAGCCACAGAATTTGTCTTTACAACACCAAAAATCATTTCATCACAAAAACTTGGTTGACAAACTTTTATCCTAGGTCGAACCTCCAAATTTACCCATCATCTTGGCTATAACTGGCGCCACCTTCGGGTTTGACTGATGCTTTGCATAATTTGCCGGGTTCTTCATAACTGAATATCAAAATCAACAAAATTATTGACAGTGTTAAATGACACTAAGTTTTTAAGAGTTCCCAAATTTCATTTCCTATTTTATTCATGAAGTTTAACTATTCCCATTTTTGTCCCTGAGATAAACAGAAGCCTGTAAAACTTCACAGTGGCCATATAAATAAGAACTTAAAAGGGGAAGTTGCAAAATTTGTACCATCTTGCAGCGCTGCCATGATCTCAGGGTCACTCAAAGCTGACATTAGTTCTGGATCCTGTTAAACAAAATTAGAACAAAATAATCAGGGTAGCTTCAGCAAAACCTTTTCATGCTTAATTCTGGATCCTGTTAACTTAAAAAAACAAATCCTTTCATGCTTAGTCAGGGTAAGTGCAAAACTCTCAAAATTCAGTATATTCCTTTCATGTTTAGTCAACATAATGGAAGTGCAAAACTCTTCCAATATATTGCTAATAATCTTGGACGCCGGTACAAAAAGTTATATTTATTGTGCTTGCACATATGTTTTATCTCAAAAGCAAAATACAAATAAGCTTAGGCAATCTAGTAACTTACATTGAGGATCTTGCTCATGTCAATATTTCCAGGACCTCCCCCAGCCCCAGGCATGGCACCCGGAAATCCTCCCGGCATGCCACCTGGCATGCTGCCTGGAAAGCCTCCGGGCATGCCACCTGGGAAACCTCCGGGCATGCCGCCTGGGAAGCCTCCGGGCATGCCACCTGGGAAGCCACCTGGCATGCCACTGGATGAAGATTGTTCTTTCTTCTTAGCCTTCTCATATGCAGCCTAAACATTGACACAATAGTAAAATAGATAGAAGGAGAACGATACGCTAATCAAGAGGGTATCGTTGAACCAAAATACACTTTTAAATGAAACAATTGCATGAAGCTTCACCTCAACCTCGACTTCTCAAAGTAAATTACAAAAGATTTCCAGACTATGCACCAAACCAAGCTATCTCTTAAGAAAAGAACTTAGTTTTAGCAGCTTCAAAGAAATAAGGTGAGGAGAGGAGGGGAGAGGAGAGGTGAAGTACACGTAATACTATCATGTTTTGGGAAAGCATATGAGATATTTTTTAATTTTGCAAGGAGTAGATGATATCTTCATGTTTTATAGGGCGTGCTTGAAATTAGATCAGTTTAAACAGTACCTGAGCAGCAGCCTTGCGGCGAAGTCTGTCTCGCTCTGCTCTCTTTTCTTCTCGCTCCTTCCTTGAGCGATCATACTTTCTTTTATGCTCTTCTATCTTGTGTGCATTAGGTTTCACCTAAAATTGAGCATCTAACATTCTCAGTTCAACATTTCAAAACGACAACTTAATTAAAAAATTCGAGAAAAATTCCAAGTAACCTTTTTTAGCCAAGAGTTGATCTCATCATCATAGTCTATTGTGGATGCAGTATGGAGATCCTTTGCAGCCTCCACCCATTTGCCCAGCATGGCTAAGGCTATGCCCTTTGATTTATAACCCTTTGCAGAGTCTGGGTTTATCTGATCATACCAAAGCAAAAATACCCCTCAGATATAATTATTTGAGAAAAGGAAAGAGCCAAAACAAAAATACCCCTCTCAACACCATCGGTGCTATCCACATAAAGATAATAAGAATAATGTGGTAAGAACAATTTAAAATGATATACTATTCACATTTTAAAAAACAAAACTCATGAGAAAAACAAAACTATCTTCTTTTTTTTTAGTTAAGGTGATATTTAAATCCATGAAAGAAAGAATTTACTTTTTGTAAGAATTAATCAGTCATCTTATAGTGCGCTATTTTGTTAAAAAAACAAGACACTGGTAACAGAATTACTTTTTTTCCTTGAAGATTTAGTAACGGAGTTACTTTCAACTTTTTTCAACAAGATAGAAAGCTCATATACCAATCATAGGGGTTTTTAACAATTTCCAGGGGCTTTTTGCAAATTTCTCCTTTTTTCTTCTTTTCAGACTCATATAACAAGTCTTGACCAAAAGATTCAATATTAGTGCCATATAACAAGAGGGTAAAGATAGATTATGGCAAAATTTTACCTCTAAAGCTGCTGTTGCATCACGAATGGCTGCATTTGGCTTTTTCATCTTGATGTACACAGTAGCTGGAATTACAATAAAAAAAATACAAAGTAAGATAAAAAAAATACATCATTGCAGACTAGGATCAGGGTCAACAATAGTGAATACAACCAACAAAAACCACACTGAAATTAACATGATCGAAATTGTAACAATATCTCTCTCTCTCTCTTATATATCTATATACATACACATACATACCTCTGGTTGCATACATGATAGCTGAAGTAGGGTTTAGTGTTATTGCGTTGGTGAGATACTCAATTGCCTCGTCAAATTTCCCTGAGAATTTAATCAGCTTAGCTTATAATTGTATAGTTCGATACTATTCGATTATGATCTGTCATGAATCAGAAGCCATCTTTAAAATTCATGCTTTCTACAAAGCTTTTAATATTCTTTTATTAAAAGATGATAATACTTTCAGAGATTGCTTCCATGGCTTTTCCCTTGGCCTCTTGAGACGCCTCACGGTTTTCCTCAGTCACCTCAACCGATGAATCCCCCATCTATGCAAAATTAAGCCAAAAATCACAAATAGCAGCAGTAATTCAGCCAGGACAGTTAGTGCTACCAGTTTCATCATTTTATTAACAACTTGTGTGTGCAAAGACGAAACCTTTTGGGGTGGGTCATTGTCAGGCTCGACAGTTTCACCCTCGAACTCAATATCAGATTCAACAATGTCATCATCCAGTTCATCATGCTCTGGTTCAGTGCCTTCGACATCAGCATCATCATCAATGTCGACATCAACATCCTCCATCTCCTCCGCAACATGACTTCTATGATCATGACTTCCTCCGCAGCATGACTTGTGAGCTGCAGAAGGAAGCTTAGCACCCAAACTGAGAGAAACAAAAAAAAATAGCATAAAGTAGAAATAAAACAAATTAAATCCATAGTAAAAAAAAAAAAAAAGATGGAAACAGAAATAGAACAACACTACCTCTACATACATATTTCCAATTGAATCCATCCCACCTCTTAGTAAAAAAAGATGGAAATTTCAATAGGGATCGAACATCTTCGAAACAAAATCAACTTTTAATATCAGAGACTTGATTCCAGAAGATCGTGCTTCAATAGGATGAACTGAACTCACACTACTCAAGTACAGTTAACAGAACCATACAACAGTAAATAAATGAAGTAAATTTGGAGAGAACCTGTCGAGATAGTCGCGAAAGAAGGAGAGAGATGGATCGCTCAAAAGGGAGGGGTTTGTTTTGCATTGCTCTATGAACAATTTCAGCTCTTTCAACTTTGTTGCATCCATTTGCTGCGTCTCTTCTCTTCTTCCCTTCTTTCTCCGATGGCTGGCTGCTGCTTTCAAAATAAAGAAAGAAAGAGGGTTTTATCAATTATCAATTATCAGGTGACAGTCCAAGTGTCGAAGAGAGTCGTCGCTGAATTCGTATCGTCTGCATTGACTCAAAATTTGAGTTAATGAATAATGAATCCGGACCGTTCGATCAGTGTTGGCACGAATACTAAAGGGTCCTCATGTTCCACCTCGGGCAGGATTGGCCCATGATCCTGATCGGACGGTCTAGACTCGAGATGCATTAACTCAAATTCTGAGTTAATGCAGAGCATACAGATCGTCGCCGACAATTGAAAACCTGAAAGGTGAATCCAAGCTAGGCCATCTCCAGTGATGTCAATCTCCAACTGTCCATTCAAACACAATATTAATGGGAATTCAGTAGGTCTAAACTACGCTGCATGTTTGGTTGTACTGGAGAATTGTAATGGATAGGGGTGGGTTCACGTGGAAATGGAGAGAAGTTTTATTTTCTCTATTCTGGAATGTACCGCACTGAAGAGTACTAGTCCTAGTCCTAGGGCTGATATTTGGATGTTCTAGTAGCTTCTTAGAGGTTCATCATTCATGTGCAATTTGATCACAAAATTATAATACAAATCTAAAAACCGATTAACTCCATCAATCCAATTAATTTGATCGAAAATTACGAATTTAAATACTAATTAGTTATATATATTTATTGATCATATAATACTGTATATATAGCCTGTGTATTTATAAAAATATAGTATTGAGCTCTCAAAATACATACTCATTTTTAGTCGAAATAAACACCCTTCTGAACTAGAATGCATATTTATTTGAATTTAAATCCTCTGTCAATCAATTTTTTTTCATAAATTTGGGTTAGAAGCATTCTAACTTGCTTATTTTTCTCATTTTAAAGGTCTATTCGGCTGCACTTCTATTTTTACTGTTCACGTGGGAAAAAAAAAATTTACTCAGACTGAATTTTTTTTCTCGCTTGAACAGTAAAAATCAGTTCAAAATTTTTCTGTTCCTGTGCTCATTCCCCTGCCCATGTGTCCGCCGAACAGGCCCTAAAATAGAGTAATTGTTGCCATAGTCAACGAAAATTTCTAAATATTAAATTTCCCCATCAAAACTTAAAAATTACCTATTTCCCCGTTAAAAACAAATATCATTTCTCATTTCCCATTTCTTTAATGAAATTTTAAATTTAGCTTATTATTAATCTTTTATTATAAGATGAAAGTACTAATTTACCATTCTTCTCAAACAAACACATTTTTATTGTCCAACTACGATCAATATTTTTCTGTATTGTAATCAATCAAATGTTGAATGCTAATGTGTAAGTTTAGCTGCTGGAATACCCCTCAAAAACCTCAAAATTACTTTTTTCCCCACTAAATTATGAAATTACGTATTCCCTCTCTAAACTTTCTATTCTCACAAATTTACCCATTTTATTGTCTTTTATATTAAAACTCATTTAAGTTTATTAAATACCCATTTTAACTTTTTTTTAAAAGCATAAAGAATTTGTAGTTTATTTAAGAAAAATATTGATCTTATAAGATACCCATTATACCTTTTACTCTTAGGGTGCGTTCATGGCAGATCCAGGATTTCAGTCAGGAATAGACACAAAATGCTAACAAATATACAAATTGTCATAGTGTATCAGCCTAATCGATACTGCTATTGTGTGAAATAATTAGCATCCACACAAACTCATTTTCCAAATCAAAGATAACTTCTCTTGGGAAACTTAGCCAATTTGATATTTTTTTAAGGTTAGTTGGCAAGAAGTATACTGGCATTTGTATTGAAATTAAAAAAAAAATTTACAACCTACTCAATCTAATATATTACATTACATTAAGAGTGAGTCTATGATACTATGCATAGTACAGATTGGTCCGTACTACGGATCAATATTTTCGTTTTCAAAATCTAACAGTCGATCCGAACCGTTCAACATAATTTTCATATGAGAATATACTTGTGGACTAAATTTTTTATTTTTTAGAATTTTTTTACTATTTTTTAGATAGGTAGAAAATCATTGTTTTTGGATGGTCCAGAATTTTCAGATCAAGTGATTTTCTACTTATCTTAAAATATAGTAAAAAAAATTCAAAAAAATATAAAATTTATTCTGCAAGTACATATTCATGTGGAGACCACGTTGAACTGTTCGGATCGACCATTAGAATTTTCAAAATGAAAATATGACTCCGTACATTTTTTTCTAAAAATATCATGATAATCGAAATCAATAATTAGGTGTATAACAATACAATTTTTTTTAAAGAGCTGCAAGAACACCGAAACCTTTGTATTTCATAACTTGTTAATTAACTTGGTCTATTTTAAATTATCCTGAAATTACAAATTAGATATCTATTAGCACTCCTGCAATTTCCAAAGTATTGCATGAACAGTGCACCTTTATATTTCATGATTTTTAATGAACTCAATCTATTCTGAAGTATCCATTTATAACAAAAAATAACACAAGCTTACTATAACTCCACTTAATTACTACTAGGCCTCTTTGGGCCCTAATAAAATTTTAAAATCCAGAGGTAGATAAGTGTCTATCCCTGGGTCTCTTTGGGTCCGTCAATGGATGCGTTTGGATGGAGGGGTGGGTTAGTGAGAATAGTGGCTAATTCAAGAATGAAAAATAGTTGCTAATTCAATTTTTGGTTGGGTTAGTAGAATAGTGAGCTAACCCATATAAGACAAACAAAGAATAGTGGATAGTTCTCCATCCAAGCATCGAATAGCTCAAAAGAATAATGCTATTTTTTGGTTAGTGTTATTCTTGCTCCATCCAAACGCACCCTTAATAAAATACCCATTTTTCCCTAGAAAACTGGATACCCATTACCATTTATCAAAATACCCATTTTGCCCTAAAAAACCGATCAAATATCGACAATTTTTGTATGATTGTAATGAAGGGTAAAATGGGTATTGTATAAATTTAAATGAATTTTAATATAAAAGACAATAAATGAGTAAATTTGTGAATTTTGATAGTTTAGAGGGGGAATACGTAATTTCAAAATTACATGGGGTAAGAATATGACAACAATGATCCCTTTTTTAAACTCGAACAATTTAGCAAGAAATAACCCTGATCTTACGATTTCACATTGGAGATGTACATCGTGACGGTCGACGGTCGATTCCAATCAGGCTAATTTTGTTGAATTGATCGTCAAATAATGTAAATCACAGATTTATTATATAATGTAACATGATGAAATCACAGATTTATTATATAATGTAAAATAATATATGACGACATGAATGACCGGAATTATTCTGTTTATATATTCTTTAACCTTGACATATGAACAGACATGATATAAATAAAAAAAAAAAATCAAATATGACTCTGTTTTACTAAAAGAATATACATATACATATAGATATATATAAATATAGGCTCAACGAATACAATGTCAAGTCACGATTGGGACATATATATTCCCTTTATTCCAACTAAACTACAACAACATAAAATATTTACTACAATTTCACAAATAATAAATTATCATGGTTTTAGTCTATTAAGCAGAAATAGACCAAAAGATGGAGAACAATCCAATTAAGCCTGACACTCCAATCCATACTGCCCTTTCTCCTGCACCACTGCTAGGAGCTGAAACATGAACAATCAAATACATAAATAAATACATACATACATACAAACTCATATAATAATAATGTTCAAAGCATAATATATTATTATATAATCAAAAAGCCAAGTAGTGAAAATATCTTACGTGGTGGAGTCGGAGTACCGGATGGTGAAGAAGCTGTCAAACAAAAAAAAATTTGCAAATATTAGATTTTTTGAGGGGCCATTTGATTTAGTATTTCTTAATTGCAGTAACTTGTATTAATAAGGAATTGAGCAAAAATAAATAAATAAAAGGGTCCATCCATAAAAAGTTCCACTATTTGAACACCTACCAGTGGGGACCAAAATTATGGATATGTTGGACTAACATTTTGCACTAACACCCCTAAAAGACTAAGAATTTACCTTTACACTGGTTTGTGCCTGAATTGATCCCACAATGACTAGCCAATTGGTCAGCTTGAGTCAAGTTAATCCCAAAGGCCTTTAAAATAGTGGGATCATCATAAATTGCACAGAGGCACTGCATCTCATTTGTGATCGCCTCTTTTAGGGGAGTACAACAGCTAGCTGGTGGATTGGT
This sequence comes from Carex myosuroides, assembly GCA_028015225.1. NCBI lineage: Eukaryota > Viridiplantae > Streptophyta > Magnoliopsida > Poales > Cyperaceae > Carex > Carex myosuroides. Next base: position 1,126,470 of record CM051471.1, read on the forward strand.
GGAGTTCAGGTAACTGGCACATGAGACCAGCTTCGATGCGCAAGAAGGGGTGCCAGATTGTGCTTGTACAGAGAGAGGTGGTACTGGTATGGAGAGAAAGAGGAGAGCTGATAGAAGAACAAAGACAACGGGTTGGAGAGTTGAGTTCGCCATTTCTCTCCTCTTGAGCTCTTCTCTTCCTTCTGGATTTTCTCTTTGGTTGGAAGGAAAGAAAGTGAGAAGTGAAACCGCGTCTTAATAAATGGAGAAGAGAGAAGTGTGGGGATCCGATGGGGTCACTTGGAATTCATATCACCTGAATTAACTCAAATTTTGTGTTTAGATCTGGACCGTCGGATCTGATTTGGCACGAATATTAAAGATACCGTGCATTACACCTCGGGCCGGATCGGTCCAGATTTAAACTCACAATTTGAGTTACTTTAGAGGATCCCGACTCACTGGTGCCGTGGCCCGTGGTGCGTGAACTTTCATACAGTCAAACTTCATTTTATTGATAAATGATTGGTAACCTCACCTTTGAGCTCCCAATTCCTAACTCCAGAGTGAGTGGAAAAAACGTGCCGTGCCGTGATTAACACGTCATGACTTTGGTCTCGTGCCGTGTCGTGATCAAATTAATTTTTCACGTGCCATGCTGTGCCGTGACCAAAATGTTAAGGGTTGGTCATGACACACGAATGGTCACGCCACGTGAGTCAATGTGCCTAAACGTGCCATGACCATACGTGACTCGCGTGACCATTTAATCATAATTTAAGTTAGTTTATTCAAGATTCACAATTAAATCAATATCTAATGGTCCTAATTACACGTGACTCGCGTGACTACGTGTCGTGCCGTGACTAAATCTTTCACGTGCTGTGCCAAAGTTTCAAAAGATGGACACTGCACGCGAATGGTCATGGCACGTAACTAACACGCGTGTCGTGCCATAATCGTGCCGTTCAGTGACGGAGCCGGCTCCGTCGTGCCATTTTTTCCACTCTACTCCAGAGAATGATAAAATTGTTCCTTCTCTTTTCAGGTTACCAAGGCTCCGCTTTTGCAGATTTAGATTTAGTTTTTATCTAATAATATTCAATTACTTACATCCCATTGTGATCCTAGTTTTGTATTAAGTGTTAATTATGAAATAACTAACTATATTCCAGTAATAAAAATAATTGGACATTTTACCTTTATCGACCTGAATTTTAATATATTTTAATATTTTTTCTATAAAATAAAAAAAATCCAGTAAATTAAAAAGTATATAAACAAGGAGAAAGAGGATAAATTTAAAAGTACAATTTACATGTACACATCTATTTATATATGCAAAATCTTCAAACATACATTCATTTTTTATTTATTTTTTAGTTTTGGGCTTTGTAAAAGGAATTCATTCGAAATTCATTCGAAATTGAGATTCCTAAATAATTAATGGATACCACACGAGGCGCATGATATGGGAGATGAGAAGAATTCCCCAAATGATTGAATGATTCTGTTGGAGAAAAGTTTGGTCACAACAAAATTCGGCTTCCAAAAAGTCGGCTATTCAAACCCTCTAACTTAATTTTCGCCATGTCCGAATCAATAATTTTCAAAAGCGTGTAATTTTCTTTGGTGCTTTTGGTGGAAATGTTTGGCATCAAAAAGATGAATCATGGATGCATCGATCGTATCAGAGATGGCAACCAAGAAATACAATTCAATAGCGACTTAATTCGTTACCAATCCATACGCGTACCGGGTTCAAAATTGATGTGACAAATAAAATTACTATTACCATGAACATTACCGTCTTATGTATTGCATGATTTTATGGTCACGTACCTCTGCAAACCTTCAGAATTTTTATTTCATAAAAGTTCAATTTTGGATTTAAATTTTTGAGAAATTAATATCTGAATACGAGATGAGTATAGTTCAAATGTCTCATATCTTTCATGTTCCATTTGTGTCTCATATTTTTATCTTTATTTTCAAAGTTCAAATAGTCGATCCGAACATCTCAACATGATCTCTGTATTAAAATGTATTTGAAAACCAAATTTAAATTTTTGAACATTTTTTATTAATTTTTTGGATATGTACAAAATTATTGTTTATACATGGTTCAGAATCTCATGGAAAACTGTGATTTTGTATCTATCTAAAAAAAATAGTAAAAGAATTTCCAAAAATATAAAATCTGGTCTATAATACAATTTTAATATAAAGATCATGTTGAGTGATTTAGATCGACTGTTTAAATTTTGAAAATAAAAATAAGAATATGAGGCACAAATAAGACATAAAAACATGAGATATTTGAACTCTTTCTCGTCCGAGATATAGAAAGGACGCCACAGATAATCTCTTTCCCTTGTTCAACTTTTTTGACTTGAAGAAAAATAAATAAAGACGGAATTAAAGTCTGCGTGTTAATGAATGATGTTTTCTCATGCTTTCTAAAATCATTTTTTCTGCGTTTTTTTAATTAGCTATCATTAGAGAGACGAAATTATAACCATCTATGACCATCTTTCAACATAAAATGGAAATGGGACTGGATTTTTTGTGACATCCTTCATATATCTTGACTTCAATTATCTGTGCCATGCCATGCCATTACTTGTGTCCATAGTGATAAATGAATAGTTCGGGTTCAGTTTAGCAGGGTAAAAAATTTGTGATTCGGGAATGATTCGGTACTTCAATTATTTGCATGCCATGCCATTACTTGTGTTCATTCGCGAATAAAACGTATAATACATTTTTTTTGCGTTTATTTAGCATTTGGTTCGAAAACGTTAAAAAAACGAATTATATGCGAATTGTAAATGACTTATATGCAAAAAAATCATTCCCTTTGTGGCGCGCTCATCCTCTTGTCAAATCCAACCGTGTAGGATGATTTCTGAATCGTGCACTTTATTCTGGCACGAATCTCAAAGCAGAATTTGTCTCCTCACCTGTATGATTTTTCATTGTGGTGGCTATAGTTTTTTGTTTTTTTTCTTAATTTTGAAAAGTCAATTTCTTATTGAAATACCCTAATTTCACATCATTCTTAGGAGAAAGGCCTTAAAATGCGATGAAGCAAAATTTGAGCAGTACAAGCTAATGTGCTGTAATTGTGTCCCACCAGAGATTGAAAATTCAATTAAAACTAATTTTGAGATAATAAAAGCATTACAAAACTGATGTGATAATTTATTTATTTTTCTGATGAAATAGTGTGTATGTTGACTTGTTTTTAGAAAGCTATATATTGACAATATCTTCTCTGCTTTGCAACTTAATTATACATAGTAAAGATTTGCTAATAGGAAACTAATTACTTTTTGTATATGCTATATCTAGGAAAATTGCTATTTTTCATCTCTGGAGATTTTAACTAACAAAAACAATTTATTAAATTATATGAACATGTGCTAAAAATTTGTTAAATATTGTCAGCCTGAGCTCATTTATTACATAATTTCAATGAGCTTGGAAGAACAACAAACTAACGAGAAGAAGATGACAACTATAATTGAAGGTTACTTCACTAATTAATCACATTCTTAATTTGTTGAAATTGGGAGCAGCTCTTCAAAACTTGAAATATCTCCACATAAGTCATAAGTAATTGACCCATATTTTCCTCAAAAAATCGACATATGCATTATTTCATCATACAAGCAAGCAAAATCATAAACTTTTAATCGAATGGTTTTAATTCATTTTAGCATTCAAACAAATGAATTAATTATACAATCACAGTTGATATAATTTATTCAATACTTTTACAAATATATTGTTCCCCATAAAATTTATCATCAATTAATCTTCTGAGCTCATTAATTCTTCATTATGCCAACTATGCCCATCGTTGGGGAAATTCTTGGGCTTGGTACATTCCACATATTCCACGTACTTTAAATTCTTAAATGAGTTCTTGAACTGTTCCCAGTCGGTTGGATAAACCAACTTATTCAAGAACCTGAGGCGCAGTATCTCCACATTCCAATTATCATGGCAAGGAATTTTAGTAAGGTTTCCACCTCTAATATATAATCTCTTCAGCTTTGTTAGTTCTCCAGGATTTTGCAGCTTTGATAGTACCTCACCTTCTGGATAACATCTCATATCCAACTTTTCTATATTCTTTGGTAAAGAGTAGGTTGGTATCTCCTTATTTTGTCTCCATGTTATGGTCAATACCAAAAGGTTGTCCAGAGAATTAAAACCCCGGAAAACTTCGGGACCCAAAATGTGTATGGTAAATCTAATGCTGAGCTTCCATAGTTTTTTTAATTTTGAGAGATCACCTAAACTGCAGGACTGGTTTTTACTTTCCAAGCTGCCAACCACAAAACCCTTTAACACCTTTAAGTTAGAGAGCTCACATACCCATTCTGGCATATGATCTAACAGGTAGCACTCTGAAATATCTAAAACCCTGAGAAGCCCGAACCATTTTGTTTTTAATCTGGATGGTTTTTGTGGTAATTTTTCCAAATTACCACAAGCCCGGAGGTCTAGTACCATCAGATATTCTAGTTTCCCAATTGATGCAGGAAGCTCAACTATTCCCGAAATGCCTCGCAGGCTAAGGTAACGCACGTGTTTTTGCAACTTCTTTAAGAAATCAGTTTGGTTGACCTCAATGTGGTCTTTTAACTTTGTTTCTTCAGACCCAATTTGCTTGATCCCGTTGTGAACCTCTGCTGTGTAACGCCAACTACCAAGTTGAACCACTTCCAATAATATATGCTTGCTGGTAATGTCTATTATGTCCTTGGAATCGAGATACCTCTGGTTTATATTTAGTAGTATACCCTTAAATAAGCACAAACCACCTTCTTCCTTTTTCTCTTGAATAACACCGACATCTATATTACTCTCTATGTACTCCTGGTTGGAGATCAATTGCTTATGTAATATAGGTTCAATGGTGAAGTAGTTGATTACTTTATTATGCTCTTTATGTACTCCTGGTATGAGGGCGTGCTTGTCCATCAGATCAGAAAGGACCCTTTCACATGTAACTTCATCGTGCCCAAAAAGGCCAATCCACCAGTGAGTCAGAAATCTCTTCTTCAGGACTACATTTTCTGGAAAAATTGCAAGCCTGTCCAGACAAATCCTTAATAATTGGTCCATTTGATGACTTTGATTTGATGATTGGCCCACTTCAGATGTTACCTTTACGCAAGGTTTACGATCCATCAAGGGATCAATTTGCCTTTCTATCTTTCCAAGGTAACCAACTAACTCCTTGTCCAATTTTTCTCTATTATCAAGAATATTTTTTATCTTTACAACCTGTATGCTCATTTGTTCGATGACTTTCTCCATCTCTGAATTTTCAGGAACTCGCTCCTTGGCTAGTTTAAGGCGATTCAGTACTGGTCCGACCAACTCTGCAACACCGGCTCCCTTTTGATTGGTGCTCATTGCAAGGGTTAATTTCTTCGACCTAAAAAACAACAATTTTATCTACTAATGTTAGAGGACAAACTAATGATAACAAATATAATGATTTTTTTAGAAATTAATATGTTTCTTCAAAATCTGTACTTTTATGTCATTATTTGTGTTTTAATTTTGTTACGGCTTTAGAGAGTATATATACATAATAGGATTAAATAATTAATATAACTAGTGCGTGTAACATCTATCAAATTAAATATTTTTCTCAATTTAGTTGAAAGTTTCCTTTTAAGATTAAAATGCAAATTTTATTTATTTATAAAATATTACAGTTTTCAGAATTTAAAGTTTGTCATTAATTTGATTTCAAGATAATGAAGAATCTCTGATACGTACATGATTTTTAAATAATATCAATTTGTTTTGATATGTAAGTTTGATAATTAAGTCTTGATGTAACTGCACATATTTCTCTTAATCAGTTTTTATATTCAGATTGTTTGCAAATTTTCCTAAATGGGAACTAGAAATTGATTTGGACCGTTTGGTTTAAAATAGTTTGATCTGAAATTCTAAAATTTTAACTATCAATTTACAACTTGTTATAGGAATAGGGTACTGAATTTAACGAAGTGTCTTTGCTCTTATAAGTCGATGTCTTTCTAATTTCTATTAACTGCCCCTCACTACACAGCTTAATTCCATATTTTCTCTCTCTTCTTATTTGGAGGGTATTTATATTTAAGGGATCGGGGAGCCGAGGTAGCATAATTTATTTGGACAACATAATTTATTATTGACACAACACACTGTAATTTTTGTTATTTTATAGTCAATTTTGCCCGTGAATTGTATTTCTTAGCATTAATTGGACATTCTTTTCTTCAACTATTGCAAAATATTATCCATTCTAATAAAGTAAACAACTTTCTTATACAATTGCTATTTCTAGTAGATCATTTAAATTATTTAATTGAATATTTCTATACTTGTAGTTGTAGTCAATAAGTTCAAATAAAAAATAATATTTTAATATAGAGGAGGGTTCCAATGCACTCTGATTTAGTGCTCCAATATGCTCCACATCCTTTATCTCTGTTTTCAAGGTCCGAACAGTCGATCCAAACCGCTTAACATGATTTTCATAATAAAATCTTCTTAGAGACCAAATTTTATATTTTTTTTAGATCGTTTACTATTTTTTTACATAGGTACAATATCACTTTTTCGGATGTACCAGAATCTCCTTAAAATAATGATTTTATACCTATCTAAAACAATAGTAATTTTTTTTTTTAAAATATGAAATTTGGTCTCCAAGCATATTTAATTATGAAGATCATGTTGAGTGGTTCGGATCGAGTGCTCGGACTTTGAAAACGAAGATAAAGATGTGGAGCATATTAGAGCACAAAATCGTGGTGCATTTGAACCCTCCTCTTTAATATATTCCTAAAATTACTTCTAGAGAAATATATGGAGTTACTTTAGAATTTGAATGTACTAAAAGGACCATGATAATTTCTTTATATACCCAGAAGTGATTTTTGAACCGGAGTCAATAACTCAGATGAAAAATATTTTTATTTTTTCCAGTAACACACCAAGAAATATTTTAATTGTTTCTACAGCCGCAAAAAATCATGTATGAAAAATATTTCGTAGTACTTCTAGTACATGTAAATTATAAGATTTTTTTTTGTTGTTCCTTCTAGTATATTCAAATTATAAGTTGCTCCATTCATTTTCTTAAATTAATAAAAAATTATTCAACGACACCATTGAATTCCAAAAATTTGATAAAATGACTGTCCGCCATTTGAGGTTACGGACACCAATAAAAGTGTCCGCCATTTGAGGTTGCGGACACTAAAAAAGGTATCCACCACCACTAAAAAAGTGTCCGACAATGTGCTTATTGCTACTGTCAAATTCTAATAATAAGGTGCGTTTGCATGCAAGTGAGTGTAAGAAATTCGTGTAGGTTATAGGTGCAACAATTTAAATAATAAATGTTTAAAATTAATAAGAAATTCGTGTAGGTTATAGGTGCAACAATTTAATTCAGTTAATAATAAATGTTTAAAATTAATTCCAAGATATATATAGAGTTTACCACTAGATGCGTAGCGGAAACTTCAAGCTCGAGCAGTAATCTTCTTCACTTCGTACGTCTCGTGTTGAATCCACGCAACAGCAACTGCAACCACGTCTCTACTGGTATCCGCACGAGCAGGTTTGAAAACAACTACAAGTCAGAGTGCTAGCGTTGACTGACAGTCCCCTCTTGTCTTTCTCTTTCTCACTCACAGTTTCTGAAATAGTGCAATCTCAGACATATCAGATTTTCAGTTTAATCCAATAAAATCAAAATTATGTTTCTCTATCCTTTGTCTATCTTTTTCGTCTTATCCGAAAATGTATAGTTATGAGTTATATCTGAAACCGATCACCCATATTTGTATTTATAATACAAGACACCCATTCAGATCACATCACTCGATCACACCTTATTAGAAACTCTTATCCTTATATGATCAAATCTGATCAGACCAAAGAGTAGAAATTTTGGGCCCATATATTGATGTAGCCCAGTAAGACTTAATTCATATTGTAATTTTATAAATAACTGTTAATTATGACTCAAAATATTCTAACTTGTTAAAACAATTCTAACCTTGAGAAAGATGAGAATAAATGATAGGCTAATATCAATAAGAATTTCATAATTTTGACGTAGATATTCTCTCTTACATTATTAAATTACCACTAAAATCCATACTAAATGCGTCTTAAAAATTAAATTGACCGTAACATAATAATAAAAAAATTAGAAACCAATAGTATTTTTTGAAGGTTAATTAGAAACCAATAGTTATAGAACATGATATTGTAAGTAATAATCATCACAATAATCATAAAATATTAATACAAATTATTATAAATAATACGATTCAAAATAGAGAAGGTTATAATAAAACACTGAAAGATTCAAGAGAAGACAAAAAATTTACCTTATAAGATAAGAGATTAATTAGTTTGCCTCTTGGATTTGCCTCTTGTTATTTTATAGTCAATTTTGCCCATGAATTGTATTTCTTCTAGCATTAATTGGACACTCTTTCTTCAACTATTGCACAATATTATCCATTCTAATAAAGTAAACAAATTTCTTATGCAATTGCTATTTCTAGTAGATCATTTAAATTATTTAATTAAATATTTCTATAGTTGCAGTTGTAGTCAATAAGTTCAAATAAAAAATAATATTTTACTAAATTCTTAAAATCACTTCTATAGAAATAGATGAAGTACCTTAGAATTTGAATGTACTAAAAGGACCACAATAATTTTTTTATGAGGGTTCAAATGCATGCACCATAATTTTGTGCTCCAGTATTCACCACATCCTTTATCTCTGTTTTCAAAGTCCGAACAGTCGATCCGAACCGCTCGACATGGTCTGCACAATAAAATATGCTTGGAGACCAAATTTCATATTTTTTTTAAAAAAATTTACTATTTTTTTACATAGATACAATATCACTTTTTCGGATGGTCCAGAATCTCCTTATTAAAACAATGATTTTGTACCTACCTAAAAAATAGTAAAAAAATTCTAAAAAATATAAAATTTGGTCTCCAAGCATATTTTATTATGAAGATCAAGTTGAGCAGTTCGGATCGACTATTCGGACTTGAAATGGAGATAAAGGATGTGGAGCATATTGGAGCACAAAATCATGGTGCATTTGAACCCTCCTCTTTTTTTATATACCTAGAAGTAATTTTTGAACCGGGATCAATAACTCAGATCTAAAATATGTTTATTTTTTCAGTAACACACCAAGAAATATTTTAATTGTTTTTACAACTACAAAAAATCAGGCCTGACAAATGTTTCGTAGTACTTCTTGTAAATCTAAATTATAAAATATTTCATCTATTTTGTTTGATGTTCCTTCTAGTATATCCAAATTATAAGTTGCTCCATTCATTTTTAAAAATTAATAAAAAAAAATATTCAACGGCACTGTTGAATTCCAAGATTTTGATAATGACTGCCCGTTATTTGTGGTTGCGGCCGTGTGAAATTAGAATTTACAAAAAATTATGGTTATTTGGTTTACTTCCTTTTTTGGGGTATGTCAAATTTAAAAATTTCAGATAATAGAACTCTTATTTCATATGGTACCATGGTGATAATAAAGATAATTTTTTTATTTCTCTACTTAATTATATTATAAAATAGACAGAATACATTCTCTGAAGCAATTTAAAATTTGATTTCAGTAAAAAATGAGCAAATTCTAGGAATATGGGTCAATTTGGAAATTCATGGGCAAATTAATGGGGAGCGGGTAGATTTAAAATTCGTAATAAACGATTCGGATATTTTCCTATTAAACATCAAAATTTGTATTACTTCATATATAAGATTTAGTTTCTCTTTTGTTTATTATTTGAAAATAAGAATTTATGTACAAAATTAATTTCAAGATATATATAGAGTTTACCACTAGACACACAGCAGAAACTTCAAGTTCTAGCAGTAACTTTCTTCACTTCGTATGCCTCGTGTTGGATCCACGCAACAGCAACTGCAGCCACGTCTCTACTGCTATCCACACTAGCAGGATTGAAAACAACCGCGAGTCAGAGTGCTAGCATTGACTGACAGTCCCCTCTTGTCTTTCTCTTTCTCACTCTCAGCTTCTGATATAGTGCAATCTCAGACATATCAGATTTTCTGTTTAATAAAATAAAATCGAAAATTTGTTTCTCTATCCTTTCTGTCTTTTTCGTCTTATCCAAAAATGTATAGTTCTGAGTTATATCTGAAACTGATCATCTGCATATGTATTTATAATACAGCACACCCATTCAGATTGCATCACTCGATCACATCTTATTAGAAACTCTTATCCTTATTTGATTAGATCAGATTAGACCAAAGAGCAGAAATTTTGAGCCCATATATTTATGCAGCCCAATAAGACTTAATCCATATTATAATTTCATAATTAATTGTTAATTATGATCCAAAATATTCTAACTTGTTAGTACTATTCTAACCGTGAGAAAGATGAGAATAAATCATAGGCTAATATCAATAAGAATTTCATAATTTTGACATAGATATTCTCTCTTCCATTATTAAATTACCACTAAAATCCAGACTAAATGCGTCTTAAAAAATAAATTGACCGCAACATAATAATAAAAAATTAGAAACCTATAGTGTTTTTTAAAGGTTAGAAACCAATAGTTATAGAACATGATATTGTAAGTAGAGCAAAACTAGGGTGTGATGTGCTCACCGTGTGAGCACACCTCCTAGGTGTCGCATTTTCAAAGTTCAAATAGTCGATTCGAACCTTCCAACGTGTTCTTCATATTAAAATGTGCTTGGAGACCAAATTTTACATTTTTTGGAAATTTTTTACTATTTTTTCAGAATTTTTGATTAAACTAAACAATAATTTGAAAATCATCACTTTCAAAAATTCTGAAAAAATAGTAAAAAATTTCCAAAAAATGTAAACTTTGGTCTCCAAGCACATTTTAATATGAAGAACACGTTGGAAGGTTCGAATTGACTATTTGAACTTTGAAAATGCGACACCTAGGAGGTGTGCTCACACGGTGAGCACATCACACCCTAGTTTTGCTCTTGTAAGTATAATCATCACAATAATTATAAAATATTAATGCAAGTTATTATAAATAATACGATTCAAAATAGAGAAGGATATAATAAAACACTGAAAGATTTAAGAGAAAGACAAAAAATTTACCTTATAAGAGAAGAAATTAGTTTGCCCCTTGTATTGAATCTTCGAGTTCCTGTGAGAGGAAAGAGGGAGGAGGGAGGGAGAGAGATTGAGATATCTTGGTAAACTTTGAAAGATAGAGATCTATACACAAAGATGCCTTGCTCAAGAGAGAAATATCAGCAAACCTATCCACTGAAGAAGACCGAGAGAAGTATTAAAACATTGATTTTGGGATTCCACATGCTCTTCTTTCAATATGTTTATATTTGTTTGATTAAAACAAATTTAAAAAAGGGAGAATTTCACCTATACCCTTCAAAAACTTCAAAATTACATCTTTTCCCTTCTAAATTTTAAAATTACGTATTTCCCCCTCTAAACTTTAAAAACTCACAAAGTTACTTATTTTATTGTCTTTTATTTTAAAACTCATTCTAAATTTATAAAATACTCATTTTATCCTTTATTAAAAGCATAACTCGCCCATTATAATCAAATTTGAATATGAAGAGTTCCGCTATCAACACGAATTTTGAAGCGACGAAGAAGCAAATGGTACTATTGTTTATATGATGATATATAGAAGTACGTACCCCTTATCACGAAATTACAAAAAAAAAAAAAAATTAAAAACACGATGTAGCCTGTCATCAAATAGTTCAAAAAATTTCGTGGTAGATATTGATAACATAATGATGAATAACCTATTAAATTTTAAATTAATTCAAATTTGATAAATACCGTATCCAATATTTAGAGAATACATCTACAATTAATTCTAATTATTTAATTTAATTTATATTTTTCAAGTATATGCTTCATTATTTATAATGTTAGATATATGATACTAGAGTAAAACTAGAGTGTTCCTAAGTACACCAAGTTCTATTGTGAACTCAACTCTAAAATTAATTAGATTGGCTTCAAATGACGAATTCAAACCGTTGAAATTAATGTCTACGTGCAAAAATTAAACTTTCAAATTAATTTTGTATAGAGTCAACTGCTCAAAAAACGTTCAAAAAATGAATGCATACAAATTAATATTAAACCTTTTAATTTTGACCGCTTGACTTTATACTAAATTAATTCGAAAGTTTCAAATTTCGTATGTAGACGCATCACTCGTAACGTATATGGATTTCAACGGTTTAGATTCGTCATTTGAAGCCAATTCGATATATTTTAGAGTTGAGTTTACAAAGAGATTTGATAAACTTAGGAACACCCTAGTTGCACTCTATAATACTATATCAGTAAAAAAAATTTATCAAACATTTTGTATAGTCTAAGTGTTAATTAATTGAAGCCGTTAACTGTTGATTTTTGACTTTTGATAGAACCTAGCTAGCTTTCTAGGGCCCGATTTTTTATTAATATTTAACATTGAATAGAAAATAACACAAATGTTTACGTTTTTTGAAAAAAATTAAAAATGTTCAAACCGCTGAGATTTTCGGGCAGTCCATTTTCTTTCTGGACTGCTAAGAATTCTGGCGATTGAGAAAGAAAATTGACCGCCGAGTTTCTTAACGGTTTGGACATTTTTAAAAATTTCCAAAAGACAGACATTTGTGTTATTTTCTATTTAATGTTGGATATTAATAAAAAAAATCGGTTCTAGGGCTGTAGGTGCGGAATGAATTTTTAGTTGATCAAAACTAAAATTATTCCGGTCTTAATCTTTCATATATAATAATAATAAAACAATTATATTAATGTTCGCTGCATGTGGCACCATGTTCTTGTGTTTTGCAAAGGCGTAAATTGTGCCGATCTGGCCGGATCTTGCATTGGTTGTCCCAGCTATGACTTGCTTGTTTCATATTAAAAAAATGTCCCGTGAACTTTTATATTTGCATGCATAATGTGCATTTATGTACTTGATAGGGCCACGTACTAAAAGTCCCATAATAACTATTACGGTATATTTGGTTGGATTGAGAATAGACTATTTTTTAGAATAGTTATTCGGAACAAGCTATTTGGTGTTTGGTTAGATTAGAATAGTTAGAATATAGAATCAAACTTGTTTATTGTCCTATTGAAACAAACTATTCTCACAAAAAATTGCAACAAGCTATTATAATAAGACAAACACTAATTTTGCTATTCTATCTATTCTAAGATTACAACCAAATATACCCTTATGGGTTAAGTACCAAGTTCTGTTAACAAGTTTTTATCAGCAAGCTCATTCAGGATGTCTATACAGAGCCGCAATCGACTTACAGACCTACTCGACAAGCCCATTCATGATGTCCGTACGGAGCTGTAAGCAACTTACAGGCCCACTCGACAAGTCCATTTGGATGTCTATACGGAGCCGTAACCAACTTACAGACCCACTCGAAAAGCCCATTCAGGATGTATATACAAGATCACAACCGACTTACGAGCTTATAAATACTCCCGAGTTCATTGAGCTCGGGAATTGCTACATACAGAATAGAGTCGCGTACCTTACCGGATCTACGCCACGTGTACCTTAAGCACACACTAAAACACTTACCGAACACGCACAACTTAACCTCTCTCGAGATGAGACGTATCTTGACAAACTACGACTTAATCTCTCCGGAATTAGAACGTACAGTACTATACCTAGATTTTCATTATTTATAGGAACCTATTTGTTTGTCATCCTCTTTATAAAGTTGTTTCTCTCAATGTATATATAATATGTGTGTGTGTTTATATATTATATTGTGTTTGTGTGCCGTAGAGTTTTGCCAAGCACAATCTAATGTCACTGGATGCATAACTCCAGAGCCCGTGTTAATAGATTTGAATGAAATGAATAAGTCAAATTAAAGTGCTCTATTTCCAAAAGAAAAAAAAATTCGGATTTAAGGCCCAGCCAAAAAATGAATTCGGCCCAGTTATAATGGCTCAAATTGGAACGACCCGTAATCCAAGAATTCGGAACTCTAAAATATTGTATAAAAAAATCGGTCAACTCATCAAACCTTTTATTTAATGCCATTTTAATCTCATCGGGGCTGTTAGGCAATACATGAGAATACACGAGAGATTAAATATTAATCCGCGCTAAGAAGGGGTTGTTCGGTAAGCTAAAGGAAGGGACAGGAAATTAAGATAGCTAAATGAAGCTAAAGAAATGGAAGAGGTGTCTTAAGGAAAGGGCAGGAGATTAAGATCCGGACAAAAAAAGACCAAAGGAGATTGTCTTAATCCGCATTAAGGAACTGGTGTTCAGTATGAATAAGCGGCTAAGGAAGTTAAAGGAAGCTCCTTTAGCCTTAAGGAGCCTTCAGGAGGCCCTTGTCGAACAGCCACATGGTTTTCTCTCTATAGTTTCTTAAAATGATTAAATCATGCAATGTCGTCATTTAGAAATTACATGGCCAAGTTACAAGTAAGAACCCAAATTAGAATATCACCCTTTAATAATTTTATAATTAACTGATCAATGCTCGTCGAACTAAAATTTGGAAATTGGACCACTAATTTATTCTCCCTCCAAAACAGTGTTTTAGGGGAATAGGAAAAATAAGATAATGTTATTAAGCTATTCTTGAATACTTTTTTGCTCCAATATTGCCATATTGGTTAGCAAAAGGGCATATTTATTGGGAATTAAACAAGGATATGCATGACGGAGTGAAATAATTTAAATGAAATTGTAATGACAATACAAATTAGTAATTATTCAGTGATAATCCAAATCAGTCTTTAAAGAAATATTACAAATTAAAAAAAAAGGAAAATAAATATAGAGAAGTTTCTATCAACCACGTTTCATATGAACCCATCATAAATCAAGGTTCTTCTCACTACACAAACAAAAATAAGGGAATTTCATATATACCACTAAACTATAAATTGGACCCATTCTCATTCGGATCGGACTCAGTCTTCTCCAGCTCTTGTCTGTGCCAATTACATGCTTTTTATAACCTCTCTCGATGTCACTCGTATTACTCGCTACCACATTATTACTGTCAATTTCAAACAAAAGTAGTGTTAGTGGTTACGGTGGCTGCTTGTGCGGGATGGTAAGAGAAGGCATGGCCAAGACTGCGCGCTGTCGTAATTGGGCTATAATGAGAAGTGGCAGGGGACACGCAGGGTAGTCAGAGAAGCACGACTTAATGTTGCTATCTATTGTCAGAGCGGGTACAGAGAGAATTATTGAGTTAAGTTTTAATTAATCCTTAATTAATTGTAGTTTCTAAAATCTCAAAAACATAAATAATTTGAGTTTTGAGTATATCTAATATATGTTAAAGTTATATTGGGTAAATATTTGAGTTATTAGAATTTAAAATGTTAAATATATATTTATTGAGAATTAAACAAGGATTTGCATGACGGAGTAAAAATTATTTTAATGAAATTGTAATGACAATACAATTAGTAATTATTCAATGAGAATCCCATTCAGTCTTTAAAGAAAGATTACAAATTACAAAAAAAGGAAAATAAATATAGAGAAGTTTCTACCGATATTTTTATTAATACCCCAAAAAAAACAAATTATCAAATCTGCCCCCACCCCAAACTTATTTTTAAATCTACCCCAACCGCCCGTCTGCTGGGCGGTCCACTACCCATAGCTGACCGCCCAGGGAGCGGGCGGTCCACTTTTTTTTTTTTTTAAGAGACTATGAACATCAAGATGCTAAATTCTAACGCTAAAAATTCGAATTTTGTTTTAAATATTAGTTAAGATTACTTCTTTTAAGCATATTTATACTAAAATACGCTAAATTACTTGGAATTATGTTAAATTACGTTGAATTACACTAAATTACTTTAAATTACGCTAAATTACACTAAATTATATTAAATTACGGTAAAATATGGTAAATTATGCTAAATTACATATGAATAGGGACGATATCTTCACTGAAAAGGCGAAAAACGACGACGAAACTTCAAACGGTCATAAAACGGCGCTCGAGTGTCCGATTTCAGCAAATGACCAATTTTCGGAAAGCTTGAGAAAATATGCATGCGTCCGTGCCAGCGATGCTGGATTCCAAAATTCAGAATCGCTAAAAAACAAAGGGAAGAGCCTCAAAACTTGAGTTGAAGTTTCCGATTAAGATTTTCATTTCTATTATTCAATCTAAGTAGCTCAGTAAATTAGTTACATAATGAACTTGTAGAATACCAATTTTTACTATTTTTGAAATTTTTTACTATTTTTTATGATTCATGAAAGATGGCATAGAATTGGCCTACTTTAGCGTAATTTTGCGTAGTTTAGCGTAATTTACCGTATTTTAGCATAATTAGCGAAGTTATTGTTATTTAGCGTAATTTAGTGTAATTCAACGTAATTTAACATAATTTCAAGTAATTTAGCGTATTTTAGTATAAATATGCTTAAAAGAAGTAATCTTAACTAATATTTAAAACAAAATTCGAATTTTTAGCGTTAGAATTCAGCATCTTGATGTTCATAGTCTCTTTAAAAAAAAAAAAAAAAAAGTGGACCGCCCAGTGGCTGGGCGGTCTGGTGGGGAAAGTGGACCGTCCAGCAGACGGGCGGTTGGGGTGGGGGCAGATTTGATAATTTGTTTTTTTTTTTTGGGTATTAATAAAAATATCGGAAGTTTCTATCAACCACGCACCTTTCATGAACCCATCATAAATCAAGGTTCTACACACTACAAAATAAAAGAAAAACACCATGCCAAATCTTTAAATCTACTTGGCCCAAAAATATTTTCTTATGGGCCCACATTGTTAGCTAAAACCCAACTATAAAAATATGTGGAATATATAACTTAAGCATACTTGCCTTTGTCTTCATCATTGGATTGAGGCCCATAAAGCATGTATCATTAATTTAATTACATTACGTGTTCGACCCATTGTTGGATATCCTTTTTTATTGCAAAATGTATTGCGGAAATGTCAAATTATATTCTTAACAATAATAAAGAAATATAGGCTTGGATTGACTGATTGAGGCCCTTCAGTCTGTCTTGATTGTTTTGGTCACAATTTTGTGGTTAAATATATAGTTTTTTCTTTGTGATAAATTGAAAGAAGTTTACTAGCCATCTTGCTAAAATGATGTTACAATTCGACTTTCTATTTTTGCATCAGGTTCAGGTTCTTGTAATTGAACTAGATACAAAAAGATATAACCATTTTGTTATACTTATAATTATCCAATCCTATCAAATACACTTGTAGCGTTGTGAAGTACTAACATCGGCAAGATCGAATTAATAAGAAAATTAGAAATGAAAATATACTAACTTCATGTCTGTCTGAGAAAAAAGAAATTATACATGAATCCATTACAATATTACTTCATACATAAATCAAATTTTAATACTTGCTCAATTTATTTTAGTTTGTTAATAGTCAAATTTTAATTCATTTACGTACATTGATAAATAAAAGTTATAATTGGTTGCAAATTTTAAGTATATATATAAACTTGTTGTTAATTAACTCTTAATTATGATTAATAATTCATTATTTAATTTAAAAATAAGGGTTATTACAATTTCTGTCCACCTAGGAGAAGCATTTTCTTTTTCCTTTTCCCCCTCTTTTTTGTTTGTTTCATGATAGTTCTACGAATAATGTCCTCCTTACTGTTCCAGCTCTCTTGTATGCTATCAACTACTTAAAATTTATAATGCAGGTAGCAACTACAGCATAAAATATATATATATATATATATATATATAGGAGATTAGCTAATGTGCTAACGTTATAACTTCGGCCGAAGTTATAACGAGTCGTTTTTGCAATTTCAAAATCCAAACAACCGATCCGAACCGTTCAACATGTTCTCTATATTGAAATGTGCTTGGAGACCAAATTTTACATTTTTTGGAATTTTTTTACTATTTATTAAGCCACATTGAAAATACTGATCCGGTGGTCCAGAAAATTTTGCTGTTTTTTACTATTCACAGCAGATCTGCGATTTTCAAAGTGGCTTAATAAATAGTAAAAAAATTCCAAAAAATGTAAAATTTGGTCTCCAAGCACATTTCAATATTTAGAAAAAGTTGAATGGTTCGGATCGGTTGTTTGGATTTTAAAAACTAATAAACGACTCGTTATAACTTCGGCCGAAGTTATAACGTTAGCACATTAGCCAATCTCTATATATAGTATCCAATCAAAAATATAACTGCTTAAATTTTTGTTTTAAAATTTGTTATTTTTTTCTCTAATTTATGATTTAGATGCTGTTACATTTCAATTCTGCCACAGTAAGTGAAGATGCTCAGTAAATTGCAGTAAATATGCATGAAATATTAGTTTCTGTAAGCGCCTACCTTTATACTCTTATATTTGTAAGTACTAAATGTCTAAATATGATAGCAATTTCAAACTATTAGTTTTTGTACACTGACTTGTAATCTTACTCAATGTTACAGGAAGTTCTGCTTATAAGATCAATGTGATAACAAATCATATTCAGCTAATTTCTTGCACATTTTTCAATTATTACCTGTTGCCGCACCATTTCTCTATTTTCAATTAGCATCAAAATGAACATAAGTAAATAAGAGAAGAGGAAAAAAAATGTCCTGCGTGTACGCCAACATACACAAAAAAATAATGGTTGTGGCTCGGAGTGTGTATCCTCTGAGATATCTCATATTTTGTGTGATTAACGTGTCAAAAAATTTATTTATACGATATTAAAAAAAATTAAAAAACTATGTTTTGGTGGGATTTTGAAAAATATCAGGGTCTTCAAGTCAATATGCGGGCTCATTCTTGGGAGGACACAAATTGGCTTGGCAGTCTCTCAAAATCCAAATAACGACCATAATATTAAATATATTTAGGTTTTTATTCTCTAACTATGTTGTTGCATTTGTGATGAGGAGAGAGGCATTAATTTGGTACAACGAATAAAGGTTGTTGTTTTGTTCTTAGTGACTAGGAAAGATGTATTCAGCTAATATAATTAGAGATCTAGAATTAAACATCGAATAATCAAACATACACAAGAAAAACGGTTGAATGCCAAAATAACCTGAAAGAATGTCAATTCCTTTTTTGTCCTCAGCACTAATAGAAAGAGCAATGCACACAAAAAAAAAATAGATCTGATATTCAGTTTAGCCCTCAAATTTGTAAATATTACAAATGATAATAAAATTTTGAGTTTCAAAATTAGATTTCAACCGTACCACTTAATGTTAAAAAAGCATGCTTTTAAGTACTTAACGGAATAAGTTACTTTAAACAACCTAATAGATGATTTAATTTTGATCGGCCTAAACTTGTCTCAAAATCAGAAAATGGTTTTGGATGTACGCGAAATCAAGTACGTGGACCGTGCCAATTCAAGAACCATCCTTTAAACCAAGCATCCTCGGCCTAATATTAAAATAACAAAAAAAATAAGTAGATTTACTATTTAATTACCATACAAAGCAAATAAAAAAAATGAAATCTAAATCCATTTAATTTTAAATTGCACTTACAGATTAGTTATTCTCTTCCACAAAAATGATATTAGGTAAAGGAATTAATCCTCTTCTAATCCCATTGTAATATTTCTTCCAGTTATATCCTGTTTAGAAAAGTTCAGAAATTTTTATTATCAAAAACTTAAAAAAATTCTTTATTGTAAAAATGACACATTAATTTTCAAGACATGTTCTAATATTTAACTCAAATAAAATAATTACTAATTATATTAATTCATGCATACCTCGGTCTGACAACTTACGTGGACTCGGTGAACGTGAAGAGTGCTCTCCTCGTATAAGAGCCATCTTACAGTTTTGTGGAGATGTATACTTTCAGAACTATAAGACTTAGATAGAGAGTCTTTTGTGAAGACATCTGCTATTTGATTTAATTCCCTATCCAATCAGGTGTTGAACTTTTATATTCTGATTTGTACTAATTAATTGTTGACAATTTTTTATGGCTTCCCTATTTACTATGCAAGGCATGTTTAGCGAAAGAAACTATTGTGGTTAAAAGTCTCAACTACAAAAAAAGCAGTTCGAATAAATTTGGACCGTAGTTCCTTTCCTATTTTGACAGAGACTTTTCGCCATTCCAATAGTTCTTTTCAATGTTTCTATCTCTACATCAGTACTTTCCTATTCCACATTTGTGTGAGGCCTCGTAAATCTCTCTACAAATTTGAGGCTGTCATCTCTTACTGCAACCCCAGTGTACAATTACGCCTTACAGAGCCATCGCAGTTGACAAAAAAATTTGCTGTTACATCCCGAAACTTTATAAAATGGTAATTTATACCACTGAAGTCTAAAGTATTGTGGTAATTCCAATCTGCAAGAGTGACAAATACGTGATTGGAGTCATTTGGACAATGTCTCTTCATTCTCCTGGACAAAAAGTAAGACTTATCGCATTCATAACAGTAGTAACATCTAATTAATATATCATTGTTGTAAGTTGCCAGAACCGATTTGAAATGAATCTATAAATAAAAAAACATGTTATTAAAATTTCTGATTAAGCGGTTATATTAAAAAGAGTAATGCTTCTATGGAAATAAAAAAAAAGGAATACTTCTATGAATATAAAAAAAAAAAATAACGTTCAAATATAAAAAAAAAAAAAAAAACCATTGGCTCCGTTAAAAAATATTCTTCTTCCAAGTTCCAACCGTGCTCTCGTCTCCCGAAGACACCAAACCGTGCGCTCTCTCCTCTCATCCTCTCAGCCTCCACAGTTGCTCCGTCCAACTTTCACCCCAATGCCTAATTTCCTCTACCTTCACCGCTTCTCCTTCGCTTTCACCGTTGTACTTGTAATCCTCTCTCTCTCCCTCCCCTTCTCTACACACTCCTTTGACTTCACTGAAGCCACTGTAGACTCCATCCATGAAGCATTCGCAAACCACTCTCTCACCTCCGTGCAACTCGTTCAATATTACCTTTCTATGATCCGAAACCTCAACCCGCTTCTCCGTGCAGTCATTGAAGTCAACCCAGACGCGTTGACTCAAGCTGCTCGTGCCGATCTCGACCGGGAAAGGAACTCTACTTCGAACAATAACAGGTAGGTTTTGTTAAAGGGTGCTTTAATTAATTACTACTTGAACAAATATGAAATTAGTTAGTTGTAAACAGTTTTATGTTTTTGTGAGCAGATTGCATGGTATACCAGTTTTGTTAAAGGATATAATTGGCACTGCTGACAAGCTTAACACTACAGCTGGTTCCTTTGCATTACTTGGTTCTGTTGTGACTCGAGACTCAGGTGTGGTTAAACGCCTGAGAGAAGCCGGTGCTGTGATTTTGGGCAAGGCCAGTTTGAGTGAATGGGCTCATTTTCGGTCAGACAATGCACCGAGCGCTTGGTGTGCACGGGCTGGACAGGGCAAAGTTAGTTTGCCTCTCTCTCTCTCTTCCTCCTATTCCCTTCCCAATTTATTATTTTTTTAATTTATTGCCTGTCGAAACTTAATAATGACTTTAGTGGAAATACTGAAATAGCACCTGGCCAACTGTTAAAACAAATTTAAATTATGCAAACAGTGATTTCATTACTCAATTTGCTTGCTTCATAACACATTGATTTATGTAAAACACTTCTGAAATTTACTTAATTTGAGAAAATTACGTCCGACACATCTAAGAAAAAAGTAATTTGAATGGTTTTAAGTTTAATCTGACCTTATGGAAAAGCTTGTTCTGTGTATGAGAAGATTTCTCAATATTTAACTAAAATTACTAAAGATAACTTTTTGTTACACTAGTCTGATTGCTGTGGTATTTGTTAAAACCCTAAAAAAAATGTTGGATGTGATTATGTGAATTGTAAACATCCTAACTTACCTGTTGCCAACTGAGCTTTGATCTGCATAATACAGAATCCATACGTGGTGTCGGCGGACCCATGCGGGTCAAGCAGTGGGTCGGCCATAGCAGTGGCTGCCAATCTGGTAACAGTGACTCTAGGGACAGAGACTGACGGTTCAATCCTCTGCCCATCAGCTGCCAATTCTGTGGTCGGGATTAAGCCGACTGTGGGGCTCACCAGCCGGAGTGGGGTCATTCCCATCTCCCCTAGACAAGACACCATTGGGTACTCATATAATTTTTTCTTCTTCTTTTTGGGGTGCAGTATAAATATAGTGGAATATTACTGACATTATATACTACCAATGCAGCCCGATTTGTCGAACAGTGACAGATGCAGTGTATGTATTAGATGCCATTGCAGGATATGACAGATATGATGCCAATGCGACTGAAAAAGCAGCAAAGTATATTCCTCAAGGGGGCTACATGCAATTTTTAAAACTTGACGGGTTGATGGGTAAAAGAATTGGAATTCTTAGGAAAGGTTTCTTTGATTTTCCGAAGAATTCCCTGCAGGGAGAAGTATTTGAACAGCACTTCAGTATAATGAGGTATGGCATAAAAAAATAGTATCAAAATGTGTATGTAACATGATAATTAAATTTCAAATTGGTTAATTCTAGCATACATCCAAGTTTCAAGGCACCTCCTATATTAGCAAACTTTCCAAATAATAGCTATTTATTCTCGAAGGGTAGAAACTAGAAAGTCATTTCCAATAATAGTATCAAATTAAGACTTAAATAAGGACCAGCAAAGCAAGCCTCAATCAAACTTTGACAGCCTCAATTTACTCTTAATCCATAATTAGACGCAAAAAAAAAAAAGCAAAGACAAACAATATAAAGCAGAGAAAAATATTGGTGGTGAAATAAGATTCAGTTGACCCCCTGGTACTTGAACAATTCAATCAGTGATTTCTCTATTTTACGCATCATTTCGTTGGTTTGATCTCATATTGTTTTCTAATTTAACTGTAAATTTCAGGGAAAAAGGTGCAATACTAATCGACAATCTTCAAATACCAAATGTTAGTTCAATCTTGGATTACAACCAAAGCGGTGAAACGCTTGCACTTGCTGCTGAGTTTAAAGTGGCACTAAATGAGTATTTGTCTAAATTGACCTCTTCTCCTGTCAGATCACTTTCTGATGTCATATCTTTCAATGAAAAGCACAAAAAAGAGGTACTGATAATGATAACAAAGAATTACAGTAAATTAGCAACCAATCGTAAAAAAGTTCAGTTGCACTAGAATATGAATTGACTGGGTCTGATACAGGACTAGTATTTACTGATATTAGACTTTACAAGTTTGGTAGCAAAATCTAGATGGAAATTCTGATGCTTCGTTGTGTATTAAAGTCCTTGGTTGCTAAAGTTGATTTAAACATGTTTAGCTAAGTACGGTGCCAAAAACTTGAATACTAGTTCATTTCTGAGAGATGCTTAAATCAAAGTCAGTTCTTTTGCTAAATGAAATGACACAAAGCATTCGAATCCAATGTGCCCCCCTCTCTAAGAACCAATCCAGGGACCAAATATTTGCAGTATAATAGAGAGCATAATTTATTCCAATCAATGGAGGAGGCCCAATCCCTCCCCCCTCCTTTCCCCTGTGTCAATATACGGTTTTTGATTCATATAACTTTTACCAACATGCCTTGTTTTGACTTAATGTAAATTTGACTAGCTTTTTGCCTTTTAGATTCACAATGCATATTTCCCCCTAGGGTTTGGTGTCTTTTATAGTGCTTGTTAGGAACACACTCATCAGGCTTAGAACAGTTTATAAATATATTTTTTTTGTGAATTTCAGGAAAAGATCAAAGAATATGGCCAACTAATTTTCCTCATGTCAGAAAGCACGAACGGCATTGGTTCAAAGGAGAGAGATGCAATTTCCAACATGGCTCGACTCTCCTCCGAAGGGATTGAAACCCTTATGAGAGAGAAACAACTGGATGCAATAGTTACACCAGATTCAACTGTGTCTAGCATTCTCGCTATAGGAGGGTACCCTGGTATCAGCGTACCAGCTGGATATAACGAAACAGGTGTCCCGTTCGGTATTTGTTTCGGGGGGTTGAAGGGGTTTGAACCTAAATTGATTGAGATTGCTTATGCATTTGAGCAATCTACTAAGGTCAGGAAACCACCTCATATTAATTCACCGATGTGCCCCTCGAGTGATTTAAACTAATGCTACTCACATCAGTGATTTAAGCTACTCGCCTCATTTTAAATCACTGATGTGAGTAGCTTATGCATGTGTTTTACTAATGGGTTTGAACTTTGAACCTAACTTTTCTCTTCCTTTTCTTTTAAGATACTAATATTTATATTTCTCAAGAAAGAGAAAATAAAGGATATTTATATTTTCTACAATAACAACCAACTTGGAATTGTTCCCTTTCAGCCCCTCAACTTTTTAGTTTTGTCTGAATTCAAGAACGCGATTATTCAAATTCAACATCTCATGTTGTTGTTGTTCTTTTTTTCTTTTCTTTTTTTGAGTAGAGGAGGGGAGGGGAGGGGACAAATAGAAGGGAATATAATAGAATAGGAAGGAAGATTAACATATTTAACTTCTTTATGTTTGAATGATTAATGAAAGAAAATAATAACTTTCTTACCCGTCTTATTTCTTGTTTGATTAATTGAAATTTATAAGGTAAATAAAAAATTCGGTAGCTGTTATTGATTTGTGACAAAAACACTTGGATAAGAATTATATATATAAGATATAGGGTTGGACATTAGTGTTATTTTCTCTGAAAATATTTTTAACAATTTTTTTCCATTCATTACACCCCAATTGAGAAGAAAATCGATTCTATTGATTATAATCATTCAAGATTAAACATTTCTCCTCCTATGCCCTTCACCTCCGACATAATTTTGTCAACCAAACACGATTTGAGAAAAAAATTTCTTTTCTTTCCGGTCCCTCCCTTCTCTACTCTCCATCGAAACAATGTGTTAGGCTTCCATTGATAGAAAATAACAGATTACATGAGCGAAACTTAAAGAGTTCAGAAAGATATAAATCTATTCTACGTTACAGTTTCTAGAAAAGAAAAAAAACAGTCTTAAGTAAAATTAAAATACAGGACAGTGGCAATCCATGCTTGCTTGACCTGTCTTTAGATTCTCAAATCTCAAGCGGTGAGTACATTCCTCATGTAATTAGTTGGCTACCTTAGCTTTATTAGCTTGCAAATTTGAAAACTGCATGGATGTTATCTGGTACCAATTGCAAATCCCTCATGAAGGTATCACTGGGTATCACTAGGATTCAGATAAGGGAGTGTAGAGAGATGATTGTCAGGTATAGAAAATGAGTAGCATTAAACAGGGTCAGAAAGGTTCAGAAAATGAGTACCAAGTAGTAGATTTCTGAAAGGAATATATGAGGGTAGCATTAATAGCGGTTTGAGGTTTGCAAGGGAAGGAGAGAGTAAGGAGAGCAGCTTGGGTCTGATGCCCATCGGACCCAAAGTGAGTTCGATGGGCTCGATGACCGTCCGATCTGCTTCAAGATTCGTGCACACGTAAATTAAAGCAGACACAAAAGTTCTGGCGTGAATCTTAAAGCAGATCGGACGGTCATCGAGCCCATCGAACTCACTTTGAGTCCGATGGGCATCGGACCCAAGCTGCTCTCGTAAGTAAGACGGATAGATAGAGTCAGCTAGACATTTCAACAAACAGTTGGTGTGCATGAATGCCTTTCCCACAGAGAGCTTGTTCCTTTCAACAACTTGTCACGATCTGGAGTGAATTTGGTGAGGAGCTGTGCGGATTTGGGAAAAATCCAAGTAGTTGCGGGGCTGGAAGATAAGAAGTTTAATTCGGGCAGCCCAGTGGTTAAAGGTGAAGCGCTGCCAGTGGGGTCAGCATTAAGGGCAGAGATCGTTCACTTAAATGAAGAATCCAACTGTCAGGTGGGGTTGCAGTTGTCAGAACTGGAGATGAATGAATAGCTACTGACTGGAGAAGAGAGGCAGGAGACGGTTAGAGAATTTGTTACTTCTCTGCCATCGCCTTGCTGATGTGGTGATTCGCGGTTCAATTGAGTGATCCGTTTTATCTTTTACAAAATTATCTTTCGTATTTCGTTCGCCTATATATAGGCTACTCCTGTAAGTCTAAGGATTATGTCAATTTTGAATGAAAGTTACTATTTCTCTTCTTCATCTCTTTTCACCATTTTTACACCTTTACGCTGAAATTGTTCAAGATAGCGCTCATGTAGCTTACCATTTTTCACCATTTCTACTGTATCGTCAGATCTTGGATTTGACATTTGGTATCAGAGCATTTCCGATCACAACTGGGAAAGCCAAGACATACTCAGGTGCGACGAGCTACCATGACAAATCGGACGAAACACACTGGTCCGGTGGATGGAGAGGTTGACCTCGACATCTCTCTGATCCATGAGAAGTTCTCACGATCCGAGATATCGCAACAGGAGCTTGCATCTCGGGTAGGCAGAATGGAAGGTCGACTGGAAGAAAACAGTCAAACAATGGGAAAGATGATGAATATGCTAGAATCGATGATGAATGCAGTTCATCTAGAGAAAGGAGAAGGCAGTAACACTGCACAGAACCGAGGTGAGCGGCCCAGATTCACATCTGATCCGAAGCGTCCGATTGTGGAAGAAATGGGAGGTGACTCCACGGGGGATAAGGAGGTGAAGTTTGGCGACTACCAGCCACCAACACCGAGAGCTCAGCTACCACGAGTAGATTTTCCAGTATTCAGTGGGGCAAATCCAGTCGATTGGGTTGAAGAAAGTGAGTTTTATTTTGATTGTTACCAAGTGGCTGAAAATTACAAATCCAGGATGGCTTCCATGCACTTCACGGGTGATGCTAGAGAGTGGTACCGATGTCTCAAAATCAACAACCAACACCCACCCTGGATAATTTTGAAAGAAGAGGTGCTGTCTAATTTTGTTAATGAAGTCGGTAAGCCAATGGAGGAGTTTAAGAAGGTGCAGCAAACCGGTAAGGTAGATGATTATGTTGCTAATTTCATGAGAGCCAAAGCCCGGTTAATGCATAGGACTCAAATTGACCATGAAGAGTTTTATGTGGGAAGTTTCATAGGAGGGTTAAAGGAGGAGATTAAGAACACGATTGACCTGTTCGAAACCCCAACCCTCAAAGTAGCCATTAGTTATGCTCGAAAAATCGAAATTACCATTGAAGGTAACACTAAGAAATGGAGTTCAGCCAAACCACCAGTATATCAAAGGGCAATAAAGGGGAATGAGCAGTACCAATACCGAAGGGGTGATGGTCTTCAGCTAGCTACAAAAACACTGGTACCAAATCAGAATCAGTTGTCATTAGAGGAGAAGAAAGCCAAAGGGTTATGTTTTCGATGCAATGAAAAATATCATTATGGCCACAAGTGCAATGGTAAAGGGTTACACTCACTGGAAGCTGAAATTGATGAAGAAGGTGAAGGATTTGAAGAAGTATCAGAAGGGGTAATAGTGGAAGAATTAGTAGAGGAGCAGCAGGAAGAAGAGATGGGAAACCAAGCAACAATCAGTGTTTGCATCAACAATGCTGAGACTAATACTGGTACACCTAGGTTCAAAGGGCAAATCGGTAATCTTCCCATCTGTGTCTTAATTGACAGTGGGAGTACCCACTCTTTTGTCAGCCCAGAAATTGTACAAACATTAAACCTCAAGGGGAAGACCACTATTCCTCTTTCTTTTCGAGTAGCTAATGGGCATAAAATGTTCTCCAAAATGTTGTGTACTGGTGTTGTTTTCTCCCTACAGGGTCAGGAAATTAAGGTTGACTTAAGAGTCCTTGATGTCCCAGGTTATGACATAATATTGGGAGTGGACTGGCTGAAGGGATATGGGTCTAAGATTGACTATGATGAGGGCACTGTCAGTTGGAAGCATGAAGAATAACCTGTTAAATTGAGGATGGAAGGGGTATTTGCAAAAATTCGGTTGAGCGAGCAGGAGGTTGATGTTCAAAAGGAAGTGAAGAAGGGCAGTCAAGTATTTATGGCCCAATTATTCAGTATCTCAGCAACTGTAGAAAGGGAGACAGTGGATAAGGATCCAAGGGTTCAGCCCATTTTAGAAGAATTTGAAGCCATTTTTCAAGAGCCCACAACCTTACCTCCTCAAAGATCAGTTGACCATAAAATACCTTTAAAAGAAGACTCAAAACCTATTGCTTTGAGACCTTACAGGTTCTCATATTTCCAGAGATTGGAGTTAGAGAAGATAGTGACTGAGTTGTTAAAAAATTCTCTTATTCAGCCCTCACAAAGTTCTTATTCCTCTCCTGTGTTGCTAGTTAAAAAGAAAGATGGAAGTTGGAGGATGTGTGTTGATTATAGAAAGCTGAATGAGAACACTATCAAGCATAAGTTTCCAATTCCTATCATTGATGACCTATTAGATGAACTCAAGCATGCCGTCTACTTCTCAAAACTGGACCATAGATCAGGATACCACCAAATCCGAATGTGTGAACAAGATAAGCATAAAACAGCCTTTCAAACACATGATGGACTTTTTGAGTTCAATGTGATGCCTTTTGGGTTAACCAATGCACCAGCCACCTTTCAGTCCCTCATGAATTCCCTTTTAAACCCCATTTAAGAAAATTTATCCTTGTATTTTTTGATGACATACTGATATACAGTCCAGACCTAACCTCACATCTGAACCACTTGAAAACAACACTACAAATCCTGAAAGAGAACAACCTTTTTGTAAAGCTCAGTAAGTGTGATTTTTGTGTAGAGAAAATTGAGTATCTAGGTCATGTGATCTCAAATGGGGGGGTAGCTACAGATCCAAAAAAGATTGAGGCTATGGTCCAATGACCTTTGCCGAAAACAATAAAAGAATTAAGGGGTTTTTTGGGATTGACAGGTTATTATAGAAAATTTGTCAAGGGTTATGGGATTATTGCAAAACCACTAACAACATTGTTGAAAAAGAATGCTTTTAGATGGAATGTCGAGGCTGAGTCAGCATTTCAGCAATTGAAGGAGGCCATGGTGCAAGCCCCAGTCCTAGCACTACCTGATTTCACTCAACCCTTCATACTGGAGACAGATGCATGCAAGGATGGTATTGGTGCTGTATTACAACAAGGAAGGAGACCTTTGGCCTTTCTCAGCCAGAAATTGAGTCCTAGAAAGCAAGACCTTTCGACATATGAAAAAGAATTTTTGGCTTTGATAGTGGCAGTGACTAAGTGGAGGCACTATTTGATGGGAGGAAGATTCATTATCAAAACAGATCACATAAGCCTAAAATATCTGATTGAACAGAAAATACACACATCCACTCAGCATAAGGGGTTAAGCAAACTGTTGGGTTTAGACTTTGTGATTGAGTACAAAAAGGGGTGTGATAATGTAGTAGCAGATTCATTGTCAAGAAGGGAGAAGGGTAGTAAGGGAATTGAAGGTGAAGAAGAGGAAGCCAGTGTTCTAGCTATGAGTGAGCTGAAACCTAAATGGATGGAGGATATCCAAAATAGTTACAAAGATGATAAATGGATTGAGAACCTCAAAAGGCAAATGGATTCAGAGAAGGATACTGGAGGAGAACTAAGCAGTAAAGTGAGTGAATATTTGGGAATGTTGAGGTACAAAGGAAGGATTTGTGTGGGAAGTAGTGGTGAGTGGAGACAAGATATAATGAAGGCATGGCATGATTCAACCATAGGGGGGCATTCAGGAGTCACAGCCACCTACCAAAGAATTAAGAGGGTCTTTTATTGGCCTGGGCTTAAAGATGATGTGCATCTATATGTTCAGAAGTGTCACAATTGTCAACTTAACAAGCATGAACTGGTGCAAAGTCCTGGACTGTTGCAACCCTTACCAGTACCGGATGAAGCATGGGCAAGTGTTGGCATGGACTTCATAACAGGTTTGCCAAAGTCTAAGGGTAAAGAAGTAGTTATGGTGGTGGTAGATAGGCTAACAAAGTATGCACATTTCATTGGTCTTTCCCACCCATACAAGGCAATAGATGTAGCTCAAGCCTTCTTAGATCATGTGTATAAACACCATGGACTGCCAAACATACTGATCACTGATAGGGACCCGATTTTTACTAGCAAATTTTGGCGAGAATTGATGAGTTTGATGGGAGTAAAACTCAATATGAGTACCTCATACCACCCCCAAACTGATGGGCAAACGGAGAGGGTGAATCAGTGCCTAGAAGGGTATCTAAGGTGTATGGCACACGACAAGCAGAATAAGTGGGCATTTTATTTGCCCTTGGCTGAGTGGTGGTACAATACCACTTTTCACAGCTCAATCAAAACAACACCCTTTGAAGCCCTGTATGGATATCCCCCTCCCCAGTTTGCTATGAGTAGTGCCCCAAGGAGTTCAGTGGAGTCCGTAAATTTGATGTTAAGGGATAGGCAACAGACTTTAAATGAGTTAAAGATCCACTTAACAAAGGCTCAAAACAGAATGAAGCAGCATGCAGATAAGAAAAGGAGTGAAAGGAAGTTCAAAGAGGGAGATTGGGTTTACCTAAAGTTGCAGCCATACAGACAAAATTCAGTATCGGGGAAGGGTAATCAGAAGCTCAACTCTAAGTTTCATGGGCCTTTCGAGATAATTCAAAAGATTGGGGAAGTGGCTTACCGGTTACAATTGCCAGCAGGATCGTCTATTCATCCGGTTTTCCATGTATCTCAACTCAAAGGGCGAATTGGAGAGGATAAGTGCATATCTCCTAGTTTGCCATTAGTTGGAGATAAAGGTGAGACATCTAGGTTGCCTCAAGCGATTCTGGCCAGAAAAATGGTTAAACGCAATAATGCAGCTGAGACTCAAGTACTAATCCAATGGAAGGGAGATGAAATAGAAGATGCTACTTGGGAAGATTATCACTTTATGGCTAAGAAGTACCCAGAATTTATTCTCGAGGACGAGAAAGCTTTTAAGGAAGGGGCATTGTCACGATCTGGAGTGAATTTGGTGAGGAGCTGCGCGGATTTGGGAAAAATCCAAGTAGTTGCGGGGCTGGAAGATAAGAAGTTTAATTCGGGCAGCCCAGTGGTTAAAGGTGAAGCGCTGCTAGTGGGGTCAGCATTAAGGGCAGAGATCGTTCACTTAAATGAAGAATCCAACTGTCAGGTGGGGTTGCAGTTGTCAGAACTGGAGATGAATGAATAGCTACTGACTGGAGAAGAGAGGCAGGAGACGGTTAGAGAATTTGTTACTTCTCTGCCATCGCCTTGCTGATGTGGTGATTCGCGGTTCAATTGAGTGATCCGTTTTATCTTTTACAAAATTATCTTTCGTATTTCGTTCGCCTATATATAGGCTACTCCTGTAAGTCTAAGGATTATGTCAATTTTGAATGAAAGTTACTATTTTTCTTCTTCATCTCTTTTCACCATTTTTACACCTTTACGCTGAAATTGTTCAAGTAGCTCTCTCCCTTGAGGCTCAATTGCAATTTCTACTGTATCGTCAGATCTTGGATTTGACACAACTCATGTTGAGACGTATAATTAATACCACATATTATTGAAGTTGTATGACAAGAAATTGTGAAAATTTGTCAGGATCTCAAAACTAATGTAATTTATAGAAGATTTTCCCACAATTTCACTAAAAGCTTGTTTGATTGACTTCTTATATTTCATGGATGTCATATTTTACAAAATTGATTCATATAATGTGCGGTACAAATTTCAGTGGCCATCGTTTACTTTAGCACATCTCTATCATTGGGCCATGGGCTTAATTGTAGCATTAGATTGGGCCGGTTCTTTTTCTCCTCAACGAAATATTTTCCTCCTGTTATCAATTATCATTCATACATTTGTCTCTTCGATCGCAACTCCTTCCCTCTCTCCTTCGGCTCAGTTAAAAACGCAGAGATGCTATCTCGTGCTTTAAAACTGAGAATAGTGCGGCGTGCGTACTCGGTTGACAGTTGCTTCGATGCTGTATCTGCTCCCGCCTAGTGGCTGCTTCGGAGGAGATGGGGCTCTACGGATTCTCCGTTTTGAGAACAGCCAAGGGCTTCACACGCTTTGTTGATGACGCCATTCAAAGGCCAGTCATTTTCTTTCTAATAATAATGCAACCAACCAAACAATCATTTCTAAGTAATGCCTTTTTTTTTACCTTACATTGGGAAACTTTATTCTTTTACTTAAAGATCAGAGGAGCTAGTATCTCACATCTCTAGGCTGCCGCCATCAATGGAGATTATAAGCACCATGGATGAGATATCTAACACTGTATATATGTTACCTTTTTACTCTTTTCGTGAGATCATAAGCTTAGTGTTTTGGAGTAATTTTTTCCGAACAATTTTAAATTAATTGATTTTTTTTTTCTGCTAGGTTTGCTCTGTCATAGATTCTGCTGAGTTATGCCGCAACACACATCCTGACAGCTCTCTCTCTCTCTCTCTCTCTCTCTCTCTCTCTCTCCTCTCTGATCACATGCACCACTCAAGTTTCTACGATTTACCCCTTTTTTTTTCATGTTTTAGAGAATATGTGAAAGAAGCTGGCAAGGCCTCCATGAGAATCTATGAGTACCTCCAAGTAAGTCTTAACTAATTTTTTAAATGTGGAGAAGAATCTAAACTGAACATGGAATCTTACTCCTAGTTAACTCTTCTCTCTCTCTCCTACTCCTAGTGGGTTTTGTGTTGTTGAATTGAGTTTCTAATTTCTTACCAGAGCTGCATCTGTATTGAATTGCTTTAACATGTGCAAATACCAGTTGAAATTTCTACACTTACAACCTTTGGTGAAAGGAGCCCCTTTTGTTTTAGAAATTCAACATTTTATTATTTATTCTTCTACTATTTTGACTTATAGGGGATTTGTCTTTTCTTTTTAGGAATTGAACACAAACACAACATTGTACAATGCTGTGTTCAAATGTGAGAGGGACCATGTTTTGCACAGTGAAGAAGCCAGAAGGGCAGCCCACACACTTCGGGTTGACTTTGAGAAGGGAGGAATTCATCTCCCCATGGGTACACCATATCTTTCTTACTAAAGATTGCATTATTCGATCTCAGTAAATCAGTACCAATTTTATGATCTTGTGCCAACATTGCTACTTTCTAACCAAGGGTTTCAATTTGTTAATTCTATCTTATACAACATGACACACGCAGATGCTGGTACAGGCTTAACCAAAGTTTTGGTATCTCGAAAGTAGGCCTCCAGCAAATCTCAATTATGTTATTAAGTGTTGATTGTACAACCTTGTTCTATGATTATGCCTGGATTAAGACTAAATTACCATTAACAAAGTAAACTCTCCTCAGTGGTTGTGTTGCAATGTGCTCTTTCTGTTTCCTTGTGCTACTGATTATTCTTTTTTTTCATCTTGAAATTTTGGTTTCATTTTATGGCAGAAAAACTGCAACGGGTTAATGAGCTCAATCTTGAGATTGCTTTGTTGGGTAGAAAGTATGTATACTCATTGGGTAATCCAATCTCTCTCTCTACCCCCCCCCCCCCCCCCCTCCGCGCTCCTCTCATTTCACCATCTTGTAATGTTCACCACTAAAGATTTCAATAGCTATAATAAATCTAAAGCCTCTGTTATGCTAATGAAGAAAGTGGAAAAAGAAATAGAACAATAATATATAAAGTAGGTTAAATGGTACCGATGAAGCTTTATGTTGTTCATATGATATGGGTAAGCACCCCTGCCTCTTTATGTATATTGCATTTTAACTTTTTGTATTATTTTTCTCTTTAAAGCTTCAATGAGAATATAATGATGGATCCAGGCGTGGTGGATATTTACCCATATACTCGCATCAAGAAAGACATGCAACATCATTTCAGGCCAACTACAGAGCCAAGTAGTGTATCTTCGGTTTTAAAATGGATTCCAGATGACGAGGTATCTCTTTAATTTTATAAAGGGATTGTGCAAAAGAACGTTTGCACACGTGTGTAATAATATTGCATTTTTGTTTTAAATCTTGGTTGTGCATCCTATTTCTGTGTTTTTTATAAGGTTAGGAAAGCAGTGTAGATTAGAGGAAACTCGGTCCCACATGCTAATCTCAGAGTCTTAGATGATCTTATTAGTACTCGCCATGAACTTGCACAGGTAGCAAAATTTCTTTTGTCTCCTGAATAATGCAAAAATCAGTTTCCCACATGAACTGAAATTAGGTATTTGATTTGATTTTTTATGTGCAGATAATGGGTTGTAAATCATATGCCGAGTTTTCTATTCGGCATAACATGGCCAGCTTGTCAGAAGTTGTTTCAACCTTTCTTCATGACATGAGTCGTATTGTCAGACCAAAAGCTGATGAGGTATGATTTTCTTGTCTTATTCTTCCCTTTTTAATAGATATAATGAAGAAATTTTTTTTTACTTGTTGATGTCACAAGTTGTATCTAGCTTTTTTATATCACTAGCTATAATATATTTTTTTTATGTCATGAGGTGTTAAGCTGTTTATGTATCTAATATATTGTTGTTCTACGAGCAGGAGTTTGAGAGAGTAAGAGATTTTAAGAGGAAAATGGTGGGAGAGAAGAGTGTAGATTTGGAACCATGGGATGAATCTTACTTCACTGGGATTATGAAATCCTCTACTTTCAATCTTGATTCCTCTGTAATGCATTTTTTGTAAAATTTGTCGCATAACCAATCATACAACATGTGGAAACGGTTTCTATAAAATGTAATCATGGTTAAGATAATTTAATGATGACCTTATCTACCATATTTGCTCGAAAGATGCCAAAACTACACTTAATTTTATCTTTACACAATAGGTAGCATAGAAGAATATTAGGTGGTAATTATAGTTTCAATTTGCTGGGGCACACATTAAATATCGTGTCCTATGGTGGTAAAACAATTTTCCAACATAAAAACAATGTTTCACTTTCTTGCCAATGGCAGGTTATTGCGAGATATTTCCCATTGTCACGGTGTCTTGAGGGGCTAAAGATGCTAGTTGAGTCGTTATTTGGTGCTACATTTCATAGAATTCCAATTTCACCCTTGGAGTCGTGGCATCCTGATGTGATAAAGCTTTCTCTCCATCATCCTCAAGAGGTTCATTTATATTATATGCTTCCACATTTAATATCATTGCTAGGTTACTATTAGATGTTGACAGGAGATCTCGGGTGATTGTAATTTGTAACAGCATATAAGTGAGCAAATTTTGGTGGATTTGATGCAGGGGGATCTAGGTTTTTTATACCTTGATCTCTATTCTAGGAAGGAGAAGTATCCAGGATGTGCGCATTTTGCCATTAGAGGTGGCCGAAAGATATCAGAGGCGGAATACCAATTACCGGTAAATATATTTTAACGGAAAATGATTGTTGTATGGTTTCATTATAGAATTTGTATCCACCAATGAACTATAAACACCAGCTGAAGTCGTGTTAGCATTCTTTAGTAATTCATGTAATGAGAAACAATATATTAGGATCAAGCACGTGATTGTGCAATTAGCTTTTAATAGTGTTGTCAAACAAGTTCGAGCCCAAATTCCAATGAGTTTTTATATTTTCATTGTTTGTTTTCAAAAAAGAAAACAAAAGCAACATTGTCAAACATCAAACATGTTTTTGGTAATTTTCCTCGGAACCCAGATCATTTTTAGGATTGAGTGGTTATTAACTCTCAAATTTTTTTTTTCTTTCTATTTACCATTTATTTCATTGTTTATTAATCTTGTAATACATTTTGTTATAGATTGTTGCACTGGTGTGTAACTTCCCAAGTTCGGATGGGTTAGCAACAAGACTTGACCATTGGGATGTAGAGACCCTTTTCCATGAGTTCAGCCATGCTCTCCATTCCCTGCTTTCTAGAACTGTTGTTAATAAACAAGTACCTTTTTGCATTTTTTTCAATTGCTTGAATGCCCATTCTACAATTATATTTATTTTTCTCAAGTATATTAGATTGCTTGGATGTAGTTAATCAACTAACGGAGAGTAGCCGCAAGTATATTAGTGTTCCAAGACATTTTGAGAACTGTATGGCCGCAAGTATATTAATTTTCTTTTCATATGGCATGCAATAGTTAGTGTTCCAAGACTGACTTGACACTGGTGAAAAAGAAAGTTCGCCAGATTCGAAGGACTTTGGATCAATTCCTGAATAACATATTGCAAATTTGACTGTGTTAATTTCTAGATTTTATATGAATGCCCTTTCTCTCAAGAAATGTAGATAATAAGTTTGTACGTCCGTAATTTCTTGAGCTGCTTATCTAAATTTTATCTTTCCTCAAATAGTAGCGAATTTTATTATTGAGACTTCTCTCGTGTAAATTTGACAATTTGAATACTTGTTCATTACAGGATTATCAACATTCCTCGGGGACAAGAGTTGCTCTTGATGTCGCTGAAACACCTTCTAACCTTTTGAGTATGTACGCAGTAAACAATATACTTAAAATTCATCAGTACCAAAACTCAAGATCTCACCCATACATATGGAAGAGAAGAGATTTGGTTCCCTTGTTTGTGACCAGTGAATATTTACTATTCCCTTGATATTTTTGACTTAGGTATTATGCATGGGATTACCGTGTTTTAAAGAAATTTGCTAGAGAGGAAACTAGTGGAGATCCCATTCCAGAAAATCTTGTTAAATCGATGAATTCTGCTCGAAGCATGTTTGCAGCAACTGAACTACAACGCCAGGTCTGGGTCTTGTTGGTATTTCAATTTAATTTTTTCTCATCTCAAAATGTGAATGGATTTAGTAGGTTAATGCTATTTTGGGAATTTATAGATATTCTATTCTCTGCTTGATCTGAGTCTTTTTGGGGAACAAGTGTCGAGTCCACGAGATACAATTTCAATATATGGTGATTTGAAAAGAGAGCACACAAGCTGGGGACACGTGGAGGGCACCCATTGGCACACACGATTTAGTCATCTCATCAAGCAGGTATAATTTTGCTATCAGGGTTTGCTATTCAATATATAGAGAGAGAGAGAGTGGCCAAGAATAGACGGTTTGGTTCTCCGATTTTCAAAGTCCAAACATTCGATCCAAACCGTTAGATATTCAATCTATATTGAAATGTGCTTGGAGACCAAATTTTACATTTTTTGAAATTTGTTTACTATTTATTAAGATGGTTTGAAAATCGCTGTTTTTCAATGATGCAGGAGTTTAATAAAATCAGCGATTTTCAAACCATCTTGATAAATAGTAAAAAAATTCCAAAAAATATAAAATTTGGTCTCCAAGCACATTTTAATATAGATTGAATATTTAATGTTTGGACTTTGAATCTATATATGGTTGTTTCATACTAATTATTGGTATAAATCTTACCAGTATAACCTTCACCACTCACCAGTGTTAATTATATTGCAGGTTATTACAGCTATCTTTACGCAAGGTGTTTTGCTGCAACTATTTGGCATGAAATATGCAGTGTTGATCCTTTGTCAGAGAATACTGGAAATGTGCTGAGAACATCTTTCTTATGTCATGGAGGGGCCAAGGACCCAGCTGCCTTGTTAAAGGGATGTATAGGAGAAGGCAATATCATTAGAAATTGCAATGGTGGGGTCATCCCTCATATTACAAGTTTGTGTAGAGAGATTGGTTTATAATGGGGTTAGAATGATTAAATTTATGCACTAGCATTTCTTAGCCTTTTGTTTCTTGTAAAGCCACATAAATTATTCCTTTTTAGTATTCAATTTTTTGCCTCCAATATTGTAACAGTAATTAGCAATTTAGCATGCATTGTAAGTTTGTAACAAAAAAATAAAGCATACAAAGCCTGAGGCCGACTACAAAAGATCCGGTGTCAGTCTAGTCTGTACATGAAAACCGAAATGAAATCCTTAAAAAAAAGAAATTACTAGTCTAGATTTGTCAATTATTCTGAGCAGACATCTCTGTTTCCTTTGGTGATGCAGGTTGGATGATCTCCTTCTCTACGTGGCCATCTGGTTTAGGAATTATGAGACCAAAACCACCTTCTTTCCTCTTGTACAATATGTTTATCTCACCTGCAACAATAAATATATAGATTATACTAAAAACTAAAATAAATGAAAATTCTGTTTAAATTCAAAGAAGAAGACATACCAGTCTCCTCACTCCTAAAGGCATAGAAATCATGATCAACATACTCAAGCTGCTCCTTGGCTTCTTCAAGTGTCAAAGGTGGAATTTCAAATACCTTTGTACGAACCACCTGAAATACATACATACATACATACATAGTAGATCAAATAAGAACCTTAACTGGTACAGCACAAACATGGTACAACAAGAAAATGAAAATGAAAATGCTTTCTGGTAATACTCAAGTGTAATATTTATAAGAACCTTTTTGACAACTTTATCCTGATGCTGTTCAACTGGTTCAATTTCATCTTCATCCAAGTAAGGCTCCTCTTCCTCTTCTTCGTCATCGTCAGATTCGCTAAACATCTCCGAATCAAGATCCTCGTACTCTTTACCTGCACGTTTTCTAGAATCAACCACTTTATCTTTCAACTTCCTTAGTTTTCTTTTCACTATTTTTGCAGCTAAGTCAATGCATGCATAGCTGCTCCCGGCATCCTCCTCTGCACGTATTACCCCATACTTCTTTGTAAATATAGTTACCTGTAATTCCAGTTGCAACCAAATGTTGGAAATTCAAGCTTAATTTCATCATATCATACCAAAGTTTGAAATTTCACCATCAAATTACCTCACATCTACGGGTTCTGGGTCCTTTACCGAATTCCCCACCGCCACGACCAGAGATTCTGACATCCACCTCTCGTACCAAGTAACTGTGTTTTTGTACCACTTTCCCTATCTTCTCTTTTATATGCTCCTTCAAATTATCATTCAACTACAAACAAACACAATTGCATTATTATAATTATTATTATTATTGCTAAATTACATTTTAGAATGTAGGAACTAGCTAGACTGGTACACTGGTACGCACTTGAATATTACGACCTTGCATGATGAGGTTCACTGACGAGAGGGACCCATTCCAAGACCTACATAGCACATCAATTGCCTTTCCCTTTCTCTTCTCGCTCTCTCCAATTCTTCTAACCAATGATAGTGAGTGACCGAAGAAGCCGCAGTTGAGGGATAACGAAGCACGAGAAGAGGAATTGCGCCTGTTAATGGAGATTAGAGAGGGATGAGGAGATGAGAGATGTTGCGTCACTGCCGCCATGGCTGTCATTCAATCAAAATAAATAAATAAATTCGAGGGTTCCTTTGAGAAAGATGAGAGGAAGACTAGACTAGAAGAGCAGTAGTGTGAAGTATATAGTGATGAATCAGGCATTTTTATAACTAACCCAGAAAGTATTATATATTCTTTTAACAAACTATCGATCGAGATTCGAGATTCGAGAATCGAGACCAAAAGCATTCATTAATATAGAATTAGAAAAAATATTTTTATAAGGGTCAAGTGATAAAAATGCAGATTCAGAATCGCAACAAGGGATGAGTCTGGAAGGGTCTCGACGTCGATGAGGCAGAAAGCGACAATACACCTTATCCTGATCACCATTCCAGCTCTCCATTAACAAAAAAAGGATATATCCTTTCTTCGTTAAACAGTCGGTGGATTGAAAACTGGATACTTGGAAACTGGAGACCAAGTAGGAAATACGAATTTTTAGCACCCCTCCATTCAAAAAAGAAAGATAAAAAAATAGCATGGCTGAGTTTGTCCTATTTTAGATATTATTTTTTTTATCTCTGTTCAAACTTCAAGGTAAGTACTAAGTAGTATCTCAGTCAACGAGGACCCTTTTTCTTAAAAAAAAGGAATTTGCATTTGTGAGGATAACACATTTGTAGATAAATATAAAAGAGTGAGGCTACGGTGCTTTGCATAGCACCAATTGGGTCCGCACTACGGTTCAAAATTTAATTTTTTAGAATTATAATAGTCGATCCAAACCGTTCAACATAATTATAAAATGAATATGTACTTGCAAATCAAATTTTATATTTTTTCAAATTTTTTTACTATTTTTTCGAAAATCACTTGATCTGAACATTCTGGACCATCCAAAAACGGCCTATCTTAAAAAATAGTAAAAAAATTCAAAAAAATGTAAAATTTGGTTTGCAAGTACATATTCATTTTATAATCATGTTGAACGGTTCAGATCGACCGTTAAGATTTTGAAAAGTCAAATTTTGAGCCGTAGCACGGACCCAATCCGTGCTATGCATAGCACCGTAGCCTCACTCAATATAAAATTAAGAGTGAGTCTATGGTACTATGCGTAGCACGGATTGGTCCGTACTACGAATCAATATTTTTATTTTCAAAATTTTAACGGTCGATTCAAACCGTTCAACATGATTTTCATATGAGAATATACTTGTGGGTTAAATTTTCTATTTTTTTTAGAATTTTTTTATTTTTTTAGATAAGTAGAAAATCACTATTTTGGATAGTTCATAATTTTTAGATCAAGTGATTTTCTACCTATCTTAAAATATAGTAAAAAAATTTAAAAAAAATATAAAATTTAATCTGCAAGTACATATTCATGTGGAGATCACGTTGAACGGTTCGGATCGACCATTAGAATTTTCAAAATAAAAATATAGGTCCGTAGTACGGACTAATCCGTGCTATGCATAGTACCATAGACTTACTCTAAAATTAATTAGCATTTGCGATAAATGAATCTAATATTAATTGTATTAAACAACTATCATCTACTTTGTGAAAGAAATGTTCATAAGTTGCGAGATTTAGTAGCTGTCATGGTAGTTTTTTTTTATGAGAAAGTAATAAATTTGTTATCTATTTTACTAAACGAAACATAATTACAATTTATTTGAAAGACTTGGGCAAATTAAATTACAAATTTATTGACTCAACTTTGATACACATCTTATCCAAATAATTGAGAACATATCTATAATTTTAATTATTTAATTTGAATGATATTTTTAAATATATGTATATCATGAAAAGGAAGAACAATTATCTTTGAAATAAAAAAGTTCCCATTGAACAAAAAT
The DNA here is from genome assembly GCA_028015225.1 of Carex myosuroides. NCBI lineage: Eukaryota > Viridiplantae > Streptophyta > Magnoliopsida > Poales > Cyperaceae > Carex > Carex myosuroides. Next base: position 1,167,490 of record CM051471.1, read on the forward strand.
AAACGCAGACGGGATATAAATTGGATATTAGACGAATACGGATACGAATTAGATATTAAACAGATACATATTACGAATTGGATATTAAACGGATATGGATCGGATATCCGTAGATATATACATAATTTTTTTCATACTATATATTAAACTCTATCGTATATGGCTACTATTCGAATACGGATAATTAAAATTTAAAACCATATCGTATCCATATCCGCACGGATATTCGGATATTATATATTGAGTGAGGCTACGGTGCTATGCATAGCACAGATTGGTCCGTGCTACGGCTCAATATTTGAGTTTTCAAAATCCTAACGGTCAATGCAAACCGTTCAACATGATTATAAAATAAATATGTATTTGCAAACCAAATTTTACATTTTTTCAAATTTTTTTACTATTTTTTTAGATAGGTAGAAATCACTGTTTTTGGATGGTCCAGAATTTTAGATCAAGTGATTTTCTACCTATCTAAAAAAATAGTAAAAAAATTCGAAAAAATGTAAATTTTTTTTAATTATGAATGTTCTACCGTACTATGCATAGAAATCACTGCTTTTAGGGGACCAAACCGTGCTATGCATAGTACGGTAGCCTCACTCTTATATATTTGTATTTAATTTTCGAATATATATCCGGATACAGACGGATAATATTCGACCTGTTTGCACCCCTAAAAGCAGATGTCCCATCAACATCGGAAATAAAAAAAAATTGCTGGGACAATGAAATAATATGTTGCAAAGCATTACTGAAAATAATTGAAAAATATCATTGTAATTTTTTTAAAGTATTTGCTAAAAAAATTTGACCGTAGGATCATCATAATATGTAATCGGAGGATTTGATCAGATGTCTGAAACTAATTTGTAGGATGCAACAGGTGGATCCATTGGCCATGGCTTTTTAAAAAAAAAGACAAAAGACAATGAGCATTAGCCATTAGATAAAGAGAAAAAAAAAAATTACTGCCCTTCGAATTCAATTTCTAGTAAATTTTTTTTAACTCTATCTATTTTTTTTTACTAGAATTATCTTTTAAAAAGTCATTAGTGTATTTACAGCTTAATACTAGTTAGTGCGTGCAAGTCTTTAAATCTAACATATCAAATTTTTATACATAACATATAAAGAATAAGAAGAAAGTAGCGACACATATAACTCATATTTTCGGAAAAAATGACGAGATTGATCGGATAAAAAAAAAGTGGGTGCAAATTTTTAAAATATTATGATAGGGCCATGTTCCACAGGTCCTTAAAACTATCCCTTTACGGGCCATGAAAGAATCGGGATTCGGACCTCCTAAAGAGGCCAACCAGGAGTCAATACGAAAAACTCGGGTTCTATCCAAACAAGGTCCAATAAAAATCCTTGAAACAGCCTCACAAGGCTCAGCCCGAAATTGGCTTGCACCGCCTTCACGCGAGATAACCGCCGATACGGTTTGCATAACCGCCCATGTCTCCCATTACCGCCCGGGATAGCGGTTATGGACAGACTATATAAGGTAGGAAGACCCATTAAACAGGGATCAAAACTTTTGCTAAGAGAGATATCGCATAAGTCAGAATTTGAATATCTCCAAACCTCCCCGAGTTCCAAACTCAGTCCACACCTCGGCCTGTCATCCCGCGACAGGACGAACTCAGCCCAATCCATTTCCCTTACGGCCTACTCTCCCCAAGATATGACGTATCAAATTAAAAGTACAGTCTTTTTATATAGCATATGAAGTTTTTAAACCTATGTGTGCAAGTCTTTAAATCTAGCATAGGAAGCCTTTAAACCTAGCATATCAATATCAAGTTTTTATACATAATATATCAAAAAGAGAAACAACAACACAAATATAACTCAAAAGTATTTCATCATGAATCTCATTTGAAAGAGAAAATCAAATAGAAGACATTCATAATTTTTGATTCGTAAAATTCCTCACATATTATAAAAAAAATAAACGAAAATAATTGGAGAAAATAAAAAATAAAAGAAATCTTTTTTTTTTTTTAGATTTGAGGGCAAATTAAGAAATTAAATAGTTAACCGTTGAACTAATTGGAGAAGGCACACCCATAAATACTTGGGCCATAACTTTTTACAAAATAGAAAGCAAAAATATTATTATTGCAAACTCGGCCCATTGGCCCATTGGCCCATTGGAACTCATGCACAATTATACTCTCTTCTAAGAGAAAGTTCTAATGTTAATTCTTAGCTTTCTACAAAAGTTGCGTTTTGTTTAATTTTTACTTGTATATCTATTTTAATCTATAGAATAATTTTTATATTACCTAGCTTTTTTCAGTAGGAATAAAATCATTTTACGGACTGATAGGGCCATGTTACACAGGCCCTTTTACTTGTTCCAAACTGAGCCATGAAAGACTGGGATTCGGACCTTTACAAAGCCAACCCGATGTCATATGAAAAAGCCCAATAACTTGTTAAGCCGGGGTCCAATATGCCGGCCCCAAACCAAAGTCTTAAAATAGGCCCATACCAACCGACATACGGGATAGCCGGGGAAACGGCTGTCTTAACGCCGATGTCCCAGTAACGGCTAGCTTAATGCCCACGTCCCAGTAACGGCTGACATAACTGCCCACGTTCTCCATAAACGTCCGAGATGGCAGTTATGGCTAGACTATATAAGGCAATAATCCCCATGAAACAGGGGACGCAATTTTTAACCAAGATAGAGATCATACAGGTCAGAGTCCGAATCTCTCACAATCCACCCCGAGTTCTCAACTCGATCCATACCTCGGCCTGCCATCCTCTGGAAGGGCGAACCCAACTCAGCCCAATTTCCCATACGGCCTCATCTCCCGAGATAGGACGTATCAACCACCGTGGGGCCTCGCCTACCAAACATACAGAATTAGATGGCTCTTCCTAACGCATCAATCCCGCTCCCACCTGGAGTGACGACCCCTCCGCCAGGAGTAACAATCACACCAACTCCTTTGGTCACACCGCCTACAGGACACCCCTCCCAGAGCCAACCTCAAGGGGTGAGGCCTAGCAACTCGATGATACGACCACATGGTCCCCAACCTGCACAGTCTCGCCACACGGGACCCGAAATCACTAATCGACCTTCGTTCATTGAAGGAAACACAACTAGACCTCTTTATACCGAGCACAACCCGGTAACTGGTACATACCAGATACCCTACATACCGTATTACCCTCAGCAAACGCCATTGTATCACTACGGCGCGACCGCTTACACACCTTACACACCAACGGCTCCCCAGTATCCCTATGTCACACCCTCTGGGCAATGGGGCCCGGGAGGCATTCACGGGATGTATCCCATGACAGGTCCAATACCGTGTTCTCAGCAAATGCCACTGCGACCTATACATCAGACCGTACCTACCACTGCACCCATACCACGACCTCTGTCCGCAAATCGTGTCCACAGCCGACCGGCAAATGTTTCGCCACGAAATCTGGACAGAGAATTTGCACAGGTCCGAACTGGCGAGGAGACAAACACACCTTCCCCGCCAGAACAACAAGTCCAGTCCGAACGCAGGGACCATAATGCTCTGCCAACAGGGGTCCATCCCGACGAAGGAAGACTGCCGGAAGGGCAAGACGAGAATAGGGGACCCGATCCCAAGAGAGAGCTCAATGCCGGAGGTCCTATAGTTCACCACAATAACGAACGAGAATCAGCCAATCATGGCAGAGGGCCCAGACCATCTCGCCGAGAACAATCTTGCTCCCACAGGGAACGCGAACGAAGTCCACTCCGAGGTCGGGATAGGACTCGCCGAGATGATCAAAGAAGGAATCGACGATCACCTACCCCTCCCCGAGGCATTAACATAGCTCAAGTCGAAGAGCTGATTCAAACCAGACTTGCGGCCAAACTAGCCGAACTCGAATCCCAGAAGACAGGCACCTACTCTCGGCCTATGGGAATCGAGGATGGCCCCCTGTCCAGAGACATTTACCGCCAGTCAATGACGGATTTCAAGTATCCAACAACCCTCCCAAGCTTTCGGGGTAGCGGCGACACACAGGATTCGCACAACTTTGTGTATGGATTCCTTGAACGACTCCGCCTCCTTGGAGCCACCGATGCCATCATGTGCCGTGTCTTCACCACTTGCTTAACTGGGGAAGCATGGGATTGGTACATGACACTACCCCGGAGGTCCATTAACAAATTCGAGGACTTCGCGAAACTATTCCTAGAGAGGTACACGATTATCAAGCCGCCGCCAGCCACGTGCGAGATGCTCCTAGACATTGTCCAGGGACCGCGCGAAAGAACAGGTGCGTTTGTTAACCGTTTCATACAGGCATCTCGGAGAATTCAGAACCTCAATGAAGAATTCTCCTTAGCCGCCATCAAAAAAGGGCTCCGTAAAGGGGGTCCGGGAACTTTGCGTTACGAAGCCCACATGAAGAAAATGACCACTCTAAGGGAGTTTGTAACCTTTGCGGAGGGTTACATCCGTGCCGAGGATGATAATGGGAGCCCCACGAGGCCTAGATCTCGATCTCCCCGACACCAAACTAACAAACATCCAGCTCAGGACAGGTTTCGCCACCAAAGAGAACCTCGAAGAAACCAACCCATCCGACCGACCGAGCAAGAACACAAAACTGGCACCGAGGGATACCGTCAGCACTTCGTCAGATATGCACCTCTCACCAAGAAGCGACACGAGATGTACAACATCATAGAGGGCATGTTTGACCTTCCTCCGCCATTGCCTGAAGGCATTTTCACGGTACAAGACAACTCCCAGAAGTGTGAGTACCATGGATTCAATGGGCACTCCACTGCGGATTGCCTTCAACTCAAAGACATCCTGGAGAGACTAGCCCACGAGGGTAAGTTGATCGAGTTCATCAACCCCGATTTCTTCAGAAAGTTCTCCAGGAAGTACAATGGTAAAGGTAAGGTTTTTAAGAAACCTATTCCTTACAGGCAGGATTATACGGGACCCCGAGTTGGTGAGGCCGGTCCTCACACCCGGGATGGTCCCGAGACTAGACGCCAAGAATGGCAGAGCAGCCCTGTCAGTAACGTGATCAGTGGTGGCCATCGTGGGACCATCAGAAGAATACTACCTCGCGATAATCGAAAACCATACCCCACTGTTCTACAGGTCGAAACCGACAAAAAGCGACCTCGGGCCGAGGAAGCGATATCTTTCTCCGAGAAGGACCTAGGTGGGATTTCCAACCCACACGATGATCCCGTGGTACTGAATCTCAAAATCAATACTCACAGGGTTAAGAGGGTGTTAGTTGATACGGGAAGTTCAGCAGACATCCTGTACCTATCGGCCTTCACACAAATGGGCCTCAACACTCGCGCCCTCCAACAACACATTTCACCCTTGATAGGTTTCACGGGCGATGCCCTTCAACCTCGGGGAATGATGCCGCTCAAAGTGACATTCGGTACAGTTCCTCGAACAGTAGAAGTCATGGTGGACTTCCTCATCGTCAATGCTCCTTCTGCATACAATGCAATCCTGGGAAGAGCAACCTTGAACAAAATAGGCGCCGTCATTTCCCCTTCACACCTGAAAATCAAGTTCCACACTGATAACGGCATAGGGGAAGAAAGTGGCCAACAACAGGTGGCCCGCGAATGCTACATGACGTCTGTTCAAGGTCAAGGAGGCTCTGTCCACCAGGTCGATCAATCCGACGCCAAAATCAACCAACAGCGGTTGCGTTCAAGCACTGACTTTTTACCTCCAAACACCGACCTGGCACTAGATCCGGTAGATAAAGCTGAGGCAAAAACTTCCCTTGAACCCGCTGATGAAGTCGAACAACTCGTTTTGGGTGATGGCAAGACACTAAATATTGGAAAAGCAGTACAGGGGGAAGCAAAGGAGGAACTGATCAGGTTTCTCCGAGAAAACCAGTCCGTTTTTGCTTAGACCGCAGCCGACATGCCAGGCATTCCGAGATCAATAGCGGAGCACCGCTTACATATTAAGTCGGGATCAAAACCAGTTAGGCAACGGAAACGTAACATGGGAGAAGAACGGCAGCAGGCCGTGAAACGCGAAGTACAGAAACTTCTCGATGCTGGTTTTATCCGGAATGTCGAATGTCCTGAATGGACAGCCAATCCCGTGCTTGTCAAGAAGTCCAATGGCGACTGGCGTATGTGTATCGATTATACTGACCTCAACAAAGCATGCCCCATGGATCCGTTCCCTTTGCCCAAAATTGACCAATTGGTCGACTCCACCTCGGGTCACGCCTACCTCAGCTTCATGGATGCGTTCTCCGGGTACACCCAAATCCGGATGAGCCAAGATGACGAGGAGAAAACTGCTTTCACAACTAACTCCGGGCTATATTGCTACCGGGTTATGCCTTTCGGGTTGCGCAATACTGGAGCCACGTTCCAGCGCATGGTCAACACTGTATTCCATGACCAGATCGGGCGAAATGTAGAAGCATACGTGGATGACTTGCTTGTCAAGAGCATGTCCGACCTCGATCATGTTCGAGATCTCAGAGAAACCTTCGCGACACTGAATTCAGCCAACATGAAACTCAACCCGAAGAAGAGTTTTTTCGGTCTAACCGGTGGTAAGTTCCTTGGTTTCATGGTTTCTATGCGAGGCATTGAGATCCATCCTTCCAAATCTCAAGCCATCCTCGATATGAAGCCACCACGAAACCTCAAAGAGCTGCAATCTCTCACAGGCAAGTTGGCCGCCCTCAATAGGTTTATTGCGAGATCTGGGGACGTGTGTTTCCCTTTCTTCAAAGCCATGCGCAAAACTGCCAGGTTTGAATGGACGGAGGAGTGTGCAACGGCCTTCGAGAAAATTAAAGCATATCTCGCTAATCCACCATGTCTCAGCAGACCAACCACAGGCGATGTTCTTGTAATGTACCTGGCCACCTCGGGTCATGCAGTCAGTGCCGCCCTTGTCCGGGAAGAAGGACGAGACCAGAAGCCAATATATTTTGTCTCCCATGTACTTCGGGATGCTGAAACAAGGTATTCCCAGATTGAGAAGGCAGCATATGCTCTCGTCATTGCCGCTAGAAAACTGCGGCCCTATTTTCAGTCTCACTCCATCAAAGTATACACCGGAATCCCGCTCAAAAAGGCATTCTCGAATTTTGACTCATCCGGGCGATTGTTAGCTTGGGCGCTCGAATTATCCGAGTTCGACGTTTCCTTCCACCCGCAAAATGCTCTGAAGTCGCAAATCTTCGCTGATTTCATTGCCGAGTATTCCGGCGTTCCTCCCGAGTCCGAAGGACATTGGACTATCCATGTCGATGGCGCCTCTTCGTTACAAGGGGCTGGAGCCGGGGTATCCCTCACAGGTCCCCACGGGGAAACCCTGAATTATGCTCTCCATTTTCAATTCCCAGTAACAAACAACACCGCGGAATATGAAGCCATGATAGCAGGCCTTAAACTAGCTAAATAATTGGGCGCCCGCGAGGTTCATCTTCGTAGTGACTCCGAGTTAGCGGTCAAACAGATAAACGATGAATGCCGAGTTATGGACGAGAAGTTGCGCAAGTACCGACAGCAGTTTCACTTGCTCAAAAGCCATTTCGACGAGGTTGATATCCAACATGTCTCGCGAAACAAGAACTGCCTAGCCGATTGTTATGGATGTTTCGGAATCCAGCATCAACCTTGATACTGTAACCGTACTCACCATCGGTGAACCCGGTGAGTCATGGTTCACCCCGATGTGGAATTTCCTTAACACCGGGGTTCTCCCCACCGATCAGTTGGAAGCCCGACGTTTGAAAAGGATCGCACCGATGTACTCTGTATTCAACAATCATCTCTACAAACGGGGGTACGTGCGACCTTGGCTTAAATGCATCAATAAGGAGATGGCCTCCAAAATGCTATCTGAGGTACATGAAGGCATCTGCGGAAGCCATCAAGGTGCGAAAACTCTTGCCAAACGAATCCTCAGAGCCGGCTTTTACTGGCCAACCATGCAACATGATGCGGCAAACCTAGTCCGAAAATGTGAGCGATGCCAATACCACAGCAAGTTGAGCAATATCCCGGCTTACGATCATGTATCCATCGCGGGAGCCTGGCCTTTTGACTTATGGGGAATAGACATAGTCGGGCCCTTTCCCAAAGCCGTTGGACAGCGCCGTTGGATTATTATCGCCGTCGAGTATTTTACTAAGTGGGTCGAAGCCGAAGCATTATCCACTATCACTACCGCAACAGCAGAGAAGTTCATCTAGCGGAACATCATTTGTCGTTTTGGCATACCGCATGCTCTCATCTCGGACAATGGTACGCAGTTCAACGCAGCACGCACCATGAAGTTCCTCTCCAACCTAGGTATTCAGAACAACTTTACCTCAGTCAGCCACCCTGCTAGCAATGGTTTAGCCGAGGTCACAAACCGCACTATTCTTGATGGCCTCAAGAAGAAAGTTGCCGAAAACAGAAAGAATTGGCCCGACATACTTGATGGCATTCTATGGGCCTACCGCACTACACCTAGAGAAGCCACACAGCAAACTCCGTACTCTCTGGTGTTCGGCATGGAAGCAGTCACTCCAATTGAGATGATGGAACCATCTCTCCGTACTTTGACATATTCCACTGACAACAACAGCGATGCTCGCACCGCGGAACTCGACCTCATCACAGAAGGTCGGGAGAAGGCCCGCATCCGCACCATGGAGTATCAACGCAGGATCAAACGTGCATTTGATAAACATGTGGTACCTCGAGAGTTCCAGCCGGGCGATTTGGTGCTCAAAACCGTGGAAGCAACTGGCAAACATGTTAGCAAACTTGCTCCTCAGTGGGAAGGCCCTTTTAAGATCATTCGTCCACGAGGTAAAGGCGCTTACGAGTTGGAAGATCCGAGTGGTTTCATACTCACTCGCCCATGGAACACTTGCCATTTGAGGAAATTCTACACTTAATGTATGCCGTTTTTGTTAGTCTTTTTAATAGATACGGTGTGCTCAGGGCAAGATAAGCCTCTGTTTTCTTTTCTTTTCATGTACTCACTTAGACCATGATACAATTTTTGTATGGTTCTAAGCATCTATCAATATATATGATATTATTTACAATTGTGTTTTGTGTATTGGGTCCAAGATATATGAACGAAAGCTATCTAAGGCAACGAAAGATGTCTTGGTTAAAATCCCGAGATACGCGACATAAATTAATGTAGTCCTACAGGATGATGACTGATAAAATAGTAATACTATTGTCGGAAACATTTATCGAAAACCCCTCGGGGTAACGCATACGTTTTCGCGACATACCTTTCCCCCAATGTTGACCATTTTTGTCAAAAATAAAGAAAAAAAAGGGGGCTAAGGATATCATACATACTTCACTTGTTCACAAAGACATTCAACGAATACCCCGAGATATATTCCAGAATAATAAATCTCGGAAAAAGATAAAACGAATGCAACGAGAGAAGTAAAAACCATGTTACACCAAATATTCTGTTAAATCCCCACATCCCGGGGATATCAAATTTACATTACAACACATTTTTGTTTAAACCCCCACATCCCGGGGGCACAAATACAACACCAAGGGTAAATCCTTCAAACTATCGGAGACACAGAAATTTCACAAGACCAAGGTCGCGTCCAGTGCTGGCCATCATCCTTCCTACAAACAAAAAAAAGGAATAAGATTAAGCGTGAAAGCAACATCTCGACAATCACGATATTAGAAGTCTTTTACTTACAGAAGTTGGAGCCTTATCCGACTCAAGAACGTTAGTTCCACCACCACAAGGTAAGATAGAAACATCCTCCGGATCCTTTCCATCACCTTGTGGAGCAACAGGGTCCATCTCGACATTCATCTTGGTGATTACAGCAGAGTCCACCTCGGTGTCTCCTATGTCGATCTCCTCTTCCTCACTTTCAGAGGAGGTCTCAGAAGGAATCCCGTCATCCTCTCCTTCAGCCTCATTATCGACAAGCTTGAGATGCTGAGGCCATTTATCTTTCGGCCAGGGATGAACAATTCTCCCACGAGGATGGTTTTCAAGTACCAACTCCTTTTGGAATGGAGTACCATCCGGATTCAACAACACATCCTTTTCTTCGTCCCAGCCGTGATCCGAGAGATTCTTAATAACGAGCTTCTCGGGTTCCACTTTAGTAAAACTCATATGCTCGGATTTGAACGGGTAAACTTTGGCCAGTTCACCCATATAACCATAAACGGTCTCCGTCATCATTTCTTGGCACGCATAGGGGACGGCTTGAGCAAAGGCCTTACTGCCTAAAAATTTGCTCTGTGTTTTCTTTTTAAGACCCTCCATCTCGGCCTTTAATCGGACATTTTCCGATCTCGCCTCCTCCACCTCCTTGGCTTGGGTCTCGAGCCTGGAATTAAGGCCATCGACCTTGTCCTTGTACTCCTTAGCTTTATGCTTATAGCGCTTTGCCTTTTCCTCATTTTCTTTGCGCTCTTTGTCAGCCTGCAAACCTACCAACCGCACCATCTCGTATTTCGCCAAGGCAACGGCGGCTTCGCCAGTGGCTATCTTCCTTTCCCTTTCCTTTAACTTAGCCAACTTGACAAAATAATCCCTCTCCATGATTGCCTTGTTGATTGCCTCTTGATCAGTTGTGATAGTAAAAGCACTGCGATTTTCAAGCGAATCTTTGAGGAACCCAAAGAAAACCCCGGCATCATGCAGCGACCTTAACACCTGACCGACGACTTGGTCAGGGTGCTCTTCAGCCCACTTCTTTTGGTGAGCGGTTGTGGTTAGCCTGAAGGTTTCCCGAGAAAATGCGGCCTGAACCTCGGGATGGTCTTCCTTATCCTGCATGGTAGAATATCCGGGGAGATACGCCAAAATACTATCAGGGAATCCTTGTGAAATATGGGTCCCCCACACGAATCCGGTATGTCGCCCCTGTTCTGATATACTAGATTTGAGATGTTCGGTGTGCTCCTTCGCGGGATCCCACACGTCGCGTGCTGCTTCTTCAATAATTCCCTCTAACTCTTTCTCGGCAGCCTCAACCCGAGATTGGGGTGTCTCCTTCGGGGCAACCCCAGACACCTCTAACACAATATCGGATTGAACCTTTTGCCTTTTCGGCTCAGGTTCTCCTGCCTGGACTTCTTTTGCCTTCTCTCGCCTTGTTAAACGCGCGGAGGGGTCAACCGCAACTTCCTTCCTCTTCTGGGAACCCCCGAGCTTGGAGGAACCAGAAGCACTGCCCTTAGCTCCTTTGGTGGTTGCTGCAGTGTTTGTAATAGACTCCGGGCGAGCTGTTATAGTTTTAGCAGACCCCGACTTTACGGTCTTAGGACCCTTGGAAGAGAAAGTTAGTTTTTGAGATGTCGCAGCCTCTCTTCCTTTTGTGAAGCCGTCCTCCGGAGTGTCAAAAACAAGAACAGGACGAGCAGCCTTCCAGGGTAGTGCCATAAACCCGCGTCCTGCGACACAAAAAGCACATCAGCATTAACAATTTTTGTATAATATAGTATGGTTAATGAACAAATGCGATGTAAAGAGATATCGGTACAAAAAAGGGGACTAACTTGTGAAATAACTGTCAAGAATTTTGGTAACTTTTAATTCATCTGACATCAGCGATGGAGGAGAAGTCGGAATCAAACTTTCCTTATTTAGAGGACGCCACTTCCTCCGTATCCCTTGGAAGCATTTCAACTCCTTGGGATTATCCAGGTATATCCAACCATGGTTCCAATCATCCGCCTTGGACAGCTTTTCAAAAAGCACAACCTTAGAACACTTCCGAACTGCAAGGTGGCTCTCATTATTATATAGTACCGTGAAATAATGAAAGAACAACCCCGTACTGGGCCAGTATGACTTTAACTCGGGCATATAATCAAACAAATACTTAAAGCTCATTATGTAGCACCATGCTGGTGCGGTTAACTGTGCAGGGGCCACGTCGAGATGTCGTAATATCTCGCGAACAAATTTGGACACCCACACTTTAAAACCACATTTCGGCATTTTCCAATATATGCACATCCCGCGATTCGAGTCATGCGCTCGGTCATTTATACTCGGGGCTGTCAGCTTAAGCGCATGTCGCGGATAATCTCCTCTGTCAGCTTCATCCACAAGTTCCTCATAAAATGCGTCAGCATAGGCTTCGCATCGAACAACCAGCTTTGGAGATATACCGGCAGATGTTGGAAAAATCAGGTCATCCCGGTGACTATCTCGAGGCACGACATCTTTCTTTACCGTTTTGTTTTTCTTCTTGGGTTCCGAAGACCCATGCGACGTCCCAACTGAGGCCAAAATAAGTTCACCCCGAGGTGAATTTTCTTCGTTTTCCCCGTCTCCTTCGCTACATTGTTCACCATCAGTTTCCTCTGAATTTTCAGGATTGATGAAAATCGTGCCCTGAATACTCTTGCCCCTACCTGGCCGGAAAACCTCCTGCAGTATCGGGGACTGTTCCCCCGAAATAGCAGGTGACGAATCCCGAGATCCTTGTTCTTCGATCATTTCTAAATTAATGAAGAAACAGGATTGGCTTAGGCAACCGGTCTCACTTTTTCTAAAGAATTACAACTATTGACTTAACAGATGTACATTGATTGCCGAGGTTACGCAGTTCATATTAGGCCCTTAGCAGCATTACCGAACTTAGGTCATTAACTAAGTTACCCTCGACCCCGGCAATACATACCAGTAACTACATGCATGACCAATTAATGTAAGGCCGACTACCGAGATGGTAAAGGATTACCTTGTGTTGAGATTTCTTTGCAACGCAGTCTTTGGATGTCTTCTCCGAGGTCTCCTAAATGCTCTGAACTCGCTCCGCTATCACCGAAAATACTTTCGCTCTGTGGCTCCGAGATCAATTTCCTCACAATAAACGATAATGAGTGAATGAGACGGGATGAGGTATATATAAGGGTCTCTATTTTTCCCGCTCAATACTTGCGCGAATTTCGAAAAGCAGCCGCGAAGCGACGCGTTGCCACCCTTCTGCGCATCAGGCTCGAAACGAGCTGACGGATGCCAGGTGTCGTACGGAGATTGCGCCATAACCTCGTACCTCTGGCTGATTTGACGGCTGATCTGATGGCTGATGGCAGTTAACGGAAGACGAGGCGTCGAAGTAATTAATGCGGACATACTATATATACTACCTCCGTCTCCCTTTAACGAAACATCCAGCGATCCCAACTATACCTTCCAACTCGGACTATAATAAGATGGAAACTAACAAAAATATGCAGGATGAGGTTAAGGAGAAGAAGGAAGACATTCCGTCACCACACCAATCTCCCCAACATCGGAAATCCGAGATCAACATCGAGCCACCCCCAATTAACCTGAGGGAAGAAGAGGACAACCCATTAGCATGGGATAGATGTGCTGTTTGCAGAACCAGAGGGAACTATCGTCACATGTTCCATTGTGACGGATGCGAAGAAGCCTTTCATCCCGGGTGTCTCGCCCGCAGATCACCTCGGAACCATGAAGATCCCCGCTTCACATCCTTCACCTGCAGGATATGCCTGGATCAAGAACGCCGGGCCAAGCGCTCCCGCCATGAATAACCTTAGCTATATATAGAATATCGCGGGAATAGCCCGCCTTTTGTTAGATGTCAACTTTTCAAATTTACTTATATACTTATGTTGTGCCATTCAGCCGAGGTCTTTACCTCGTGTTGCTTTGATTAATATATGTTTTGCATAGGCATTTCATTACTACTTAATACCGTCTAATATGAGTCAATTTGACCACCTTGAAAACGCCGAAAGCCTGTCATCTCGTTTAACTTACACAACGCCCAATGACATTTATGGCTAGTAGCTGGCGGCTACCTATTTAGGCAATATGGCCCACGTTATTTATGGCAACATTTCCCCCTAACATCTATAAATACCAGAGTCACCATACTGTAAAAGGCACGTTTCACTCTTTACCTCTTATCATTTTTCACCTATTTACTTCCGAGATACCTTTCAAAAGAGTGGCTTCTAAAGGCAAAAAACTCCTCGACCGGGGTCAGAGTAGCCATGACTAGACTACCACACGTCAACGCAACCAACCTCGCTCCACTCACCGTCGCTCTCATTTCCCGCGACGAATCCTATCTCGGCCGGAGAGATGGACTTTGCTCCAACATTTTCCCGAGGAGGATTTGGATTGGATGCTCGAGAACGAGGACCTCCAAATTTGCGACCTCATCGACCTAACCCTTGCAGGGGCACCCTCGTTCACAAAGGAAGACGAAAACGATATTTACAAATTTGACCTCGAACCCAAGTTGCGTTGGTGTGTCATATGCAACGATCAATGGGCCAAGCACGAAATGGTGAAATGTCGGATGTGTTATGAGTGGAGCTGCTTCACCCACTACGACATTGAAGGCCGTTCAGACCCTCGCCGTCGTTTTTGGAAGTGCCTGGGGTGTTTATCCCGCAATGCTGGAGGCCCGAGTTTGTACACCGCTACCCAAGATGAAATCAACGCCGATAATTGGTTTGAAGACACCGACAATGAGAGGGTATAAGTGTTGTCCTAGAAACGACATCACACTCGTCTTTTTGCCGAACATGGACACCGTGGTGCTTGGAAGACGTGAAATGACAGACATGACGACAGTAGTGGAAATATTCTTCCAAGCACCACATATTTCTTGTCCCATGTTTAGTTTAAATTAGGCGTTGTATGATTTCGATATTTTACTAGATCGAGGCGTTGTATGATTTCGATGTTTTCTTATATATTTAGGCTTGTTCTGTTTTTACGATATCAATGATTACTTCTAATTTCTATGATTTACTTCTTTTACCGATTTTTGTCTAAGTCGGACACATTCTTATCAAAAAAATAAAAAATAAAAATAAAAAATAAATAAATAAATAAATATATATATATATATATATACCCGAGATAGGTATATAATATAGTATATTAACACATTCACTGTCGGACGTATACCGAGATAGGTATATAATAACACATTGTCATTTGTAGCAAGACATCTACCCGACATATGCCACCCGAGTTATTACAGCACGATCAATATACAAATGTCTGTAATAGCAACCGTATTTTTACGAGTTATTCACCTTCAAGTCGAAAGCATCTCACCAATGCATTCCGACTTCGGGGGCTAATGATAGGGCCATGTTCCACAGGCCCTTTTACTTATTCCAAACTGGGCCATGAAAGACTGGGATTCGGACCTTTACAAGGCCAACCCGATGTCATATGAAAAAGCCCAAGAACTTGTTAAGCCGGGGTCCAATATGCCGGCTCCAAACCAAAGCCTTAAAATAGGCCCATACCAACCGACATACGGGATAGCCGGGGAAACGGCTGTCTTAACGCCGATGTCCCAGTAACGGCTAGCTTAATGCCCACGTCCCAGTAACGGCTGACATAACTGCCCACGTTCTCCATAAACGTCCGAGATGGCAGTTATGGCTAGACTATATAAGGCAATAATCCCCATGAAACAGGGGACGCAATTTTTAACCAAGATAGAGATCATACAGGTCAGAGTCCGAATCTCTCACAATCCACCCCGAGTTCTCAACTCGATCCATACCTCGGCCTGCCATCCTCTGGCAGGGCGAACCCAACTCAGCCCAATTTCCCATACGGCCTCATCTCCCGAGATAGGACGTATCACGGACTTTTATCTTTAATAAACTGAATATGAAAATGAAATGAACATTTTTGTTGAGGAACATATGCAATATCTTTGTGAGGTGGGCTATCATATTTGAGAAAGTAAAATTCTTATTTTACTTTCCGCAATATTTTGCAATTTCAAAGTTAATATTTAATCTCAACTATTTTACCTGATCTCCATATCAAAATGTAATAAAATATGTTTGGAGATCAAATTTATATTTTTGGAACTTTTTTACTATTGTTTAAGAATTTTTTAAAATTGCTATTTTTTATAGTTCACGATTTTCTGAAAAACAATAATAATTAATTTCCATAAATGTAAAATTTGTTCTTCAAACATTAAGTTGAACGGTTCGGATTGACTGTTTGATCTTTAAAAATAAAATATAAACATGAATAAAAAAAACTCGCTATTTTCCGAATCCACATCCTCTACAGTACCGCATTGAGTAGAATACCCCAGTCGGGTTTAAATTACATCGTTCCTATTTAGAATATATCCGTTTTGAATTCCTACTTTCGGGTAAAGATTTTACAGAGCAATTTAACTTCATACAGCGCAAGAACTATAGAATTAAAATAGCGCTAGCTGTGCTATAGTTTGAGCGCTGCAGGAAGCCAAAGCTGATCTGTTAAAATCTTTATCCCTACTTTCTAAGGTACCGTCTCTTTAAGGAGGTCAATTTGAGTCCGATGACCGTCCAATATGCTTTAAGATTCGCGCCCTCAACTTTCGCATTTGGTTTAAATTCATGCGCACGAATCTTGAAGCCAATCGGACGGTTCCAAACCCATCGGACCCAACCTGCTCTCCTCTTTAAGTAAACAAAATCCAATGAATGGACCGGGTTGGGTTTGTTCATCCGGGCTTTGGTTCAATAGCGGACCAAATTAAACCCGTTCTGACTCTCGTGGGACCCAGCAGATCAGTCAGTCCCACTCAACGGGCGCCACATCAGAGCAGAAGCTGAGAAGCGAAAAAGATCCTCTGGTCTCTTCTCTCCTCTGGCTTTGCTCCTCCACTCGTTGCATCCTCTTCCTCTACTCTCTTATCTTTCTCTCTCGATTCTTCCACCACTTGTGAGTCTTGATCCCTTGTGACCTGACTTCATTTGCTCAACTAAATGGTAATGGCGTCTGAGGTTTGGCTTTCATCGTTCTCTCTGCCACCGCGCCTCCTTCACCCCTCATCGCCTCGCCTCGCCAAGCTTTCACCTTCCTTATCTTCTTCTTTGAGATCATGTTCTTTGCTTCGCAGTCGGGGACAAGTAGTCAGATTGCATGTGCACCGCCTCCGTGCAACCTCTGAACAGCAAGGTCAGGTACAGGAGGAGGAGGGTGAAGTAGAAGATAGCAAAATTCTCCCCTACTGCAGCATAGACAAGAAACGAAAAAAGAGTCTCGGAGAGATGGAACAAGAATTCCTCCAAGCTTTACAAGTAACAAAACAATTCTACTTTATTATTATTATTATTTACTATATATGGTGTTCCCCAATCTAATCCAATGGGAATTATGTATTACAATTAATGTTGGACAGTGAAGGACAATGTGGTAATTTCTTTTTGAAGTTTCAAATTTGGCAGCAAAATCAATACCTTTTTGCAACTTATTTTCAGAAAAAAAAAATTAGAGTTTATAAACCCAGAAAACACAAAAAATTCACTGTCTTGATCTATACCAGTAAACTAGTAAACCTTAAACAAATTTCCATCTAGTCATCATAATTGTTGTCTAAGATTGTCTCATCTGTAGGATACAGTTGACTACTATGACAACTTACATTGAAAATTGTCAAAAATAAAAAAATTGTATAGTATATTATATGTTATTTAAATATGTATGGATATATTTTGAGCATTTATTTGAATATAAGCTGGTGGGAAGTATAGCCTTCAATTCTACGGGAAAGTTTTGCTAAAAAAAGTTGTGCTTAGCAAATATGATATTATTAGTCACTCAATATATATGATATTAGGTTGAAATATATTAATTTTGAATGGAAAATACTATATTTAATGCATCTTTTAGTGAATTTTTTTTTCATATTTTAAACCTTATAGTTATTGATCACAAAAATAATATAAATTCAAATAATTAAAATAATACACTATTCACTGATCCATTATTCCATTAATGTGAATATGCATGCTTCTGTACCTTTCTAAACATGGTAAACTTAAGTAAAAATCGTTTATTTTTTAACTAGCAGTAATAATGGTTAATCTTAAATGCTGGGAAAAAAAGAGAAACCAATGCATATAAATTTTGTGGGTAAAGATTTTAACAGAGCAGTTTTGGCTTCATGCAGCGCTGTTTTGATTCTATAGTACGCGTGCTGCATGAAGCCAAAACTGCTCTATTAAAATCTTTACCCAATTTTTAGGGTAGGAGCATCTTAATTATCTTTTCTCACTTCCTTTGTTCTAGCATATTTCCTTTTTCTTCATTTCCATTAATCGTAAGAGGATTCACTGAAGGAAAGAAATTAATGCCTATGATTAACAATTTCTTGATTTGACTAATTTGCCCTTTCGCATATCAAGACTCAATAGTGGTGATTAAAATAAAATTTTTAAGGGGAACACCATAGCAAAATTTTTATTTTTTAATTTAAGGATCGGGTGTGCCTCTTCTTTACTTATGGCTATATATATGGTTCATTTTTTCAGTCATTTTACTATGACAAGAAGGCCATTATGTCGAATGAAGAGTTTGACAACCTCAAAGAAGAGCTCATGTGGGAGGGAAGCAGCGTTGTTATGCTTAGTATGTTGCTTACTTACTGTTATTTAATTAATTTTATTTTTACTTATTAAATATATAGATGCATTCTCTGACACTGTAATTAATGCAATGTAAGAGATAAGAGTGAGAAATAGAAACTGAGTCTGCATTGGATACATGGCAGTATATCTAGTACTGGTTTGATTAGCATTTGCTGTCCTGTTTATTTATCCTTAACCTTTATTTTTCTTTAGCAATGAAGCTAACATAACAAGTTGATTTGAAATACAAATTTTCTTTTGAAGAAAATTAGAATAAATAACTTATCTCATTCTTTCTTTCCTTCGTCTTTTTTTTTTTTTAATAAAAAGGCGCTGATGAACAGAGGCTTTTGGAGGCTTCAATGGCTTATGCAGAAGGAAAACCCATTATGTCTGATTCTGAATTTGATGAATTGAAGATGCGACTAAAGGTTTTCTGCTCTCTCGATAAACTATTTAGATATCATAAAACTAACAAATTATAATGAAGAACTATACTATTGAACTTAGGTTTTAAGTTATGTTTGTTCAGATCTTTTACTGTTTCTATATATTTGGGTGAACTTTTTAAAAATATTGCAAACGCATTGGAAACTTAGACAAACTGGTACGCACCAGTTGGTCGCTTGGCACTGAGACAAACTGGCCGGTGCCACAGATAACTACTGAGTTCGATGGCAGTGAAAATTCAGTTTTCTAAATATTGCAATTAAAAATCTTAATATTATTTCATTTGTAGTTTTATTATTTCATGTAAAATTCATTTTTCTTTCCAGCAAGATGGTAGCACTATTGTGGTGGAGGGCCCACGATGCAGTCTGAGAAGTAAAAAGGCAACTTCTCTTTTTCATTCTATTTTCTGAATAATTTCTTTTTTATGAATGTATTCATTTCATTTTTCCCCAAATGTATTGGGTATCTGGTATAATGATTTCGGCATCGCTCTTCAAGCAACACCAAATTTTGAAGATAGTTAAATGGGGTATCTTATTGTAATTGCAGGTGTACAGTGATTTGTCGGTTGACTATTTCAAAATGTTTTTATTGAATGTGCCAGCAGCTGTGGTGGCTCTCACATTGTGAGTTTTTTTTTTTGTTCTTTTTCACTACTGTACCTTAGTTATGCATATGTCCCTTGCAAAGGGCAAAGTTGGAACAATGTAGAAATTTTGAAATTTTGAATTCCACTTGTTGCAAATTGTTGTATAACATCATCAACATAGTACGTAGAAGCTCAGATGTTAGATGAAAACCGTGAAAAACCTTAATTTGTTTATTATTATTTAATTAGTTGATCCTCAAATTCATTACTCTTGTAGGTTTTTCTTTCTGGATGATTTGACTGGATTTGAGCTCACATATCTTATGGAGGTAATTAATACCTTAGTTTCACCTGATTTTTCTGCTCTATCTCTGTCTCTCTTTTTTTCTGAGACCTGCCTTTAATTTTTTTCGTGTGATACAGTTGCCAGAGCCATTCAGTTTCATCTTCACATGGTTTGCAGCATTGCCTCTTATCTTTTACATCTCCGCTGGAATAACCAATGCAGTTATCAAAGACTTTTTGATATTGAAGGTACGTTTTTTTTAAACTAGTTCATTTATACTTTCTATGAAATAGAACAAAAAATATCATACGTGTCAGTCTTATCTTATTCAAGTTAGATTATTTGGGCATCTCTTAAACATGACTGTTGGGCGGCCCAAAAAGTTTAAGTAGCTATCAGCTATATAAATGCTATGGCACGATAATTTTATTGCGTATTTTAGCAGATTGTACCATAGTGGCTATTATAAATGATACAGTGAATCAATAGCAGGCAGATAGCGAAATTCAGTGGTGCTTGAAAATTATGGGTGATTTTGATTAAGAGAGGACTAGTAGTGGAAGTTTCTGGAATTTAGTTGTTGTATGAACATTATGGGCAGTTTTATGTAGGGTAAAATTCTGATTGTGGCCCTTTCAACTATTATATGTGGTTCAATCAAGTCCCCCACCCTTTTTTGTTAGGTGAAGCCCCCTGAATTTTTTTAATTAAATAACCTTCTAAACCTTTTGCATTGATCCATTTAGATCCATCCGTTCAATAGTCAAATTATGTTTTGTAACCTGAAAATATCATTAATTATGATGCTAATTTAATTATTTACAACAAATTAATGGACTGAAGGTAACCAATTTCAAAAATTTTAGGGGCTACTTTAATATAAAGAAAATTCAAGGGCTTGATTGGACAATATAAAGTAGTTGGTGTGCCTTATTGAAAAAAACCAGAAAAAAAACAGTTTAGAGGCTTGGTAAAATTAGATTTTTCCTCTTTTTCTTAACATACTCATATTTGATTGAACTAAGTTATGAAAACACAAAAGTTCATGTGTAGAAAATTAAAAGAGAGTTATCCCTCATGAACTCTGCCGCTTATCTTGGACATTTTATGGAAGGTGCATTAATGGATTAATGCTATGATGTTATTATTGTTTCAAGTTTCTAAAATAAGAATACACTTAGCTAATCCTAAGCATGTTTTTGAGTTGTTTGTTTTGGCAACAGATGTTCATATTTGGGAATTGGGAGTAGGATAAATGTTATAATTGGCATAGTTATATAATTCTATGGTTTTTATCATTATTATTATCTTTTTAATATACACTCCGCAACTTATTATAACTCTAGAAGATGTAATTATATACACTGCAAACTTATAAAACTCTGAACCCTATCCGTTATATAAATTTTGCCTGGGCTCAATGAAGAACAGTGTCATTCGGGTTAGTGTGTAGTAGTGCAAGAATAAAGCTAACCCAATGGTGTGAGAAGAGTGCTAATTTTGCATTATTCGGGATAGTAAAAATCTTATTTGGATTTATATGATTCAGAATAACACTAACTCAAAAAGTGTTAATCTTGCTATTCTATGGTTTGGTTGGGTTAGCAGAATAGTCGCAAAAAGTTGTTTGGATCGCGGTCCAATTTTAGAATAGTGTTACTATTCCTGGATTTGTGCTATTGGGATGCATCCAAACATGTACCATAGGTGAGTTCAGTGCCCATGTTATTTGCAAAATTTAATTATGGTGCTTGAATTGCAGGGCCCATGTCCGAATTGCGGTACAGAGAACCTCTCCTTCTTTGGGACTATACTAACAGTTCCAAGCGGCGGTAAAACAAATACAGTGAAATGTGCCAAGTAAGTATACTTTCTATAAGTTCACTTGTGCAGTTACATAAATCTTATTTGCACTTCCACCCTTGAATCTTATTTGTAATATTTGCAAAATTTAATTATGATGTATTGAACTGTCCTTTTCTAATGGAATATGATTACATGTACTTGTTCAGTTGTGCTACGGAACTGGTTTATGATTCCAAGTCACGCCTGATTACTCTACCTGAACCTGCAGAAGCTTGAACCAAGGTACAAGTTATTTTGGATTTTATTTATATATTGTATTTTACTCTCTTTTTTTATGTTGCAAATATGACTTATTTAGTTAAATCTTGTGATTGAGGGATAAGTAAAATTAAACATTGATCTCTTGTCGAAGAAAACAATACTAAAGGACTGGTATAGTCAGTTCGTCACCAGTACTGGTAATGCCTGTACTGGTGGATTCAGTACTGACCTTTTTGGTTTTCTTAGTTTATGCAAGTTTTTGTATACTTTAGATATTTATCCTATTGACAGCATAGATATTCTTATGCAAAAATTGTACATTAAACTAATTGCCAATAGAAGAGACAATTCAGCATAGAACCGTACAAAATGCTAACATGTTCTATTTTGAACTCTTTATTGCAGCCAAGTTTAAAGAACAAGGCTAAAAAAAGTAGGATTTTAGTTTGTATATGAAGCTCTACTCTCTGTACTTCTAATAAACAAAACTCTTGTGAGATAGCTAATTTTGTACATGTAAATCATTATTCGAGCATACATTTTCTGTTTGTATATAAAAAAGCCATATTATCAAAATACTGTTACAATTGAGACCCCCCCCCCCCCCCCTACAAAAAAGAAAAGAAAAAAGTATGCAGTTTTTTTTACTGCAATCTGTAAAATATTTCAAGATGCTTTCTTTTGGTTTTACACAATTAATTCCTCTGTAATAAAACACAATTTGGATTAAGTAAAAGTGACAATGGCGACAATTTTGGATGGATCAAATCATTTAATTTAACATGAATTCCTTTCCAAAGTGCAAATGGCGACAAGAAATGAGCTGAAAATCAGCATCACAGCCTAATGCCCAACAAAAATTAGCACATGCAATGCAACTAGACACGCAGGAATATATATATTTGTTTCTTTGTCTTCTAATTAATTTTACTATAAAACAGTGAGTGTGAGCGTGTGTAAACATCCTAGCAAAAAAAAAAAAAAAGCAATTAATGAATTCATTAGGGGTACAAATTGGGGTATCGTAAAAGAAATTATTCATAGTTTTTATTTTATTTATATTGTGATCGTGTGGTTTGTACATTTGTGCATGATATGATTTCCAACTTCCAAGTTGTTATTTGTCACATTTATTGTTGTTACCAAACCAAATTATGAAATTAATTAATTAGTGATCTATCATGTTGGTGCCCATAATTAGCAGGACAAAAAAAAATGGAATCCAATTGCGACATGAGATGAGACAAAATACTACTGAAGAAAATATAATTATTTTAAACCATGTAAAGACAATTAACATCCACTTTGAACAAAGGAATTTTAGTGCACATTAATAGTAGATTATATATTTGGTAGTACCTTTCTAACAGGTAAAAGAGAGTTATGGTCCATTAAATAATGTAATTACTTGCAAATTTTTGCAATCATAATGAATAAAATGTTAATTGAAAACTTAATATTTTGATAATAAGCTATTTACATAAAAAATGTGAAATATCAAGAAAGAAAAAAGGCAATTTATTTATTTTTTCTAACTTTCAGTAGATACTGAATTTCGAACATATAACTTTTCATATAGAAAATTATATTTTGGATAGAGTAGGGTTAAAATGCACCATTGGTTTTGTGCTCCAATTATGCTCCACATCCTTATTTTCATTTTCAAAGTCCGAACAGTCGATCCGAACCGTTCACCATGATCTTTGTATTAAAATGTGCTTGGAGATCAAATTTTATATTTTTTGGATTTTTTTACTAATTTTTTAGATAGGTACAAAATCACTGTTTTCAGAAGATTCTGGACCATCCAAAACAATGATTTTGTACCTATCTAAAAAAATAGTAAAAAAATTTCAAAAAATATAAAATTTTGTCTCCAAGCACATTTTAATATAAATATCATATTGAGCGGTTCGGATTGATTGTTCGAACTTTGAAAACGGAGAAAAAGACGTAGAGCATGATTGTAGCACAAAACCAATGTTGCATTTTAACCCTACTCATTTTGGATAAAAAGGGACAAGCCACCAACTTTTAATAAAAGAGAAAAAAAAAAAAAAAACATGAAAACCGGGCATGTGTAACATCAAAGTAAAATCAAAGTGCTATAATACAGACAGACATCCAGACATTGAATTTTTATCTTGTCTACCTTGAACAAAGGATGTAAACATCCCTCAATCAATTATATAAATTAATGTATACAAAAGTGCACATGCATCCACACAATTTTTTTCTTGAAAAGCCTAAGACAGGTAGAAATTATTCTCTATCTGCTGGAGAGTGCAGTACTGCCTTTATAATTTATCAGTGACAAATTAAATAGATTATGATTTTCTTAGTCCATCCGTCTCTTTGTAAAAAAAAAAAAACCTTTAGATATAGACAATCCATTTATCCAAAAATATATACTCTTCCACATAAAAAATTCACATACATACATCCATGCATACATACATATATACAGAGACGGAGTCAGACATTCAGATTATAGAGGTCAAATGTGAAAAAATTTCCTACTATGAATGAGGATCAATTTCACATTATCCATAAT
The DNA here is from genome assembly GCA_028015225.1 of Carex myosuroides. Lineage (NCBI taxonomy): Eukaryota > Viridiplantae > Streptophyta > Magnoliopsida > Poales > Cyperaceae > Carex > Carex myosuroides. Next base: position 1,191,875 of record CM051471.1, read on the forward strand.
ATTTTATTTTTAAACCATAATATTTGGAAATGAATGGGGTCAATTGGAAAGGAGAGGTAGCATAGTTGGCTAGAAAAAGTCCTAAAATTGTTAGTTACCCAAAGATTGAGAGTTCGATTCTCCCTCATAACATCGCACCTTCTGCGAAAATTTTCAAAAGAAAAAATGGGGTCCATTGACCCCATTCAATCAAGATAGATTCGCCACTGCATACATACGTATATACATACATACATACATACATACATACATACATACATACATACATACATACATACATACATACATACATACATACATAAAAAAATTGGAGGTCAAGTCTTCACCTTTGAGATAGAGATTTGTGCATTGACACCTAATTAATTTGTTAAGATAAAGATGGAAGATAGGCTTTCCATACATGTCACATTTAAATATCTATATAAAGGACCTCATTTTTGGATTTCGAACATGCAACCTCTCGTACAGAAAACATTACTTTTAGTCACTAGATCAAATGTTAGTTCTTTTTATAAAGATAGAAAACAAGCCTTTCACTTTTAAATATTCATAAAGGATTTTCATCTGGAAAACATTGTCTTTACCACTAGTTCAAAGGCTGATTCTTGACAAAATTTATGTATTAAAACTTTATTTTTTAAATAGTAATAAAAATTAATTTATTTAGTATCTAAATGTCTTTCATCCAAAAAGTCGCAAGTATATAATTCAATTGAACTTTTATTATAATTTTTTAAAATTGAAAGGTTTGATTCATTTTTATCTAAAAAAATACCTATTGAATAACAATGTATGACAATGAATCATCAAAATATGACTAAATAAGAAAAAAGAAACTATAGGCGTGCTCTTTGCTGTTTCAACATTGTAGTATACTCTTAACAATTATTTGATTATCAATACATGGCCATTAAATTGAAACGCTAAACATGTAATGCATTTAGTTGACCAATTAATTTCAAGTTTCATCAAATTTGATATAAAACTATAAATAAAAAAAATACTAGAATTTTATTTTTCGATATTTAAGTAATTGGACTATTTGATATAAAGCTATAAATTACTTAACATGCATGGATTATTTAAGTAATATATGTCCTTCTCTATAGCATACATATAATAACAATAATTCTGCTGCTTTACTTTGTCGTGTTAATGTTATAGCTTTGAGGAATTGGAGATAATTAAGCTAATATATATATAGAGTTGGGCTATGGTGCATTGCAATGTATAGCCATTCTTGTGCATTGGACTCTAAATCATTAGATTCGAAGTCAAAATAGTCGATCCAAACCGTTCAACTTAATCTCCATATTAAAATGTGCTTGGAGACCAAATTTTACATTTTTTGGAAATTGTTTGCTATTATTTTAGAATTTTTGAAAATCACTGTTTTTGAATGGTCCAGAAATTTCTGAAAAACAACGATTTTAAAAAATTCTAAAAAAATAGTACAAAAATTCCAAAAAATATAAAATTTGGCTTCCAAGCACATTTTAATATGAAGAACATGCTGAGCCATTTAGATCGACTATTTGAACTTCGAATTCAACGTTTATAGTCCAATGCACAAGAGGGGCTATACATTACAATGCACCATAGCCCATCTCTCTCTCTCTCTCTCTCTCTATATATATATATATATAGAGAGAGAGAGAGAGATTGGCTATTGTGCTTCCATAAGCATATGCCCACATATGCTTATAACTCATTTTTGCGTTTCCAATGTTCAAATGGTCGATCCGAACCGTGGACATATTCTCCATATTAATATGTGCTTGGAGACCAAATTTTACATTTTTCTGAATTTTTTTACTATTTATTAAGCCACTTTGAAAATTGCTGATCATATGGTCCAGAATTGTGTTGCACTGTTTTTACTGTTCACCTGGATCAGCAATTTTCAAAGTGGCTTAATAAATAGTAAAAAAAATCAGAAAAATGTAAAATTTGGTCTCCAAGCACATATTAATATGGAGAATATGTCCACGGTTCGGATCGACCATTTGAACATTGGAAACACAAAAATGAGTTATAAGCATATGTGGGCATATGCTTATGGAAGCACAATAGCCAACCTATATATATATATATATATATATATATATATATATATATATATATGAGGAGGGTTCAAATGCACCATAAGTTTTGTGCTCCAATATGCTCCACATCCTTTACCTCCATTTTCAAAGTCCGAACAGTCGATCGGAACTGCTCAACATGATCTTCATAATAAAATATGCTTGGATACCAAATTTTATATTTTTTAGATATTTTTTACTATTTTTTTATATAGGTACAAAATCATTTTTTTAAGGAGATTCTGGACCATCCGATAAAGTGATATTGTACCTATCTAAAAAAATAGTAAAAAAATTCTAAAAAAATATAAAATTTGGTCTCCAACATATTTTATTATGAAGATCATGTTGAACGGTTCGGATCAACTGTTCGGACTTTGAAAATAGAGATTAAGGATGTGGAGCATATTGGAACACAAAAATTATGGTGCAAAGACTATATATATATATAGTTGCAATATAAAAGTAATGACGGGCTATAAGGTAGTTTAGGAACTTCTTGTTGCTTTATAAGGAATTAAGGATGATCATTAGCATTAATTAATTGTTCTATAATACAGAGAGTAGTAATAAATTTAGAATATAGAAATAATTTAGTGAAGTCTAAAGTTCGTGATTCAGATATAATATAAATATAAATCAAAATCAGATTGTTTTTAATGCAAATAATATAATCAAGTATTTTTTTTAGAAACTAGAAAACAAACAACTGTGTTTGTTAATTTCATGAATAGTTTGAGGTATATATATAGAGTCCGGCTACTATACCACTAGTGTCATTTCAAATTAAATAACACCACATTTTAAACCATTGGATCTGATTTAATATTCGTGCAAGACACTTAATATTCGTGCAGGCTATCTTGTACACGAATATTAAAGCAGATCCAATGGTTTAAGATGTGGTGTTATTTAATTTGGAATGACACTAGTGGTATAGTAGCCGGACTCATATATATAAGCGAGGATAATACATGTATAATTCACAAGATTTCCTAATAATTCCGATATGAACACATGTTAATTTAATTCATGTACTGATTAATTAAGGTTGAAATTAACCAACTCTTATTATAAAAAGAAGAATGAAAAAAAGAATTTAACAATTTTAGCTAAAGAGCACCAATTACCTTCCTATATGGTTATCTTAAATTAAAGAATAAGTAAAAATATATTAGTTCATGCTCCTTCCAGGCCCTGATGGTTTTACGTTTAAGTTTTACCAGTTCTTCTGGTCTGTAGTTAAATCAGATTTGATGATACTAACTCATTTTTTCTATGAAAATACATTAAATCTACATAGGATTAATAAGTCTTGCATCTGTCTCTTACCTAAAGAGAAGGATGCTACAGTGATAAAAAAATTTAGACCTATCAGTTTAGTAAACTGTAGCTTTAAGATACTCTCTAAACTACTTACTTTTAGACTAGAATTAGTTATGGATAGACTCATAGATAGTAGTCAAGCAGCCTTTGTTAAGAATAGATATATTTTAGATAACATGATTCTAAGCCAAGAAATTTTACATTCCTGCAATACCACTAAACAGTCAGGGGTTGTGATTAAAGTAGATTTTGAGAAAGCATACGATAAAATTCATTGGGAGTATCTCTTAGAAATTTTACATGGTAGAAATTTTGGAAACAAATGGATTCAATGGATTACACAGTGGTTATATAGCTCTCAGTCTTGTCTAACGATTAATGGTGAACTTACTGAATATTTCTATTGTAGGAGAGGCGTGAGGCAAGGAGATCCTTTATCTCCTTTCCTATATATTTTAGCAGCTGACACACTTAGTAAAATTTTTAATAAAGGTAGGCAAGCAAATATTATTAAAGGTTTAGGACCACAATGTATAGACCACAAAGCGGTGACCAATTGTCACTATGCAGATGATACAATTCTATTCCTGGAAGCTCAGGACGAGAATGTAGAATCTGCATGGTGGGCAATGCTAGCCTTTGAATCTTTATCGGGGATTAAAATGAACTATGAGAAAACTGAAATGTACTCATTACATGTAGATAGAACATCAGATCTTAATCAGCTTTTTAGATGCTCATGGGGGGAATTTCCAATTAAATATTTAGGGCTACCTCTCCATTACAAAAAACTTCAAGTTACTGATTGGGCTTTCTTAATTGACAAAGTTGAAAGTAGATTAAAACACTGGAAAGGGACTTTGTTGTCAATTGGAGGTAGACTTACTCTTCTCAATTCAGTACTTACTTCTATACCTTTATATTCTCTCTCAGTATATAGGATCCCAAAAACTGTTATCAAGCAGATAGATAAAATTAGACGACGGTTCCTATGGCAAGGTAATTCTCAAAAGAAAAAATATATTCTTATGGATTGGTATACTTCTAATCTTGCTAAACAATTTGGCGGTTTGGGTATTTTAGATCTTAGGTTAATGAACATCTCTCTTATGCTTAAATGGTGGTGGAAGTTAAAAAATAATGATTATTGTAGGCCTTGGAAAACACTTGTTACTCATAAGTATGAGATCACTAATTCAGCTTCACATTCACCTTTCTGGACTTCATTACTTAGAATTAGTTTTATAGGTGACTTTAGTGTATCCTTTACACCAGGAGTTCATTCTCAGATTAGGTTTTGGACAGACCAATGGTATCAGAATTGTTCACTAGCTACCAGATACTACACTTTGTTTACTAAATGTACCAATAAAAACATACTTTTAGCAGATGTGATAAATTCTCAGGGGAGGGCCTTGAAATTTAGGGTTACATTGGTAGGGATAGATTATCAGGAATGGACAGATATTCTGCATATTATCAGCTCCACGTCTTTTACTAGTTCTCATGACAAAATTGAATGGAGATGGGAAGCATCAGGGAAGTTTTCAACTCACTCTATTTATAATATCCTTAATTTTGGTGGCATTAAACCTGAACGAGCCATGGTTTGGTGGAACTTACCAATTCCACCTAAGATTAGGGTTTTCATGTGGTTAGTCTCTCATAATTCAATTCTAACTAAGGATAATCTTACCGCCAAAGGATGGATTGGGGATCAAACTTGCCAATTTTGCCAATTTTGCCATGAAATTGAAACCATTGATCATTTATTCTTACATTGTTCCTTGGCACAACAAATATGGTTTTGGTTGGGTAAAAGTCAAATGGTTATGCATCAATGGTTCAATTGGGATGATATGGTTAATTTTGCATTTTCTCTTTCGTTTTCTGATAAAACAGGTTACTTGATTGTTCTTAGTGCTGTTAGCTGGTGTCTATGGAAACATAGAAATGAAACTATTTTTGATCATTGTAGTATTAAATCTGCTCGATCTTTGATCATGCTTATTAAATCCTTATGTCTTTATTGGGCAGGTACTATGAATAAGAAAATGAAGAATGCTGTTGGAGAGTGGCTCCCGGTTTTGGAAGATACAATTCCTCTTGACCATTACATGCCAATGGAGCTTGTTGTTTACCAGCCACCTGGAGAGACTGAAGAGGTGGCTACTGGGCTGCCATAGTGACTCATGAAGACTCACTTCAAATTTTGTCATATAGATATAGTTAGCCTCAGCCCTATACTTAGTGGCTTAAGATTAGCAAATCTAATTTACTTTTGGACTTTAGCTTGCTCTAAACTGTGGCTGTTATATTCTCTTGTACATCGTTGGTTGATTGCACGCTTAACTTGGTTAGAACTGCAGTAGGTCAGTTCTGTGGTGATTTAGGGATCTTGTAACTTAACTATTTCAGTCAAATGAAATGGGCTATAGCCTCTTTTAAAAAAAAAAAAAATATTAGTTCATGCTCCATATTAATATGTATAGCTGACCGGAAGGTCTTCCTATTTTATGAATTTGTTAGGGATTGCACTCAAACCTATGGCACATAAGATCGCTCAAATATATAATTGTAAGAGAAATATATATATATATATAATTGATGCCGGGGTTGAATACCAATTAACGGTACTGCTTTTGTCCTAATTAATTAGCAAAGCAGTATGTAGTGCATTTATTATTTTTAAATATTTTTATATTGAATCTTTGGCAATAGTGTTTTACCTATAAAGGCCTCACACTTTTCTCCCATTCAATTAATTAATTCTCAACTTTTGTGGCCTTTGTTGTTTAGCCCACCTTGTTTATACTTAATCTCTCCACTAAACCAATTAAATCTCAAGTTTCTTATATATATTAGTTATTACCATGATGATATATTCCAGGAGTAGGGTTAAAATGCAGCATTGGTTTTGTGCTCCAATTATGCTCCGCATTTTTATTTTCTTTTCCAAAGTCCTAACAGTCTATCCGAACCACTCACCATGATTTTTATATTAAAATGTGCTTGGAGGCTAAATTTTATATTTTTTTGTGGAATTATTTTACTATTTTTTTAGATAGGTACAAAATCACTGTTTCAGAAGATTTATGGACCATCAAAAACAGTGATTTTGTACTTATCTAAAAAAATAGTAAAAAAAAATTTGGTCTCTAAGCACATTTTAATATGAAGATCATATTGAGCGATTCGGATTGATTGTTCAAACTTTAAAAATAGAGAAAATGACGTGGAGCATGATTGAAGTACAAAATCACTAGTGCATTTTAACCCTACTCTATTTTCAGATATAGACCTATTGGTTCTTTATTTTTCATGCCCTCCACACCAATTAATTAACATCAAAATTGGTTTTAATAAAAAAAGGTGTTGGATATATGAACAAAAGTTCTGTCTGCAACAGTACCAGTACCAGTAGGAATACATGAAGGAAATAGACAAATAGGTAAAGATATATCTATATATTTATATATGTAGCTAGCTATAGGCATGAGAGGTTGATCTGTCCTTAATTGAATTTGATGAACGACAAACTTGGTTGGTTTTTAAATAAATTCTAACCCAATAGGCTAAATCCACTCCACAAATGGTTTGTTGCAATTCCTACGCATATGCCACTGCATCATGCATCAGAGAGATAGAGAGAGAGAGAGCTGAGACCAAAGGAAAGGCCAAAGAAAGAGCGCCTGATCTGTGCTACCTAGTGGTGCTCCTAGAGTTAGCTTTATTTTGCCACCTCCTAATAATAATAATATCTATATCAATTTCACACAGATAAGGGATGAGAGAAATATATATATATATATATATATATATATATATATAGAATCTGGCTAATATGCTACGCGTATATAAGGGCCTCTCCGTGCTACGGCTCACTTTTTGAGTTTTCAAAATCTTAACGGTCGATCCGAACCGTTCAACATGATCTCCATATAAATATGTACTTGCAAACCAAATTTTATATTTTTTAGAATTGTTTTACTATTTATTAAGTCACTTTGAAAATCGCTGATCCAATGGTCCAGCAGATTTTACTGTTGTGTACAAATTAGTGTTTTTTCAAAGTGGCTTAATAAGTGTTTTTTCAAAGTGGCTTAATAAGTGTTTTTTCAAAGTGGCTTAATAAATAGTAAAAAAATTCTAAAAAATGTAAAATTTGATTTGCAAGTACATATTCATATGGAGATCATGTTGAACGGTTCGGATCGACCGTTAGGATTTTGAAAACTCAAAAAGTGAACCGTAGCACGGAGGGCTCTATGCTACGCGTAGCACCGTAGCACTGTCATATATATATATATATATATATATATATATAGAGAGAGAGAGAGAGAGAGAGAATGGCTAATATACAAACGTTTGTTCCTGGACTCAGGAACAAACGATTCGGTTATCCGATTTTCAAAGTCCAAACAGTCAATCCAAACCGTTAGATATTCAATCTATATTAAAATGTGCTTGGAAACCAAATTTTACATTTTTTTGAATTTTTTTACTATTTATTAAACTAGTTTGAAAACTGCTGTTTTTCAATGCTCCAGAAATTTAATAAAAACAGCGGTTTTCAAACCAGCTTAATAAATAGTAAAAAAATTCCAAAAAATGTAAAATTTGATCTCCAAGCACATTTTAATATAGATTGAATATCTAACGGTTTGGATCGACTGTTTGAACTTTAAAAATTGGAGAACTGAATCGTTTGTTCTTGAGTCCACGAACAAACGTTTGTATATTAGCCATTATATATATATATATATATATATATATATATATATATATATATATGAGTATGGCTAATTTGCTGCTGGCAGCATTTCAGCCAGCTGCTGCCGGAGGCATATCTGCCATACTGATGTTCAAACAACAAATCCAAACCGTTAGATGTGATCTCTATATTAAAATCTACTTGGAGACCAAATTTTACATTTTTTGGAATTTTTTTACTATTTATTAAGCCACTTTGAAAATTGCAGATCATATGGTCCAGACTGTTTTTACTGTTCACCCGGATCAGCAATTTTCAAAGTGGCTTAATAAATAGTAAAAAAATTCCAAAAAATGTAAAATTTGGTCTCCAAGTAGATTTTAATATAGATTGAACATCTATATAAAAAAATTTGTTGTTTGAATATCAGTATGGTAGATCTGCACCCGGCAGCAGCTGGCCGAAATGCTTCCAGCAGCAAATTAGCCATACTCATATATATATATATATATATATATGTTCAAGCAACAAGGTAACATATGCAATGTTCTTTATCCAATTTACACATTAATTACAGCATGCACCAATCACAGTTAACTTACAAGATCATTACATTTTTAACAGCTGATCAGTACATTCTAATTTTTCTTCTTCTTTTTAATAAATCAGATCATGTACTACTACCTGGATCCAAATCTGCTGAAATCCGAGATCATCAACAGTAACTCTGAAATCCCTGAAATTCGGAATCCAGTTATTGAATTGTTTTGAAATGCGTACACTAGAAAAATCAGCTGTTCGAGATATGTGCACAGAAAAAGTTAGACGGCTGAATCTCGAATTTCAGAAATTTCAGGGTTACTGTTCATGGATCTCGGATTTTAACTGATCTGAATCCCTACTACCTACACTGTATCACTTAAAAGTTTCTGATCCACTTCTAACAAAAAAACAATAGTGTCTATCAAGTTGGTTACTTAAAAAAAAAAAAAGGTCCATATGCTGCTCATTCAAATTTTTGTCGCCTTGTATATGTTTGAGCCTAAATTATTTAGGCCACTTAAACACTTAGTTTTAGAGCTCAATTATTAGTTTGTGGTTGTTTTTTTAAATTTAATTAGGAGTTTCTTGTGTTTTTCCTTTTGGAGAATTCTATCTTAGATCCAACTTTTGTGGTACATCCACTTATATATCTTTAATATTATTTAAATAAAAATAAAATTTATTTGATATTTGATTGATTCATCATAAAATTATAAAAATTTCATTAATAAAAACTTACAATTGTTTGACGACATCTGCAATTTTAAATTTTAAAATTGTGCTTGTATAAATCATATATAGAATTTGGCTAATATGCTACATGTAGCATAGCGGACCTCCGTGCAACGACTCAATATTTGAGTTTTCAAAATTCTGACGGTCGATCCGAACCATTCAACATGATCTCCATATGAATATGTACTTGCAAACTAAATTTTATATTTTTTAGAATATTTTTACTATTTTTTTAGATAGGTAGAAAATCATTTTATCTGAAAATTATGTACTATTCAGATCAAGTGATTTTCTACCTATCTAAAAAAATAGTAAAAAAAATTCTATAAAATGTAAAATTTGGTTTGCAAATACATATTCATATGAAGATCATGTTGAATTGTTCGGATCGACCGTTAAAATTTAAAAACCTCAAATATTAAACTGTTACACGGAGACCCTCTATGCTACAGGTTAGCACCGTAGCCAAATACATCATATATAATAGTGCCAAACAATATAAGATGGATTTGAGCGCTGCCACTTCTCGATCTAATAAATACCCTTTCTTCTTACTCAGCAAGATAATGGATCTTGGATGGTGCGCATCACGGATTTCAATTCTCACCCTTCATCTTGCGGATTCGGATAAGCTGAAATTCCGAAACCAATAAATAGTAATTCTGAAATCTCTGCAATCCGAATTCAATCATCGAATTTTTTTCAAAAACGCATCTCGAAACAGTTCGACGGCTAGATTCATATTATAGGAATTTCAGAGTGAACAGTAACCAGTCTCGGATTTCAGCAGATGCGCTTCCTCATTTTTGCTACCGTTTCACTGTTGTTCCACACATATTGATAAAATTTATGAATAATTCGAATTTGAACCTTCTCCGAAGCAATCCACCTATTATTCGGTGTTCAAATTTTTCTCAAATTTTATGAATTATTCTAGAATTTTTTTTTTCTTGCTCTCTTGTGGGAGTAAAATCTCTAGTTCGGACTCAATGTATAATTCCAAATTATATCTTAATTATTTCCGAGTCACGAACTTTTAACTCTGCCGAACTTTTCTCGAATCATTCATTTGTCACTATAGTTTCATGCTATTTCAGCATTCCAGTCCAATTTTTTTTTATTGTTTTTTTCCTTCAAAAATAGCAAGGATTAAACCAAATAATATTTATTCTAATTAATCCCCCTTCCCACACTAAGATCTAGGGTTTATATATATACTCTTTCTTCTAAAATCAAAATCTTGGTGTAACTGATTTCTAGAGAACTTGAGAGGTATTAATTATTCAAAAATTATTTGTTGTGATTAATTAGAGAAGTTAGGCGAATTTATTTATATTTATATTTAATGCCCTTAGGTACCTGGCTCTGTGCTACATATCATATCACCCTGCAAAATAAGTTGCTTTCAAGGGAAATGTTACTAAACAGAGCTCTGAAATTAGTTCTGAGTTAGTCTTTGGAGCCAGGGACCAAATTCCTTGTTTCCTAGTCAAATATAGCCCCAATTTTGAATTCTAATATAGTAAGTGCTTGTTTTTAAATACATTTGAAGAAGGAATCAATTCTCATTTTCCCATGAACCCAACAAAATTTTCAAATGGCCTTTGGGCTCCTTGGTGGAAAAAAGAAAGAAAGAAACTAAATTCCAATTCAAATATCAGTTCCAAGTCACAGCACTAGGGGTGCAAACGGGTCGGATATATCCGTCCGTATCCGAAAATTAGATACGGATATCTGATATCGTGCAGATACGGATACGGATATGATTTTAAATTTTAATTATCCGTATCCGGATAGTAGATATATATATATATATATATATATATATATATATATGTATATATATATATAGAGTATGGCTAAGTTGCTGCCGGCAGCATTTCGGCGAGGTGCTGCCGGCAGCGTTTCGGCCATACGGGTGTTCAAACAACAAATTTTTTTATATAGATGTTCAATCTATATTAAAATCTACTTGGAGACCAAATTTTACATTTTTTGAAATTTTTTTACTATTTATTAAGCTACTTTGAAAATTCCAGATCCGGGTGAACAGTAAAAACAGTCTGGACCATATGATCTGGAATTTTCAAAGTGGCTTAATAAATAGTAAAAAAATTCCAAAAAATGTAAAATTTGGTCTTCAAATAGATTTTAATATTTAGAACACGTTGAACGGTTCGGATTTTCTGTTTGAACACCCGTATGGCCGAAATGCTGCCGGCAGCACCTCGCCGAAATGCTGCCGGCAGCAACTTAGCCATACTCTATATATATATATATATATATATATATATATATATATATATATATATATATCATATAATTTAATATATATTATGAAAAAAATAAGTTATTCACTATTATAAAAAATAAATATCCGAATCCGTCTAATTAATATCCGATCTGTATTTGCAAAATAAAAGCGAATATTGATATGGTTTTACCACTATTCAATCCGTATCCAATCCTTTTGTACCCGTATACAGCACTGAACACTTAATTTGAAAGTAAGAGCTCTCTTTGTACATGACTTTAAATGCAATATTTGTGAGGATGCCATCTAAGTGGATTAATCCTTGCAGTTTCTCAGTGTTGGAACATGCAATCTTATCATCTTCTCTTCTAAAAAAACAATAAACAAAATTGACAGAGTTTTCATAAAAATTCTACCTTTTACCAGGAATGCAGATTAAATGTGAGATACCTTTTAGGGAGAAATGGCTCAAAATTGCAGTTCCTGTGTTGTCTTTAATGAAGCTATATTTTGACAGGACAGTTTTTAATTCATACATAGCGTTGACAATAGAGTGAAAACTGTCCAGTGTATTAGAGTGGAAAAAACATGCTTGTCGTGACTAACACGCCGTGACTTTGGTCTCGTGCCGTGCCGTGATCAAGTTAATTTTTCACGTGTCGTACCGTGCCGTGATCAAAATATCAAGGGGTGGTCACGACACGTGAATGATCACGCCACATGAGTCACGCCGTGCCTATACGTGCCGTGACCATATGTGACTCGCGTTACTCTTTAATCATAATTTAGTTAGTTTATTCAAGATTCACCATTAAATCAATATCTAATAGTTCTAATTACACGTGACTCGCATGACTACGTGTCGTGACTAAATCTTTCACGTGCCGTGCCAAAGTTTCAAAAGATAGACATGGCACGCAAATGGTCACGGCACGGGACACGCGAGTCACAACACGTAACTGACACGCGTGCCGTGCCATTCCGTAACGTTCCGTGCCGTAACCGTAACGAAGCCGGCTCAGCCGTGCCATTTTTCCCACTCTAAGTGTATACCTTGTAGTCTGTATGAATTAAAGTCTGCTATGTCCAAATGTGTACTCATGCTGCTGCCCTCCTCTGTGCTACTCTAGATTAGCTTTGCTCTTGTGAAAATAATGTACATTTAAAGAACATTATTTCAGATAGAGAGATCATATGTGATATGTGAAAATAGATTGCGTTCAAGTTATTATGTAGATAAGTTTATATATAGCTTCAGTGAGAATCAGCTTTTGGTTTAATTAGTGACAAAAATAATGGTTTTTTTGTGTAGAAAATCGCATGTTTGAAACTCAAAAAAGAACAATTCTTTATGAATATTAAATAGTTTGGTGGATTGACATCCAACATTTACTAACAAAAATATTTATAGCTTCTGTCATTTATTTAAAAAAAAGTTTCTTTTTGAGCTTCAATTACATTTTATTTTGTTATTGAAAAATTGGGATCGTAGCATTAATTTTAGAGAGTAATTAATTACAATTTTGTACTTAGGAAAATACGAACTTGGTCACAAGAATGGTGAGTGATTTTATTTTATCTTCTACGTACTCTAATATTTAATAAACTATATATATATATATATATATATATATATATATATATATATATATATATATAGGAGTTGGCTACGGTGCTACATGTAGCATAGAGGGCCTCCGTGCAACGGCTCAATATTTGAGTTTTCAAAATCCTAACGGTCGATCCAAACCGTTCAACATGATCTCCATATGAATATGTATTTGCAAACCAAATTTTACATTTTTTAGAATTTTTTTAGATAGGTAGAAAATCACTTGATCTGAATGGTACAGAATTTGAATTTTCAGATCAAGTGATTTTCTATCTATGTAAAAAAATAGTAAAAAAATTCTAAAAAATGTAAAATTTGGTTTGCAAGTACATATTCATATGGAGATCATGTTGAACGGTTCAGATCGACCGTTAGAATTTTGAAAACTCAAATATTGAGCCGTAGCACGGAGGCCCTCTATGCTATATTAGCATTTTCCTATATATATATATATAAAAGGAGTTGGCTACGGTGCTACATGTAGCATAGAGGGCCTCCTGTAATGCTCAATATTTGAGTTTTCAAAACTCTAACAGTCGATCCGAACCGTTCAACATGATCTCCATATGAATATGTACTTGCAAACTAAATTTTACATTTTTTAGAATGTTTTTACTATTTTTTTAGATAGGTAGAAAATCACTTGATCTGTACCCAATTTTAAAAAAATAGTAAAAAAATTCTACAAAATGTAAAATTTGATTTGCAAGTACATATTCATATGGAGATCATGTTGAATGGTTTGGATCGACTGTTAGAATTTTAAAAACTCAAATATTGAGCCATTGCAGGAGGTCCTCTATGCTACATGTAGCATATTAGCCAAATTCTATATATATATATATATATATAGAGAGAGAGAGAGAGAGAGAGAGAGAGAGAGAGAGAGCTGGGCTATGGTGAGTTGTGAAGTAAGAGGTTATTTTTACTTCACGCTCATATTTTCATTTTGAAAATTCAAACAACTGATCCGAACCGCTCAACATGTTCTAAATATTGAAATGTGCTTGGAGACTAAATTTTACATTTTTTGAAATTTTTTTACTATTTATTAAGCCACTTTGAAAATCGCTGATCCAGTGGTCCAGAAATTTTTACTGTTTTTACTGTTCACAGTGGATCAGCGATTTCAATGTGGCTTAATAAATAGTAAAAAAATTCCAAAAAATGTAAAATTTAGACTCCAAGCACATTTCAATATTTAGAACATGTTGAGCGGTTCGGATCGGTTGTTTGCATTTTCAAAATAAAAATATGGCGTGAAGTAAAACGTTGTTTTACTTCACAACTCACCATAGTCTATATATATATATATATATATATATATATATATATAGTAGAACTAGGGTGTTCCTAAGTTCACCAAGCTCCTTTGTGAACTCAACTCTAAAACCTATCTGATTGGCTTCAAATGACGAATCCAAACTGTTGAAATCATTCTACTTTACGAGTGATGTATCTACATGTGAAAATTTTAAACTTTCAAATTAATTTAGTATAAAGTCAAGTGGTCAAAATGAGAAGGTTTATAAATTAATTTTAATGCATTCATTTTTTGGACGCCTTTTGACCACTTGACTCTATACAAAATTAATTTTAAATTTCAATTTTTTTTGCATGTAGACGCATCACTCGTAAAATAGAAGGATTTCAACGGTTTGGATTCATCGTTTGAAGTCAATTCGATAGATTTTAGAGTTGAGTTCACAAATAGACTTGGTGCACTTAGGAACACCCTAGTTCTACACTATACACACACACACACGATAGCACAATTACGTATAGATATGAATATATGATGACACGGGAATTAAATGCTCCACTAGCTTTTATTCAAAGAAGTTGACAATTAGTAAACTAGTGATTATCATGTAACAAACAAAAGCAAAGCAGCTATCAATTTTATGCAGACATTGTGGTCCCACAATGATACGGTCCACCTAATCTCTTTCTCTCTCTCTCTCTCTCTCTCTCTCTCTCTCTATATATATATATATATATATACACACACACACATATATATAATCTCATCTAAATTAATCATACTTAAACTTCATTTGTGCATTAATATGGTATCAACTTGTTATTTATTGTTCAGAGTTTCAGTCAACTCAAAGTCATATTCTTAATCTTTTTTTTCTCCAAAAAGTTTAATATTTCTTTTGAGATAAAAAATGAGTTAAAATCATCAAACTATATTTTATAAAAAAAAAAGATTAAATTAATTGATAAAGGTCGTATAAATTATTTTATAAAGTTTGGAGTGAAAAGTGACAAAATAAGGATTGGAATATAATATTGGAAATAAGTCCAATAAGCTTTATAAATTTGATAAAGGCTGTGTTGTTTTGGTTATCTATTTTTGGATAACATTTTTACATGTTGGCATGCAATTTGTTAGAAGGAAACAAAAGAATGGTACCGTTCCGATACATGATATTTATATGGATTAGGACAAAAAAAGAAGAAGAAAATATTTAATTTTGGAAAAAAAAAAATAGAAAGGCGAAATAATTGAATAAAGCCATGGAAGCTAATAAGGCAGTGCCAAATGGTCATTCCATTCATGCAACAAACAAAATACCAAAAGTGGTCCTTTCCAAAGCATGGAAGCCACTTTGTTTTCTTTTGATTTTCAATATCATATATATCTATCATATATCTATATCATACATATACATTCAATAATTATTCAATTTCTACCTAGCTTCAATTTTTAGTTACCATATATATATATATATATATATATATATATATATATATATATATATATATATATATGAGGAGGGTTCCAATGCCTTATGCATTTCATATCTTATATTTTATATCTTCGTTTCTAAAGTCTAAATTATCGATCCGAACCATTCAACATGATATCCATACTAAAATATGATAATGGATGAAATTTTATAATTTTTGGAAAGTTTTACTATTTTTTTAAGATGGGTAGAAAATCACCGTTTTTTGAACGGTCTAAAAACAGTAATTTTGTACCTATCTTAAAAAATAGTAAAAAAATCCAAAAATTATAAAATTTGGTCTCCAAGCATATTTTAATATGGATATCATGTTGAGTGGTTCGGATTGACAATTTAGACTTTGAAAACAAAGATATTAAATATATATGAGGCATGATGGGGTATGAAAAATATGAGGTATTGGAACCCTCCTCTATATATATGGGCTATGGTGAGTTGCGAAGTAAGGATTTTGTTTTAGTTCACGCTCATATTTCCGTTTTCAAAGATCAAATAATCGATCCGAACTGCTCAACATGATCTCCATATTGAAATATGCTAGGAGACCAAATTTTACATTTTTTTGAAAATTGTTTACTAATCTTTTAGAATACTTCAAAATCACTATTTTTATGGTCCAGTTTCTGTAAAAAGAAAATGGTTTTCTACCTATCTAAAAAAATAGTAAAAAAATATAAAATTTAGTCTCCAAGCACATTTCAATATGAATATCATATTGAGCGGTTCTAATCGATTATTGGCCTTTGAAAACGGAAATATGAGCATGAAGTAAAACAAAATTCTTATTTCGCAACTCACCATAGTCCATATATATATATATATATATATATATATAGACACGCTATTGCTAACCCAGGTAGAAAGAAAAAAAAAAAAGTGCTAGCTAACTAGTGAGTAAATATTCTGAAAAAAAAAAGGAAGGACACGTGTAAAAAATTTCATAGGCACTCAAGAAATTTTCCATTTTTCCCAATAAAATTGAATTGATTAATGTAATAATTGACTCAAACGGTACACGTATAATATTTTTGTGATTTGATCCACTCAACAATTCTCTCTCTAACCTTCTCTCTCTCTTCCAACAAACCCTATATAAACCGGAGCAGGAATGAAGCAAAGCAAATTCCTCAGAGAATAGAGCCCAACAAACGTGGGACTAATTTACAAAAACAAAAATATACAGACACTGAATAGTGAATCCTCCTTCTCTCTCGCTCTCTCTCTCTCTCTCTCTCAATCTCTCGATCGATGGAGTTGCATTTGATGAATTGATTCTCTCTTTCACCTCCATTAATTATAGAGAAGAAGCTAAACAGAGTGAACCCACCTCCACCTCTCCTGAAATTTCCCTAAAAAAAGGAAATTAAGTAACTGTTTCCATGAGCATTCTTTGAAAAAAGATGGTCCAGCAACCTCTCATCTCTCTCACCTGCAGAAAAGACAAGTTGCCATTAATGGACACCTCCAATGATCTCGTTTTTGATGCATCTGTACTCTGCCATGAACGCAATATACCCAACCAGTTTATCTGGCCTTCTGAAGAAACCCCAAAACCAGATTCCACTGAAGAACTCGTCGTACCACTAATCGACCTCTCCTTGTACCACTCACAGGAAACCGGGCTGGTACGGTTGGTCAGATCAGCATGCGAACAACACGGCTTCTTTCAAGTGGTGAACCATGGAATCGATCCAAAACTGTTACAAGAGGCACACAGGTGTGCAGAGAAGTTCTTTCAGATGCCATTAATGGAGAAACAAAGAGCTCAGAGGAAGCAAGGCGAGAGTTGTGGTTATGCAAGTAGTTTTACTGGGAGATTTGCCAGTAAACTGCCATGGAAAGAGACATTGTCGTTCAGGTTCTCTGATCAGAAGCACAAGCAGAAACAGAGCATTGTCAGAGATTATTTCGTGGACACTTTGGGAGAAGCTTATCGCCACACAGGGTATTAATGCAAATCAAAATCTCTTTTCTTTTCCTCACCCTTTACTACTTTTTTACTTTTTTTTTAATCGGAATTAAAAATATATATATTTTTTTTAAAATGTATTTCGTTTTGCATTATCCATTTCTTTTGAAATGGCCAACTTTTTTTGAATTTGGTATTAATTTGTAACCATACACATAAACCGAATTGCGAGGAAAAGAAAAGAAAAGAAGCATAAAGCATTTGTTAATCGTTTCTTTTGGCCTTTTGGCCTTTTATCCATTGCCTCAAGACAAAATTAGTACATCAGAGCAAAAAGACAAAACTATTGCGGTGAGTCATACCTTATGTGGCGTTACTCATGTAGCTATTCATGTTGTTCCTTACCTTTTAAGAGTATTACACAAATGGTCACATTACAGCCGTTACATTGAATGAAGCTGATCTTGAGAGTAGGGAGTAGGGAGTGGGGACCGCAGTTCTGTGTCTGTTACTACAAGTAGTTCAAATCCAAAATTAAATATTTACCTAGATTGGAAAATTTGATGATGCAGTATTGCAGTGCAGGGAATAGGAATAGGGAGGTAATTGAAAATATTTGTATTGACGCAGGGGCATATACCAAAAGTACTGTGAGGAGATGTCTCGGTTGTCTCTAGACATAATGGAGGTACTGGGCCTGAGTCTGGGCGTGGACCGGGCCCACTACCGGGCCTTCTTTGAAGGAAACGACTCGATAATGCGCCTCAACTACTACCCGCCATGTCAGAAACCAGAGCAGACACTTGGCACTGGGCCCCACTGTGACCCCACCTCCCTCACCATACTTCACCAAGATGACGTGGCAGGTCTCCAAGTCTACATTGATGGAAAGTGGCGTACAATTCGGCCCAGAGCCAATGCTTTTGTTGTTAACATTGGAGATACTTTCATGGTAAATCTACTTGCATTAATATATATATATAGAGTAGAACTAGGTGCTCCTAAGCTCACCAAGCCCTTCCGTGAGCGCGGCTCTAAAACCTATCAAATTGACTTCAAACGATATTTCCAAACCGTTAGATGTTCAATCTATATTAAAATCTACTTGGAGACCAAATTTTACATTTTTTTGAATTTTTTTACTATTTATTAAGATGGTTTGAAAATCGCTGTTTTCCAATGGTGCAGAATTTTAATAAAAACAGCGATTTTCAAACCATCTTAATAAATAGTAAAAAAATTCCAAAAAATATAAAATTTGGTCTCCAAGTAGATTTTGATATAGATTGAACATCTAACGGTTTGGAAATGTCGTTTGAAGTCAATTTGATAGGTTTTAGAGCCGCGCTCACGAAGGGCTTGGTGAGCTTAGGAGCACCCTAGTTCTACTCTATATATATATATATATATATATATATATATATATATAGGTTGGTTAAGATCAAAGTGGTATGACCAAGATCTTGGTACTACCAATTCGTTTTTACGATTTTCAAAGTTTAAATAGTCAATCTGAAGTGCTCAAAGTGTTATTCATATTAAAATATACTTAGAGACCAAATTTTACATTTTTAGGAATTTTTACTATTTTTTTATTTTTGAAAATCGCTGTTTTTCAGATTTTATTTATTTATTTTTTATTATGAAAAACAGTAATTTTCAAAAATTCATAAAAAATAGTAAAAACATGTAAAATTTGGTTTCTAAGCACATTTTAATATGGAGAACACGTTGAGTACTTCAGATCAACTATTTGAACTTTAAAATTGCAAAAAACTAATTGGTAGCACCAAGGCCTTGGTCATACCACTTTGATCTTAGCCAACCTCTCTATATATATATAGTACGGCTACCACGCTTCCTCTAATATATCAACAATATGCTTCCAGCTTCCAAAATTTATTGAATTGGCTTCAAACGACAAATTCAAACAGTTCAAACCAATCTTCTTAACGAGAGCTTCGTTTCCATATAATTATTTTTAATTTTCGAATTTATTATCTATCAAGTCAAGCCTTCAAAATATGAATGATTTTGTGTGCATTTTAATACACTATTTTGTTCATTTTTTTTACCACTTGACTTCATAGTAAATAAATTCGAAAATAAAAAAATATATATGAAAACGAAGCTCTCGTTAAGGAGATTGGTTTGAACGGTTTGAATTTGTAGTTTGAAACCGCTTCGATAGATTTTGGAGACCGGAAGCATATTGTTGAAATACCAGAGGAAACGCGTTATATATATATGTAGCTTTCCGGAAACAGTTACAACTCCATTTCAATCTTTTTTAATGGACAATGAATTTCATAGCGATAAGAAAATGACCATCACAATTAACCATTTTATTCTTAATTAATAACATCCTTCATCGAAGTTTCTTTCCTATTTCATTTATTTAAGCAATCAAGATTAGCTAGGGTATACCTAATTAAGCTTTAGTGCCCTTTAAAGTTAAAGGATAGGATATATATATATATATATATATATATATATATATATATATAGTGCATATTAAAATCTAGCTAACAGTGACAACCATTAATACAAGTCAAAGGAATGAAATTAAGGATCATGAATGAATGAATGAATGAATTAAAATGTGTATACTACAGGCATTGTCAAACGGGAGGTACAAGAGCTGTTTGCACCGGGCAGTGGTAAATAGCACGGTACCAAGGAAGTCGTTGGCCTTCTTTTTGTGCCCGCAAATGGACAAAGTCGTGAAGCCGCCACGGCAACTGATCGATGCTAAGAACCCGCGTGCATACCCCGACTTCACCTGGTCGGCACTGCTCAATTTCACGCAGAAACACTACCGCTCCGACATGAAAACCCTAGACGCCTTCACAGACTGGATCCTTAGACAGGGGCAAAAACTGTAGCTAGCTACATATATATATATATATATATATATATATATATATATATATATATCTCTATTTCACAAAATATTGGGCAATTTTGTAATTGGTACTCAATTAAATGATTAGCTAGCTATAATATATGATATTATGCAAGCGAGGAAGAGAGAATGAATTCAAGGCAGCTCATATATATATTCCATTAATTAATTGCGTATGAATATGATATATATATATAGTCCAATTAATTAATTAAATCTTTGCAGCTTAATTTGTTTGCTGGTTGTGCATGCCTTCTCAACATATTATTACCTGAGAATAAAATTAAGGTTACTATGACAGAACAGAAGAGTTCCTTTATTTTTGGCTGGTCCACCATTAAATTTGTACACCAAACTTAATTGCACTAATAAGGAGTTAACATCAAAGAATAATATCAATTGTACAAAAGAGGATCTCCTCTTTTAGATTGACATTAAAATTTAGCTGACAATGGAGATAATGGCACTACCAAGATTATTTATTCTTTTTTATCTATCTCCTTTAATTGAAAGTAATTATATTCCTTTCAAACCAGATATATAATCCTCAAAAAAAAACACCCACACTTTTCAATTTACTAACAGAATTACATTGTTGATTAAAAGAGCAAAAGGCACAGGGGAAGATGACAAATAGAAATAAAAATTAAGGGAGATGAAATTTATGACATGAGGTTATTAAAAAAAAAGTACATTGTTGTTAAGATAATCCATTTTAGATTTCAATTAACACTCTAATAACATTTAATAAAATTAGCTACTTATTGTTCTTATGTGGAAGGTTTAGGGGTGTAAACCGAAACGAATTATCCGTTCTGAATCCGATCTGTATCCACGTGGGATCCGAATTCGGATTATTCGGATTTGGATAATACCCGGATATGATTCGGATAATTTTCTAAATAGGCCGAACAGACCCGGATCTGGATTCGGATATATTTTCTAATCCAGAAACGGAGCGGATATCCGTATATATCCGGATAAATCCACGAAGCATTTGTTTAGCCGAATCCGTTTTACTTTTATCCGGATAGATCCGCACAAATCAACTGCAACTTCGCTTGCAAGATATGGAGCTCAGTTGTATATAAGCATTCCAATCCCGTTTTAGTATTTGTTGTGAAACTAAAGAATGATTTCTTATTAAAGAACTGTTTATTTGATGCTCGGTTGTATATAAGCATTCCAATCGCAATTATATAAGCATTCCAATCCCGTTTTAGTATTTGTTGTGAAACTAAAGAATGATTTCTTATTAAAGAACTGCTTATTTGATGCTCGGTTGTATATAAGCATTCCAATCGTAATTATATAAGCATTCCAATTCCGGATAGAACTACTTATTTGATGCTCTTATTAAAGAATGATTTATTTATAAAAATAAAAGGACGTGGCGAAATCATTTCCCATGGGTAGCACTGTAACAGCCAGGGTCAACCATCTTTTTTAATCTCTTTATATATAAAAAAATTATTTTTTAAAGAGAATTGGTTGGGTATATATCCATTGGATGTACATAAAGAAAATTGAATAATTCTTTTTCTTATTTTATTTTCTAATTTCTCTTTCCATAATTTAGTTAAATGGTATCTTAAAGTGCTCGTATGACTCAATTACCCGACAATATATTATTCGAATCCGTATTTATAAATTATCCGTTCTGTATTCATATCCGCTTAAGGTGGATTTGGTTTTGAATTTTGACATCTGTTTACTATTTGTATCCGTATTCGTATCCGCTCATTGAAACGTGAGTATAGATATGGTTTTACCACTATCCGCTCCGTATTCGCTCCGTTTTCACCGCTAGGAAGGTTGCATTATGACTGAAAAAGTTGTTGACAAAATTGTGCTTCTTCGCTTCAAAATGAGTTATTCTATCAGTCTAACGATCACGATGAATCAAACGTGGGAACTCAATCTCATGATGACACATGGCATATATAGTTGATGGTACATGTAGTGACATGTTTGATTGTCATGTCAACACATGTTTCAACATGTGATTAATCAGGCTTAATTTTGTAGACTCGAGTGGATCCGACTCCGCTGCTCTCCAAATAGGCGAGCAGGACCCTGCTCTTCCAAATCAGACCGTTGAATTTTTTTCATGCACGGATCTCAACTCAGATGAATGGTCTGATTTGGAAGAGCAGGGTCCTGCTCGCCTATTTGGAGAGCAGCGGAGTTGGTTCCGACTCGAGTGGAGGCCTACTAATTGGCATGACATGATGTGTTTGATAGAGTAGAACTAGGTTGTTTCTAAGTTCACCAATTATTTTGTGAACTCAATTCTAAAATATATCAGATTGGCTTCAAACGACGAATTCAAACTGTTGAAATCCTTATATCTTACGAGTAATGCGTACATGTAAAAGATTTTAAATTTTAAATTAATTTTGTATAGAGTCAAATAGTCAAAAGATGCCCAAAAAAATGAATGCATTAAAATTAATTTATAAACCTTCAAAATAATTCAAACTGTTGAAATCCTTATATCTTACGAGTGATGCGTATGTGTAAAAGATTTTAAATTTTAAATTAATTTTGTATAGAATCAAATGGTCAAAAGATGCCCAAAAAAATGAATGCATTAAAATTAATTTATAAACCTTCTAATTTTGTTCACTTGATTTTATACTAAATTAATTCGAAACTTTAAATTTTCACATGTAGATGCATCACTTGTAAGGTAGAAAGATTTCAACAGTTTGGATTCGTCGTTTGAAGCCAATTCCATAGATTTTAGAGTTGAGTTCACAAAGGAGCTTGGTGAACTTAGGAACACTCTATACGCGTGTTTGATATATATATTAATCAACATATCGTGTTGTGTACATGTCGATCCATAAACAGTGGCATGTCGTGTTGGGTACGTGTTATTATTTTTCCTGCTCAAGTAGAAGTAAGAATTGAATTGTAGAACAGGTGTAGCTAGGGTTTGCCGACATTTTTATTAATATCCAAAGTTTAATAGAAATTAATTAATATACCCAGAGATTCCTGAGTATTTATAAAAATATCCATACCGGACATTTTCTGGTTGGTACTCTATTTATTTAAATACCAACTATTTTTTGGCCGGTACTCTATTTATCTAATTATCGGCCATTAAATGGCCAATACCCTTAATTTTTTTTTGCTGTTTTACACCTTATAAAATACTCATCTTTCTCTCTCTCTCTCTCCCTCACAACTCACTCAACTCAACCCCGAATTCTCCTCTTCCTAAGTTCGTAATCACAAAGCGGGTCATTGCACACCATATGAATCCAATCCCTGTCACTTTTCTTCATTCTAATCTCCTGATTCTTAGTAATATGATGCTCTCTAATCTTCTTAATTATAATCTTTGCTTTTAAAATATTGGTCCGACGCCAGCTCACATTTGTACTCAATCCGATGTCCATAGTAACCAATATCTGCTTCTTTAAACTCAGATACATCATTGAAGTCTGGAAATGGGTGCGTATCAGTTCGGGCACTAAGCGGCATATTCTCATATCTGACCACAAATTGAGCTGTTTCAACTGGACCATCTTCACCACAACCCTCCAGGTGATCAGAGTCCTAGTTTTCTCCATCAAATTCATCCCCACTTTGCAGATCTTCCTCCGAAATTTCATTAATATTTTCAAAATCTGACCCAATTTCATCGTCTACTAGTGCCGGTCTGGGGTAAGATTCTAGTGGTAGTAATAGTCAAGGCGCCACATGCACTGGTCTAGGTGGGGATGAAACTTGGAGTATTGGTTGAAGTCGTGATTGGGGTGCTGATGGAGTGTAGGGACTGTCTGTTTCTGGGTCAATGTATGGTTCTCATTGTGTTGGAGGAACAGCGGGAGTGTATGGCTCTCGTTGTGTTATATAAGTCGGCGCAACTGAATTTTGGCCAGAACTTCCAACCCCTGCCTCTATCGAAACTCTTCTAGCGTATATTTCTATTATAAAATTTCCAGTGACATTTAAATGACCGTACACCTCTCCAAGTACTTTCATCTAGTAGTTTCACAAGGATATATTTCCCGGAGTTTCCATTGCAAACTCGGGTTGTCAATTCTAAGTTCCACATTTCTGGGTTATAACCAGTGCATGCGTAAATCATGGATTTCAAGTCACAAAGTGAGATATCATCGGAAATCATAAATGAATTAATTGTCTCTTTGGAGTAATAAGCCCCGTATGCATTACTAAGAATATTCCCACCTGACCCACCATAGTGTAATGAAATCAAAGCCATGGCAAACAAACTACATTTTGAAAAATAGTAAACAATTGTCAGGTTACTAATCTACATGTATATGTTACTGAAAAATAATTAAAAATAAATAAAAAATTAAATACATTAATTATTTTATTAATTTACAAATTAAATGAGTGTAAATTAAATGGATCATGTCTGTATACATGTAATGGTCAGTCCACTAAATCCTAAAAAATTAAATGAGTGTAAATTAATTATTTTTAATAATTAAGTTAATTATATTTAATAATTTAAATTAAATTGAATAATTTAAATTAATATTTTTTAATAATTAAATTAATTATTAAAACAAATTAAATTAAATTAAATAATAAATTTATATTAAATAAAGCAAAAATATACCTGAAGGAAGAGGAGAATTCGGGGTTAAGTTGAGTGAGTTGTGAGGGGGAGAGAGAGAAAGATGGGTATTTTATAGGGTGTAAACAAAAAAAAAATTAAGAGTACCGGTCATTTAATGGCCGGTAATTAGATAAATAGAGTACCGGTCAGAAAATAACCGGTATTTAAATAAATAAGATACCGGTCAGAAAATAACCGATATGAATATTTTTATAAATACCCAGAGAATCTGAGTATATTAATTAATTTCTATTAAACTTTGGATATTAATAAAAATGTCGGTAGAGGGTTTGTGTAGAAATAGGCAGGCAATTCCCATCAGCATAAGAAAAAACCTTGGAAAAAAAAATGGATGAGATAGGGATTGGAGGAAAGGGAGAGAAGGATGGGCATCCAAATCCAATCAAATCTGCAACAGTAACTGACATGGTTCCTACAGGACAAAATTAAATTTCTTCATAAATTATAAAGGAGATTCATGTCTCCTGGCTGAACTGGGTGTAGGTCCGATGCCCATCGGACCTTGTTTGGTTCCGATGGGCAGATCTACCGTAGGATAATGTAATGATTTGTGCGCACGAAAATTGAAACATAAATGCACGGATTTTAAAGCATTTCACACGAATCTAAAAGAAAATCGATGGTGATTAAATCCGTCGAACCGAGGTAGGTCAGATGCCCATCGGACCTACTCCCAGTTCCTCCGGGCTGCTTTGCCACAAAAACCATAGTTCAAACTGTAGCTTGTACTTGTTTGCTTTTTAATATATATATACATATTTTGTAATTGACTTAGTTGATTCAAACAGCAGATTAATGATTGTACTTTAGTAGTATGGGTATGATTTGACATTTTCTGTTTTGCTGCGTTTTTGTGCGTTCAATGATTTGACAATATTTGTTTTACATTTCATATGTCCTATGTAGGACAGAGTATGCCGTATGAGAAATAAATTGGACTAAATTTGTCCTGTCAAATAATGACAGGCTGAAATGTGGACTGAGTTGAGAACTCGAGGAGGTTTGGAGATATTCGGACTCTAACCTGTGTGATATTTCTCTTAATAAAAAGTTTGATTCCTGTTTAATGGGACTTCCTGCCTTATATAGTCTGTCCGTAACCGCTATTTCGGGCGGTTATGAGGGACGTGGGCAGTTATGCAAACAGTATCAGCGGTTATCCCGCACATCGGCAGTTTTAGGCCTATTTTCGGGCTAAGCCTTATGATGCCGTTTATTGGACCCTGTTTAAATCGAGCTTGGGTTTTTCGTATTGACTCCGGATTGGCCTCTTAAGGATGTCTGAATTCCGGATCTTTCATGGCCCGGAATGGGTAAGTAAAGAGCCTGTGGAACATGACCCTATCAACATTAATAGGTAGAATTAAAATGTACTCAACTTTGCTAAATAATAATTGAATTTATTGAGATGATGAACCCTATATAATATTTTTAGCACCATATATAGTTCTGTAAATGATATCTATTTTCATATTAAGTACTGGAATGAATTAACCTTCACAATGCTTAACAAAACAAATACACTATATTTGTTGAAATTACCAAAGTAATTAATGTCACAATTAATACACCCAAACAAATATTTATCTACTAAAAGTTCCATCAAATTAAATTATATATAAAAATATCATTTTCTTCCTATTAAATATGTCCATAATTAACTGATATTAATTCATTCCAGAGTTCTAAATAGCAAGGTATAGCTACGCAATAGCTGCACTATAGCTTTTTCGGACCTAAAAAATTATAACGCTATTAACCGTTTTTATTTTATAATGATTCTAAATAACTAGCTATGATTGCGCATAGCTGTGCTATAGCTTTTTTAGATCTTAAAAACTATAGCGCTATAATCACTATTTAGAACTTTGATTCATTCCTATATTTATTTGAAAGAAAAGAAAGATCAGATTCTCAAATTCCAATATTTTTCTTAAATTTTTGCAGTCATTTTCTTAAAAAAATTTAGCATTGAGTATCGAATTTGATAATTTATAGATTTTGTCGACAAAAAAAAGATAGCAACAGGAGTGACCACACCAGGGATTAATTGGCTGTGTGATTCTATTTTGAATTTTTTCCCTTCCAAGTCTTTTTAACCTTTTCCTTTTCCTTCCTTTGTCGCCGACTCCGGATCTCCTGCGGCGTTTGCTGGTACATCTGTTGGTGTAGTGGACAATGTTATCTCACGTGGGTTAGCACTTGGCACTATTTACATATTCCAAATATATATTGTCTTCTTATTGTATGATTAGTGATCTATCAAGACTATGGCTGCTCATGAGCCGAGTTGAGTCCGAATCGAGGACAACTTGGATTCAACTCGCGAACTCATGAGCCGAGTTGAGTCCGAATCACTAATCCAGTTCCGAGTCAGAAACTCCAATTTGGAATCAACTCGCGAGTAACTCGAGTCGAGGTGAGTCGACTCGTGACTCATAATATAGTACACAGTGAGACAATCTAATTTAATTATAACAAAAGATATATTACATAGTTTACCAAAATAATACACAATTGAAGACAATACAAAATATAATAGCCAATACATAATTAAAAATACACAGTTCTCTTCTCTACTTCTCTTCCTTTTTCTTCTATACTTCTTCTATACCAAATGTATCAATAAAAAAAAAAAAAAACTGTACCAAATGTAAAAATTAGAAATATAAATATTAGAATTTGATGTGAGTCAAACCGAGTTGATTCCGAACCGAGTTAGGAGTAATTTGGAATCGACTCATAAATCAACCGAGTCAATAAACTCGAGTCAGTTTTGACTCGAGTCAGTTTTAACTCGAGTTATTAGTGAGTTGAATCCGAATTGATTCCGAACTGAGTTTCGAGTCGTGAGCTTTTTGTGCACCCCTAATCAAGACAAAAAAAAATATATATATATATATTCTCTCTCATAAAACAACCAAATATCAAATTAATTTCCTATTTGGAATCCTAGGGATTTTTAATATTATTACCACCTATCATTTGGAATTATCTTATCAATTCTTATGGAGTGAGGTTATGGTGCTATGCATAGCACGGATGGGGTCCGTGCTACGGTCAAAAATTTGACTTTTTAAAATCCTAACAGTCGATCCAACCGTTCAATGTGATAATCATATGAATATATACTTGCAATCTAAATTTTATATTTTTCGAATTTTTTTACTATTTTTTTAGATAGGTAGAAAAATCAGTGTTTTCTGAAAATTCTGGACCATCAAAATTCTACCTATTTAAAAAAATAGTAAAAAAATTCGAAAAAATATAAAATTTAGTTTGCAAGTACATATTCATATGGTTATCACATTGAACGGTTGGATCGACCATTAAAATTTTAAAAAGTCAAATTTTTGACCGTAGCACGGACTCCATCCGTGCTATGCATAGCACCATAGCCTCACTCATTCTTATGACCATCCAAATGAAGGAAAGCTTTGGAATTTTGCGTTAGCGACGTTAAACACATGCGGCCACTGCCAGCGTGCCTTAAAAACACAATGCTTTTTTGTTATCTTCCTCCCACTATCTTTGCCAATTTTCTTATTCAACTTTTGTTTTGGATCTAATATACACACACAACACACAACTAGATATACATAAATATTTTCATAATAATATATTAACTTAGAGCAAAGCTAGGGTGTGATGTGCTCACCAAGAGAGATTGGTGAGCACAATTCCAAAAATATATCGGATCGGCTTCAAACGACGAATCTAAATCGTTGAAATTCATGTACTTCATGAGTGATGCATGTACATGCAAAATTTTAAAAGTTTCGAATTTATTTGCTACAATGTCAAGCGGTCAAAGGAAATGAACATTTTATAATTTATTTTATAAGTTGTTTTATATTTTCATTTTTCATCATTTCTTTGACCGCTTGATCTTGTAGCAAATAAATTCGAAACTTTTAATTTGCATGTACATGCATCACTCATAAAGTACATGAATTTCAATGGTTTGGATTCGCCGTTTGAAGCCGATCAGATATACTTCTCGAGTTGTGCTCACCAAACCCTCTTGGTGAGCACATCACACCTTAGCTTTGCTCTATTAACTTATACTATATGGTATATATCTACTATCGATATCTGTATCACTATCATATCCATATCTGTATCACTATCCGCACAGATATTCGGATATCCGTATCTAATTTTTTAATTTTCAGCTAATTAATAAAGAATAAAGGAACATTTATTAGGCTTTAGAACTTCATGAAACGATAACATTGATTTGAAAACAAGCTAGTAGAGTGGGAAAAATGGCACAGCGGAGCCGGCTTCGTCACGGTACGACACGGTTATGGCATGTGTGTCAGTTACGTGTCGTGACTCGCGTGTCCCGTACCGTGATCATTCGTGTGCCGTGCTCATCTTTTGAAACTTTGACATGGCACGGCACGACACGTGAAAGATTTAGTCGCGGCACGGCACGACACGTAGTCACTGTAATTAGGACCATTAGATATTGATTTAATAGTAAATCTTGAATAAACTAACATAAATTATGATTAAATGGTCATATGGTCACGGCACATTTAGGCACGGCGTGACTCACGTGGCGTGACCATTCGCGTGCCGTGACCATCCCTTGACATTTTGATTACGGCACGGCACGGCACGTGAAAAATTAACTTAATCACGAAACGGCACAGCACGAGACCAAAATCATAGTGTGTTAATCATGACACGGCACAACACGTCACGTTTTTTCCACTCTACTAGCTAGGGAGAGAGGAGAGGTTAAATACTTAAATAGATTCTTCTATATGTTGTCGTACAACAAGTTGTTGGGTCCATTAAATTGTGGAACGCTGTCAAAGGCCGTTACTAGCAGTAACTACTAACTAGCAGCCCAAATTGCATCGTTTCTTGATTTGAGCTCCATTAATTAATTGTGTTCGTCAAATTGATTTTGTCTTCGATTTAGAACCTAGCTATAAACGACCGATCAATCAGCCCTTCTAGCTAGGTTATGTTGGTTTTACTTTGTGAGTTTTCCTAATTACTTTAAACCACAACTAAGATCTACTCCTTTGTAAGAAATTAAACTTAATGCACAGCGGAACTTACTTTCCATCTTCAAAGGCCTCCGTATGCTATCAATCAGACAGCTTCCAAGGCTCTGGGTTGATACGCTCTTGGTCTTGACTTGAGTTGTTCGCTCTCGAGTCCTTCCAAGAACTTGCAATCCTTTTCTCTGGCTACCCTAAATATTATGACAGAGTATCTTGTCTTTCAATGGAGCAGACAATATGATGGATTGATAGCAAGCCTTGGAGACTCAGCCCTTTTATAGCAGTGCAAAAACCCCAAACCTAGGGCAGCCGAAATTTGCTAATACTTGGAAAACAAGTTTTCCAAGAAATCTTGATTTCGGATTTCAAGGATCTGGAAATCAGGAACTTCCAGAAAAAACCGAAATAAATCAGAATAAATTCTGATTTCCTTATTTAGTCTGTATTTATTACTGCTATTATTTTAATCAACTATAATCGGTCCATTAACAATTATATTGATTAACATTGTTCTATATGTATTTGTATCCAAAACCTTATATAAATACGTATAATGCCATGACTTAATTAATCACATTATTTGGCATATTTTAATCATTACATAAATGTAATCTTGCGACAGTATTTGATATTATAATTATAATGCACGCATGTCCAACTTTTTATTGTAATTAGACGTCTCTAAATCCAACAATCTCCCACATGGACAAGTGCAACCTTTTGATTATATATCCTTAACTTTATTGCATGCAACTTTTCTGTCTTTGCTTATCGTATTTCTTAAACAATTCCGTCCATCAATTATGCTAACAAAGGACTTAAGCGGCATTTGTCACATTTATTCGCAACTAAAACGACATAAATCACGCTGCCAGCATAACTGAATGACATGAATCTGATTTGGACATATAGTTTAGAAATTACACGCAAGTGTGATTAGACGTGCCTATTTCTAATTGAGTCACCTTCACTTTACTGTATGAGGCCAAGAATTTAAACTTTAAAGAAAGAAATAATGAAACTGAAATTGAATGCAACTTGTATATATATCATCAAAATTGTTTACAATTGCATTACATAGAACATCACAACTCAAAAAACATATTCAGACTCCCACATTTTCTAATTATCCTAAACAGATATTACACCCATACAAGCAACATGTTGGTGAAATTTCTTGGGTGGCAGTCCTTTAGTAAGAGGATCCGCAATCATGGAGTCTGTACCTATGTGTTCTATATATAATTCATTTTTCTCCACTCTCTCTTTTACAACCAAAAACTTAATGTCAATGTACTTCGACTTTGACGAACTTCGGTTGTTGGTGGCGTATAACACTGCTGAATTGTTGTCACATAATAATTTGAGTGGTTTCTGAATAGAATCCACAATTTTCAGCCTTGTGACGAAGTTCTTCAGCCATACGCCATGATTAGATGCTTCATAGCATGCGACAAATTCAGCTGCCATAGTGGAGGAGGCTACCAATGACTGCTTAGCGCTCTTCCATGACACGGCACCGCCTGCCATCATAAAGATGTATCCTGATGTTGACTTCATGCTGTCGACACATCCTCCAAAATCAGAATCGGTATATCCAATGACCTCGAGATGTTCCGATCTCCGATACGTGAGCATATAGTCCCTAGTTCTCTTTAGGTATCTCAACACTCGCTTGGCTGCCTTCCAGTGTTCCATACCTGGGTTACTTAAATATCTCCCTAGCATTCCAGTAATGAACGCAATATCCGGACGCGTGCATACTTGTGCATACATGATGCTACCTACGGCTGAGGCATAGGGAATATCTTTCATGATGTTTTTATCTAAGTCAGTTTGGGGACATTGTTTTAGACTAAACTTATCTCCTTTTGATACAGGGGTATCTCCTGGTTTACTGTTTTGCATGCCAAATCTTGTTAGAATCTTATCGATATAGTTCCTTTGGGATAACCTTAGAATACCTTGAGATCTTTCTCTAAGTATTTCAATCCCTAGAACAAATGATGCATCACCAAGATCTTTCATTTCAAAATTCTTAAATAAAAAATTCTTAGTTTGATGTAACATGTCCTTATCGTTACTGGCAAGCAATATGTCATCTACATATAGAACCAAGAAAATAAATTTACTCCCACAGAACTTAAGGTATATACATTCATCTACTATGTTAGACTCAAAACCAAATGAGCTAACAACTTTGTGAAACTTATGATACCATTGTCGAGATGCTTGTTTTAGACCATAGATAGATTTCTTAAGTCTGCAGACCATAGACCCTGCATCACCTGATACAAAGTTTTCTGGCTGCTTCATATAGATCGTTTCATCAATGTCACCATTGAGAAATGCCGTCTTTACATCCATCTGATGAAGTTCTAAATCATAATGTGCTACAAGCGCCAATATAATCCTTAAAGAGTCTTTCGATGAAACTGGAGAGAAAGTCTCTTTATAATCAATGCCTTCTTTCTGTGTGAAACCTTTCGCAACAAGACGTGCCTTGTATTTTTCAACATTGCCTTTAGAATCCCGCTTAGTCTTAAATATCCATTTGCAACCAACGGGTTTCTTGCCTTTAGGCAACGGAACGATATCCCAAACGTCATTGTCGTACATAGATTTCATTTCTTCATTCATGGCATTAATCCACAATTGAGAGTTAGAGCTTTCCACAGCTTGTTTGATATTAACAGGATCATTTTCAAACAAGCCAATGTCAAACTCATGTTCTTGAAGATATGCATAATCCTTCGATTGTGTAGATCTTTTCTCTCTAGTAGATCTCCTAACTGGCACAGGCTCTAGATTTTCTTGAGGTTCAATTACAACTTGATCTTCAACAAGAGGAGGAACATCATTACCAACTTCTGAATCTCCCACAGGCCCTAGGCCATCAACATTTGTCATGTCAATGTCAGGGTTTGGGTTGGGTTCAGGTCCATTTGTGTTCTCTATTCCATGTTGAGTTTCTAACTGAGTTGTTTGGGATGATGAAGTTTGCACATTGTCAAAAGATGTATTTCTAAATGCAATCGGAATTTGAATAAAACTAGGATTTTGGTCCATAGTCTCATTCGCATTCGTCTCTTCTTCTTCTTCAAAAATACTATCTTTTGTCATATCTCCCCCTACAAACTCATTATTCTCAAAAAAATTTGCACTTCCTGACTCGAAAACTGTATGTTCTGTTGGATTATAGAATTTGTACCCCCTAGATCGTTCAGAATAGCCTATAAAGTAACAACTAACGGTTCTTTCGTCCAGTTTCTTTTCGCTTGGCTTATAAGGCCTAGCTTCACATGGACATCCCCAAACTCTCAAATGATTCAAGCTAGGCTTGCGCCCAACCCATAACTCGTAAGGGGTCTTGTTAGCTGCTTTAGTAGGCACTCTATTAAGTATGTATGCTGCAGTCTTTAAGGCTTCTCCCCACAAATTCTCAGGTAGAGTTGTACGAGCAATCATACTTCTCACCATGTCTTTAAGGGTGCGATTTCGTCGCTCAGCAACACCATTCATTGCAGGCGAACCTGGCAACGTATACTGAGGCACAATTCCGCATTCCTCTAAGTATTTTGCAAAGGGACCTTGACGCTGTTCTCCTGATCCATCATAACGACCGTAGTATTCACCACCACGATCAGAACGAATGGACTTTATACGTTTGTTAAGTTGTAACTCAACTTCCGTTTTGAACTTTATGAACACGTCTAATGCTTCCGCCTTTTCTTTTATTAAGTAAATATGACCATATCTTGAATAATCATCTATGAATGTGATAAAGTAACGGTGACCATTTCTTGTAGCCTTTGGAAAAGGACCACAGATATCCGTATGAATCAATTCTAAGACATCATTACACCTTTTTGCATCATACTTACGTTTATTAGTTTGTTTTCCTTTTATACAATTTACACAATCACTTAAGTTTGTAAAATCTAAAGGTTGGAGAATATCATTAGACACAAGACGTTCTACCCTTTTCATAGAGATATGTCCTAATCGCTTGTGCCATAATGTTGCAGATTTCTCGCAAGTTAATTTACGTTTTCTATTATCTATGTGCAGTGCCTCTGAATGTGAAGTGTCTATATCTAGAAAATAAAGATTATCATAAGAAGACAGGATACCAGAAGCAAGAAGCTTAGAATCTTGACACAAACTGAAATTTCCATTACTAAATGAACATACATAACCATTTTTGTCCAAATAAGATACAGAAATTAGGTTCCTTCTGAAAGATAGAACCACTAAAGCATCAAAACTTAAATAAAATCCTGTCTTACATAATAATCTAAATTTTTCTATGCTTTCCACTTCTACTTTGTTGCCATTTCCTACGTAAACGTAGCGCTCCGCCTCACTTGGCTTGCGATGGCTTAGGCAACCCTGCATCGACATACTGATGTTAGTCGTTGCACCTGAATCTATCCACCAAGTATATCTAGATACAGAACTTAAATTAACTTCAGAACAAACTAAAGCAAGAGACACACCTTTCTTTGCCAACCATGCATGATAGTTGGTGCAGAATTTCTTTGTATGTCCTGGCGCTTTGCAGAAAAAACAGTTCTTTTCATCTGCTTTCGCAGAAGTATCTTCCTTCTTGCTTTTATGCGCGGCATTGTTTGCAGCTATCTTGGTAGGTCCCTTTTCCTTGGCAGTAAACTTGCGCTTTTTGACTTTACCCTTAGGATTAGATGTTACTACATGAGCACTTTCTCCCTTAGTCATTTTCTGTCTCTCTTCCTCCTGCACCAACTGAGCCTCAAACTCAGGTAGTGTCCATGTCTCTTTGACAATTATAAGTCATCTTGAATTGACTAAAGTTAGACGGGAGAGACAGAAAAATGAACTCAATGAGAACCTCATCAGAGATGTCATAATTATGCCCTTTCAAGGCACGTTGTAGTCTTGTCATCTCAATAACATGCTCTCTAACCCCTTCTTTTCCCTTGTATTTTATTGTTGCTAACTTCACAAAAAGTGTACTAACTTCAGTCTTTTTACTCTTTGTGAATTTTTCTTCAAGGGCCTTAAGGTATTTAATAGCGCCTGTCTCTGTATCAGGTATGATGCCTCGAAAAGTCTCATGGATCGTTTGCTTCATCACCATTATGCACATGCGATCTGAATGCTCCCATCTTTTAATGTCAGCCGTCTCTTGGGGAGTTTCCTCACCCTCTTTATTAGGCTTGGGGCGATCAAATCTCAGTGCAGTGTCCAATTGCATGATCCCTAAGACTAATTTCAGCTTTTCCTCCCACTGTTTGAAATTGTTCCCCATGAGGGGCTTAATCTGACTTAGACTTGACATTATGTTTAGATCTGAAAATTCAAGAACAAAGAAATAATTTAGATACATGCTTCACGATTTGATCCTTAATCATAATTCTAAAATCTATCTGAAGGCCTGTGTAAAACTATTTTCTCCATTAAATCTTTAGCCAAAAACACCAGTCAGTAATGAAAACACCTTTGGGTGCAATCACTACCTTCAGGCACTTTGGCGTAGTGAATAAAGTACAAACATGTAACATTTTTGTCAATCAACCTTTGGGTCAAATTAACATATCCATTAACTAACGACCAGGCCAGTCAACAGGGGGAGGAGGATCACAGACGGATCACTTATGTTCCAAGCCCCTGATGCTTTTCTAGACATCGCTAGTCCATGTGTGTTGCAACTTATTTTTATTCACTACCCTTATGCACCAAACAACTTAGTAGGCGCCAACCCTCCTTTGGGAAAGCTAACACCCACGTCCATTGTCAGCACGTCATTTCAACTTGTCATGAGTCATCCTTGCAATCGTTTTACAAAGAGCGGTTCGTTTGCGAACATCAATGCTTGACTCATGCGAAAACAGCACATGTATACCTAAAACGCCTTTAGTTAGATTTCAAAATTATGCCTAAAACCTAATCTAGGACGTACCTATAGTATCTACTCGTCCTAAATAGAATACAGTATCTTATAGCACTTTTAAATTAGAATATACTAATTTTATATGTCAACTATATTCATCAAAATAATTATTAGGTTTTAGCAAAACTTTAGCAATTTCTACAATGATCATCTTTTAGAAATGCTTCAATAATTTTATTGCTTCCATACTTAGTATAAATTTTATGCCATAATAAGCATTATTGATATCAAATCAGAATTTAGTATTAGAGCCTTTAATTGGTGTTAATACCAATTTTAAATAATATCTAAATTCTAATAATTAGGCTAAATATAGCATAATATATATAGTAATTATAGCAATTATAGCAATTATAATTATTATAACCTAAATTACAATTACTTACAATTACTCCTAAAGTCTGAAAATTTGGTAACCCAAAAATAATCTAGACTTAATAAAATTTTCAGATATGGAATTGAGGGAAAACTGAATTTTTTTTTTTATGGTCGAAAAATCTAAAACAGTCATTTTTGAGGGCTTAAACAGCAAGTTTTGACAACGAAGTTGTTAATGGCTGGCTAGATCCTTTTTCAAGGTTTCCGAATTGTGGTCGTGCGTCCAAATCGGAGTTACGAGTCAAAAGTTTGATCTGTTTTAAGATCACTACCTCAAATCAATTGTTTATGACTAGATCTGAAAATTCAAACCTAAATTACTTTCTCTAATTCGAATTTAAAACCTTAAATTGTTGCATAATTGATACTTTCTTATTTTGAAAATTAAAATTTCAAATAAAAACTTCTCCAAGATCGCACGAAGCGCAAGGATGGGTTCAAATTTAAGATTTTAATTCAAAACCGCATGGAAAACGGTTAAAGCAAAATTTTAACAATTCCTTTTGCAACAATTAAATTCGATATGAAAAATAGAAAGCAATTAAAACCGAATTAAACTGCAATTCTTACATAAGGTTGCTCTGATACCACTTGTTGGTTTTACTTTGTGAGTTTTCACTTTGTGAGTTTTCCTAATTACTTTAAACCACAACCAAGATCTACTCCTTTGTAAGAAATTAAACTTAATGCACAGCGGAACTTACTTTCCATCTTCAAAGGCCTCCGTATGCTATCAATCAGACAGCTTCCAAGGCTCTGGGTTGATACGCTCTTGGTCTTGACTTGAGTTGTTCGCTCTCGAGTCCTTCCAAGAACTTGCAATCCTTTTCTCTGGCTACCCTAAATATTATGACAGAGTATCTTGTCTTTCAATGGAGCAGACAATATGATGGATTGATAGCAAGCCTTGGAGACTCAGCCCTTTTATAGCAGTGCAAAAACCCCAAACCTAGGGCAGCCGAAATTTGCTAATACTTGGAAAACAAGTTTTCCAAGAAATCTTGATTTCGGATTTCAAGGATCTGGAAATCAGGAACTTCCAGAAAAAACCGAAATAAATCAGAATAAATTCTGATTTCCTTATTTAGTCTGTATTTATTACTGCTATTATTTTAATCAACTATAATCGGTCCATTAACAATTATATTGATTAACATTGTTCTATATGTATTTGTATCCAAAACCTTATATAAATACGTATAATGCCATGACTTAATTAATCACATTATTTGGCATATTTTAATCA
This sequence comes from Carex myosuroides, assembly GCA_028015225.1. Classification (NCBI taxonomy): domain Eukaryota; kingdom Viridiplantae; phylum Streptophyta; class Magnoliopsida; order Poales; family Cyperaceae; genus Carex; species Carex myosuroides. Next base: position 1,229,923 of record CM051471.1, read on the forward strand.
TTACATAAATGTAATCTTGCGACAGTATTTGATATTATAATCATAATGCACGCATGTCCAACTTTATTATTGTAATTAGACGTCTCTAAATCCAACAGGTTAAAGTCAAAATCAATTTGACGAACACAATTAATTAATGGAAATTGCCGAAGGGTAAAATCAAATCGAGTAAACATAATATGCAAATTGCCGAAGGGTAAAGTCAAATTGAGTAATGTATATTTACTTTTTATAAAGTTACATTCTACTAATACACTTAGTCTTTAAAGTTTTAGTTCAAAAGAAGGAATCGAAAACTTAAAGGGATGAGAAATGAATATGTTGATTGATTTTAAGATCTCTTTTACCATAATGATTTTAAGACGGATTGTCTCTAATTTATTTTCTAGTAAAATTGAAGTGTTGTAAATGCAAAGGTTTCCATTTTCTAGAAACCTAGTCCGCCAGAGGGATTCGTATCCCAACCCTCCCCTCAGTGAGAGAACCTTGCATAGGCCGGGGGATGCGTATCCCAACCCTCCCCTCCGCCACCTGATCAGGTTTGGCTAGAGACTGATCCGGGGCATGATAATCAGCAGGATACGGCCTGGTCAGATTGGCAGCAGGCCAGTACCTCAGAGACTGATCCGGGGCGTGATAATCTGCAGGATACGGCCTAGTCAGATTGGCAACAGGCCGGTACCTCAGAGTCGCAACCTACGCCAGAATCTGCTGCTCCCAAGTCAACTCCTCATCAACAGGTTCTGGATAATTCGCATGATCCGGAACTCTCCGAACAGTCGTTGGGACAGCAAGCAGCCGTAGAGGATGATGGTGGTAGGAGGTTCCGTATGCGTCGACCCCTACATGCTTCTCGGCTAAAAACTTATGAGCCATTTGTATTGGCATGTCAAGCAGTCCAAGTGAGCTAACTTCCTTATGCTTCTCCGGACCGTGAAAGACAAAAATGGTGGGTTGCGTTCAAAACATCCCCGAAAGGCCAGTTTCGTGACGAGGAAGACGATGCAAATCTCGAATTTTATCAAGAATAAATATGGAAAATACGGTCATTCAAGAAGACGGACGGACTAGGTTTTGATTGGGATAATACGGTCATTCAAGAAGACGAGTTAGACCTTAGTGGACAATATCATGGAGGTCACACAGCCAATTATGACGAATGACGGCAACCTGATAGAGCAATGTGAGGAAGAGAATGATATGGAGCCAGCTCGGCAAGAAGCTTATTGGGGGGGACTTTTATGAATCTGATGAAGATGATTTTTAATTGGTAAGTTGTCACATTTTTACAAATTCTCTAGTACATGCTTAGTTAGAGACTTAATTGAATAATGTTAGGGGCAATCCATATTGACATTATACGCAACTAATCTTGGTTTCCATTTGTTTCTTAAGGACAGCTATGCTCATTACAATATTGGTTTTCATTTGTTTCCATTCTATTAATTTTTTTTTTGCAATTCAGATCACAAGACTAATTATATTGTGTTTGTTGCAGAATAGAAGATTATGGGGGAGAAGATAGCCAACAGTGCAGCAATTAAATAGTCTAAACCCTAAACCCTTCATTGCCCAAGCAATTGCATAGCCACCCCTTCACATAACCTTGCCACCCTTTTATTTTATTTTTCTTTTGTATTAAGGCATCCAGTTGAACAAATCACACAAGGAATTAATAGTTAATTATGCAGTAATTGAAAACACATTAAATTTCTGGACAAACCCGCTATTTGTTGATTTTGATTCATTTATGTAATATCATTTCCCTTCTCTAAAAAAACAAATATTAAAACCATTTGACTGTTGTCATTTATATTAATATTTCGCATTCAAGGGAATTGATCAGAGTCAAAATAATGATGATTTACGTAGGGTTTTGGCTTAGGTTTTGCATATTTTCTCACACTTATGTTTAATTAATTAGAGAAAAAGGCTATTGTCACCCTTATTTATGTTTTATTGCAGAAAACAGGTTTTGGGACTATTTTACACCAAATGGAGCTAGAATCGGGTCAATCGGATCAGCAACGCTCATCGACTAAGTCCCTGTTACGGCCCGTATTACCTAATACGGACCAGGCCTAACACAGACCGGAAGATAGCGCTGGGAGCATTAAACCCTAACCGTCAAGGTCCTAATACGGACCGTATCACCCAATACGGTCCGTATCCGAAGGTGTCTCTTGGGGAATAACTGCCGACAGCTGTTTCCAGATCAGTTTCTTAGCCCCTACTCAACCTCTACACGTCCCTACACTCCTATATAAGGCCCCTGGGCAGAAGGATTAGTTATCTTTGTAATTAGGGTTAGATTTGATTAAAGTGAGAAGAGAGGAGTGCTTGTAACCATGTCGTTCCGCGGCTAAGTTCCTTTTCTTAGGGCTATGCAGTAAACCTTGTTACTCTTGATGTTTTGATATATATATTTCTGTTGATTATGATGTCTTGTTGTTGAAACAAAATGATTTTGTGATTTACTATCTCTTCATCTAATTTCAATGATCTAGTTTGAGTCCGTTAGGGTAGTGACAGTGCTTTAATGGCAAGAGAAACTATTTGTATGAATTAGCCTCGTTGAGATCTATTAGGTTTATGTGAAGAAAACCTTAGCGGGGAAACCATAAACCAGACCAACAAAATGCGTACCAAATTCCATCACTTGCGTAAAGTAAATCGCAGTGATCTGTGTAGCAATTTGGGGTATTTGAGAGATCAGACATTTGCGTAAGGTAAATCACAGTGTCCTATGTAGAATCTCGGTGAAAGATCTGTCATTCTCGCGTAACATAAATCGCAGTGACCCATGTGGTGTCTTTCATTAAACAACAACAGAAAATCAGACGCAATAGGAATATATTGTCAAGGCGGATTGAGTGGCAATGGTGTGCCGAAACCCTAGGAATTCTCATCTCTATCTTTATTTTAATTACTTTTAATTGCTTCCTAATTTACATTGATCAAAGCAACATCTCTCAATTTTCAGATTTCGTCTAGCCTTTCGAAAGATTGTGATTCAATCGCTCAAAGCATTGAACCAATATTCCCTGTGGATCGACCTCGAATATAGTACTCGATAGGATTGTGCGCTTGCAGTCCGAACCGATAGCATTTCCGAGTTTATAAATATTAAAAGAAACATTGCTCTCTTTTGAGTGATCAGGAATATCAAATATAATATATGGGGCTATAATCTTATTGTGGTACATGGTAAATAATTTTTCAGCAAGTATACAAAATAATAACAAAAAACACCCAAAGGGCGGGTTTGAACGAGTGACCTCTTGATCATCAGTCAACTGCACTACCACTGAGATATGGACCCCTTGAACAATTTTACAGATATTGTCTCATAATATAACAAAAAAATTCGGTGACAAATTAAGGGTGAGATCAAATTTAAGGCCCCGTCTCTCTGTCTAAGTGTGTCACAAACATTTGTAACGGTGCCTCATGCAAATACTAATGACTTGTACAATAAAAAAATATAAACCGAAACCTAAAACAACATTAGCAATAGTGACTCATGCAAATAGTTATGACATTTACAATTATAAAATATAAACTACAACTTTAAAACATTTGCAACGGTGCCTCTTGCTAATAGTTAGGCATTTTACATTAAATTAATATAAACTGGAACTTAAAAACAATTGCAACGGTGTCGCTTGCAAATAGTTAGGGCTTTTGGAATATAATAATATAAAAAATAAACTTAAAATCATTTGCAATGGTGACTCATGCAAATAGTTAGGGCCTTCACAATAAAATAATATAAACAGCATCATAAAAACATTTGGAACGGTGCCTCTTGCAAATAATAATGTCTTTTAGAATATAATAATATAAAAAATAACTCTAAAAACAATTGCAACGGTGCCCCTTACAAATAATAACACAATTCATAATAAAATAATATATGCTGTGTTTGGGGTGGGTTTTATTATTTGCAAGGGCCAATAAGAGACATTAGCAAGGGTATCTATCACATATTTGCAAGCGTGATTATTTGCAAGGGCATCCCGTTGCAGTTATATTAATTTAATCAGCAAACCAATATCTTTTGCCAGGGCCTCCCGTTGCAAGGGCCTCCCGTTGCCATTACTGGAAATTCTAGTAGTGGAATAGCCCAGCTTAGTGGGTTTTCACTCCTCAGCGAAACATATCGTAGAATAACACAAGAAAGAAAACGCTCTCAGCGCATAGGGTGCGTTAAGATGCAACGCTAATCTGGGGTTAGCACTATTCCATCGTTTGGTTGGTTTAGCAAGGACAACGCTAACTCCAGGAATAACTCTATTCTTAGGGTGATCCAAACGTAGAATAGTGGAGAAGAATAGTCACTAATCCAAAAATTGTGCTAACCCCATGTTATTCTTGACGATCCAAACGCACCCATAGAGAAGCGAGTAGGTGACTCTGATCTTAAATAAAAATGTGTGTGAGAGAGGGGCTCTCCAACTCCACTCCTCCACTCCTCTGTTGCTGACCAGTGACGACCGCTGCAGCTGCTTGCCTCCGCTACTCGCCTCCTCTAGTCCACTAACACCGTTGTCTGCTGCTCTCTGCGGTAAAAGTTAGAATCCTAACTTTCTTTTTATTTTCTGGTCTTACAAAATTGCAATTTAGGGTTTATAATTTTAGATTGAATTTAGGTCTTCGAATCTTAATTAATTGTTAGATTAAATTTGTGATTGGTATATTGAATTTTTAGGCCTTAGAAGTTAGAACCCTAAATTATGTAAAAGAATATTAATTTTTTTTACCATGTGTTATCTAATATTAGATTATTTATTGAGTTTGAACCCGTTTAATTATTTAAATTCGATTCAATAATTTCTTACTCTACTTGATGAAAATCAAGCATCCGCCTCTGCATATTGCCCTCACCTAGTCTGAATTATATTTCCATGGACCTACTAGCATGTATGATATATGATGATATGCAAGAAACCGGGTACCGACATACGAGGATGGATGAGAACAATATTTAATGGGAGTATGCATGCATCCAAGTTATATGGCATTTTGTGCACACAAGTGGTCTAATATTTGGACAAATTTGGATGCTTGTTGCATGCTAAATTGCTAACAAGTTTAATTTGGTTTCTCTCATCTCTTCCCTTAATTTGTCCCGTTTCAAAATGGATCCACTCGGTACTTCGACACGATGTACTTGGGCTAGCTTCGTCTTGTCATCTAGCGCTAGAGATGATAATGTCTTGATTTGTACTGGTTTTTTATTAACTTCAAACTTAATTTGTTTGACAAGTTAAAATATGTTGTTAGAATAATTTTACTTTAATAATAAAATTTATAGTAAACAAATTATGTTATTTTGATAAAAAAAATTAGAATGAAAATATTAGCCGAATTTTTTTAGTTACCACCCTAATAATTCAAAGTTAATACATTATCACTGATTGCATCAAAATTGAATTTTTACCACCCACGTAAGATGGGCTGGCACACCAAATTGAGATTTCTGTTATGTTATGTTGTGTGTATAATTTGTAGTATAAAATGTTGATCAGATTGTGCATATAATTTGTAGCAATTTGTGCACCAACTTAGTACAAAACGCTGCTCAGATTGTGCGTATAAGTTGTTGTAGTAATTTTTAGTTCAAACTTAGTACAAACTTTTATTTGTTAAATATGTGTGTTGTATTTTCTATAATTTCTTCATCTAATTTGATGCGAACATAGAATTCTAAACACCACATAACAAAACAGAATAGAACAAGAAAAAGATATAGTACAAAAATTTCTAACACAACAAAATAGTATTTAAAAAAAAAGAAAAAAAATTGCGCAGCAAATTGGGCTAGTGCGCAAACCCAGCCGGTGCCTCAGATCTAATGGGCAAGCCAGGCTTGTGCACGCGCCAATTTCCGTGCACGAACTGGACTTGTGTGATTAGTATTTTTTTTCAAATTAAAAAAAAACGGTGGTAACTAATTAATTTTGAATTATCAGAGTGGTAACTAAAAAAATCTCGGAAATATTAGTTGTATAAAATGTAATTAGGAACGAAGAAATGATGTATGCAATATATCATGTATATGAGAACAACAACAATGAAAAAGTAATAGGAAAAAAAATGTATCAATTAGAGAAGGATGTTGATTCGGTCTCATTACATCATCTAAAACTTTATACAATACAAAACCGTTCAAATTTGTATTAAATGTTTCATGCATCGGAGATGATTCATCAGATATCACTTTATTAACAATAAAATTATTTTTCCAACTTGCGTTTAAAAAAAATTACATGTGCCAAATTTAATTATAAATAAATATTTTTCAAAACATTAAAATTATACATTATAAAGAACAATACAATTGGCTACATGAGAATCTATACATAGTAATACAAAAAATTGTATCCACCTTAAGCATATAAAATACACTTTTATAATAAAGAGAAAAATAAAAATACATGAATTATTCTATTAAGATAAATAAAAAAATAAAAACATATGAAATTCTTTGTCTTAAATATGACATGGTATGACTAAAACTGCACAAAAAGTTCATAGCTAGTAATACTAATTAATTCGAGTTAACTGACTTGGTTGACTCACAAATTGAATTCGAGTTTGCTCCAATTTGCTCGAGCAACTCGTAACTCAAGTTAGTAGTATATTTTCCGAAATTCCACTTTCAGTCCCCACTTAGCCACTTCTCTATTTCTCTAACCCTAATGGCCGCCTTATGACAACTCTTTTGTATATTAATTACTATTATCATACATTTTGTATATACAATACTATGAATGAATGGAAATTAAACCTATGGGTTATTTGTCAAAAAAAGAAAATCTAAATCACAAATTTCAACGAGTTGACTTATATTGAGTCACGAGTTGATGACTCCAGTTACTTGCGAGTTGATTTCTAGTTGGATTTTCAGCTCGGAATCTGAATGAGCAACTCGAGTTGACTTCATGAATTTACAAGTTGAATCTGAGTTGTTCCAATTCAGATTCAACTCGGCTCATGAACACCTCTATTCCGTATGACTAAGAAATTTGAAACTCGAGTACTCCTTTTTATATAAAAGAAAAATTAGAAAATTAAATTGGAAATTGTAGAAACAAACATGTTTTGTGGGTCCACATTTGTACTTGATGCCATGGCATTAACAGGTAGGCCCATAGCTAGGCAATGGCTGTGTGCTGCCTCCTATGGCGCTTTGAAAATATATTAATCCATTCATTTATGCTTTCAGGTGCTCCTTCAAATGATAGACTCATCAAGAGAATAGCAACTTCTTACAATGTCAATATATTACATCTTGAAAGCGTTTGGATACAAGTATAATTTCACAATTAAGTTACAAATTAATAAATGTTTGTTTCAAATAAGCAAGCAATGCCATACACAAAAAGGAAGGGGACTCCTAAAATGGCATAGAGAAGTAGAACTTTTGTACATTTTCGTTTATTCATGAACAAAATTAACGTATGATAAAGACTTAGTACAGTGGTACGAGTTATGTTTCTTTATGGATAAGTTACTGGTTTAATTCTTGAAAATAACATTTAAAACAATGTTGGATATTGTCCTAGAGCCCTTTAATAAAAAAAATAACATATATCCATATATATTTATATATAGATCCATATATATCCATATATAGATTCATACATCTCAATAAAAATATAAAAAAAAACATGGAATCAAAATTTCTGTCAACACAATCCATCCATCCATTCATGTTTTGAACGGTCAGGATTTAAATATTGGTTTTCTCTTCTCAAAACTCAATTACTCTTTCTACTTCAATCCTGACCATTCAGATCATCAATGAATGGATAAATGGACTGTATTGGCAGGAATTTTCTTTCTATCTGTGGGTGGGAGATTCGGTTCCTAAAACATAATCAAATGATATTTTTAATTATCAAAACAAACAAAAAGGTAAAGAAAGATAAATCATGATTCATGATCAGCTAATTAAGCTCTCTTGCTTGGGGTTGAGCTTGCTTAAAAGGAAATTCTATGAAATTATCATGAAATTAAGTTTGATCCTATTTATTAATAGAAATTCCCGTGAATATTTTATTGCAAAATTAGAAAGTTGAGTTGGATACAATATTAATGCCAACATCTCCTCTGTCTCCAACCCCATCTTATAATTAAGAGTTGTGATCAACATTGATACTAATAAGTCATTCAAATTGATACATGTTGGGACCATATTTTTATAATCACAGCAAATCTGATTCACTTATCAAAGTAATTATTATGAATATATCTACACCTTAATTTAATTACTTTTACTTTAATAAACTACAATTATTAATTATAGTTGTTAAGTTACTATGATTGTTAAATAAAATTTTATTTTCAGTATATCTTATAAATGTTAATAGGATATCCGATCCTCTCCGCGCGCTCATGATGCATCTTTGTTGCTATTAAGAATAAACAGGATCGCAACCGTCACATATAATATAGGAGTGTGTCAACGGGTGTGATAGAGTTCGGGCGGCAACCGCGGTGTCGGCCTGTAGAGAGAGAGAGACAGAGAGAGAGGTGAGGTCGGGGTAGCCAGGGTTCGGGCGGCAGCTGGGTGGCCGGGGTCGAACGGCTCTGTGTTTTTTTTTTTTAGCTAAACCTAAATCGGTGGGAATCAGAGAGAAGAAAGAGGGAAGAAAGACTTTAGCGGGGCTTTTTAGGGGTACCCTTCAACGACCGAGTCAAATCGGTCGCTGCAGGCTATGAGCGCACGGTCGCTGAAGGATTCGTCGCCGCTGAAACACTTAAATTTTTTTTTTTGGTCTTCAGCGACCGGCGACCCAACCGGTCGCTGATGCCGGTTGCTGAAGCCCCTTTTTGTTGTAGTGTTATAAATGTTAATAGGATATCTGATCCTCTCCGCTCATGATCAGGGGCGGGCCCAGAGTATTCCAGGGGGGCAGCTGCCCCCCCCCTGGATTTTGAGTTTTAGTGGAGATTTATCGGTTCCGACCGACTTTCCCCCCCTGGAATTTTTTTTGCCCCCCTCTGGACGTTTACTTTGTAATTCGAGTTAAATTTAGGATTAAAATTAAAATAAATCTGTTGAATTTTGATTGGTAATTAGAATTATAAGTCAGAGCATCAGAAATTACAAGTCAAAGCATTGGAATGTATAAGTTAAAGCATTGTTTTTTGTCGAGTACTCAATTGGTTAATGGATTTAAACCCGATTAGGTATTTAAATCCGATTCAATATTTTTTTGCCTTCCTAACGAAAATCCTGAATCCGCCCCTCATGATGCATCTTTGTTGCTATTCAGAATAAACAGGACCGCAACCGTCACATGTAATATAAGGGTGTTAATGGGTGGAAGTATTTTCATCCCCATATCCACTAAAGAACGCAATGATTAATTTGCAAAGACCTGAATCTGAGAGCAACGAGACGAGAGCACTCAGCAGTCAGCACTGCATGGTTGGTATTGGCATTGGTATTTGGTACTGATGAATGAACTAGTTATAATTTACCTGTGTTCTCCTGCACATGCATGCGTACAAATTTATGACATCTATCTAATCTATCTAATCTATGAAGAGTAGAGAAATTGACAAACTAGTCAATATATAGTGCCAAATAAGCACAAAATGCAAGGCACACGCACCCAACAGTTCAACAGTGCAACTGATACTATGGGTCCCTCTAGTCTCCATCTCTCTACCTGCCCTTTCTCTGTCGCAAACTGGCCATATCTCCTCCTGCCATAAACCCTTGTCTTTTCTCTTCTTTGTTCTTTCCTTCCCACGCTTGACCTCACCATCCTCTCTCTGCTCTGCTTATCATTTTACATCATATATATATATAGTATGGCTAATTTGTTTCCGGAAGCATTTCGACCGAAGTGCTTACGGAGACATATCTTAGTATTTGATGTTCAAACAACAAATTCAAACCGTTAGATATTCAATCTATATTAAAATCTACTTGGAGACCAAATTTTACATTTTTTGGAATTTGTTTACTATTTATTAAGCTGGTTTGAAAACCGCTGTTTTTATTAAACTTATGCACCATTGAAAACAGCGGTTTTCAAACCAGCTTAATAAATAGTAAAAAAAATCCAAAAAATGTAAAATTTGGTCTCCAAGTAGATTTTAATATAGATTGAACATCTAACGGTTTGGATTTGTTGTTTGAACATCAAATACTAAGATATGCCCCCGTAAGCACTTCGGTCGAAATGCTTCCGGAAGCAAATTAGCCATACTATATATATATATATATATATATATATATATATATATATATATATATATATATATATATAGGTTGGCTAATGTCATAATGTTATAACTTCGGTCGAAGTTATAACGAGTCGTTTTTGCAATTTCAAAATTCAAACAACCGATCCGAACCGTTCAACTTTTTCTAAATATTGAAATGTGCTTGGAGACTAAATTTTACATTTTTTGGAATTTTTTTACTATTTATTAAGCCACTTTGAAAATCACAGATCTACTGTGAACAGTAAAAAACAGTAAAATTTTCTGCGCCACCGGATCAGTATTTTCAAAGTGGCTTAATAAATAGTAAAAAAATTCCAAAAAATGTAAAATTTAGTCTCCAAGCACATTTTAATATTTAGAACATGTTGAACGGTTCGGATCGGTTGTTTGGATTTTAAAATTGCAAAAACGACTCGTTATAACTTCGGCCGAAGTTATAACGTTATGACATTAGCCAACCTCTATATATATATATATATATATATATATATATATATATATATATATATATGACAGTGCTACGGTGCTACGCGTATATAAGGGCCCCTCCGTGCTACGGTTCACTTTTTGAGTTTTCAAAATCCTAACGGTCGATCCGAACCGTTCAACATGATCTCCATATGAATATGCACTACTTGCAAACCAAATTTTACATTTTTTTTAAAAATTTTTACTATTTATTAAGGCACTTTGAAAAAACACTAATTTGTACACAACAGTAAACTTTTCTGGACCATTGGATCAGCGATTTTCAAAGTGGCTTAATAAATAGTAAAAAAATTCTAACAAATGTAGAATTTGGTTTGCAAGTACATATTCATATGGAGATCATGTTGAACGGTTCGGATCGACCGTTAGGATTTTGAAAACTCAAAAATTGAGCCGTAGCACGGAGGGGCCCTTATATACGCGTAGCATATTAGCCAGATTCTATATATATATATATGAGGAGGGATCAAGTTACAACAAATTTGAGTTACAACAAAGTTACAACAACCATTTTTTTCATTTTCAAAGTCCAAATCGTCGATCCAAACCGTTCAACATGATCTCCACAATAAAATGTGCTATTTTTACTATTTATTAAGATTGGTACAAAATTCAATGGTCTGAATATGACTATTTTTTGTAAAATACTTAATAAATAGTAAAAAAAATTCAAAAAAAATATAAAATTTGATCTGCAAGCACATTTTATTGTGGAAATCATGTTGAACGGTTTGGATCGATGATTTGGACTTTGAAAATGAAAAAAAATGATTGTTGTAACTCAAATTTATTGTAACTTAATCCCTCCTCATATATATATCCCCTTCGCCTCTTTTATATTACAAACAGAAGCAGATGTACACATATATATATATATATATATATATATATATATATATATAATTTTAACATTTTGAGTCTTTGCATAGTTTTATTTACAAAAGACCCAAAATTTGAGAACAAATTTGAAGGCAAACTGGTCAAGAATAATATACAGAAAACAGACTCAGATTAGAGAGGATTGCGGCACATGATACAAATATAAATATAGTTCTCAAATTGATCTCTCATAACTATTTTAATCCTAACTTTCTCTTTACAAGTTCAATAGACATGATTTCAAGTGCATTGAAAAATAGACGACGAAACCTACAACTTTGATATTTTTTATTTTTTATGATTCGGAGCCTATGGTGATCAAAATTGGATTGTAATGAACTGTTATTCACTAAGTCCATCAAAAGTATTCTAAAAACTTTCCCTTTACAAGTACAATACATAATTGTTGTATTATGTATTGTATATGTTAATTAATTACTTAATTTTGAATATCTAGAAGTAGTCAGTCATTTATTTTCATGTTATGATAAAATTTAGGAGCAGTGGGCGGTTAAATTATGAAAGTGTGTTACTGTTGTAGTAGTCGTAATAGTGTTAGTAGCGTTAGAGCATCTACATCCCTGCAACTCAAATGCGTTTTTAAATAACTGTTAATTACTTTTTAGAAACTAAGGCCTCTCAAGTTTCTAACTCTCACATTTCTTAAATTAATTTTAGAGTTTCTATTAAGCTACGTCAGCAATAAATTAAAAAAGACAAATAATTTGAGACAATCATTTGATTAGTATAAAGTTTATAAACAATTTCTTAATAAGAAACTTTACTGCATATATTCTAAATAAGAAACTCTCCCACATCCCTGAAATTGTAATTAAGAGTACCATATCAGATTAGAAACTCTAATAGTATCAGGAATGTACGTAGATGCTCTTAGTGGAGTATATGTATTTGTGTGTGAAGAATTAGTCTTTAGTTTAGTAGCAAAAGTAATGTTTTTTGTGTCGGAGGTTGCAGATTTAAAATACGGAAAAAAGAATTTCTTATGGATATTAAACAATTGAGTGGTCGGTCGTTTGACTTTTAACTTTTACTTAAAAAAAAGTATTTGTGTTTGAGTTGAATCAAGCAATCAATACAACATAAAATATATCAAACTTTGTTATGAATGTTATTTTTTAGAAGTAAAGTAGATTAGTGTTAATTGCTTCCGGTCACGTTTCTTTATATCCTGAAATATTGAAATCTATTGTTATTCAAATGGAATAACAAAAATCTGTTATTTTAAATCTAACCGTTGTTTTTTGTTCAAATTTGCATATGAAAAAATCCAACGGTTGAGTTTGAAATAACAAGTCATTTTATTATCCCATTTGAATAACAGCAGATTCGAATCCTTATATCCTCCCACATTTTTTATCAATTAGAATCTTTCAACCCTGACCAAAATCACTCAAATTCAACCCTCAGAGCAATATATATCCTGATCATAACAGGTAGCATCACTAATTGCAAGGAATTCAAATGACCTAGTAGGTTCAATTGCAGTATTTAATGGTGGCTTCCGAGAAATGATCATTTACAACAAGAATCAAAGACTTTTTGCGAGGATAAAAAGTGACTTTTCGTGACGGAGTACCGTCATAAACGTGCTTTTTCTATTTGCGACAGTACTTTTCGCGACGGAGTTCCCTCGCGATAAGTGCCTACTTTGTTGTTGTTAATTTGTTCAGATTTTAGTGTGCATAACATATAAATTAGTATTGTATTCGTGCATTGCAACAGAGATATATTATAAGAGAACAAAAATAATTCTCATACAAAATAACATATATTTGACAAAAATAGACCAAAAAAAATAATTATTCAATAATATCTATGAATGATATTAAAATAGATTGATTCTAAATTCAAATTATAAATAAAAAGTCAATTAGTATAATAAGATAGAAGATCGATATATTTAAACTAATTGTATGCCATATGAACAACAATATTATTTAATTAAGAACCTACTAAGTTCGACATTTAAATGACCAATCAATTATCAATCAATCTCAAAATTTCTTAAATGACATTTTAATAAGACGAGTATCTGACAATCAAATAAGGGGGTTTAATAAAGTTTTCAAAAAAATAGGGAAAGACGAGGAAGCGTAGATTATGTGAGATGGAGAGCATTAGAAAGGTGACGGCGAGTACGTTTCTAAATAAATTTATACTTCTACACATAACAAAACATCAAAAAGATGCATAAAAACAAACAAAGGCAGACTATTTGATCAGAGGGCTGGTATTTAATCTAAAATATGAGTTGGTTGATAAGGACATCTACATGATTAATGATTAATAAGAGAGAAGAGATTGAGACCTTTATTAATGAAAATAAGAGCTTTAATTGTGATTCAGAAAATTTGAAAGAAGTGTCTAGTAATAGTAAGGCTTTAATACCATTATTAATAGGTGACGAATGAACCAACTGCATTTATAACAAACTAACACTAATTAAGACATGTACATTAATCAGTGGCGAAGATAAGACTTTGGTCATGGTCTCAATTAATTAAGATAATTTTACAAAAAAAAAATTGAATAAAATTGAAATCTTATATAATTTTAAGTGTTTTCATAAATAAATTGACACTGTACATTACCCACCTTTTAAAATTTGCTTCCTAAAAATACAATATGTTTATCATTCTTATTATTTTTACAACATTGTTTTCAAACTAATTACAATGGGGAACCTAAGTATTTAAGTTGATCCAATGATTGGTTGTTGTTGTTGTTTTCCATTTTTTTTTGGTACATACTTGTCCTTTTGGTGACTAGGTGCTCTGTAACTACATAAACTAAATAAACTCATTTATTTTTATTTTTGATATTTAATTGTTATGAAATAGGGAAATTGGGCAGGAAGGATAATATCGGTGTTTTAAAATTCGGTTATATTCGGTGAATATACGGCCCGTATATTCCTATGCAGTGTCCGGCCAAATAGAAAATAGCTATTCAGACCGAATATTAAATCCATGTTTAAAAAAATTAAAAAACATTCAAAACCCATTAAATAGTTCCGGACCCCAATTCATAACCCATTAAATGAGTTCCAGACCCGCCAGGTAGGTGTTCTCTTCAAGCGTCCCACTCAGAAGTTTTTTATAACCTCTCTACATGCTGCCTTATTGTATTTAAGTACTGTGAGATTAAATATTTAATAAAAAAATCCGCATATATAAATCCGAGTAAGAATCCGCATATTCGACCGCATACCGTATATGCAGTATGTGGTGGCCTTCCAAATACCGCATGAGAACCGAATATTAAAACACTGGATAATATGATGAAAGCAGCCTACTTTTTTTCATGCTCATTGTCGTACACTAATATATTTTACAGCCCACTTTTGCAAAAACACACAAAAAACTACACTCACGAACCAAGTCTAGAATCATAACAGAATGAGACAAAAGGCACAAAACATATCTAATATAATCAGTGTTCTAAATAGCTAGCTATATATAGCGTACATATTTAGTATAATCAGTGTTCTAAATAGCTAGCTATAGCCACGCTATAGCTTTTTTGGACCATAAAATTACGCTATGGAATAAAAGTTCGCTAATTTAGCTATAACCGTTATAGCTGTAATAGTTTACCGCTATGCGCTATTGTTGACCGTTATGATACATGGGCTTATTTTTTATTTAGTTTTTGTAATTTGCATGGGCTTCTCTGATTTTGTTCCTATTTGTGATTTAGTCTCTTTTTTTATATCGGAAAATATTCAAATATTAATTCTTTCTTTTGCTTGCTCTTCATCTAGTATATATTCATGTAAAATTATTGCTCTTCATTTCAATTGAAAGCTTATTTCAATTATTGTGATCTGTAAAATATCAAATAGATATTGACTTCGTTTTATTTGTAAAATTAATTGCTCTTCGTCTATTATAATATGTAATGCAAGGTATGAACTATTAAAGAATGTTACCTTGTAGATATTTTTTTTTCTTATTTGCATGATTGAAAAAAGTATAGACTTAGATTAGTTGTAACTATTTTTGTCTTATTTAATACAAAATGTTGGTGAGTCATTTCTCACTAACCCTAAAAAAAAAAAAATTTGTCATTTGATTGTTACCTCAATTCTCTAATATTAATAATGTTGATAATTAGTAGAAATATGGAATTAATTTTTTAAAAGAAAAAAAAACACTATGTACTACGCGATAGCTATGTTATTCGCGATATCTTTTTTTTAGTCTCCCCACGACAATGCGATAATCGCCGACATTTTTATTAATATCCAAAGTTTATTACACATTAATTAATATACCCAGGTTCGCTGGGATTTAATAAAAATGTCCTTACCGGCTAGAAAATGGCCGGTACCCTATTTAATCAACTACCGGCCATTTTCTGGCCGGTATCCTATTTAATACACTACCGGCCTTTTGCTAGATTATCCAGCGGAGCTAGTCATATATTATGCTGGATAATTCAACTAAAATGAATAATTTTTGAAATACAGGAAATATCATGTTATGTTTTTTACTTTGTATTATTTCAATGTCATGAATAAAAATTTCGGTAAAATTTATTTATACATTGTACCAATTTTATTTATTCATATCATATCAACAGCGATGCATCCGTTGCCAACAATTTTGTGGTACTGAGGACAGATCCGTAAATTTGTATTTGATGGTGACGGATAAGAATCTAATGGGCCACAAAGTGGGTCTGTGGGGGCCCATTAGTTAGGATTCTTATTTCGTATGCCGAGTTTGGATAGGTTTCCCACGTGAAGTATGGCCCAGAGATAAGTTCTTAGTTCCCTCTTTCTTCTGTTACTTTCAATTCAATTAATAGTGGAACCTCATTTGGACTTTGGTTTGTTTTGTCGCCCCCTCTTTTGGAATAATCAAAAAAGAATTCCACCTTTCTATGCTCTCCATTTCCCAAACAATACCCATTTCTCCTGCTTCTCATATCTTCGCAATTAATATATATTTTCCAAATTGTCTCTTGCCATTTGGCGAGATTAAATTTTAAGCTGCACTAACGAGTGCTTGTTTGACAATAAAGTTATAGAGCAACTTTCTAAACGAGTTTTAAGCTGAATAAATTGCTTAAGTCAAGTAGAACTAATAACTCAGACATCCTTAAGAAGGAAAACTAAGAAGGCTTAATCTACCCCACCTAGTAGCACCATTTGGCTTCAAAATTTAGGTTAGACAAGTTCGACACAGGTCTTTTTATTGACTTTCAGAAATTTTCATAGACATTTTATGTTTACATAGAAAGATACACGAATTGATTTTTTGAGGCAGATGGTGAGTGAAATGCGCCAAAAAGTATATAATTCTTCTTAGACAAGTCAGGAGATTGCCCTGAAGTTTTTGATAATGTTGAATAAAAATTATCGAATACTAAACTTTAAACTAAAATTTATTTGTAGTAGTTAAAAATTTGTATTTGATTTCTGCATTATTAAGGACATCAAATATAAAAAAAATTATTTCTTAGTACATCAAATCTTATGAGATTAGCATGCTTGTGTATGAGAAATAATTTTCTTTTCTACACGGTTAAATTCTAAATGAAAATTTTGTTTTAGCTTTGTGATGATAGAGCACATTGCACTTGCGTTTTTTTGCATGTCACTTTTTTTAGATGCAAAAGATAACTGGATCACACAATTATTTGTTTGCTAGATTCAAGAGTTGAAAGAAATTGCATGCATGTGATTGTTATTTCTTCTGGAGGAAAAAGAAAAATGTCATCATACTATTTTTGTAGGATTCAAATCGGTTGTTATTTTACAGGAAGAGCAGAATTCTGTTACAAGAGAAAGATAGAGAAAAAAGAGAAAAGGAGAGAAAAATATAACAACGGATTTGAATCTATTTATTCATGCTATATGTTAGAGAATGGAGTAGGTTCAATGTGTTTCAAGACCGTCCGATCTGTTTTAAAATTCAGGCACACAAAAATTGACGCGAGCGCACACGAATATTAAAGTAGAGCTCACAGATCTTAAAGCAGATCGAACGGACCTGGAGCCCATCGAACCTACTCCGCAATCAATATGTTGATATGGATGATAAAAAAATCATAAATTAAAAGAGGGACCGGACATGTCCATTTGAGAATAAAAAAGGAGAGGTATAAGGGCAGCAGTCAAAGGAGAAGTCAAAAATAGAATAATAATAATTGCAATTTTGTAATTTGTTCGTACGAAAATGGACAACCGACGACAAATCGAAGCCCATTTGGCCATCATCGCATTATAAGGTGAGGTGAGGCCTCATCTCCTCTCCTGTCTCCATCTTTTTTGCCTTTATTTTCTTTTATACCTTCGTGGATAAATTATTCCTTCTCAACAAAAAAAAAAAAATTTAAATGCCTCCTTGAATGAATTTGTGTTAATGGAAGTGGGTACTTTCGGGGCAACAGGACAAAAGAACTTTACGAAGATAGGAATTTGATGCTCTTAAATGGAAGAAAAAGAAATGGTAAAAAATTGTTACAACAAATAAAGTAAAGAGATGGTAAATACAAAATGCAATTGATTCCTTTTTAAAAAAGAAAAAAGATATACAACTTATCCAAATGTGACAATCGCCGTCTAAAATTTTAACCACCCTTTTCTTCTCTCTCTTTTGTCGATCAAATATTCCTTTATTCGAATTTCACGTGCAATTTTGTTCCTTTTCACGAGCAAATACAAGTTGTGTGCGTGATGCATGCTCTCACATTATTTTTTATGGCAACAGGTCGTACTCACAATTGCAAAGTCTATGGTACTCATCAATATTTGTGCGGGGACTAGAGTGGAAAACACGCAGAGGCGGATCTAGGATTTTCGTCAGGGGAGCAAAAAATATCGAATCGGGTTTAAATCCATAACTAGTTGGGTGCTCGACAAAAAAGAATGTTTTAACTTGTATTTTTCAATACTTTGAATTGTAATTTCTGATACTCTAACTTATAATTCTAATTATAAATCAAAATTCAACAAATTTATTTCAATTTTAACTCTAAATTTAATTCGAATTACAAATCAAACATTCAGAGGGGGCAAAAAAAATTCAGGGGGGGGCAAAGTCGGTCAGGACTGATAGATTACCACTAAAACTCAAAATCCAGGGGGGCAGCTGCCCCCCCCCCCCCGGACTACCTGGGTCCGCACCTGAAAACACGTGTCGTGTCGTGTCATGCTGTGACTTTGGTCTTGTGTTGTGCCAGGATCAAGTTAATTTTTCACGTGTTGTGTTGTGCCATGACTAAAATATCAAGAGATAGTCACGGCACACGAATAATCATGCCGTGACCAAACGTGACTCGCGTGATCATTTGATCATAATTTAGGTTAGTTTATTCAAGATTCACTATTTGATTAATATCTAATGGTTCTAATTACACGTGACTCGCGTGACAATGTGCCGTGACTAGATCTTTCACGTGACATGATGTACCGTGTCGTGCCAAGTTTTCTAAAAATGATTACAACACACAAATTGTCACGGCATGGAACAAGCGAGTCACGAAACGTAACTGACACACGTGTCGTGCCATGCCGTACCGTAACATATCAGTAACAAAGTCGGCTCAGCCGTGCCCATTTTTCCACTCTAGCGCGGGGACCGTGAAAGCATTTAGATTTTTAATTTGACTGTCGCTTTACACAAACTAAGTTGGAGAAGGTTGAATATGCTCATCAATCATATTACAAATAGAAGCACATCGATGTCAAACAAAAAGTAAAGAGAAACATATGCACATGTGATGGGATAAGGTGATGTAAGGCAATTGATGTTATTCTAATTCTAAGTAGAGGAGGGTTCAAATGCCTCTATTTTTCATACCTCCACTTTTAAAAACTTTAATAACTCAAAATTTAAAACTTAAAAGTCAAAATAAATCCGTTGGATATGATCTACATCATTTTATCAATGTGCTCATAGAAAATTATCACATTTTGATTTTGTTTTTATGTGAATTAATAAGTTGAAAAATCAACGTCTAGAAATTATTCACATTAGTGCGTTTTTTACAAGCTCTTGATGACAACCAAAACAAAATTGAAATGTCATAATTTTTTACACGTGCATAGATAAAATGATTTAGATCATATCCAACGGTTTTATTTTGATTTTTAAGTTTTAAATTTTGAGTTATTAAAGTTTTCAAAAATGAAGGCATGGTGGAGACATGAAAAATGGAGGCATTTGAACCCTCCTCTTCTAAGTATTTCTTATTCAAAATTGCAAAAATCTACTAGTTGATCAAAGCTGATGCCATAGTACACATGGATAATGATTCAATGAATAAGAACAAAACATTAAAGATAATTCACTTTTTGTGATGGCGCCTATGTACTAATTGTTATATATATATGTGAGGAGGGATTGGATGACATCCTACATTTTCAAAGTCCAAACAGTCGATCTAAGCCGTTCAATATTATGAATATATTAAAATATGCTTGCAGATCAAATTTTACATTTTTTTTGAAGTTTTTACTATTTATTAAGATGGGTACAAAAATTCAATGGTCTGAAAACAACAATTTTGTAAAATACTTAATAAATAGTAAAAAATTCAAAAAAAAATGTAAAATTTGATCTGCAAGCACATTTTAATATATCCATCATATTGAAAGGTTTGAATCGACTGTTTAGACTTTGAAAACTTTAAAAATACACGGTGTCTTCCGATCCCTCCTCTATATATATAGAGAGAGAGAGAGAGAGAGGGGTTGGCTACTCTACGTACATAAGCATATGAGGGCATATGCTTATAAGTCATTTTTAGATTTTTAATATTCAAATGGTCGATCTAAAGCGCTAAATATGTTCTCCATATTAATAAGTGTTTGGAAACGAAATTTTACATTTTTTGGAATTTTTTTACTATTTGTTTAGAATTTTTCAAAACAGTGGTTTAATATGGTAAAAAAAATAATAAAAAAAATCTGAAAAATGCTATTTTGAAAAATTCTAAACAAATAGTAATAAAATTCCAAAAAATGTAAAATTTCGTTTCCAAACACATATTAATATGGAGAACATGTTGAGTGCTTCCGATCGACCATTTAGACATTGAAAATGCAAAAATGACTTATAAGCATATGCCCTCATATACTTATGTAAGTAGAGTAGCCACTCACTATATATATATATATATTAATGGATATACTTACTATTACTATTGCTAATACTATTTAAACTGGTTTGCTGACTTCCGACTTTCATATCTTTTGTCTGTAATAAAGTTTCTGCGCACCATTGAACTATATATTCCATCATTTTAAAATTTATACAACATTAATATTTCCGAACATTTGACATATTCACATCATCAACATGTTGAGAAACAGCATTTATCTTTATAAAGACAAATATCCATTGTGACAGAGATGGATACAGGATATTCATTAGAGTAGAGCAATAATTATTGAATCGGATTTAATTATTGAATTGGGTTAAAATCTATTAAATTGAAACTAATTCTCAAATTTTTTAATCAAATCATGATTAGCAATCGAATTCATTTTAAATAGCTAATCAAATCACGATTAAGCTTAAATTGAAACTAACTCTCAAATTTGCGATCAGGCCTGCACTAATGGACGAGAAGAGGAGGAGCTACCGAGCTAAGCTGGCCAAATCGATTGAGCGGAGGAGGATCCGAGGAACGCCTGACGGCATGAGGTCTTAAGCGACTGAGTAAATTGCGGTTGTGGAGAAGGAGGCGATGCATCGCCAAGATGAATTTGTCAGCAAAGCCAAGAAAAAGGAAATCGTAATAGTGAGTTGCGCGATTTTTTATTTCAATTGTGTGAATTTTACACAAAAAGGGATGCACCTTAATTTTTAAACAAAATGAGTTGCGCCTACATAAATATTTTTTTTTAGAACAGTATTTCGAACTGAGTTGTGTTCAGGATAGAGCAAACTGATTTCCAGAATAGTGCAAGAATTCAAAAACTCATATCTTTTAAAATTAAATTTCAAAATTAGAGTAGGGCAGTTCCTTCACCATGCTAGATCCATCAATGTTTATAAGAGAGGTCTCATGTTCGAAATATAAATGAAGAATTTCTTGTTAATATTTAAATGTTGGATCATAATGACATAAAATTCAAAATTTTAAATAATGGCTCACCAAAAATTCTGGTACATTAAAATTTTATACAAGTATCACGTTGTCCTAAATTGTCAATGTGTTTTTTATTATATTGAGGGCAGTTGGGTCCGATGTCCATCGGACTCAAAGTGAGTTCGATGGGTTCAATGACCGTCCGATCTGCTTCAAGTTTGCACCCGCAACTTACGCATTTGTTTTAAAATTCGTGCGCATGAATCTTAAAGCAGATCGGACGGTCACGAAATCCATCGGACCCAAATTTAAGTCCGATGGGCATCGGACCCAAGCTGCGTGCCTTTTTAATACACAAATGTAATGTGCCAGAAATAATTAATCATATTAAAAAATTAATGTGTCCAAAAAAATAATTCTTCTACATGTTTTTCTCTTTTTGACACGTTAATATTTTTCCGTCAAAATTTATATTATTTATCAATTTTTCTGTCGAGATTCATACAAACTGAAAGGGGAGATAATACAGTTAGTTAGAAAAAAAATTACGATTATTGGTTATTTAATTAAGTTTTTCATTCTCAGATAAAATTTTATTTTGAAGCTCCTTTTATCCATTTGGCGGGTGTTTCTATGATAGAGGAACTATGATTATATATACGCTGAATTGGTACCTGTTATTAAGATAGATTAATTGATTTATTAAATATTTTCTCATAATCAAATATTTTGAAAAATATTACATATCTTGATACCTGGTTATTGGTCATTTCACACATATATATAGCAAATCAAAAGATTAATTTCAATTATTTATTATCCTAACACACGAGGGATCCTATTATACCCCTCCACAAATTGCTTAATTATCTCCTTATTCTTATTCTTTCTCCACTTTTCTATGGTCCAATTCTTTTTTTCTTTTTTTTTTTTGCAAGAAGACAAATCATTTGACTAGTATAGTGGCGAGCAATTTCAAAATGATGATTTTACTTTTGGTTCACACGTGTTTAAGCACATTAGCTTTCCCGGGGATAGAAAAGATTTAATAGCCGCCCAAAAGCAACAACGGTCCCATGGTCTAGTGGTTAGGACATTGGACTCTGAATCCAGTAACCCGAGTTCAAGTCTCGGTGGGACCTTTTTTGCTTCTATTTTTCCCATTTAATTCCTATTACATCATCTCTGCGTATCTGCCAACATCGTCTCACGTCTGTATTCAAATCTGCTGAAATCCGAAATAGTCAAAGGTATCTCTGAAATTAGCTATTTCGAGATGCGTGCACAGAAAAAAGTTGGACAGTTGGAGTCAGAATTTTAGAGTACTGTTAATGGATCTCGGATTTCAGCAGATTTGAACCCCTGGTATAAATATACAATGAATTATATTAGATTGTTTAGCAAGTCAAGCTTGACTGACTTTTTTTTTTCCTGACCATTATGTAGATTATCTCTGCTTAAATAAATACTTCTCTTATACCGTGTCCTTGCAATATTTTCAATATCAGGTGATATTATATTATTATGTAAGAATTGTTAATGAAATAAGAAGCTATATTAAGTTCTATAATTAATCGAGCTATTTGTAATGTTGTAATGAAGATGGAATTTCTTTTTTTATAAAAAATAAAAGATGAACATTTAAATACTAGGACATTCTTTTGGGCTAAGAATAATGAACAATTTGATTAAATATGGGCTTGGAGAGTCCAATTCACAAAAATACAACTGGAAGCAAATTTGGGCCAGACTTTTAAAAAGGCCTTCTAAGAAGAAAATGGAAGCACTACATGGGCCTGCAAATTGTCCGAATCAGTTCGAACTTCGAACCACATATGATTACTGATGACAATAATATTTTGTGGAAATGGAGGCGAAGGGTTGGATGGCGACTGACCGACTGTGCAGCAGAAATAGGAGCGGTCCAATAGCTACCGGTTTATTTATTTATTTTTGTCTTCTCCTCTGGGATCCGACCGGGTTCAATCCAACTGGCACAGATAATAATCCTATACAAACTGTCGGCACACGCAGCCGCCGCACAACAACAATAACTGTCAACTCCGTTAAGAATCTCTCTCTCTCTCTCTATTTTTTTTTAAGATGCTACCAAGTTTTTTAGAATCTCTCACTGTATGCAAAATGTTAATACCAGATTTGTATGTAGAAGTGCATATGAGATTTTATTATGCTTTGTTAAAGGATTATAGATAATATATATAAAACTAATTTATATCACAAGAGTTGTCTAGCTAGTGGTTTGTGCTATTTACTACATTTTTATAGTTCAAGGGTTCAAACATCTTCCAACTCAATTTTTTTCGGACCGCATGAATATTATGTGTTCGCATGAACAGCCGCATATTCAAATCCGCATAAAAATAAACATTTCGGTGCAAAAACCATTATCAAGTGACCTTCTATTTATTGATTCGAATCAACCAACAACCATTATCAAGTGGAATCCGTATCACCCCAGGTGTCTGAGGTGCAAGTTATAAATCTGGACTGTTCTTTTAATTTGGCACGAATTTCAATGCAGATCTCCTACAGTCTCAATAGACACCGAATTGAGTTTGATCCAGCTGGAATTAATCCAGACCGTCGGTTTTTTCAACTTGCACCTCAGGTACCTAATGGGACACGGACTGTATCGAATGATCCCTCAAAATAAAAACAATCATCTGGCAAGTGTTAATTTGTATTTATGAAAATGCAGAGGGACCTATCAGAAATACTATCTTTTTTCTCGGGTCGGATCTCCTATGGAATAAAAATGTAAAATACAAAAGCAATGGGACAGATATCCTCCCAGGTACCTGACTCAAGCAAATTGCAATGGCCGGTCCAGATTAATTCTATCGGGGCCAAACTCAATATGGTGCCTATTGGATTGTAGGAGGTCTGTTTTGAGATTCATGTCATGTTAAATGAGTCGTCCGATTGTAATTTGCTTGAGTCTTTTTTTTTTTTATAGTCGTAATTTGCTTGAGTCAGGTAACCTGAGGTGATGTGAATTCAAAGCAGTGACCCTGCTTACAGGATAATTGGCATGAAGTGTTAACTTGGTAACATATCGTATTGCGGGTTACTGATAAATTAAATCTACACTGCTTTGTTTGCTTCAAGCATGCAACTATGCAACCCTTTTAATTTCACATGTTTTAGACTTTAGACACTGTTTTTCACCAGCTGCACCGATGGATGCATACCTGCCGTTGCAGCTTAAAAAAAAGTTCCAACTAAAGAAGCTGATAATATAAATATATTATTATAAATTGCTTCTTTGAGAGAGTGAGTAGAATCCAAATCAGAAAATAAATATTATTAAAAATATTAAAGTTCATAATATTTATTTAATTATATTAGTAATAAAACTTAAAATTATATTTGTATCTATATAGATAACCATATCTAATTTTTTGAATACATATCGGATATTATCTGTTCCGTTTTCACTCCTATGATAAAATCAAAAATAAATAAATAAAAGAATCTTGAGAGAATTTCCCAAAAAAAAAAATAAACTTTTGATCTCATAGCAAACCTATTTTTCAGTTAACTTTTCATTAATTTTCTATTTACAGTTTTAAGCTGGAAAAAATTGACCTGATCTAAACTCTGGTTTTACTGAAACTAGGTAGTTTTCAAATTTTGACGCGATATGTACCGACATTTTTATTAATATCTAAAGTTCATTACAAATTAATAAATATACCCAGAATTTCTTGATTTTTCGAAAAATGTCCAAACTGGTCAGATTCTGGCCGGTTTCTTCCCTTTTTTATTTTTTTTAGAGACACTATGAAGAGTAAGATAATGAAATCTAACACTGAAAATTTGAATTTTTTGTTTAAATATTTTGTTAGATTACTTCTTTTGATGTATAATTAGCATATTTATACTAAAATACGCTAAATTACTTGAAATTAAGTTGAATTACACTATATTACATTCAATTACGCTAAATTATGTTAAATTATGTTGAATTACACTATATTACACTAAATTACACTAATTTTGCTAATTATAATGAAATACGGTAAATTACGCTAAACTCAAAATTATGCTAAATTAGGCCGATTTTGTGCCATCATTCATAAATCATAAAAAATAGTAAAAAAATTCCAAAAATAGTAAAAATTGGTATTCTACAAGTTCATTATATAACTAATTTACTGAGCTACTTAGATGTAATAATAGAAATCAGACGCATGCGTATTTTCGCAAGCTTTCCGAAAAGTGGTCATTTGCTGAAATCGGACACTCGAGCGCCGTTTTATGGCCGTTTGAAGTTTCGTCGTCGTTTTTCGCCTTCTCAGTAAAAGATATCATCCATATTCATATGTAATTTACCGGAATTTACCGTATTTTAGCGTAATTTAACATAATTTAGCGTAATTTAATGTAATATAGTGTAATTCAACATAATTCAAGTAATTTAGCGTATTTTAGTATAAATATGCTAATTATACATCAAAAAAGAAGTAATCTAACAAAAAATTTAAACAAAAAAATGAAATTTTCAGTGTTAGATATTGATCAAATGGACTCTCAGGGTGTAAAAAAAAAGATTGAGGAAACCGGTCTGATTCTGACCGGCTTCTGGGGGAGAGGAAACCGGCCAGAATCTGGCCGGTTTGGATATTTTTCCAAAAACCAAAAAATTCTGAGTATCTTTACTAGTTTGTAATTAACTTTGGATATTAATAAAAGGCAAATTCCTATGCACCTAAGGACCTATTTGTAAAATGAGCATATTTTCATTTTCAAAGTTCAAACAGTCGATCCGACCGTTCAACATTATCTCCATATGAAAATGTATTTGGAGGTCAAATTTGACATTTTTTTTGAATTTTTATACTATTTATTAAGATGGGTAAAAAATTCAATGGTTTGAATTTGACTAGTTTTGTAAAATACTTGATAAATAGTAAAAAAATTGAAAAAAATGTCAAATTCGACCTCCAAGTACATTTTAATATGGAGATAATGTTGAACGGTCGGATCGACTGTTTGAACTTTGAAAATGAAAATATGCTCATTTTACAAATAGATCCTTAGGTGCATAGAAGCATTCCTCTTAATAAAAATGTCGGCGATATGTATGTGTAATTGTGTGTAGCGCCCCTTTTTCCATGCCACTTTCCGTCCCTTTTTCCTCATCTGATTAAAATGTTTTTCATAACCACTATTAAAAGTTACATAATCATTTTATTCCAGATTCTAGAGGTCATTATCGAGAATTAAACATTAAGGTCCCACTTCTATATCCATAGATATGCTCTTAATCAATTACATATGTCTAATTTGTGCTAATCGTACAATAGACCTTTTGATATTAAAATCAACTTAATTGTTTCAAAAGCAATTATACACTTTTTAAAAATGGAAAACAAAAAACTTGATTTCGTTATTTTTTTTTTAAAAGGTCCAAACTTGTTTAAGACTATTAAACAATTGATCAGTAAATGAATAGTAGCGAATTGGAATTTTCTGTGCTGATTCCTCTGCAGCTTGGAATGTAGCGGTTTGAAACGATGAAAAAAATAAATGGAAAGACAATGTGCATGGTTTGTTGCAAGCATAGTGACAATTTAACTGTTCTGGAAAGGTTCAGCGAGATCAAAAATTCGTGATTCGGGTATAATTCGGAAATGATTTGGTACAACAAGAAAGCAAAAAAACAAAAAAAACACAAAAAAACCTTAAAAAAAATTAAAAAAGAATTCCGCATTTTTATCGCAAATAATTCGTAATTCCCGTTTTATACGCATTTTATTAGCGAATAAAACGTATTATACGTTTTTCTGCGTTTTAAACGGAGTTCGGTTCGGTAACATAAAAAAAACGTTTAATACTCGAATAAAACGTGAATATATCGCAAGTGCTGTCACTATGGTTGCAAGGAGGTTGATGAAAAAAGAAATGAGATATGCTTTAGTTTATGAGTAAAGCATAAACAAAGTTAGGATGTGTTGTGCTTATTAAAGAGTTTGATAAATATAACTTAAAATTTATTATATTGATTTTAAACTAGACGAATCCAAACAGTTGAAATTGATCTACTTCACGAGTGATGTGCGTACACACAAAATTTTAAAATTTTCGAATTTATTTAGTACAAAGTCAAGCAGTCAAATAGTTTAATTTTTGAATTCATTTTCTCTACATTTTGATTTGAGGATTATAAAGTTTTAAATTTTCAGTGAGAAAAAAAAACAAAGAAGTAAATCTTAGCCGTGACCACTTCTTCTCCGTCCTCCACCTCTCCATTTCGCCCCTTCCACTCCTTCTAGTCTTCACCTCCGACATAGCGATATCCTCCCCTCTCGTCTCTATCTCCTCATACAGAGAGGAGAATGAGAGAGAGTCGAACCGAGAGTGTGATATCATTGGAGCTTGAAATTTAGAGTTTTTATCCCATTTCGATCGAAGCGCGGCGGTGAGCAAATCCAGTCGTCGGAGCGTGGCGGCTATCTGACGAAAGCAGATCCAGTCGAGGAAAGGAATGAGTAAAAAAGTAATAAGGTGTTTAAGAGTGTAGATAAGTATAATTAGTTGATTATAGTACTTGCGTGATTTCATGAGAATAAATGAGTTTAAATCTAAAAAAATAGTTATTTGACTTATTATAATATGTTTTTATCAATGAAATTGTTAGTAGATATCTAAAGCCACTAACATTTAAAAAAACTAGTTTATACATAGAGTCCATCTCAGATCTGATCACCTCGCCTCTTTCCTTCATTTCGAGCATAACAATATTGAGGAATGAACTCTGCTGTTTTTCTCTAAGAAAAGTAGAGTCCTGCTTTTCAGATTGTTGAGTATTTTAGATATAATAATTTTGTACTATTTTGCCTTTAATATTTATAAAACCTTCGTACTCAATGAATAGGTTAGTTGCAAGCGCACAACCTATCGATTGTAGTATTTAGGTGTCGATCCGCAGGGAGATAGGGAAATACCAATTTTTAATAAAGAAAACTACTTCTAAAACAAAACAATAAAAGTAAAGTGGGGGGGATTTTGTTCTAAAATCCTAAGGTTGGGTTCAATACCCGAAAGAGAGGAGTTTCAAACAATAAATGTAAATAAAATAAAGGAAAGAAAGATTGGTTTGTTTTCAAGTTTAAGGAGATCTAGGGGTATTCGGTCTACAATTCCTTGCTAATTCTATTTATTCGGTTTGTTTAAATTCATGTTTGATTTGATGAGGTTTCTAACCTATGTTAGCCTTTGGAACAAATATTAATACAAATACTTTGGGCTTTATGAATTAATGTGCCTCGAATTCTAGGGCTGTCACTAACCTAGAGGAATATTTAATCTCATGCTTCAAAGCATATATCGATATTTGTTCTAAGGTGTCCTAATTAGGATTTGCCTTCGCCTTTCGGTCCTTCACCAAAATCCTAACCTTAATTTCTATAGTTCCGGATTGGATATCAAAGTACGGTCGCTTCTAACCCAATCCTAAGGTGTGTCTTTATGGTTTCAATTAGTAGTCTCCTACTTGACCAATGCCGGAATTTAATAAACTTAAAGCGGAAAAACACAATCAACGTGATTTCAAAACTACTTCAATTCAATAAACCCTAACCAGGTGAACTCAAAGGAACGAGTACTAATGAAATTCATAAAGAATAAATCACAGAAATTAACAATCAAATCCGATAACACAATCATAATAAAAACAAATATCTGAATAATCTAGAATTAAACAAGTTCATGCATTGACCTAAACCCCTAGAAAGAGAACTACTCTCTCTTGGAGAGATCCATAACAAAGATTGGCAAAAACAATAAGAAATGAGATAAAGAAATGATTACACCCTTTCTTAGATCTAAAACCTCGATCTTGCCAACTCCTTGCTTGAATCTTCTTCTTCTCCTTCCTTGAAAAGCCTTCGAGAATTTCTGCAGGATCTCTCTCTCTCAATTTGTGGAAAGATGGATATAATAATGGATGATGAGAGAGATGAAATTCTTCTCCTTTTATAGCCAAAGGCCTTGCCCAATTTAGAGGATAGAAGTGGAGTTAGTGGGTGCACTCCTCAGACTGCCATGGCTATTTTTGGTCTTCTAAAACGTGTTCCTTGGAAGCCAAGAATAGAAAACCTCTTGAAAATGCGAATTTCTGGCTGTCTGCGAGTCCAGTGCGTCCGCACTGGTGGTGAGTGCGAGTGGTCTGGGTCGCACCGGCTCCAAATCTCCTTTGGTTCCAAGTTTCCTTTTCTGGATTTTCTGCAAAATTTCCTGAGTGCGTCCGCACTGGATCTTAGTGCGTCCGCACTGGCCTTGAATTTTCTGTTTTTTCTCCGAAATCTGGAAGTGGCAAAAATCGGCTAAGTAGCGAGTGCGTCCGCACTGGAGGTGAGTGCATCCGCACTGCGCTCGGACTTTTCATCTGTGAGGTCTGCGACGCTGAAAAATTTGCTAAGTACTGAGTGCGTCCGCACTGGCTGTCAGTGCGTCCGCACTGGGCGATTTTTCTTCATTTTGCACTGTTTCCTGCATTGAAATACCTAGCGAACGCAGTAACTTTGTATTCTATTCATTTATATTCAAAATACAAGATATTTGGTGTTATTTTATGATAAAAACTAGATCGACGGTGTATATAAAATACACCTATCACAGATCACAACCATTCAAATTCGTTGAAATTTGTGTATAAAATTTTTTTTTTTATCGAGATACGCGAATGAAAAATTTTAAATAGTTGGAATCTGGACCTGCTTTTCTCGTGGAAGAGCAGTAGAATCGGATTCCAGGATTGGAGGCACAAGAGATCCGGTTAATGTAGCTTTAATGAAAGGTTAGTGCGCATATAAGACCGCTTTTACAAGTTTGGGAGAAAAATATCAAAGAAAGAGAGCTCTCAATCTCACAAACGATAACGGAGTAGGTCCGATGCCCATCGGACCTACTTTTAGGTTCAACGACATAGTGACCGTCCGATCTAATTTAAGATTTGTGCGCACGGAAATTGAAACAGATGCGCACGAATTTTAAAGCATTCCGCACGAACTTTAAAGCAAATCAACGGTGATTAAACCATCGAACCAGAGTAGATCCGATGGGCATCGGACCTACTCTCAAGTTCTCACAATAATCTTTTTCATTAATTAGTCACTTCATAAAATATTCATTCGTACCTCTCCTCTTCCCCTATTCTTCGCTTTCGCCTTCGTCTTCGTCTTCGTCCGATCTCTTTCTTTCAATTATAATTTATCCTCTCTACTCTACTGCTAAAGAAAACAGAAAAAGAGAGAAATGGGGTTGGTATCGGGCATGGTGATGGGGGCAATAGTAGGGATTGCTCTCATGGCGGGTTGGAGTCGTATGATGCGTTATCGTTCCACCAAACGGCTCGCCAAGGTCTCTCTCTCTCTCATCTCTACTTCACTCATTTCTGAGCTCTAATTCACTAACTTTTTAGCTGGTATTGTATTGCCTACCGCCCCTTATTTCGGATCAATCCAAAATTTCTTCAGCAAACTTCAAATTCTTAGGATCAAATTTAAATTCGATTTGCTCCGTTTACATTGGTACAATTTGGTATGTTAAAACAGAAAATATGTGTACAATTTTGTAATTTTGACACTCAGAATTGCATTCTAATACTTACCATGTAAAAAATGTGTTGTCTATTTTCGGAAAGGGGGTTTATTTACATAATCTTTCTTAATTTGTCACTCTGAAGTTAGTTCCATTTTCACCTGTAGAAAAAACAACTTTGATAATTATAGATAGTGGATTATGGATGAACTTCAACTCTAGCTAAACAATTTCTTGGGACTTTGTTTGAACCCTCAAGCAAAAGTTGACATGTTTTTGGGCAAATGTTATGTTCCTATTATATCTTGTATTCTGTCAATGCACATATGTTATGCTACGCCTCTTATCAATACCTTGCCTTTGCTATCTGACCTGCATGGCATCAGGAATGATTTTATTAAACATTATTTGTATAACCATTTAATAACTATTACTCAATGCCACACAAATGATTTTATTAAAGTACTACTATTCTCTGATTGTGGAGCAAACGTAGAATAATTTTTCCCTTGAAAATTTCTTGACAGGCAGCTGATATAAAGCTGTTAGGTTTTCTTTCAAGGGATGATTTGAAGAAGCTCTGTGGAGACAATTTTCCTGAATGGATTTCTTTTCCCTCTTTTGAGCAGGTAGGCCTAATTTTGCTACTAACATAAACTATTTAAATTGTGTAACCGAACCTCATTTATATTTTAAACAAAAAAAAAAAAGAGAACCAGGTAAAAAGCAGAAGTCAAAATTTACCCAAACTGGAATCTGAGATGGTATTGCTTTGCACAGCTTATAGTTTTGTTTTTCTTTAGAAATCTTTCATTTTTATTGTGACATTTTTATCGGCAACTTTTGGTTTGTGTAGGTGAAATGGTTGAACAAGCAATTAAGCAAGATGTGGCCTTACGTAGCTCAAGTATTATTTTTTTTTCTCTCTTTCTTTCTTATTCTTCCAAGGGCATGTTCGGCAAGTGTGGAAAAGGGGAATAGAGTGGAATAGAGGTTCTATTCCCACCGGACAAGAAAAGAATTGAGTGGAATTGTGGAAATGAGAAAAGTAGAATTGGGTTTGAACTTTTGCAGTCAAACCCCTGTTTTTACAACTATGTCCCTCCTCTATTCCTCTATGAGCCAATTCTCTATTCCATGGGGATGGTGGAATAGATGAATTGGCCTTTCGAAGAGATGGAATTGGCTCATTTACTGATACTCTTCCACTTTTTCATTCTTCCACCTTCAACCAAACACGATCAGAATAATGGGGAATTGAAGCCTATTCCAAATTCCACTTTTCCTCACTTCTCCACTATTCCATGCATTTACCGAACAAGCCAGCTAATTGAAAGCAACATAATACTGCATTTTAAATTGCATTCTTCTTGGATGCTTTACGAGATATTGATTTTTTGGCTAGGCGGTGTCAGCGGTTGTAACGGAGACGGTGGAGCCATTGCTTGATGATTATAGACCAGCAGGAATTAAATCTATCAAATTCAAAAAGTTTTTTCTCGGCCATGTTCCCCCAAAGATCGAAGGTTTCTTTTCTATCCAATCAATTCTGGTATCAAATAGCATGTAATGCACTTGCAATGACCTAATAGGTATGCAATTTTATGGCACCAAAGGACAAAAATAATCAACTCTCATGTAATTCTTCAATTTTTCTACTTGCGAGTCAGTTTATTTTTGTTTGATTACTCGTTTTTATTTTATTTTATGAAGGTATAAGAGTTCAGAGCCTGACAAAGGGGCAGATAACTATGGATATTGATTTTAGATGGGGCGGTGATCCCAGCATCATTCTTGCTGTCGATGCAGTCGTAGCCTCTTTACCGATTCAGGTATATTTTCTTCTCATATCTTGTCTAAATTTAGCTCCAAGAGGCAATAAAAGATGTCACAGGACCGGTAATGGTTTGTATTTATTCAGCTTTTATTCTTTTCTGTTTTATATATTTTTTTTGGCAAGTTTTACGACTAAAAGATTGGAGGGATTGATACCAGTTAGAACATTCACTGAGTATAACTTGATTTATTTTGCTATGTGGTGTAGCTGAAAAATCTGCAAGTGTTTACTGTGATTCGTGTTGTATTCCAATTATCCGAAGAAATCCCCTGCATTTCTGCTGTTGTTGTTGCTCTCCTTGCCGATGTAATAAGAAAACTTCTAATTTTTTTTTAGATTAAAAAAATGTTGTTCAAAATATCGTGATAGAATCCCTACAAACTAGATATATTGAGAGCTCTTTGAAATTATTTCTATCAGCCAAAACCTAGAATTGATTACACCTTGAAGGCTGTTGGAGGGAGCCTGACAGCTGTTCCCGGCCTTGATGACATGATTGATGTGAGTTCTTGTTTTCCTTCTTGCCATCTCTCACATCGTGTAACATCAAATTTGATCTTAACTAAAGCAATATTTTTAATTTTCAAAATGGAATAGGATACAGTAGATTCAATTGTTGAGGACATGCTCAAGTGGCCTCACAGAGTCGTCATTCCACTTGGTGGTGTTGATGTTGACATAAGGTAAATATCTTTATTTATTTTCTATTTTTCTTGGTCGTTTTGTATATGATATATATATATATATATATTTTTTTTTTAATGTGCAGTGATTTGGAGCTGAAACCACAAGGGAAGTTGACAGTGACTGTGAAAAGGGCAAATAATTTAATGAATACGGATATTATTGGGAAATCTGATCCATATGTTGTTTTATATATAAGGCCAATGTTTAAGGTGAAAACGAAAGTCATTCACAACAAGTTAAACCCGGAATGGAATGAGACCTTTGAGGTCATTGTGGAGGATAAAGAGACGCAATTTCTAGTTGTTGAGGTACTTGCTTATTTAATCCCATTAGGTTTTATTTACTCAATTGGTACAAGCAAATTATTCACTGGGACCAATCAGTGGTTAATTTTAGAGCAAAAGGCTGGTTATTAATATTCCACTGAATTATATTTTGCATGTGTAGGTATATGATAACGACAACATGCAAACAGATAAAAAGCTGGGTTTGGCGAAGGTGCCGCTACTTGGACTGGAAATGGAGAAGGCCAAGGAGCAGTTTCTCAAGTTAGAACGCTCTCTTGATCCCCTCAAGAACGACAAAGACAAGAAGGAACGTGGCACTATTACAATTGAGGTGCTGTACCATCAATTTACAAAGGAAGAGGCAATGGAAGTAGCGGAGCTTGAAAAAGCAGCTTTAGAACAAAAGAAGCAGATGAAAAAGGATGGTTTAATAGGAAGCACCATGGATGCTGTTGGATCAGGTGCGGGTCTGCTCGGTACTGGTATAGGTGCCGGAGTTGGCTTGGTTGGTACCGGTGTTGGGGCAGGCGCAGGCTTGGTTGGTACCGGTCTTGGGGCAGTTGGTAGTGGCTTGAGCAAGGCCGGCAAGTTCATGGGCCGTGCTGTTCCTGGTGTCGGTAGTTCCAAATAGAATGGGGGTTCTTCTAATGCCCCTGAGGCCTGAGACCGGTGCTGGTGCTGGTGCTGATTAAACGAAGGGTGTTTTGGTAAATTGTGAGATATTAGTAGTGATTATGGTTTCAAATTTTTAGCTGTGTGGTTTTTTTAATGTTTTGTTTTTATAAAGTGACACATTTTTTAATCTTTTGAGTATGATATTATAAAAGTCTTATCCTTTTGCTCTCGTTATTTATTTTCTCATTGAAATTAGCTGACAATTAGTATAATTAATAGGTACAATTATATAAAATGTAACTCCTTTGATAACTGACTACAGTTGGCATTATTAATCGCTATTCCCAAACTTAAATGGTAGATGCTCATTTTATCATATTAGATTGGTTGCATATAAATTTTAATTTTAATTTAACTTAAAAATTGTTTGATCGTTTGTGGAATAATTTAAACATTTAATATTTCACTTTTAATGGTATAAGATGAATGATCAAATTGAACCAAATATTAATATCTATCATACTTAATCTCTCTATAATTTTAATTTTTCATTTTTTTCCGTGAATTTGAATTGCTTGATTAGACAATCTTGCCAATGATTTTTTCTTTTAAGAAAATCAGATAAAATGGAAAATTGAAAATAAATAAATTTCTAGGTGTCTTCAACATATTGATAAGCTAACAATCAAATTTCCTACAATGTATGTATTGTGCATCAAGGATTGTTAATTTAAATCGTTAAAATTTTAAATCACTTGACTTACGATGAAAACATATATCAAATATCATCATATCTTGTAGACATAATATGTGGAAAATCATATATTTTTTTTGTCTAAAATATTATATTATATTTTAAATTTTAATTTTAATTTTAAAAAATCATCAAGGTTAAAAATTATCGAATTAATCTTCTATCAAAATAGTCAATTATGCTTCGCCGCTATCTATGGCTATCATTTATAAACAAGTCCAGGGCTAAAATGCCAGATTTGGGGTAAAGATTTTAACAAAACACTTTTTGCTTCATGCAGCGCACGAATCATATCAGAGTTTTTTAGATTCTATAGTCTGTGCACTGCATGAAGCTAAAACTACTCTGTTAAAATATTACCCCAGATTTTGTTAGCTACGGCCGGTTCTTGGAGGAGTGAATATACTCCCCTCAGGTACCTGAAAAAGTAAAATCAATTCGTTCTGTTTGAAAGATAGAGGGTTCGTTTTGAGATTCGTGTCAGATTGAAACAGAGGACTCAGATCACATTCTACTCGGTCAGGTATTGCACTGGATCTGAAATCTTTGGATCCATCTGGAGTCTCGTACCGTTTCTACTTTCGCTGAGGTCTCCTCCCATCCGAATTGTTTCGTTACTCCAACAGAGTACCAAGACATAGAGAGAGGGATGCGAAAGCGGGATCTGGGGATTCTCCTGCTGGCGGCCTTGGCCATCTTCTTCTCCCTCCAGGTATTCTCAATACTAGTGAACTCTACTCAGATTAAACTCTAAATATCAATCCTCAATCAGAATTCATTCCAGTGTTGATTTCCCCTTAATTAATATATTGTATATTTTTTTCATTCAACTATAGCATGAAAGAGATTTTACATTTAGAGAGGCATGGGTACACTTCTCTGAAGATTACCCTGTAAAGTACGAGGCCGAGCGCCTTCCCCCTCCACTTGTCACCGATCTTAATGGCGATGGTAAAGCCGAGATCCTTGTTGCCACTCATGATGCCAAAATCCAGGTGTTGGAGCCGCATGGGAGGCGAATTGACGAAGGGTTCACAGAGGCCAGGGTCTTGGCAGAGGTGTCTCTCTTACCAGAAAAGGTGCGTATTACCAGTGGTAGACGTGCCGTGGCCATGGCCGCAGGTGTCGTCGACCGCTCATTCATGCATGGTGAAGTCAAGAAGAAGAAAGTTTTTGTTGTCGTCACCTCTGGTTGGTCCGTCATGTGCTTCGACCATAACCTAAAGAAGCTATGGGAGCAAAATCTACAGGTATGTCACACACAGCATCTTTTCTTACTGCCTGATTACATCATTCAATTAAACTTAAAACATGTAGAGAAAATTTAATATTTTACTGTCTGATAAGTTAAAAGGAAGTGCTTATCTATCTCTTCAACAAAAGAAACAAAATTAATACTTGTAATGAGGTGATTTTTGTATGTAGTTATTTACCTTGTGAAAAGTCAAAATTTCAGGTGTACCCCTATAATCTAGGTGATTGTATTTATCTGTGTAAACCACGAAGCTGTCAGTTTTACATCTCTGCTCCATTTCAGTGATATCCAAATTTCGCATCTTTTCTTACTGCTCGTTATCTCTACATAGAGTGGGGGTGGCTAAGAGTATGATAGTTTTTGAATAATCAGCAGATGGGCACGCTTGATTTTCTCATTTCACCAGTTACACTTGGTATTTTCACCTTTTTAGGGTAACTTTGAAAATTTGGCCTATTTTTTTTTACATCATTTATATATTTACTTATTTTTAGGAGGACTTTCCACATGGTGCTCACCATCGGGAGATATCAATCTCTATCAGCAATTACACATTAAAGCATGGTGATGCCGGTTTAATTATTGTAGGAGGAAGAATGGAAATGCAACATCATGTATGCTCATTTTTATGCTAGTTATCTCTTTACTGCCAGTCTTAAAATTGGAAATCGCTGTTATGTTTTTGATATTAGGAAATTTTCTTCCATACTAATTTTTTTGTCGGTGGTAGTAACATATCAGCTCTTTCCTGTGCAATATTTTGTGCTGAGATGGTAATATATCAATTTATATAGAATAACA
This sequence comes from Carex myosuroides, assembly GCA_028015225.1. NCBI lineage: Eukaryota > Viridiplantae > Streptophyta > Magnoliopsida > Poales > Cyperaceae > Carex > Carex myosuroides. The sequence goes on from CM051471.1 coordinate 1,267,413, forward strand.
TGGATGTATTAGAGGAAATTATGATGACTGGGACAGAGGATGATTTTTTGCACCGAAGAAGTGCTACTGAGAAAGAGGTATGCTATTTGATTCTTTTTCAAAGGTAATATCTGCTATATGTTGTAACTTTTAATTTTGTGTTGACTTTTTTTTTTTCTAACATGATGGATTTATAAAATTTATTAATCTTTCAGCAAGGTTCTGGTGCTAGTACCGTTGATCTTCGCCATTTTGCATTTTATGCATTTGCTGGTAGAACAGGACAGATACGCTGGAGCCGCAAAAATGAAGTATTTTCCTTTACTTATTTCTTCTTATTTATAATTAGTTGTTTTTGTATTTTTCTTCTACTGTAATTTACTGGCAGAATGATTTCCTTCAATAACTTGATACTTGTTCACAAAAGTACTACATATTTTGAATACTTCTTTATGAAGTTAAAATACTTTTTTGCGGTTTTAAAAGAAAATTTTATGTTTTTGGTATTAGATACATTTTTGTGCACTTAAAACTTTCTTTCAACAATACTAAAATTTTATATATATCTTAGATGCTAAAATTAAATTGTTCTAGCATTCAATTTATTGAATGATGGACGGATTTTTGTTGTCCGTACTTGTCGGGAGCAAAAGGGGAAATTATATTAAAAAAATAAAACATAGTTTCCGCCCCTGTTTATTTCAAAGCAGCATGTTTAGCAAATGGTCTGATTTATTTCTGTGTTTTTAGAATATTGATGCACAACCATCGGATGCATCTATAATGCTTCCACAGCATAACTACAAGCTCGACGCCCATGCTTTAAATAGTCGTCGTCCAGGAGAGGTACATGGTTATTTATGTAGTAGCCCTTGCTAATATCGTATTACATATCATTTTTTTGGGTTGATATATGGTACTTGTCCTGCCAAGGCCCAAGGATATAATTATACAATTACAGCAGGAGAATCTCGAGAATTTTTTTTTAATTTATGGATATTTCCATGCAGTTTGAATGTAGAGATTTCAGGGAGTCCATTCTCAGGGTCATGCCTCATCATTGGGTACACAACATCTCTTTCTCTCTCCCCAATTGAAAATCCTAACTAATGTATTACTGGCCACCTTCTTGGTTTCATCTCTTGAGGTACTTCTCTTCTACTTGAATCAGGATAGGAGAGAAGACACATCTCTCCAATTAGCGCACTTCAAAAAGCACAAGAGAAAAACTACCAAAAAGACACCCGGCAGATCAACTACCACAACTGTTCACAAGCCATCAGAGGATAATCCATTGGGAAAAGACCCCTCCAATAAAATCACAAAAGCAATCGGCAAGGCTGCTGATTATGCCAGCTCCTCTCGACCCAAAAAGGTATCGTTTTCGTTTACCTTCTCTCTTTATATAGGTTAAGAAGCCTTCATTGCCATTTTCATGTTGTAATTGTATAGCTCTCAAACTAAAATTCATTCTTTGTAGTTTTTTCTTTTTCTTTTTTATGAAGTAAAAAAAACGGCAGAGTTTACCACCTGCTTCTTAATATGAAACAATATTCTTTCTTTTTAGTATATTGTAGATATACTTGAAACTAAAAATCTTCTTTTGTTCAAAAAATGGTATGATTTCTGCAAACAGTATAGCGAATATAAAAAGTATTATATTGTTACAACAGTTGGTTATAGATATTTAAGCCTCAATTGAGTTATACAATGGTCTCATTTAAGCATTCAGTAATAGTTTGAGCCTTGGGTGTTCAATTTTGGCATTTATTAACTGTTATTTATAATTGCAGAGATCGCTCTATATTCCCACAATAACGAACCACACTCAAGTTTGGTGGGTTCCGAATGTGGTTGTTGCGCACCAGAAAGAGGGAATTGAGGTCCTGCATTTAGCCTCTGGAAGGACAATTTGCAAGGTATGTTAAAAGTGATTCAACATGAAATAAATAAACATGTAGATCATTTCTGGCTGTTGGATCAAGAGAAATTTATATGGAAAACTATTATTCTTTTATGTTTTAAACATTTTTATTGTTTATCTATAATTTCATTTTCCTGATGATGGGTGGAAAATTTACTTCCATTTCTTCTTTCCTTGATATATTTAGTTTTTTTTTTTTTTTTTTGCTTTAACGGACAAGATTCTCCTGTATATATTCAGCTGAATAGCTGAGCTAGATTGCCAATCATTTTTCTACTATCTATATTCCTTTATCTTAACATTTTCCATAACACATTGAAATATTATTAGATTGTGTTTTTATTTGTTAGTATTTTTATTTGCAACAGCTTCACCTAACAGAAGGGCTTCATGCAGACATAAATGGGGATGGAGTTCTCGACCATGTCCAGGTTTTTGAGATAGAAAAATGAAAATTATGGATCTAATATTGACAAGGTTGAATACATGTTATAGAATAGGGGTCTATTGACTCGTAGTTTCACAGAACCTAGTGGTTGTCAATGGTTATTTATGAAGGTTTTGGCTATTATAGTTAGAGTTAACAATTGGAATTAAAAAAAAAATAGAAACAAATTGTTATGGTTCAATAATTGTCTTATTGACCCCACTATTGGAATTTTCTCGACTTTGCATCTGTACATATCCAGTACCGAGCCAAACTTACCTTTTTGAGAAATGGATGGTAGGGTTTCTTTGTTTTTAATGGGGGTTTCTACTTTGATCTAAACATTACACACAACAAAAATAATATAGATTAACTAACTAAAATGAAAAGCACAAAAGTTATTGTAAAAGGTTCATAACCTTCTACAAGGACCAATCCTAAATGTATATCTGCAGGTCGTGGGGCGAAATGGGGCAGAGATGTCTGTTGTGAGTGGCACAGCTGATGTTCTGAGGCCATGCTGGGCTGTCGCTACGTCAGGTGTACCAGTACGGGAAAAGTTATTCAATGTCTCAATCTGTCACTACTACAGCCATCTTAACTTTTTCCCTAATGGCGACTTCTCTAAAAGCTTCCATAGCAATTCCTATGATACTTCTAATATTGAGGCGGCAACACCGATACTGGTACCAACAGATGATGGGCACAGGCATATGAAGGGTAGCCATGGTGATGTCGTCTTTCTTGCTAGTAATGGAGAGGTTTGAATTTCAAAAATTTTATACCATGTGAAAGTTACAGCAGGATCACAACTGGTGCCTTCCATCAGTACCGTAATAATTTTTGTATTTTTTAATACCTAGGTGACATCATATTCACCTGGTTTGCACGGTCACGATGCAATCTGGCGCTGGCAGCTGTCAACAGGTGCAACCTGGTCAAATCTCCCATCTCCCGCAGGTTTGACTGAAACAGTGGTGGTCCCAACACTCAAATCCTTCTCATTGCGGGCCCACGATCCAAGAGAGGTGATAATAGCAGCTGGTGATCAAGAGGCAGTTGTACTCTCCCCTAATGGAGGTGTACTTGCGGAAGTGGAGTTACCGGGTCCTCCAACACATGCCATAGTTCTCGAGGACTTCTCAAACGATGGGTTGACTGATCTGATTGTAGTTACCGCAGCTGGTGTTTACGGGTTTACCCAGACCCGGCAACCCGGTGCGTTGTTTTTTAGCACACTTGTTGGGTGCTTGATTGTTGTCATGGGGGTTTTGTTTGTTACTCAGCAGATTAATTCTGCTAATAAAAAACCAAGATCTGGACAGTTGGATTATAGGTGAGAGAGGTTTTTTTGTGTGTTGTCAAAAGAAAACACAATGCTATGGTGATATAAAGAATTCTAGTGCTGTAATTTTGTTAAATTAGGATATATTTTTGGAGACATGATAGAAGAAAAAAAATATTCTAGTTTTGGGAGGACCATTTATTTGTTCCTTCTTCCATTTCTTGTTATTTATATTTTTTTTCTATTTATTATGATTATTATTACTATTGCATTTTGCTTATAACGTTGCCAAGCAATATGTTTTCGGATTCCCTAAAGTGATACAGATGTGGTATCAGTTATAAAATCAAAAAAGCTTTCAATTTGTGCATACATTTAATGCTAAACCAAGTATACTTCAATATTGCCCGTTGGTCCCACTGATTAGTTCTCTAGCTGTTGTTGCATCCAGACATTTCTTATCACCACAACAATAGTTATATTCTTCCTTCCTCAGTTGCAAGTTCTTTCGAGCAATTCACCGATCAAGTTATAGACATGTTAAGCTTGGCGTTTTTACCGAAAAAAGGTAACAAGTAGCTAGCGATTATGTGGCATTGTTTAAAGTTAACATGCTCTATTGATTTTGATTTCTATTTTCGTTTCTTTTTGGAAAAAAAAAAAAAAATACCTGACAGGAGTTGTAATAACAAGAGAAAGAAGATACAAATGCCAATCAGCAAGAAATGTGAAATTGGACATGAACATGAATACTGAAAATACAAGCAAGAGACAGAGACTCTATCTTGGTATAGATTTTGGTACCTCCGGTGCAAGATACGCTCTCATAGATGACGAAGGAAATCTCTGTTTGGAAAGAAAGAGAGCCTATCCAGAGGTTATTTCCTTTTCAAATGAACAATTTAACATATACCTGTATATTTTCGAAATAATACCTCATCTATGCAAAAAAAAACCAATATAACATAAGTGTTTTATAACAATCTGGATTAATTAAAAACCATATTTTGGTTTCCCTAGGTAGATTGGAAACAACAAAAATTGGGCTACCTCTTGGAAGGAAACACTCTTCATGCTTCTAAATGATATACCAGAGGAATACCGACCCAGTGTAGCCTCCATATCGATTGATGGTACTTCGGCTACAACGTTAATAATCGATAGGTGGACAGCATTATTCCATCTGTTGTTATTACATTTTATATTAAGAAAAAACACGCTGTAAAACAAAATATATAGTGGCCCTCATTTCACAATTTTAAAGAAATTACACATTTTTCTTCCTTGCAAAAATGGAGAACAATAGTAAAGATAAGTAGTAGTTTCGGTCTATTTTAGTGATGTTTATGTTGTTGTTTTCTTTTATATTTTTCTCATTTCTTTTTCTTTTTGTTACTTTTTGTACTTTGCGTGTTTCTTACAGGAGAAAAGGGGATGTTCTATCGGGGCCCTTTTTGTACAATGAAAGCTTTCCAAATGCATTACCTACTGTTGTTTCGATTGCACCCGAAAACCACACGGTTTGCACCGGTTCATCAACTCTTTGCAAGCTTGTCTCATGGTGGGAATTGAATAGCAGTACAAACAGAGAATCAGCTATTTTGATGCACCAATCCGATTGGCTGTTATGGCTGTTACATGGTGTTTACGGTGTTTCTGACTATAACAATGCTTTAAAGGTACCGATATTCTTGATTTTTTAATTTTGATAGTTCAAAGGATGTTTTATAGAGCTACTTAGGGGTGTCAATGGTACCCTTTCGTTCGTTTACCCGACCCATATCATATTCAATAAGACAGTTACGGATAAAAAAAATTTCGTTAGCTTATCGGGTACGTGTAAAGGTAAAAAAAAATTCATTAACATAATGGGTAAGGATACGGATAAAGACTATTTTGTATCCGTTATCCTATACGCTAATTATTAAGAATAAAATTATATAAATAGATATATATTTATATGGGGATGATGCATGATATGATATAGCTTTATTCATGGACCATATATATCTATTCAATGACACCTTTCTTTTATCTTTTACCCAACGGGTAAAGGTAAGGTTTTCTTCCCTTTAGTTTATTGGGTACAGGTAAGGATTAAGTTTATTTTTTTGTTAACTTAACGGGTAAGGGTATGAAAATGCTTCCACCCAACTCATTTTGTACCGGTTGACACCCCCTAGAGCTACTGCACTGTACCAATTCAATATGCATAGCTTTTATTAGAAGCTAACTACAGAATCAATAGTTAGGTTATGATCCAGAGGCAGATGCTTATCCGAAATGGTTGGCATCTCAGCCTTATTCGTTCATGCTACCTTCTATCAAGGCACCCGGTACCCCTATTGCTTTCATCAAAGAAGATATAAGGCTACAATACGGTAAAATAACTACGTTTTTTTCTTTCATGATACAGTAATATAATAAGACTACAATTTAGTGATCTCTGATATTACTTCAAGTAATTTTCTCTTGAAAAACATTTAGGGTTTCCTGAGGATTGTGTTGTCTGTACTGGCACAACTGACAGTATAGCAGCTTTTCTTGCTGCTCGTGTTTCTTCACCCGGAAAATCTGTGAGTATGCAATACTAGAAAAACATATGTTATGGTTTTTCTTTTCCAACCCTCACAAAATTTTCTATTTAAGTCCATATTTCAGAAAGTGCTATAAAGTATATACAATGTTAGCATTTTTGTAATGTAACAAGCTATAAATTATTCTGTTCAAGTAATAAATAGGTGACTTCACTGGGTTCAACTCTAGCAATCAAGCTCCTCAGCAGGGTACGAGTTGACGATGCACGATACGGGGTCTACAGCCACCGGTTGGATGACAAGTGGCTTGTTGGTGGTGCATCAAACACCGGCGGAGCCGTACTTAGACAAATTTTCACTGACGAACAGTTGGTAATATTAAGTGGTAAAATCAACCCCTCACTGCAATCACCTCTCGATCTTTATCCGTTGCCAAAGAAGGGTGAAAGATTCCCCATCTCTGACCCAAATATGCTGCCAAGGTAAAAGTTAAAAAGGAAAATATATATAATGGATTTTACAATTTAGAATGTGAACATTTCACAGTGCTGGTACTTAGCAATATCTTGGTAACATCGTATGAATTCTGTACCGGGTTTGGCAGGTATAGAGCTAACTAATGTTTGTTTTATTTTCCATATTTAACTTATGGCCTAAAGAACAGAATTAAATGCATCGTGTAATCTCTATCTCCCCTTCATCTCTAGATTAGAACCACGGCACGAAAGCGATGTGGAGTACTTGCATGGAATACTAGAATCCATTGCAAGAATTGAGGTACCAAATTTATAGAATCTATTATAATTTTTTTTTTTAAATTACCCTTACTTTAATATTACCCTTACGCGCGTACTATAAATTAAAAAAACCAGGCAAAAGGCTATGGACTCCTAAAGGAACTTGGAGCAACTGCAGTTGAAGAAGTGTTTACAGCCGGAGGGGGCGCAAAAAACAAGACATGGAGAAAAATAAGAGAGAGGGTTCTCGGTTTACCAGTACACAAAGCGGAACAAACAGAGGCAGCATTTGGAGCCGCATTACTGGCAATGAAGGCTGCTCCCTGCAAAAATATCATGCATGGGAGTTAATTATACAATAAAAAAAAAAGGTCCTTGTGAATGCAAGGATATATATATATGACATTGTTTTGGGGCATGCAATTTATCATGGTGTATGAGAATTCTCATTCTCTGAGATGAACTATATATGTATTCCGGTGTAAGTAAGTTAAGCAATGTCTTTGCATTCTGTAATCATTTCTGATCAGAACATCACTTTGTATAGGTTGATTTAATATTGGTGCTATCTATTTTACGTAATCCTAATCATTGCACCAATAAAGACTAAAGCACAACCTGAAGTTTTATCGATCCACTTCGAGAGCCGAGAGCCGAGAGATTTTATTGCGGCAAGGTAAAATTTATGGGTAAAAGTCTAAAAGGCGGTAAATAGGAAAAAAAGAAATGGTCGAGGAGGAATAAAGAGTTAAATATTTTATTTGTTGATAGCAACCAACAAGTCGTTGTAGTATAGTGGTGAGTATTCCCGCCTGTCACGCGGGTGACCCGGGTTCGATCCCCGGCAACGGCGAATTTACTTTTTAATATTTTAAACACTTTTATTGGAAAGAACCTTTCCCAAAATACGCAATTCTGAGTTTCTGGTTGTTAAGGTTTTAAGAAAAAATAATAATAATAATAATAATAATAATAATAAAGAAGTTGAAGAAATAAGACACATTCTCTCAATATTCTTTTACTTGCCTCCTATAATTTAATTCAAAAGTAAATTAAATATTTTTTTTTCTCTTTTGTGAGTAAATTGTTCATAACTCGTGACTCGCTCGCTAAAAGCTCACTAACAACTCGTTCATTATCAACTCGCTCGTTAACTTAATGAGCCGAGCATGAGCATACCCAACTCGCTCATTAAGAACTGAGTTACATGAAATCATGCCACATCCAATCCCTTGAAACCAAATAAATCACGAAAGTCAGTTTTGTCGCTGAAAGTTTTGGATAAATGAAAACCGCGCGACAGACCAAAATCTAAAGTGCGCCAGACCAAAACCTAGAGCCCGCCACCCAAAACCCTTTTCGCCTCTCTGCAACTCACCTTGGCCTAGTCTCCGCCTCTCCTCTCCTTTGTTCAATTACTATGCATGTGCACTCAAATTTGAAGTCCACCGCCTATCTCTGAGAGAGTGCCTCTCCAGCGTGTCACTTGAAATTATGACAATTTGTTAAATTCTATAAATAAAAATTAGTTTTTGAATGATGTATCTTAAACAAAAAACTCGAAACAAAATTCAAATTGCCTACAAACTTAATTTCTTAACGAGCTACTTAATGAGCACAGGTCAACTCGAACATTTAACGAGCCGAACACGAGCACAACAGTCAACTCGGTATTGTCTTCTCAGCTTGAGTCAACTCGCTTATTAAGCTAATGAGCCAAGCAGAAACATACTAACTCAGCTCAAACTCGATCATTAATCACCCCTAAGGCAGAGATATATGTAAGAGTGAGGCTACGTTGCTATGCATAGCACGGATTGAGCCGTGCTACGGCTCAATATTTGAGTTTTCAAAACATGATTATAAAATAAATATGTACTTGCAAACTAAATTTTACATTTTTTCGAATTTTTTTACTATTTTTTTAGATAGGTAGAAAATCACTGTTTTTGGATGGTTCAGAATTTTCAGATCAATTGATTTTCTACCTATCTAAATTTTTTTTTAAAGGGGGAATTTCATGTATATCCCTCAAAAGTTTCAATATTACGTATTTATCCCTCTAAAATCAATAATTACGTATTTATCCTTACAAATTATAGAAACTCACATATTTATCCAATCTAACTCTATTATATATCAAATATCTCCAAAAATAATTAAATAATATTTTTTTAAACATTAAAATTTATTTTACAATATTAATTAATATTGTAATGACCACTATACCCTTTCTTCCTCTCTCCCTTTAATCTGTTGAGTCTTGAGAGCGCCAAAACATCTCGCCTATTCTCTCCAAACACGCTCACATAATCTCCCGGCTCTTCTCTCGAACTTTCTCCCCGCCTTTCCTCATCTCTCGATTTCAGTTTTGGTACTGGTACGGTTCAGTGTTGGTACTGGTATGGTACTGTTCAATATTGGTACTGGTACGGTTCAGTTTTGGTACTGGTACGGTTCAGTTTTGGTACTGGTACAGTACTGTTCAATATTGGTACTGGTACGATTTAATACTGTTCTCTAACACAGTGGCCTTAGAAGGGAAAATAAAAGAAGGGTAAAATGGGAATACATAGAAAATTAATGTTAAATATAATAGATTGGACAAATATGTGAGTTTCTATAATTTGTAAGGATAAATATGTAATTATTGATTTTAGAGGGATAAATACGTAATATTGAAACTTTTGAGGGATATACATGAAATTCTCTCTTTTTTAAAAATGTAAAATTTAGTTTGCAAGTACATATCCATTTATTATTTATAATAAGGTTGAATGGTTCGTATTAGAATTTTGAAAACGCCGTAGCACGGCTCAAACCTTGCTGTGTATAGTACCGTAGCCTCATAATATAGATTCCTACCTTTATTACCATAATTAAAGTCCTTCTCCCGCCGCCGCCATTTCTTTTCTTTTTGAGTTTTCTGGCCTCCATTTCTCCACGCTCAACTCCACCTCCTCCCACCTCAAGCGCACCGCCCTAGAAGTGCGACGCCGCATCTCACTAACCAAGGTCAGAATTTACTTTTCATCTTACAATCTCAGTTTTTAGGGTTTTCAGTAGGGTTTTCGGTTTTTAGTATGGCATCCATGCAATGCTTAGGGTTTTCAGTTTTCACTGGATTTTTTATTTCATGTTATTAGTTTTGATTTAGGGCACACAATGTTTACTGTTTTGGTTTTACTTTTGGTTTCATGTTATTAGTTACTTGCATCTGGGATTTAGGTTTTGCTGCTCTGGAACTGGAATATAGATCAGCAGTTATTTAAATTTTATTTTATGGAAATCAATGAAGTGAGGTTATTTATTTATGCTTATACCAGCAAATGATAGTTTTAGTATCAGTATAAATGTCTATCTTGATGATTTTTCATCACATTTTAATTTTTAATTCTTACTTGAGTGCTTTGCAATGCACCGATCCTCTCATTATTAGTAACGAATAATTAACATGTGAATGGATCAGATGGATTTTCTATTGCAATAAGAAGATCAGTTTGACTTGGCATTTGCGAGAATTTGACCAAGAAAACAAGCCTCAAAGTTCTTCCCCAACTCCTCGCTCTATGCAACCGCAACTGACGCCGCAACCAAGCTCTCTTCCTTGCCGCATCCTGTCCCTTCTAGACCGCTGCACCAGTATCTCCCAACTCAAGCAAATCCATTCCCACCTCATAACTCATGGCCATGGCCGCAACCAGATCTTTCTCTTTAAGCTGCTTCGCCTCTCCTACCTCTCATTCTCCTCCCTCTCATACTCCCGCCTTATTTTCTCCAGCCTCAGATTTCCCAATGTTTATCTTTACACAGCGATGCTCACTGCCCACTCACAAAACTCTGATTCTTCCTCTCTACTCCAACTGTTCCTTGACATGCTTTGCCGTGGTCGTGCTCGGCCTAACGAATTTGTATACCCTCTGGTTTTACGGGCTTGCTCAGAGGAATTGGGTCTGAATTTGTTTAAGTCGGTTCATGGGCATGCTATTAAGAGTGGTTTTGGCGAATTTGATGTACTGCAAACCTCGTTTGTTGATGGGTATGTGAAATTAGGTGATGTGCAAATTGCACGCAAGTTGTTTGATGGAATGTCTGAGAAAACTGTATTTTCTTGGACTGCTTTGGTTTCTGGTTATGCTAGGGGAGGTAAGATGGGCAACGCAATTGCCCTGTTTGATCAAATGCCTGAGAGAGATGTGCCTTCTTGGAATGCTATTATTTCTGGCTGTGCACAAAATGGTTTTTACTCTGAGGCAGTAATGTTTTTTCAAAAGATGGTGGAATCTAGTGTAAAACCTAATGCAACTACTGTCATTTGCATTTTATCAGCTTGTAGTCATATTGGGATGCTTCGTCTCGGGAAACTAGTGCATGGTTATGCTTATAGAAACCATACTTGCTTTAATTCTTTTGTTGTCAATGCATTGATCGACATGTATGGGAAATGCGGGAGCTTGAAGGAGGCGCAATGGATCTTTGAGAACTTGTCAGATAAGAGTTTAACTATTTGGAATTCTCTGATCAACTGCTTTGCACTGCAGGGGCACAGTAAAAGTGCAATCTTGGCATTTGATAAGATGCTGGAAGCAGGGGTAGCACCCGATGAAATTACTTTTGTGGGTCTCCTAAATGCATGCACGCATGGTGGTTTAGTAAACCATGGTCTCAATTATTTTCATGACATGACATATGAATACAGTATCGAACCATCAATTGAACACTATGGCTGCATAGTAGACCTCCTTAGCCGAGCTGGGAGGTTTCCAGAAGCAATAGATATCATTAATAATATGAAAATTAAGCCAGATGAGGTGGTATGGGGTTCACTTCTTAGCGGGTGTAGAATCCATAGGCAATATGATTTGGCTGAAGTTGCAATTAAGGAATTACTAAAGCTAGATCCGGATAATGCTGATTATACTATAATGCTGGCCAATTTGTATAGTGAAACTGGCATGTGGGATGAGATGAGAAGGACAAGAAAGGTTATGAGAAATATAGAGGGTAAAAAGTTGCCAGGGTGTAGCTGGGTCGAGGTAAATAAAAAGACTCGGTTGTTTTACTCTTGTGACAAAGCTCATCCTGAGTCTGATGAGATTTACATGGTATTAGATGATATGAGGGAGATCATGGAATCTCCATTGTCAATGTAGCGTAAAAGTTTCATGCGAATACAAAATTGATTCAGCCGAGTATAGGCCTACTAATGAGCCGGCCCGGCTCATAGCCAATGAGTTGGACAGCTTAATAAATTATATCGAGCCGGGCCCTAAACTGAATAAAGCCCGAACTCGGCTCGGACTCAAATTTTATAGCTGGAACAAGGCCGAGTCCGAGCCAAGCGGAGTCACCTATCGAGCCTCCTCTTTCTGTCTTTTGCTCTTTCGCTCTCTCGCTCAGTCTCCTCTGTCGCTCTCTCACCTCCCGCTCTCGCTCGCTCTCTCACCTCACTCTCCTCTGACCTCGCGCTCTTGCTCTCTCGCTCGGTCTCTCTTCTCTTGCTCAGGTGCGCTCTCTCTCTCTCTCTCTCTCTCTCTCTCAGTTGCGATGTTGTTTGTATTTAGGTTAAATCAAAATCCTGTCTCTGAGTTGTGGTTAATTGGTACTGTTTTATCACTGGTACTGTTTTTATTTTGTGGGTTTTGCTCGATACTTGGCATCTATCAGCTTTATCTAAATAGTTTCAAACACAAATCTTGCTTCTTTTTTTCAATTTAAAGGCCAATTTGCAATTTGGTTTCATCATCATTCCAAGCAAAAGAACTAGGGTGAAGGAGGAAATTTAGTACTCAAACCTGTAAAAACTGTACCAAAAAGACAAACATTACCATCCTGATGAAATTTCAATTAAATAAATCATATGCTTTCATGGAAAATTATATATTTGCTATAGTTAGCAGTGTTAATTATTTCCATATAAGTATATTGATAATTATGTTTGTGTGCAGCATCCATGGAGTAGTACAATCCGTTTTGCAATCGATTTAGAAGCAGTAGGGATTGGCGGAAAGTCTGGTGTTCTTCAGGTATTAAACTTTTGTTATCTATGATGTTGTAACTACTCTTAAATATGGATCTCTTGACCAAGTCTTCTTTGTTTTATTATGGTATGTTTATCACACTAAGGTTATACTAATTTCTTTGAGGCGTACTTTCACCTAAAGGCCTGTGTATGTACAGTATACATGCTGGCAAACAAGTAACATCATGTTACTATAAGAAACAAGAAATCTCACGTATGACCTAACAAAAAGTGGAAATATCCTATGCAATCCTTCCTCATTGTTTCTCTCTGTAAACAATGAAAGAGGAGCAAGTTGGCCATTTTCAAATAAATTCACAGAAGAGTAGAACGTGGGATATTTTGTAATTTTCACATCTCCTCCTTGTCAGTACTCTTTAATTAGTAAAAGCAATGTAAAATGTAGGGAGATACTGTGCCTTGTCCTCTTAATCAGCCCCTAAAATATGCTAATTACAAGTTAATCATGTTGTGTGTTTTATCGATACTGGTTTAGATAGCAAAGTAATATGGTACTGGTACTGTTTGAGATATAGATACTGGTACTTGATAAGTTGATAAATGGTACTGTTAATCTGGTACTGTTGAATTCGTCTATGCAAAGTACTAGTTTGGTACTGGTATATAGCAGGTGGTACCAGCCACTATTCATGTCAGGATTCTTCCTTTCATGTTTTAGTCTAGTTGATGTTTATTAACTGTTCTTGAATTAAGTTGGGTGCACCAAAAAAATTTAAGTTACACAATTTTTTCTCCAATGCTCTAAATGTCTAACTTATAATTTTTGAAGGGTTCTACACAATAGCAGTATGCATCAAATATTGATGTTTTATATTGTTTAGGGTGTAATATTAGAAAGTTTCTACTTTTGAACTTTTTATTTATTTATCAATTGTTTCAGGTTATTGTTGCACCAGCAAGCTAGATGACTTCATTTACATTGCTCAATCATCTTTTGAATTATAATTTTAGTTAATAAATCGTGAGCTAGTGCAGTATTCTGTTCTCATCAACCTATTATATATTTTATTTATTTTAAAACACTTTAATAATACACATACGATAAATTAAAAAAAAAACAGGCGAAAGGCTATGGACTACTAAAGGAACTTGGAGCAACTGCAGTTGAAGAAGTGTTCACAGCCTGAGGTGGCGCAAAAAACAAGACATGGCGAAAAATAAGAGAGGGTTCTCGGTTTACTGGTACACAAAGCGGAACAAACAGAGACAGCATTTGGAGCCGCATTACTGGCAATGAAGGCTGCTCCTGCAAAAAAATGCTAATAAATTTTTGTTATGATATCTCTTGGCTGATTTTTGCAAATTCGATATTCATAGTCATAGAGCAAATATTTTCTTCTTAATATCTACTTAAAACTGAATATCAAATTTTAAAAATTACAGAAGAAATTATTCTACTTCATTGAGAAAAAAATATAAAAATTTGAAACAAGCATTGTGGAAGAGAGTTTGTGTGAAGCTGGCATTTGATGAAATTGTCAAAGTAGGGTCCTCATATAGTCATATTTTACTATTTTGGTGAATGTATATAAATTGTGTGCAAAGAAAGCATTAAAATGTGAAGAAGATGGCACAAACAAACAAAGGTAACTGGTGAATATACTATGAAGTCGTCGTCAACCTTTTTATCGTGCTTCAATACATATTTCATTTCATGTTTGTAGTATTTTTTTCTCATAAAATCTTGATTCTACAAGAACACCCTCCAAATGTACTTTTTTGCTTTAGCAAATTCCTCCACGGCTACACTTAAGAAAAGAAAACGGAGCATAGTTTTGAATTGATGCGCAATTTGCATTTTTAAGAGGGTATTTGAGAAAATAATGATGCATTTATTAAAGACTCATTTGGTTAGGTTCTATACAAAATTTGTATACATATTGTGAAAGTCAGTAGTGACACCTAAATAACCACCTAGTCAAAATAAGGAATTCTAGTTAAAGAACATGCTCTTATTTAAGGAAGAATGTTATTTTCAATATTAAAAATTTAAAAATTAAATACAAAATATGGAGTCTTGCAAAAAATATTAAAAGTCAGTAGTGATTTCAGGGGCGAACCCAGAGTATTCCGGGGGGCAGCTGCCCCCCTGAATTTTGACTTTTAGTGAAGATTTATCGCTTCCGATTGACTTTGCCCCTCCTTGCAATTTTTTTTGCCCCCTCTAGACATTTAATTTGTAATTCGAGTTAAATTTAGAGTTAAAATTGAAATTAAACTGTTGAATTTTTATTGGTAATTAGAATTATAAGTCAGAGCATCAGAAATGACAAGTCAAAACATTGAAAAGTATAAGTTAAAGCATTATTTTTTGTCGAGTACCCAGTTGGTTAATGGATTTAAATCTAATTCGATATTTTTTTGACCCGAAAATCTTGAATCCGCCGTGAGTGATTTGATTTGTTTATATACTAGTCAGAATTTTGGACCCATATATACCAGATTCATTTACTCGTACATTTATTTAAAACGGGTCGAGTAGGAGTTGATCCGTTAGATCGGCAAAAAATAATTAAAAAAACCCTCTAGTTGACGACTGTCTTCTTGTACGCATTAAATAAGGTCGAATGTTATACAAATTAAAGTTAGACTAAGTAACCACCACATGCTTTTATTACAAACTTGACCGTCTATATTTTTTAATGAAATCTAGACCGTCAAATTAGAAAACGTGTTAGCAAAACTCCGCATTAAATAATAACCCTTCTCTAAACTAGCTAGACCCGGTCCATCTTTTGTTAAAAACCCTAGAAGACCCTTCCCCTTCCGACAAACATTCCCCCCATCCGGATCATCTCCACCTGCCCAACTACAAGATTCAAAATCTGATGAAATCTTTATCTTCTGTTCGATCATTAATTAACGGTCGAGATTCGCCTATACTAGAGCTGTTATACTTCATGGATATAATCAGAGAGAAAAAAAATCTCATATGCCGTAATTTATTATTATTTTTCCTCCATACCCATAACCCATACCTTCCTAATAAATTACTCGCTCTCCCCTCACTGCCTCAGTGGGGGAGAGAGAGAGAGAGACCCGAAACCAAATCAAAATTCAAAAACTCGAGGAAGCAAATGTCTCTGACTCTCTCTCTTCTGCTCTTGATGGCCATATCTCAGCCGTGTGTTTCTGATCTGACGGCTGTGAACGACTACTGGGAGTCGAGAAAGTTGATGTTCATCCTTGCGGGGCAGTCAAACATGGCCGGGCGGGGAGGTGTCAACGAAAACAAGTGGGACCACGTCATTCCAACTGAGTGTGGGCCCCACCCTACCATTCTCCGACTGAATGCCAGCCTCCAGTGGGTCCCGGCCACTGAGCCTTTGCATGCTGACATCGATGTTCGTCGGACCTGCGGCGTGGGCCCCGGCATGTCTTTTGCTAACTGGATTAGGTACTCTTCTTTTTAGTTTTTGTGCTGGCATTGAAAGAAAAACTTTGCTGATAAGACAAGTAAGTAAAACAAATGATTGGCACAGAGAACCAGTAAAAGAAGGTGGATGGAGGCAAATAGGCTTGGTACCATGTGCGGTAGGTGGGACCCGCATCCAGGAGTGGTCCCGGGGATCAGTTTTGTACCAGCAGATGATCGGTCGAACTAAAGCGGCTTTAACTTCTGGAGGAAAGATCGGTGCTGTTTTGTGGTACCAAGGGGAAAGCGATACTGTCAAACATGAAGATGCATATTCGTACCGTGCACGGTTGGAGAAGCTTATCTTCGACCTGAGAACCGATCTTCACTTGCCACATCTGCTATTTATTCAGGTCATTTTTTTATTTATTCATTCCTTTAATAAATTATTTTGTTCTAGTTAATGTGAGAATTTGATGAAATGTCAATTTTATATAGGTTGCATTGGCATCAGGTGAAGGGCCGTATGTAAAAATTGTGAGAGAAGCTCAAAAAGGAATAACACTTCCAAATGTGAAGTATGTGGATGCAATTGGGTTAAAATTAGAACGGGATCATCTCCATTTAACGACTCACGCTCAAGTCCAGCTTGGTATAATGCTCGCGGGTTCTTATCTAAATTCTGGTATAAATGGTATTTATAACTAGTTTATTTCCGACACAGGATTAGTTCCTTAATTACATTGAAATGGCAGAGTGAATAAAAGAAAGAAGCAAAACCCTAAATTTGTCATGTCAGTGTTAAATTTTGATTCATATTAATATCACTTAATTTTAATGCTAGCAATTTTTGGACTTTGCAAATCTTGTTTCCTAGCAGTACATCAGTTTCTATACAATGAGACCAAAAATATTAGGTTTCTATAAAATACATCCCAGTACTCGGCAGTTACCTGAATAGACCAGACTAATGTGTGATTCTCGATCGGTTTGCAAATTACTTGTTTTGAATTAAATATGTGAAATCCTCTTATTGTATATGGTGGAAATAGGTAATGGTGATTCGTCACATGCATGGTCGCGCAAGACTAAGCTCAAACTCCTCTACTACGTCTTACTAATTCTCTACATTACCATCTCATAATCCCACATCATACACAATTCTTGCAATTTGTACTGTAAAAAAAAATTGGTTTTCTTGTGCTACTTCTGAATTCTGACCCTACATTATATCTAAATAATTCTTATTAACAGTTACAGGATATAGGAGTTGTTTAGTATTTTTATCATTTTATTAATAGTATTACCTTTCAGAAATTGGCAAAAGTACAATTATATTAACTACTGTAATTGTTGTCCTGTTTAACAAGAAATTGTTCAGTAATTATGATGTGATCATGGATTCTGACTACATGCCAGTTGATGTAATTCAAAATCTTGAAATATTGCTCGAAAGAATTGATTTGAAGTATTGTCAAGTTGGTAAAGTATCTTACAACTTGGTTTTTAGAGAATTTGAGGGGCAACTTTTGTACCAGTACAATTTTGGGTTTGGACCATTAGTTTTCATTCATAAAAGGAACTGTACCAATAAATGCTGGTACGAAACCTCATTCTTAATTTAATTAATCTTCGATTAATATTTTACTAAAAGTGATGGTTAGAACTAAATGGAGGATCTCAAGTACCAAAAAATGTAAACCTTAAAAAAAAAAGTACCAAAAAAATGTAAATTCAAAATGTTTTGGCACCAGAATTGGACATTTTTTTTTGACAATTACATTAGTGCAATTTATTTACACAACAATCACAATATGATATGGTTACATTGTACGAAAAGACTGTAATTTGGATCGTTTGTTCAGTACAATATAGTATTAATTACCAGGTACCAGTAAAATACTAGTAATGAGCCCTGTTGGTTTGGGAATTGATTGTTGCCATAATAATTCATACTGTATCAAATATTATAGTATGATTGAGCTGTTTTTTTGACAAAATGCCACAATCAGGGAAAATGAAAGCTAAATTCACTGAGTGAAAATTATGTTACAACAAATCCAATATGCTCTTTAGTTGCCACATTTGTTTCCCTTTTAGGTTTGAATTGAGCTTGCTCTAGTGCAGAATCAGTTTCCCTTTTATCGGAAACCGATTCTCATTCAAATTTTCAAACTCTTAACTTAAGCACATTATCTTTTCCTTTTTTGTTTATCATTATTATTATTATTATTATTATTATTATTATTTTGATGAAGAGTCTCATAATCTTGAAATATTAAGGGAGAATATAAAAAATGTTAAATAAGCGAGTAGAGTAGTGTGCTGAGAGAGAGAGAGGAGGAAATGAGTTGGTATTTCATAAATCTTATTTTGAGCTCAAGGCTTTATTATTTTTTTGGAAAAGAAATTCAAGGCCTTATATTATGGCCCAAATTAACAATTAAAGAGAAAAATCAAAGTAGGCTTCATCAGGCCTTGTTTGTTTTCGTGTAAACGTGAGCCATGACGACACAGAGATGTTAATGAGGCTCCTCTCCTATATATTTTAATTTTCACTTGAGAGTAGGTCCGATGGGCATCAGACTTACTCTGATTTGATGGGTTTAATCACTCTCGATTTGCTTTAAGATTCGTGCAAAATGTTTTAAACTTTGTGCATGTTTATTTCAATTTTCGTGCACACAAATCTTAAATTAAATCAGACGGTCATCATGCTCGTTGAACCTAAAAGTAAGTCCGATGGGCATCGGACTTACTCCGTTGTCTTTAATTTTTGGGTACCAATTAAAAAGAGGGACAAGTTCAGAGTATTAGAAAGCCGTCCAGATGGAATGAATGAATGAATTAGCAAATGATTGTATTTGGTCAAGGACAAGGAGACTAACACAGTCTTTGAAACATAAGTCCAAATAATATAAAAAAGAATAAAAAGGAAGAAAGAAGAAAGAAGAATGATGGTGCATATTACTGAGGTCAAATTAATGCCGACATTTTTATTAATATCCAAAGTTTAATAGAAATTAATTATTATATTCAGAATTTCTGGGTTTCACCAAAAATACCCAAACTGACTACAAAATGGCCGGTTTACTCTTTTTTTTTTGAGACTCTATGAAGAATATTGAAATCTAACACTGAAAATTCAAACTTTTTGTTTAAATTATTTGTTAGATTACTTCTTTTGATTTACAATTACCATATTATACTAAAATACACTAGATTACTTGAAATTATGTTGAATTACACTATATTACATTAAATTACGCTAAAATACGGTAAATTTCTGTAAATTACTGTGTCTTCATAGTAATGTATAATTAGAAACTATTTTTTGTTTCTCTTTTATTTTCATAGTGATTTATAATTAGAAACTATTTTTTTTAAGAGACACTATGAAGAGCAAGATAATGAAATATAACACTGAAAAATCGAATTTTTTGTTTAAATTATTTGTTAGATTACTTCTTTTGATGTATAATTAGCATATTTATACTAAAATACACTAAATTACTTGAAATTATGTTGAATTACACTATATTACATTAAATTACGCTAAATTACATTACATACGCTAAAATACGCTAAATTACGGTAAATTACATATGAATAGGGACGATATCTTCACTGAAAAGGCGAAAAACGACGACGAAACTTTAAACAGCCATAAAACGGCGCTCGAGTGTCCGATTTTAGCAAATGACCACTTTTCGGAAAGCTTGTGAAAAGACGCATGTCTTCATGCCGGTTTCCAAAATTCAAAATTGCCAAAAACTAAGGGAAGAGCCTCAAAACTTGAGTTGAAGTTTCCGATTAAGATTTTCATTTCTATTATTCCATCTAAGTAGCTCAGTAAATTAGTTACATAATGAACTTGTCGAATACCAACTTTTACTATTTTCAGAATTTTTTTACTATTTTTTTTATTCATGAAAGATGGCACAAAATCGGTCTACTTTAGCGCAATTTTGCGTAGTTTAGCGTAATTTACCGCATTTTTATCAATTCGCGAAGTTATTGTAATTTAGTGTAATTTAACGTAATTTAGTGTAATTTATCATAATTTATTGTAATATAGTGTAATTCAACATAATTTCAAGTAATCTAGTATATTTTAGTATAAATATGATAATTATAAATCAAAAGAAGTAATCTAATAAATTATTTAAACAAACAATTCGAATTTCAGTTTTAGATTTCAATATTCTTCATAGTGTCTCAAAAAAAAAAATGAGTAAACCGGCCATAAAATGGTCGGTTTCCTAGGAAGAGTAAACCGGAATGACCAATTTGAACATTTTTGGCGAAATCCGGGAATTCTGAATATAATAATTAATTTCTATTAAACTTTGGATATCAATAAAAATGTCGGAATTAATGTGTTGCTTTCTGCACCGCACCGTTCCGACAGGTCCATGCCATTCATTAATTAATACATAATTACATATACATTCCATTTCCATAACTTAGGTGAGGTCTACATAATTCACCTACCATGTTGTGATTCGACATTCTTTTCTTATTTATTTATTCATTATTTTATGGGAATGTCTTTTTTCAATAGATATAGCACCAAATTTTTGTCGGTATCATATCATCGTTTCAGGTTCTGTTTTAAGGTTTACCTGGCAACAATCTATTAATCAACACAAATTATACACAAACTTCTACATTTTAAACAAGAATCAAGAATCAAGAAAAATCCAATCAAAACATTTTTTTGTATATTGTTGAATATATATATAAAAAAAAAATCCATGAATCAAGGGAGAATTATGTATCTAATTAGGGCATGTTTGTTACGGGAATACACGTGATAGGATTTGATGGGGAGGAGAACCCATCTTTTAAAAAGTAAGAACTCATAGATACAGGCACAAACGGGATTGACTATGGAAATGTGATGAAATAAGTGTTCGGTTGTACCGTGGGATTAGTTGTGAAACTTTTTGATTTATTTAAAAAAAATTATTTCTATTTAAAGTTGTCACCTAAACTTACAGATTTGGGCACAAACAGATTAATTTAAGTCATAACTCAAACTATCAAACGAAATATAAAATATGAAAAATAAGATGAATTAACCAATTTAATCCTCCTTAAATTTACTCTACAACTAATGACTTTAATATATTAGGATTCTGATCAGCTGAAATTCCGAAACCAATGAACAGTAATCCTGAAATTCCTGCAATCCGAATCCAGCCATCGAATTTTTTCCGAGAACGTATCTCGAAACAGCTAATTTTTTCTTGCACGCATCTCGAAACAGTTCGACAACTGAATTTAGATTGCAGGAATTTCAGAATTACTGTTACCGGTCTCGAATTTCAGCAGATGCGCTTCCAATATATTATATCAATCTATAAAAGTTGAATGGGGGTTCAAATCAGGAACGGTTCCAACATAACTTGCTAAGTCTAGCTCCTCCACTAATTTCAACCATCAAAATTTGAACCATTCGTACCGAATTTCCGCTGAATCTATTTATTTTATTCATTGTCATAAGAATATAAAAGGGAGAAATTTCCGGCATAGAAATAATGTACTTAAAATTCTTCACATGGAATTTGGAATGGATAAGTCAGATTGACCAAAACAGAGCACATCCTTTTCAATTTGAATAATATCATGTTCTATAATTTATGCTGTCCCTACAATAGGTGTTGGAATATATGCTATCAAGCACTCATGAGACCCCAAACTCAGGACAGAATATGCATCTCTTATTCCATTTTATTTTCTATTCAATACTAATCTCAACTAATTACCATCCCCAACTTGTCCCCTAATAATGCCCATTTGCAATAATAATAAGGAAATTAAAAGTTGAAGATATATAATTTTTTTTCAACAACTATAAAAGATGGAACTGAGTACATTTTGCATATATATATGCAACATGCACTATCAATTTAAAAACCGAGATTTTTTTAGTCACCGCCTTAAACTTTCAAAATTCTGATATTACCACTGCTTTAGAAAAAAATTAAAGCTTGACACATGCTCAGACTGAGTTCGTGCATTATTTCTGGCGCGGACGCAGACCCAGTATGCGCACCATTTTGATAGTTTTTTTTGTTATGTTCTCTTTCTGCACATAACAACATAATTTTGGTGTGCATACCTGGCCTGCGCACGCTTCAAAAATAGTGCACAAGCCCAGTCTACGCACGTGTCAATATCTGAATTTCCAAACAAGCGGTGATAAGGTCAGAATTTTAAAATTTTAAGGTGATAACTACAAATATTTTGAATTTGAAAAGAGAGCAATGTCAAAAAGGGAAGAAAAGGGGAGGAAGCTCCCTTCCTTTTTAGTCTGAACTATCATAGCAGGACATTTAATTAACAAACATTGTTTTGTACTAACAAGCAATCAATTAATTATTAACAAATTAATTCCTATCGCTTTAGTTCGCCTATTGCATCATCAGTGATGTCAAATAGGGATTAGCAATCATATATTATTATAACAGAGATATAGATAACTGAAATATCAAGGAATAGCTCTTTTTAAAATAAAATTTAACTGAAATAATTATGATATTGTCAATCATACCAACAATATTATAATAAAGATAAAATAATAACTAACTATTCTAAAGTTATACAATTAGATATGTTCAAGAGGGGTCTAAGAGGATCAAGGAGACATAATTAACAAGTACTTAGAGTGGGAAAAATGGTATGGTGGAGTCGACTCCGTTACGGAACGGCATGGTTACTGCACAGCACGTGTGTTGATTATGTGTCATGACTCGCGTGTCACGCGCTGTGACCATTATTTAAAAACTTAGTACGACACGGCATGTCACGCGAAAGATATAGTCACGGTACATGGTCACGCGAGTCACGTGTAATTAATACCGTTAGATCTTGACCAAATGACGAATCTTGAATAAACTAACCAAAATTATAATCAAATGGTCACGTGAGTCATGTTTGGTCACGGCACGTTTGGGCACGGCGTGACCATTCGCGTGTCATGACCACCCCTTGACATTTTAGTCACGGTACGACACAGCACGTGAAAGATTAACTTGATCACAGAACACTACACCACGAGACCACCAAAATCACAGCATATTAGCCACAGCACGGCACGGCACGTTTTTTCCACTCTAATTTACTCTTATCAGTAGATGCATGATAAATAAATTTCCAGATTATATTATTTATTTAATAAAAGTGGGGTAACACATATCTAATTTCATTCCTTTTATTTCGATTGACTCTGACTTTAGGGGTAATTCGGTGTGAATAAATTTGTTACCATGCTATTAAAAAAATGGTAATTATATCTTCCCCCATCTATCCATCCCCCAACTAACTAACTACATTTTCTAACTATAATTCAAAATTCTAATTACCTAATGGCCCTACAAATTAATTACCCAATTTTCTCCATTTATTTCTTTCCTCTTTCTCCCTCCCTCTCCCACCTCTCCCACCTCTCCCTCTCCACCTCCGCCTCCATCTCCGCCCGCCTCTCCCACCTCTCCCTCTGCGCCTCCGCCCGCCTCTCCCACCTCTCCCTCTCGGTCTCCCTCTCCCACCTCCACCTCTGTCTCTCACCTCCCACCTCCGCCTCCGCCTCCGCCGGAGTAGATCCATCACTGTCAACCGCCGGGTCAGATCCGCCTCCGCCGGGTCAGATCCGAGTTATTTGCAAAGAACAAAGCTTCATTAATGGTGAATTAGAACAGTGCGTACTAAGTACATATGGATGAATACTTCAACGTTTATGGATGAATACTTAATATCTTAGGCATAAATACTTTAACTTATATGTATGAATATACTTGATATCTTATGAATGAATACTTTTTATTTGTTTGGTATGCACATATGTTTGTAATACTCTTGGTACATTAACTATTTACACTTACACAATGAGGATGAATACTTGCTTAATGCGGAATGAATACTTGCATGACGAGGTGTGAATACTTGTGCAACAGACAACTCAAAAATATGTCATCATGGATCTCATTTGAAAGAGAAAATTGTGTAGAAGACATTCGTGGTTTTAGATTTACAAAATTCCTCACAGATCGTCAGAAATATTGGTTAGATTGAACGGAGAAAAAAAAACCCATCTCTAAAAACGTGTAATACTCTTGGTACATTAACTATTTACACTTACACGATGAGGATGAATACTTACTTAATGCGGGATGAATACTTGCATGACGAGGTGTGAATACTTGTGCAACGGACAACTCGAAAGTATGTCATCATGGATCTCATTTGAAAGAGAAAATTGTGTAGAAGACATTCGTGGTTTTAGATTTGCAAAATTCCTCACAGATCGTGAGAAATATTGGTTATATTGAACGGAGAAAAAAAAAACCCATCTCTAAAAACGTGTAAAAGATGAGTGATTGATGTGTCCAAATATGCTTCTATTGCAAAGATGAATACATTTATATAGATGGATGAATGCTAGTTGTGTTACAGATGAATACTTTTTTTGCAAATTTCTAAAATGAGCTGAAGGTAGTTAGAAGTCCCCCACTTAATTAATGCACTGACGGTTATGCGGTCCCCCACTTAATTAATGCTCTGACAGTTGTGCGGTCCCCCACACATGTTGTTTGTCCCCTACTTTCTTGTTGTAATATATCCAAATATGTTTCTATTGCAAATGTGAATACCTTCATATAGATGGATGAATACTAGTTGTGCTACATATGAATACTTCTGCAAATTCCTAAAATACACTGACAGTTATAAATTCTAACTAACTAACTACCTTAATTAATGCAACTGACGGGGGATGAAACGGGGGATTGTTCACGGGGGAGAGCTAGGCGGACCCTTAAAAAAAATACATTTTTGTCAAAAGTGTTGGCGGATCTCCTAATCGAATCAGAGAAATAATTAAAATTAGAATTCAACTAGTCTAAAAGGTTTATAATAAGTTGCCCACCAACTGCTAATTATACTTTCTGAAGAGAAGTACAACCATAAAGTGAGAGACCAAATGACCATTATACCCCCACTGGCTCCTATTTAGACATATCAATCAGTCCCTGTTTTGCAAACATCATATAATACTGCTCTGTTTCGCCCTGTTTTACACAAAACCAACACCATACTCTGTTTTATTTCTTAAACAGGAAAAGAAATAGATGGAAGAATACACTGAAAAAGAGACTGTAAAACCAATAATAATACCAAGAGAGATAGTGATTCAGAGGCGAAAACCAACGGCTTCTCGCTTTAAGAGAGTCTGTGTGTTTTGCGGGAGCAGCCCGGGAAAGAAAGCAAGCTATCAAGTAGCAGCTATTCAGCTTGGCAATGAACTGGTAACAAATTCATGTTCTTTGTATATGTCTGGATTGATTTAGTAAATTGAAGTAGAAAGGAAATGTGTCAATTTAAGGAAGAAAAGAGAGAAGCATTAACAATAAGTTGTATTATCTTTTGTGTTAAAAAAGGTTGAAAGGAAGATAGACTTGGTGTATGGAGGTGGCAGCATTGGTCTCATGGGCCTGGTTTCCAGGGCTGTCTATAGTGGCGGTTGCCACGTGTCAGGGATTATCCCAAAAAAGCTCTTGCCAAGAGAGGTAATTAATTAATTAATCAAGGAAAAAAATGTCATGTCATTTTCATTGTCATAGATATATATATATATTAATATAAAACATTCCTCAATGAATGAATGAATGAATGGTAGATTGTAGGAGAAACGATTGGAGAGTTGAGAGCAGTGTCGAGCATGCACCAACGAAAAGCAGAGATGGCTCGCTTATCCGATGCTTTTATTGCTCTCCCAGGTGATCACAATTTCAAATTCCTACAAAAAGATTGAACCAACCAACCGTTGGAGATTCCTTAATCCTTACCTATGTCTATGGTCTACCACAAACAAAAAGAGGTCAATTTGGGTCCGATTTGCTTTAAGATTCGTGTCCGTAACTTTTGTGTCTGCTTTGAAATTCGTGCGCACAAATCTTAAAGCAGATCGGACGGTCCCGAAACCCATCGGACCCAAATTTGAGTCCGATGGGCATCGAACCCAAGATGCTCTCAAAGAAAAAAGGTTAAATAGTAGTGTAGGTCCGTTATAGTTAACTTAAAATTGAAAATTGGTTAATTGATATATGTAGGTGGTTATGGGACATTGGAAGAGCTACTTGAGGTCATTACTTGGGCTCAACTTGGAATCCATAACAAGCCGGTAATTAATTAACTTTTTAATTAATTAGTTGGTACTTGGTTTAGTTTAATTCACACACACATATATATATATAATTAACATGCATGCATTGCATTGTGTAGGTTGGTTTATTGAATGTAGATGGATATTACAACTCTCTGTTATGCTTCATGGATAAAGCGGTGGATGAAGGTTTCATTAAACCATGTGCACGCCAAATCATACTCTCTGCTCAAACTCCATATGAATTGCTTTCTAAACTTGAGGTACCATTACCATTACCATACAAATATTCATTTTACTAATTCTATCTTTATTCAATTCATTCATTTATTGGAATTAATTGGAATTAATTAATTGTAGGATTATGTTCCAAAACATGATGAATCGGCAATTAAGCTAAGCTGGGAGAAGGAACAGATAGGCGCCTATGCTTTTAAACCTGATATTTCTCGCTAACAAAGACCATTAGCTAGCTATTCATATCTACATATACATATATATATATATATATATATATATAGATGCTACATTTCTAGAT
The DNA here is from genome assembly GCA_028015225.1 of Carex myosuroides. Classification (NCBI taxonomy): domain Eukaryota; kingdom Viridiplantae; phylum Streptophyta; class Magnoliopsida; order Poales; family Cyperaceae; genus Carex; species Carex myosuroides. The sequence goes on from CM051471.1 coordinate 1,294,406, forward strand.
GATAATCATAAATCATCTCATGATTTGCAAGCATTGATTCTCAAAATTCAACCCAATTTTATTTGTTTAAATGGGTTGTTGCTTAACCGATCGAACGAACTTCCTTTGTCATATTTTTATTATTAAAAGGAAGTATGTTGTCTAAATGTAGCTTTGAAATATATATATAGTTGATATATGATTGTATTCTCCAAATTGCAGCTCTTACTGCTAAATTGTGTGCTTGTCATGTGCCCATATATAGATTAACATAAATTAAAATTATTTACATTAATCATTGTAAGTTGTAGCCTTTGGTTTATATGCTATTTCATGTAAGAAAAACATGGCACAAATAAAATAAAATAACATAAACACTAACAAATATTGTTATAACTAAACATTACAAAATCTTACCATTAAGTATCTAACCCAAGCTTATAAAATTAACCATGTGTATTAGGTTGCTATTTGATTTTAGCATCCTTCATAATATTGTACAAAACAAAATAAAATTGAAATAAAAAAATGGATATTTTACTAAGTTAAGTTATTAGGTGCAAATTGAGGCGTTGTAACAAATCATTATTCCAGCAGGTGAGGTGTTGACTAGTTTGCATTAAATTATTGCCTGGATCTTGATACGTGGCATAATGGGGGCATATTGGGAATGAAGATGGTCAAAGTTTTACAAATAATTTAATCTTTTTTTAATTATCTCGCCGACCATTTAACAAAGAAAATAAAATAAAAGTTAATTTCATTTACACTCAACGACCAACTATAACTAGTTTGATTTCATACGGCTGCCCATTTTATTGACTATTTTATTATTATACAATTTTACTATGAGATATCTGCTCCTACGAACTTTTACTATTACAAATTGCAATAACTCTTTTAAATTAATATTTTAAATATCAGAACTCAAAGAAATGTTGTTTAAATGTTTCAACTGTTTTCTTAAATATAAAAAATTGTTGTTGGTGTATTCGTGGGGTACGGTAGGGTTTTAAATTCGTGACGTGTCATACCGTCATCAAGTCAGATTTATACGTGTTGTGTCATGATTAAATTTAGAAAGATGATTGCGACATGTAAATGGTCACGGTACGTTAGTCACGTCGTGACCACATGTGACGTGTCCAAATGTGACTAGGTATGTTTAACTTTTTTTTTTATAATAATTTAAGTTAGTTTATTCAAGATTCACCGTTTGATCAAGATCTAACGATCCTAATTACACGTGACTCACATACTCACGTGTCGTGTCGTGACTAGATCTTTCCGTGACATGTCGTGTCTGTCAAATTTTGAAAAAAAATAATCATGTCATGCAAATGATCGCGCTACAAGACACGCAAATCACGGCACATGACGTGTCATGTCGTGATTAAGTCATATTTATACGTGTTGTGTCGTGATTAAATTTGAAAAAATGATCATGTCGTAAATGGTCACGGTACGTTAGCCACGTCGTGATCACATGTGGCGTGTCCAAATGTGACTAGTCGTGTTTAACTTTTTGTATAATAATTTAAGTTAGTTTATTCAAGATTCACCATTTGATTAAGATCTAACTGTCATAATTATACGTGAGTCACGTGCCCACGTGCCCACGTGCCGTGTTGTGACCAGATCTTTCCGTGACATAATGATCGCGCTACAAGACACGTAAATTACATCACGTGACAGACACATGACGTGCCATGCTGTGACGTATTCGACCGCGTCGTGACTTTTTCAGATTCCTCAATGCGTATTATTTTTGTTGGTTGAAACATTACATGCTATCTGGTCAATGAAGTTATTACTGATGTGCTACAGTATCTTGATATTATTGACGCTTCTTTCTGACTCTTTCAGTAGTCAGTAAAAAGCTTTGATCTTTCTGGTATTGCTTCTGCTCCGAAGCCTCCAATCACAATTTCAATTTTCTACCAATTCACAATCCATTATTAATTTATTACCGCTCGCCGCGTCAAATCCAGCCAATAACAAATGCACTCAGTGCATTTGCGTAGCGGGACCCACTACCACTACCAATAGAGGTTGGGTCGGGGGGCCCAAAACTAGAGCAACAGCATGCTCGACACGTAAGTCTCTTCGTGGGCCCCATGGAAGCGCGGGGGCTGTAATATTATATTCTTTTTTATAGACAAAATGTAATGTAGCGTTGGCGCTCCGAGTTTGATCGATCGATCGATCGATCTGCAATTGCCGCGTGTCGCTAACTGGGCAGCTGGACGAAACTAAGACCGTTGGATCTTCGACAGAGGACGACCGGAGCGAAATCCGTCCGTATATTTCTCTTACCATTTATTGATTTTTCTTTTCCTCTATGTTACACCATGTTCATCGGATACTCCAATATAGGCTCCGTACCCGTATCTGACCCGTATCGAACATGGATACGCGCTCGATACAGCCCCGATATGCTAGCTGGTGTATCGTCTTACGTGGCGTATCCTTAATCCTTTGATACGGTCTCCGATACGCTCTGACTCGTCTGGATACGGCATGAATACTGCTCTAACACGTCTGGATACGGAACATATACCATGAACCGCGCCTGATCCACCATACACCACAACTTTTTTTTTCTAGCGCTCCATGGCAGAATCGAACATGGGATCTTTGTTATGGACTCCAAAGCCTTAACCACTGCACTACTTCAAATTTGATGCTATAATCTAGTAGCGTTTATATTTAATGTATATTCAGAACTTTTGATATATATTTTTTGTTTTGTTTTGAATTGATATTTAATTTATATAATACAAGTGTTGAACTAATAATATAATATAATAGACGTTCGTATTCTTGATTTTTAAAAATTGCCGTATCACCGTATCCCTATCGTATCGGATACCCATACTGTATCCATGCAACATAGATGTTACAAGAAATATACCTCCAATTGTGTTTCCGACTTGTTTTTGCTACTTTGTGCCACAGCCCACAGCGTAGCAATAGCATTGATTTTTATTTTATTTTTAATATATACAATTTCTAGTGTTTCATGTCGATCAAACTAAAAATGTCAGCAAACTCAATAGCATTGATTGGAAGGTCCTATCTATTTTAAAAGAATGAAAATTTCTGAAAATTAGGTCATAAATAAACATATGTAGTATGTATGTATGTATGTGTTTTGTTCGTCTTTTAAGTTGTAAATGAACCGAATTGAACCGAATTAGCAAAATTCAAACTTAGCTAGAGTTCACCAACTTTCTTTGTGAACTAAACTCTAAAATCTATCGGATTGACTTCAAATGATGAATCCGAACTGTTAAAACGTGTCTACATTACAAGTGATACATCTACATGCAAAAATTTAAAAATTTTGAATTAATTTTGTATAGAATAAAGTGATAAAAATACCATTTAAAAATGAATACATTAAAATTAATTTATAGACCTTCTAATTTTGACCGCTTGACTTTATACTAAATTAAGTTGAAAGTTTAAAATTTTTGCATGCAGATGCGTCACTCGTAAGGTAGACGAGTTTCAACAGTTAGGATTTGTCATTCGAAGTCAATCTGATAGATTTTAGAGTTGAGTTCACAAAGAGAATTGGTAAACTTAGAAACACTCTAGTTCTACTCTAACTAGAGAATATAACGAGTCGAGTTGAGCAAACTATGGGTCAAGCTAAGAAAGTTCGTTAACAACTTGTTCATTTCGTGAACTGCATATATATCAAAGATTTTCGCCAACTATTTGTGTTGTGAAAACATGAACTTCTTCTCACTCAGAGTCGGCACGAAAAGAATTAGTGAAATAGTTGAGAAATAGATTCATCTTCTTCTCTTCTAAAACGAGCCGAGCCTATACAAATCGAGGCAGATAAATTTGAACTTAGTTCATGTTAAAACAAGCTTTGATCGAGCTAGCAACTCACCTACAAACTTTTTTCAAACTGATCTCGAACAAGTCATGAGCTACGATTTTTTTTTTCCAGTCCAAATCATTTCATACGAACAAGTCATGAACAAGTATCTCATTCCCATGCAAGCTATCACCCGCAACACTGAAGAACAATTGGTCTCACTTTCTGATGAGGAAGACAGTTCTCACTCCTAAAATATTCTGTTCTTACTATCTTCAGTTTCTTTTGTGGATGTTTTCGGTTAAACCTTGGTTGTGATACTTGTTTGATTTTCTGTTGTTTACTTTTGTTGTTATGTTGGTAGTAAGCTATGTTGCATGCTTTTGGTTTAGTTTGGCTATGTCAGTACGAACAAAACTTTTACTTTTAGTTGTAATTTTATCGGTTTTGTAATGAAACGGGCCTAGCAGTCTTTTTTTAAAAAAAATATTTATTATTAGTCAGGAAATTCTTGAAAGGCTGGACATAAATTCATATTTGTAATGTTACCGATCGACTCGTGCTATGGATCCATATTTATATGGTAATATACATATTATGGATCGACCCGTGCTATAGATGCATGTTTCTATTTTTACAGTTTAAACAATTGATCAGAATAGTTAAACATGTTCTTCATATAAAAATGAACTTCAACAACAAATTTTCTATCTTTTAGAATTATTTTACTATTTATTTAGATAGGTAGAAAATCACCGCTTCTGAATGGTTCAGAATTTTCAAATCAAGTGATTTTCTATCTATATACAAATGAAATATGGTAAGTCTACAGTTCTATTTTTCAAATCGAGATCATCAAAATAGAAATATATATATATATATATATATATATATATATATATTATGTACAATTTACTATTAATTGAGCTATTATTATAACATAGGTTTTGATATTGATTGAACGGTTAAATTAGACGAATTCGAAACCTTTTTATTTACATATTTAAAATAAAATGTCTCGTATGAATCCCACATTGCTAAAAAAAGATTTTCTACGGGTTTCTTTTAAAGAAAGATGGAGATTAAGTCTTCAAATTTTATACTTCTGTTATTACAACAGAACATTTTTCCATCTGAATTTTTACAGTTTTCTTATTTGGCTCTTTTATATTCAAAGCTCGACGCATTAAAAATATATGTTATATTATATAAATTATATATATTTTTTCTTTCCTTATATTAAACGCCCTTTTGAAGAAAAGAAAAATCCCTTGTGAAAGAAATTCTCATCCATTGGTAGTGGAGAGCAATGGGCAAAGGAGACAATAAACATAGCTAGCTAGCAAGTCCATGTTTATATTTGCATGTGAAAATGAGAGGGAACACAACATATCCAATTGCTACTTTCTTACAAGCATTTTGTCACATGACCATAACTTTTTTTTTTTTTCAAGTGTTGGATGTAAATAATTGATGTCAAACAGTGTTTTAAAATTCAGTTATATTCATATTCAGTGTCCGGCCGTATAGAAAATAGCTATTCGGATCTAATATTGAATCCACACTTTAAAAAAAATTAAAAAACATTCAAAACCCATTAAAAGAGTTCCGGATCCGGATCTATAACCCATTAAATGAGTTTCAGACCCGCCAGGTAGGTGTTCTCTTCAAGCGTCCCACTCAGAAGTCTTTTATAACCTCTCTACATGCTGCCTTATTATATTTAAGTATTGTGAAATTAAATATTTAATAAAAAATCTGAATAAGAATTCGCATATTCGGCCGCATACCGTATATGCAGTATGCGGTGACCTTCCGAATACCGCATGAGAACCGAATATTAAAACATTGATGTCAAACATAGTCATGTCTCTGTCTTTTGTCTTCTCTGCTCATGCTTTAGAAAGCAAGAAGCTTTTAGTTCATTCAATTTTAAGGAGCATTGAAAATGATTCTGTTTGTTTTATTTTTATTCAATTTTTTTTTTTTTTTTGGATTGAGCGGTGTAAATGATTCGGATTTGTTTTAATTTTTTTTGGGGGAATTTCATGTATACCTCTCACAAAATTCAAAATTAAGAATTTTTCCTCTAAAATTCATAATATCATATATACCTTTTTAAGTTTAAAAACACATTTTTTATAAAGTACCTATTTTATTCTTTATTAAGAAAAAAAAAATATGTAAGCATGTTTAGGATAAATGTTCATTAATTCTTCTAATTAATTAGTTGTGAGGGAAAATAATTTATTTTCTTAATGCCGCCGTGTATGCATCACCAAGTACTGAATAAACCATTTGTCCTCGAAAATTGATCAATTAGAAGATTCAACATTTTCTTACACATGCAAAGAATATTTTTCTTAAACATACTACATTTTTATTTTATTAATAAAAGGTAAAATGAGAACTTTGTAAATTTAAAATGAGTTTTAATAGAAAAGTCTTTTGTAAAATTTTAAGTTTTTGAAAGTTCGAGTGGTAAATATGACATTAAGAATTTTAGAGGAAAAAAATACATAATTTCAAAGTTTTTAGGATATACATGAAATTCCCTCTATTTTTATTCGAATTAATATTATTTTTTTATATAAAATATTTTTATTGTTTGTTTGATTTGTTTCGGTATATAATTTATGGTAATTTGATTTTTTTTTATTTATTTACGGTTCGACTTTGACAATTGAAAATAAAAAAAAACTGAATAATTCTTGATAGCCACTGTTAAAAATTTAAGAAAAAGAAAATAGAAAAACTGAATGAATTGAAATGGTAATATTACCGTGTTCAAAATTATATATTCATACTGATTCGTCTTGATCGAATTAAAATTCAGTTTACTTATAGTTCGGTTGAAACGATTATTTGGTTGGTTCAATTATATTTAGTCTATCTTGTTAATTTGTATTAATTATATACAAATATCAATTGTCATATGGCCATGTTCCCAAGACCCTCAACAAACCTGTTACGGGCCATGAAAGAATTGGGATTCGGACCTCCTTGGGAGGCCAACCCGAGATTAATATGAAAAGCCCAGGGATCCATCCAAGCAATTGTGATAGGGCCATGTTTCCAAGACTCTCAACAAACCCGCCACGGGCCATGAAAGAACCGGGATTCGGACCTCCTTGAAAGGCCAACCCGGGATCAATATGAAAAGTCCGAGATCCATCAAACAATATGGGCCAACTCGGGATTCGGACCTCCTTGAGAGGCCAACCCGGGATTAATATGAAAAGCCCAGGGATCCATCCAAGCAAGGCCCAACAAAAAGCCTCATAAAGCCTCATGAGGCTCAGCCCGAAACGGTTTGCATAACCGCCCAGTCTCCCATAACCGCGCGGCATAGCGGTTATGGACAGCCTATATAAGGCAAGAAGACCCATTAAATAGGGGGTCGAAATTTTTACTAAGAGAGATATCGTATAGGTCAGAGTCCGAATATCTCCAAACCAATCCGAGTTCCAAACTCCATACACATCTCGGCCTGTCATCCCGCGACAGGACAAGCCCAACTCATTTTCCATATGGCCTATTCTCTCCGAGATAGAATGTATCAAAATGTATAAATTTACATATATTGTCATTAAATTTTGAATGGTCTGTGGTGTCATTGTTGAATTTCATATTAAGACACCTTTTGTTTCTTAGAGAAAAATTATTGCATATTGTTCACTTGAGTCCTCAAACTTTTTTATTCAATGAAGCCCCTGAACTATTGTATTCTTGGATTAAATCGGATCAATTAGTTGGCATGAGTTTACTATCAAAACGGAAATTCAGACATGATTTTATGATCTAATTAAATTTAGGGATGACTATAAAAAAAAATATCACATTAAATTATTGGCCGAGTTATGTGCAAAATTATTAAGATCATGTTTATTATGAACAGGCATGTCAGCAGATATAAATTTTTATGGTTTCGTTTTCTTTCCAAAATTACACATTTATCATTTTCATACTTAAAATTTCAATATGATCATTTTAGTCCTAATTATCACATGTTTACTATCTTGCTCCAAAAGTTTAATAGTATCCTTTCGATCCTAAATTTTGTTATTTGTCACAAATTTGTTCTACCATCCTATTTAAATTAAGATATACATAAATAACATTTTTAGTTAATTTATAAGGGAAGTTGTCACGAACACTAATGCTATGCATATTTGGTGCCTATTCGGAGATAGCGAAGAGGGCCAGTATTATTTGTGCTTTGAGATTCGTACATAACATATTTGAACGGTTGATATTTTCCAAAAAAACACGCAAAAGTTGAGATATCTCAGAGGATGCGAATTCCTTTGCTCCCTCCCTCTTTTGGAATTTTACTTGTCCACCTCTGAATTTCTAATTTGTAATTAGAGTTAACTTAATTTAGAGTTAAAATTCGAATAAATTCATTAAATTCTGATTGGTAATTAGTATTGAAAATTATAAGTCAGAACATTATTTTTTTTATCTAGTATCTGATTAACTAATAAATTTAAACTCGATTCACTGTTTTGTTGACCCATGACAAAATTCCTGGATCTGACTAAAAAAAAGCTGATATAGGTGCAAAAAAAATGAGATAACATAGAACGCAATAAGTGCACCAAATGCACTACAGAAAAAAGTGCATCATTTGGGTTTTGATTTGTGCTTGTTTGAATGCACAGCACCAAAATAAAAAGTTTGAAAATAAAGTTGACAGCTATAGACAGCACCTTAAAAAGTTCACCTTTGGCTTTGATTTGTGCTTGTTTTTGTGTTTATATTTTAGGTCTACATCAATCCATCTCTTATATAATTTGACCCATATTTGATGAAGATAACTAGATAAGAACATCCTGTCCCAGAACAGCATTATTTGGGGAACATGACTCTGAGTGACATGAAAAAAAGTCACAGTAAAACAAAAGGTGAAATCATATCAGATAAAACTTATATAAATGTATGGAGTTGGCTACGGTGCTATGCATAGCATAGAGGACCTCTGTACTACGGCTCAATATTTGAGTTTTTAAAATTCTAACGGTCGATCCGAACCGTTCAACATGATCTCCATATGAATATGTACTTGCAAACCAAATTTTACATTTTTAAAATTTTTTTTACTATTTTTTTAGATAGGTAGAAAATCACTTGATCTGAAAATTCAGATCAAGTGATTTTCTAGATATCAGATCAAGTGTTTTTCTACCTATCTAAAAAAATAGTAAAAAATTTCTAAAAAATTTAAAATTTGGTTTGCAAGTACATATTCATATGGAGATCATGTTGAATGGTTCAAATCGACCGTTAGGATTTTAAAAACTCAAATATTGAACTGTAGTACGGAGGCCCTCTATGCTATGCATAGCATATTAGCAATTCCCTAAATGTATATATTACATTTAAAAATAAAAATTGTGGAGTAAGGCTTAAGTGCTATGGATAGCATAAGGCCTTATGTGCTATGGCCTAAAAAAACCTATCGTGTAACTTCAAATTTCGATCGAAGTAGCTCAGTAAATTGATTATATAATGAACTTGTAGAATACTAATATTTACCATTTTTGAAATTTTTTTACTATTTTTTATGATTTATGAAATATAGCAAAAAATGGTCTAAAAATAATAAAAAATAATAAAAATTGGTATTCTACAAGTTCATTATATAACAATTTACTGAGCTACTTAGATCGAAATTTAAAGTTTATACGATAGATTTTTTAGGCCGTAGCACGGAAGGCCTTATGCTATCCATAGCACCTAATAAGCCTTACTCAAAATTGTGTTATGATGCTTTTCAAAATAAAGATGTATTATTATTTCCGCTCCAACTTATGATACTTAAAATTTAGAGATACTCCATAAAATATTTATATTGGCCTATTTTCTCATTATAATACTCAAATTTCTTATATCATCATTTTAATCTGAAATAATTGTTGTTATACCAATAAAAAAACTTCTATATATATATATATATATATAGGGATGGGCTATGGTGCATTGCAATGCATAGGCCCCTCCGTGCATTGGACTAAAATCGTTGGATTCAAAGTCCAAATGACCGATCCGAACCGTTCATCTTGTTCTCCATATTAATATGTGCTTGGAGACCAAATTTTACATTTTTTGGAATTTTTTTGCTATTTATTAAGCTACTTTGAAAATTGCTGATCCGGGTGAACAGTAAAAACAGTGCAACTAAATTCTGGACCATGTGATCAGACTTTTTCAAAGTGGCTTAATAAATAGCAAAAAAATTCCAAAAAATGTAAAATTTGGTCTCCAAGCACATATTAATATGGAGAACAAGATGAACGGTTCGGATCGGTCATTTGGACTTTGAATCCAACGATTTTAGTCCAATGCACGGAGGGGCCTATGCATTGCAATGCACCATAGCCCATCCCTATATATATATATATATATATATATATATATATATATATATATTTAATTTTTCCATCAAAGTTTGAAAATTGCTTATTTCTCCACTAAAAATAAACCACCTTTCTCATTTCTCTTTCCTTAATCTAATTTTAAACTTATTGTTAATTTTTTATTTTAAATGAAAGGACTATACTTTATCCTTTTCTTCAACGTTCAAACCAACAATTGATTGATTAGAATGCAAAAGAATATTGATTGTAGTTGGACAGTCAAAATGTGTTCATTTGAAGAGAAAGATAAATTAGTCATTTCATCTTAAAATAAAAGATTAATAATGAGCTCAAATAAAAGTTTAAAATTAGATTAAAGAAAGAAAAAATGAGAAAGAAAAATTTTATGGGTATGACAACAATTGCTCCTAAAATGTAAATAGGTGATTCGAATCGTTTAATTACTTGTATATATATTAAAATTTGAGTGAGGCTACGGTGCTATGCATAGCACGGATTGTGTTGTTTCAAGCAATTCTCTTTTAGTTTATTTGACTAATTTGCAAAACATACAATGATTGAATTTTACGATTTTCTCTATCTTAGAAAGAATGCAGGTTCAAGACGATAGGAATTGCAATATACAAAGTGCTTGAACTGAAGAATCATCAAGCTAGTTATCAAGAATCTAAATTGTAAAATTTACATTTAGTAAAGTAGCTTTGATGTTGATTCACAGGACAAAACGTTGGAACGGTTAACAAAACGTTCAGACGTTTTACCTCGTGTAAAAGATCTAGAAATTGATCGATTAAAAGGTGAAAAATGCTCTAAAATGTTGCAGACGTTTGTCAAAACGTCTGGACGTTTTAATTCTCTTCTCAGACTTCAAATTAGGCTGAAAAATACTCTAAAACGTTTTGGACGTTTGTCAAAACGTCTGGACGTTTTAATTCATTTTTCAGACTTCAAAATAGCATTTTAGTCGATAAATTTCCAGACAAAAACGTCTTGCAACGTTTTATAATCGTTGGCAACGTTTTAGGAATTCTCACAGAAATTTGAATTTTTGAACTAAATTAAAGTAAAACGTTTTCTACGTTTTACAAAACGTTGGGACGTTTTATGGCAGAAAACTCATTTCAAAGCTGCCACTATAAATAGAACCTTAGGGTTCTCCTCAAAACAAGACAGCCGACCCTAATCATTTCAAAAGCAATTTTCTGTGAGCTCAAGTTCCTCCATTGTTGTGAGAACAAAAACTTCAATATCCCTCAAACAACCTCAAATCCACTTCACTAATCTTAAGTTAGATTAGGTTAGAGTGAGTTCTTGAGTGTTCATCTTGAGTTCTTGAGATTTCAAACATAGAGACTTCGTTCTCGATTCAAGTTGGCCGTGTGACTTCCCATTGGTTGTAAGGGCTCACCGGTTCACAAGTTGTAACCTTTCTTCTTTGGGTAATAGAAAGGCGCACCGAGAAGCGGTTGCGACGCCCCGGAGACGTAGGCATTTTAAGCCGAACTCCGTTATCACTCCTTGTGTCAAATCTCTCTAAACTCATCTACTTTATTTTATTTGCAATTATTTCTTTATTTTCGAAATTAGTGGTGTCTAAGGGACAACAGATTGAGCCGTGCTACGGCTCAATATTTGAGTTTTCAAAATTCTAACGGTCGATCCGAACCGTTCAACATGATTATAAAATGAATATGTACTTGCAAACCAAATTTTACATTTTTTGAATTTTTTTACTATTCTTTTAGATAGGTAGAAAATCACTGTTTTTGGATGGTCCAGAATTTTCAGATCAAGTAATTTTCTACCTATCTAAAATAATAGTAAAAAAATTCGAAAAAATGTAAAATTTTGGTTTGCAAGTACATATTCATTTTATAATCATGTTGAACGGTTCGGATCGACCGTTAGGATTTTGAAAACTCAAATATTGAGTTGTAGCACGGACCAAACCGTGCTATGCATAGTACCGTAGCCTCACTCTTAAAATTTTATTAGAGATCAAAGTTTATATATTCCTATTTTTACTATTTTTGAAAAGAAAAAAGTTCATTAATTTCTGAATTATGGACGGGTCTTACTATATCATATGTATTATTAAAAATAATTAGTTATTTTTAATTACACTTTAATTGTGACTTCTAAACCTTGATAAATTAGTATCCAATTACAAATTTATTACTGATGCAGGATAATCCAGAAATAGCGTTAAGATTGAAAGTTCATAACGGTGGTGGCATTTAACGATGATAAAATTAGAGGAAATTTCATGTATACCCCTCAAAAACTTAGAATTACGTATTCCCCCCTCTAAAATTTATAATATCATATTTATCCCGAAATTTTTATTCATAGGAAATACAAAAAAAATTAAAAATGAGGAATGACAGGGTGGATTTTTAAAAATAGAAAGGCAAGATTACGATTTGGAGTCTCGCAGGGATGCCAAATCATACTGCAGTCTCTGCTAAAAAAGAAAAATTATATATGTGGGACTCCAAATGAGAACAAAAACTCGAATTTTGTTTTTCTAAATGCGAGACGTCAAATTAGACACAAAAATTTCTAAAGGAGGAGGAGGATTTTTTTTATAAAACATAATTAAAAAAAATATTTTTACCGAACCAACATGCTTACTTTTTTTTTACAAAAACCATAAGAACCGAACTGCCAATTCGGTCCGCTTGAGTTTTTTTTTTTTGGACCGAATTGGCAATTCGGTCCAAGTTGATTTCACAAATTTTCACAGAAAACTGTGTTGCGTTTGTGTAATGGCTAGGGACCGAATTGTCAATTCGGTCCAAAATTTTTTTTAGTTTGGTTAAATTTCTCACTTGTGTATATATCATATCGAATGTAGGTCAAATTGAATTTGAAACTGAAAGACAATTAAATAGAAAAATTTTACATTGTGCCCTCTTTTTTCAAAACATAGAACAAAATACCCTCCTCTCAAAATTCTTAACAAAATGCCCTTGTGGACCCCACTTTTCTCCTCTCTTCCCTTCCCTCCCACTTCTCCCTATTTACTTTTCTTTATTCTTTGTTTAAATAGAAAAATACAACTATAATTTCATTCACGTTTTGAATTATTTTTATCTTTTTTGTGTATAACTGGTTAGAATTAAAAATTGTAGCGTAAAATTTTATTTGCTTAAATAAAAAAAGTATAATATTAGCTTATACGTGGAATCTTTCCAACATATAGATTATTTTAAAAATTATTAAATATATAGTATTAACTTATTTTATAAAATATTTTTAATTTACATATTATTTTAACATAGACATTCTATCTAGTTTATTCGTTTTAAAATTTCATATTTCTATTTTTAACAATTATAAGAATTTTATCACATCACATGTTAAGAACAATTTAAATTAGGATTGGTCAATCTATTGAAATAATAATTTGATAAATTAGATTCTTTAATGAAATAATAATGTGGTCAATTGAAATTTTAAAACGAATAAACTAGATAGAATTTTGGCCGGATCACTTTTTTTTATCTCAATAGAGAATATTAGATGAATTTGATTTACTATTTCATTTTTAATTTTTTTGGCACAACCTAGCGAGTAAGAATTACACATCTTTGTTAATGTAATTGTTTTCTTAACTAAATTTACAATAGCATAACTCTAAAAAAAAAACATTGGGACCGAATTGCCAATTCGGTCCGGAGTCTTTTCCGGAATTTCTGTGGCCGCCTTTCTGAAAATTTGTGAAATCAACATAGACCGAATTGCCAATTCAGTCAAAAAAAAATCAAGCAGACCGAATTGGCAGTTCGGTTCTTATAGTTTTTGTAAAAAAAAGAAGTAATCATGTTGATTTGGTAAAAATATATTTTTTTAATTATGTTTTTTAAAAAAAATCCGGAGGAGGAAGCATAAGATGTAAAAAAGGAGCAGGCGATTGCTCTTCTGGAGACAATGATGGGATTAAAAAAAAAATCGCATGAGTGGGTTGAGGATTTGGCGTCCCACTTAATATTTTATTTTCCGTTTTGTTGTCTAATTTGGAGTTCATTTTTAGAAAAAAAATTTAATTTTTTTGTCTAATTTGACGTGACACCAAGCCATAAATATCTTACCTTTCTATTTTTACAATTCCACCGTGTCATTTCTTATTTTTAATTTTTTTTTTGTATTTTCTATGAATAAAAATTTCGGCATATTTATTCTACTAAACTTCAAAAACTGACAGACTTACTCATTTTAATTTTTTTTAATAAAAACTCATTTTAAATTTATGAAGTGTCCATTTTACCCTTCATGTATACCTCTCTCTATTTGTCTATGTCTTTATCAGGCGTGGAGACTAAAAAAGCTAAAAATAGAATGAATAACAAAATTAAAGTTTTAAAAATGAAATGAAATGAAATGTTTTTTTTTTCCTAAGGCTGGTAGCTTAATGGTAGAATTACTGAAACTAGAATACAAATTGCATTAGCATCTATGTTGAAATAAAAGTTGCATTTGTATGTGTTCAAAACTCAAAAGCAAAGGTTAATGGAATCTAAGGTCCTGTTCGGCGGACACATGGGCAGAGGAATGGACACAAGAACAAAAAAAAATTTTCGACTGATTTTTACTGTTCACGTGGGAAAAAAAAATTCAGTCTGAGTAAATTATTTTTTTTCCCACGTAAACAGTAAAAATAGAAGTGCAGCCAAACATGACCTAAAACTAATGGTTGGCTAGTAGCTGAATAAAAAACCTTTCAATTATTATAGTTTGTTTCAAAACTGTTCTCTATGGTACCCACCTCTCTCTCCTCCGCTCTTTAAATTTAATTAAAACCTTAATTTTGTTATTCATTTCATTTCTAGTTTCCACGCCTCAATCAAAGACAAACAGATAGAGAGAGGGGCATACATGAAGGGTAAAATGGGTATTTCAAAATTTTAAAATGAGATTTATTAGAAAAGATGTTTAAATGGGCAAATTTGTGAGTTTCTGAAATTTAGAAGGGTAAATATGATATTATGAATTTTAGATGGAGGAATACGTAATTTCCAAGTTTTTGAAGGGGTATAAGAGGAATGTTCAAATTTTTTTATTTTGAAAACTTTAATAATATAAAATTTAGAACTACAATATTAAAATAAAATTGTTAAATATAATTATATCATTTTTTTATATACATGTAAAAATTTACGACATTTCTACTTTATTTTAACTAGTATCAAAAGCATACAAAAATATACTGTGAACCTGAAAGGTTTAAGCATGCTATCAGCATCTAATATTGCAAACTTTAATGCTTTCATTAAAATACTCAACCTTCATGAAAATTTTGTTACTGAACTTAATAAGCATTCATATTTCTTTTTTCTTTTAATTCTTCTTAGCAGAGTACTCTCAGTTACTGAACCAAGAAATATGCTAAGCGAAAAGTTCTCTCTTGATATAGCCGAAATTTTTTTAGTTACCACATGATTTAATTCAAGTTAAATGAATATCACCTGATTAATTATTTTTTCAATCCTACCACCCACGCAGACTGAGTTGGCGCACCAAGCCGTAAAAGCACAAGCAAATCCAAAATTAAACCTCCTTCTCCAAACGGACACGTGTCGCGTCCAGGAATTGGTTTGAAAACCAGTACATAAATGAAAGATAATTACGTGGCTCCCCCTTAAATTTTAAATTTTAAATTTTATTAAGTGAGTCCCCCTTAAATTGAATGAGCCAGTACATGTGGGTCCCTTTAAATTTTAAAGGTTTGAAACCTCTCATTTTCTGATTCAACCTCTCTTTCAAATGAAAGAAGCCACGTGTCCGCAGGATAAAGTGAAGGTGCTTGGTGCGCCAACCCAGTCCGCGCACCAAGCGGTGCGCTTTCCCAGTCCGCGCACCAGCTCAATTTGGTGCGCGAACTCAGTACGCTTGGTGATCACTCAAAAGAGAGCAATGTTTCTTTTAATATTTATAAACTCGGAAATGATATCGGTTCGGACTGCAAGCGCACAATCCTATCGAGTAGTATATTCGAGGTCGATCCACAGGGAATATTGGTTCAATGCTTTGAGCGATCGAATCACAATCTTTCGAAAGGCTAGACGAAATCTGTAAATTGAGAGATGTTGTTTTGATCAATGTAAATTAGGAAGCAATTAAAAGTAATTAAAATAAAGATAGAGATGAGAATTCCTAGGGTTTCGGCACACCATTGCCACTCAATCCGCCTTGACAATATATTCCTGTTGCATCTGATTTTCTGTTGTTGTTTAATGAAAGACACCACATAGGTCACTGCGATTTATGTTACGCAAGAATGACAGATCTTTCACCGAGATTCTACATAGGACACTGCGATTTACCTTACGCAAATGTCTGATCTCTCAAATACCCCAAACTACTACAAAGATCACTGCGATTTACTTTACACAAATGATGGAATTTGGTACGCGTTTTGTTGGTCTGGTTTATGGTTTCCCCGCTAAGGTTTTCTTCACATAAACCTAATAGATCTCAACGAGGCTAACTCATACAAATAGTTTCTCTTACCATTAAAGTATTGTCACTACCCTAACGGACTCAAACTAGATCATTGAAATTAGATGAAGAGATAGTAAATCACAAAAGCATTTTGTTTCAACAACAAGAAATCATAATCAACAGAAATATGTATATCAAAACATCAAGAGTAACAAGGTTTACTGCCTAGCCCTAAGAAAAGGAACTTAGCCGCGGAACGGCATGGTTACAAGCACTCATCTCTTCTCACTTTAATCAAATCTAACCCTAATTACAAAGATGATTATTCCTTCTGCCCAGGGGCCTTATATAGGAGTGGAGGGACGTGTAAAGGTTGAGTAGGGGCTAAGAAACTGATCTGGAAACAGCTGTCGGCAGTTATTCCCCAAGAGTCGCCTTCGGATAAGAACCGTATTGGGTGATACGGTCCGTATTAGGACCTTGACGGTTAGGGTTTAATGCTCCCAGCGCTATCTTCTGGTCTGTGCTAGGCCTGGTCCGTATTAAGCAATACGGGCCGTAACAGGGACTTAGTCGATGAGCGTTGCTGATCCGATTGACCTGATTCTAGCTCCTTTTGATGTAAAATAGTCCCAAAACCTGTTTTCTGCAATAAAACATAAAGAAGGGTGACAGTAGCCTTTTTCTCTAATTAATTAAACATAAGTGCGAGAAAATATGCAAAACTGATACCTCGCATATTTAGTCTATTTTAGGCCTGTTTTAGTACCAGATTCGTGCCATAATTCACCAGAATCATGTGCATTTCATAGATATATCTTTAGAATTTGGTACTGCTGAGTGTTTGTTTGTTTTCTGCAGGTTTGGAGCAAAACACACGAAGAAACGGCGATTCAGATGATGAGGTACGACCCTTACCAGGCTTGGTACGGGTCTCACCAGACTTAGCCGTTTTCAGCTCTTCACGCCTGGTACGGCCAGGCCGTACCACTTTGGTACGGGCCGTACATAAAGGCGGCCTGACAGATTCAAATTTTGGCAGAGGCTATTTAAAGCGGGGAACTCTCCAATTTCGACATCCATTCCATTCCAGATCCATTTGAGAGCACAGTAAGAGAGAGAAAGAGAGCTAAGGAGCTGAGAGCAAGAAGGAAGGAAGAGGAAGAGGCGAAACTCGACGGATCTAGCTTCCTCCTCTCGATCCCTTCGATCCATGGCTATCTCTATCCCTCTTATTGCATTTTTAGATCTGATTATGTGCTGTGAGTAGTTCTTTTAGTTTCTAGGGTTAGAGATTGATTCTTGATTTGTTTTGACTTTCTTTGACTTGTATCTTGTATGAACTCTTTAGTTTGATTGATTGTGATTTACTTTGATATCTTTTGCTTTGCTTGCTGTGATTGTTGTATGATGTGCCTCTAGGTTTAGATCGAACCTATCAAGGTCGTGTGATCATCTCAATCTCTCATCCAAATCAAATGCTTAGGGTAGAATAGTTCGAATTGAAGCCGAGATGTTGAATTCTCCTCTAATCGACAGATTAGAGGGTGCCTTAGACCTCCAATCAACCAGCTAGGGTAGATCTGTACCAACACACGAGAGTTGAGGTGTAGAAATCCCTAAAAGGCAATCAATTGCATTCCAACCTAGATCTTGATCCAACAAACGATGGTTGAGGGTTAGGAACCTTAGGTATGGTCAATTGAACCTTTCTAAAGAGTTTAGCACAAGGTACCAGCAAGGAAATGCATTCACTCGAACTGGTAGGTTCTGTTCTGGGAAGCCAGTACGGGTCTTACCAGGGTGGTACGGCCTTGCCTTACCAAGTGAAGTACGGCCGAGCCGTACCAACTTGGTACGGGCCGTACCACTAGAGGCAGATCAGAGATGAAGTCTGAAACCCTGGAAACGCCTTTTATCCATAATCAAAACACAATTTACATTTCTTCTAGCATTTTATTACATCTTCTTGAATTGTTTGATCTGACCCTTTAGGAAATTAAACACCAAACCAAACCTTTTTCACTTCTAGTTTTTGATTGAGTTTGATAGAATCTAACATAGTAATTGCCCGTCCCTGTGGATCGATACCCGATTATACTACTCGATAGGGGTTGTGCACTTGCAACCCTTACTCGTGAAGTGTAAACGCGGTTTTAAAAGGTACGCCCTCAAGCGTACCGAAACTTGCGTTGCGCTTCTACGCGAACAAGTTTTTGGCGCCGTTGCCGGGGACGGTAACCAATTGCCTAGTTAGATTTTACCTTACTTAGTTAATCTAGATTTTATCTTGTATCTTTCTTGTTTTCTTTTTCTTAATCAAAATCACTAAAAACTGGCTTTTGAACCCCCCCCTGCAGGAAAATACAGGTTGAAGTATAATCTGAGAAGCAAGGGCCCACTGTTCGATCAAACTCCTCCAGACTCAGCCGAGACTGCTCAGCCACCCTCTGGTACGGCCAGGCCGCACCAATCTAGTCCGACCCGTACCGATTCAGGCACGGCCAGGCCGCACCAATCTGGTCCGACCCGTACCAAGGCACCTGAACCTGAAGAGATGGCTGGGGCAGAGGACGAAGCCCGACTCAGAATGGAGGCAGAGGCCAGGGAAAGAGAAATGCGAGAAGAAGAAGGCCGACTGACAGACGATGATGAGGATGTTTTCATGCCTCGAACGCTGCGAGAGTTCAACGTGCCGAGAGCTGGAGACGTGCGAGGTGCAATCCGGCTGCCACACATTCCAGGACAGCAACCGAACTTCAATCCGGGGGTTGTCAACATGGTGCAGCAGAACACCTTCCACGGACTCGACCACGAGGACCCGCATGCTCACCTCCAGACCTTCCTCGAGTGCATCACGACCATCAAAACCAACGGTGAGAATGCTGATTACACCAAGCTTGCTTTATTTCCATTCACTCTTAGGGATAAGGCCAAGAAATGGTTGGGATCTTTGCCTAGGGACTCTGTTAGAACTTGGAGGGACTTGTCCAAATTGTTTCTGACCAGATTTTTCCCTCACAAGAGGACAGCCAAGGTAAGACATGACCTGACCAGCTTTAGGCAAATTTTTGATGAACCCCTGAATGAGGCTTGGGAAAGGTTTAGAGAATTGCAGTACTCTTGTCCACACCATGGTATACCCGACTGGCTTTTAATTCAAACGTTTTACGACGGCCTGAACGAGAGCACACGTGCTTACGTGGACGCTGTTGCGGGAGGCGCGCTGATGTCAAGGGAGCCTTTAGAGGCTATGAACTTGATCGACAGCATGGCGCAGAACCAGCAGTGGTCCGGCCGCGACACGTCACGCCAGCGAGGAGGCCAAGGAGGTAGCCAAGGAGGTGGCAAGTACGAGCTCGATCACATCACGGCTCTCACCGCCAAGATGGACGCCATGCAGCGGGCGATGGACAAGCTTAGTGTCAAGGCAATCGAACAGCAACCTCAAGTCTGCGTCATGTGCGGAGACGAGAGGCACGCATACGAGCAGTGCCCGCTGGTGCAACAAGACGAGGAGAGTGAGCAGGTCAACTCTCTCAACAACGAGCCTTCCTTCTTCCCAAGACCTCCCTTCAGCCGGTCCTACTCCAAGGATCTGGTTGAGCAGCAGCACTGGAGGTCGAACCAGAACAACCCTGCGCCTTTCGACAACTCTTCGTTCAGACCGCCCTTCAACAACAACAGCTTCCAGAGGCCGCAGTACAACAACAACAACAACTGGAACAATCGGACGAACAACACTGGAAATTACCCACCTCCGAACAACAACGATTGGAGAACCCAAGCTTCGAGCAGCAGCAACAGCAACAACAATGGCAACAGGAACTTCTACCAGAACGCTTCCTTTCCCAATCAAGGCAACCGAGCAGCTCCCTCTGACCCCTCAAAGTCAATTGCGCCTACCGAAGTGAACAACTTCACTCACGAGCAAGGCAAGATGAATCAGATGATGTGGGAACATATGCAGAGCATGTCCACTCAGATGGCTGCTCAACAAAATCAAATGGCTGCTCAACAAAATCAAATGGCTGCTCAAAACAAGTTGCTGGAGCAGCTGAGCCAGATAGTCATCTCAAGTCACTCTCGACCCGGGAAGCTTCCAGCTCAGCCCGAACCAAATCCAAGAGAAGAGGCTAAGGCGATCACTCTGAGAAGTGGGACCCAATACGACGAGCCACCAATGCCAAGTGAGGGCACAGTTGATCCGATTCTTGACGCGACACCTGACGCGACCCCGACCCCTGTGTCAATTCCACTGAAGGAGGTTAATCCAGAACAAGCTGAGGTCATCCAACCTCAAGCGAGTGCAGATTGCACCAGCTCGGCAAGACCTGCACAACCTCCATCCGAAGCGTCAGGTAGTCAAAAGAAGAAAGGTGCCGAGAAACCACCTCCATACCGGCCACCTGTTCCATTCCCCCAGAGATTAGCTGAGACGAGACTGAACGAGCAATTCGCCAACTTCGCAAACGTCATCAAGCAGCTGCAGATCACCATCCCTTTCACCGACGCTTTGACCCAAATGCCCACCTATGCCAAGTTTCTGAAGGACATCCTTTCCAACAAGAGAAGCTTAGAGGGGCACGCGACAGTCAAGCTGACGGAGCAGTGCAGCGCAATTTTGAAAAGCGAGCTACCCCCCAAATTGGACGATCCTGGAAAGTTTTCCATTCCATGCACCATTGGGAAGGCGACAATCAAGAAAGCCCTGTGTGATCTAGGAGCGAGTGTGAGTCTCATGCCACGCACCATCTATGATCGCATAGGAGTGGGGGAGCTCAAGCCCACAAGGATGACATTGCAGTTGGCGGATTCTTCAGTCCGACTTCCACTTGGTGTGGTGGAGGATCTGCCAGTTCGAGTCGGGAAGTTCTTCGTGCCCGTCGATTTCGTCGTCATGGAGATGGAAGAAGATAAGGAAGTCCCAATCATCTTGGGGTGACCTTTTCTAAGTACAGCTGGCGCGATAATTGACGTGAAGCAAGGCATCCTGACTTTGAACTTTGGAGGAGAGAAGGTGAAGTTCCAAATCGATCGCGCCATGAGATATCCGTCACGATCCGAGACATGTTTCCGGGTTGACAGGACAGAGGAGTACTTGGCTGATCTGGCCAAGGACTACTTTCTTGAACAAGTCAACAACTCGCTGCGCCAAGACGCTGAATTCCTCTCTCAATTTCCAAGCGATGCGAGCGAGTCAATCTGTGCAGCGGATGCGATTCCTGAGGATCTGGAGGACAGTACATCACACTCTGAGACGAGGAGTGGAGCGGAGCCTGCCAAGGCCGACATCTCGACGACACATGAGTCAGCTCACCCAGATGCGACTCGTGTCAATGATCAGCCTGAGCGTCCGACTCCTGAACTCAAACCTCTTCCGACCAATCTCCGATACGAGTTCCTCGATCCAGAAAAGTCATGTCCTGTGATCGTCAATGCGAGTCTGAACCCCGATCAAACCGCCAAACTTCTGGATAAGCTGAGATTTCACAAGGGTGCGATCGGGTACTCGATCAAGGACTTGAAAGGGATCAACCCAGCCATCTGCTCACACCGGATTCTTCTCGAGGATGATCACAAGCCGTCTGTGGAGCACCAGCGGCGACTCAACCCCAACCTGAAAGAGGTGGTGAAAAAGGAAATTCTCAAACTCCTGGATGCAGGCATCATCTATCCCATCTCTGACAGCAAGTGGGTGAGTCCCGTTCACGTGGTGCCCAAGAAGGGAGGCACGACAGTGGTGAGAAATGACAAGGACGAGCTAGTCCCTACTCGTGTGGTATCTGGGTACCGCATGTGTATTGACTACAGAAAGCTCAACGCTGCTACGCGCAAAGATCACTTCCCACTGCCGTTTGTCGACCAACTCCTTGAAAGGCTGGCGACTCATTCTCATTTTTGCTACCTTGACGGGTATTCAGGATTCTTTCAGATCCCCATTCACCCGAACGACCAAGACAAGACCACTTTCACATGTCCCTACGGTACATTCGCATACCGTAGGATGCCATTTGGTCTGTGCAATGCACCTGCCACCTTCCAAAGAGCCATGATGGCTATCTTCTCCGATTTCGTCGAGAAAGAGGTTGAGGTCTTCATGGACGACTTCTCTGTCTATGGGACCAGCTTTGACTCATGTCTAGCCAACCTCTGCAAAATCTTGGAGAAGTGTGAAGAGGTCAACCTGATCCTGAACTGGGAGAAATGTCACTTCATGGTCCAAGAGGGAGTTGTCCTTGGACATGTGGTGACCTCCAAAGGAATTGAGGTTGACAAAGCCAAGGTGGAGGTGATCGAGAAGCTGGAGATCCCAACAAATGTCAAAGCTGTGCGAAGCTTTCTGGGACACGCTGGCTTCTACCGCCGATTCATCAAGGACTTCTCGAAAATCGCAAAACCATTGACCAACCTGCTCATCAAGGACTCTGATTTCATCTTCACGCAGGAGTGTGTCGATTCGTTTTGCCGATTGAAAGAAGCCCTTGTCTCAGCACCCATCCTGCAGCCTCCAGACTGGACCTTGCCATTCGAGTTGATGTGCGATGCGAGTGATTACGCTGTGGGAGCGGTTCTTGGGCAGCGGAAGGAGAACAAGCCATGTGCTATCTACTACGCTAGCAAGGTGCTAGACCCTGCCCAGATGAACTACACAACAACCGAAAAGGAGCTTTTGGCTGTTGTGTTCGCTCTCGACAAGTTTAGATCCTATCTGGTTGGTTCCAAGATAGTGATCTACACTGACCACGCCGCACTCAAGTATCTGTTGAGCAAGCAGGATGCCAAACCTCGCTTGATTAGGTGGATTCTCCTCCTGCAGGAGTTTGACATCGAAATCAGGGACAAGAAAGGAGTCGAAAACACCGTGGCTGACCATTTGTCCCGGCTTCGCTGGGAAGATGAGGGCTCTGGTAGCCTGCCAATTGATGACTCGTTCCCTGATGACCAATTCCATTAGATTTCTGCCATGGAGGAGATCCACTCGGTTGGTACACCGATGCACGCGACTCATGCGGTGCAAGATCGGACGTTCCATGCAATTGACCGAGTGAACACCAAGTCAGCGCCCTGGTATGCAGACATTGCGAACTTTCTCGCCTCAGGAGTGCTTCCTCCTACCATGTCATACCAGCAGAAGAAGAAGCTGCGATCGGACGCCAAGTTCTACTTCTGGGACGACCCCTACCTCTTCAAGATTGGCGTTGATGGCATCTACCGACGATGTGTGCCATACGATGAGACGCGCTCCATTCTTGAGCACTGCCACTCCTCAGCCTACGGAGGACACGCTTCATCCTCCAAGACTGCTTCAAAGGTCCTACAATCCGGCTTCTTCTGGCCTTCACTTTTCAGAGATGCTAGGACCTTCGTTGCAGCTTGTGACAGGTGTCAGCGCACCGGGAACATCTCCAAGAGGAATGAAATGCCTCTCCACTCTATTCTAGAGGTAGACATCTTTGATG
Organism: Carex myosuroides; assembly: GCA_028015225.1. Lineage (NCBI taxonomy): Eukaryota > Viridiplantae > Streptophyta > Magnoliopsida > Poales > Cyperaceae > Carex > Carex myosuroides. The sequence goes on from CM051471.1 coordinate 1,318,507, forward strand.
TCTGGGGCATTGACTTCATGGGACCGTTTCCACCCTCTTGTGGGAACGAGTACATCCTGGTGGCTGTTGACTACGTCTCCAAGTGGGTGGAGGCAGTGGCGTGCAAGAATGCGGACTCCAATGCAGTGAAAAGACTGTTCACTGACATCATCTTCCCTCGCTTTGGAGTTCCAAGAGCCGTCATCAGTGATGGTGGCAAGCACTTCATCAACCGCCAGTTCGACAATCTCCTAAGTCGCCATGGAGTCACTCACAAGGTGACCACTTCCTACCATCCTCAAGCCAACGGTCAAGCCGAGATTTCCAACAGGGAGATCAAGTCTATCCTGGAAAAGACCGTGGCTCGAACGAGAAAGGATTGGTCGCTCAAGCTGAGTGACGCACTTTGGGCCTACCGTACAGCCTTCAAAACTCCGATTGGGATGAGCCCTTTCAAACTGGTGTACGGAAAGTCCTGCCACTTGCCCGTGGAAATTGAGCACAAGGCATACTGGGCCACACGGGCCATCAACATGGACTTGCTCTCAGCTGGAGAGAAACGCATCCTTGACTTGCATGAGTTAGAGGAGATGCGTCTCAATGCCTACGAGAACGCGAGAATCTACAAGGAAAGGACCAAACAGGTTCACGACAAGCGCATCATGCCTCGTGAGTTCCACGAGGGAGATCTGGTCCTCTTGTTCAATTCTCGACTTAGGCTCTTTCCAGGAAAGCTGAAGTCCAGGTGGTCCGGTCCATTCCGGGTGAGGGCGGTGTTCCCATTTGGCGCCGTGGAATTGGAAAGCAAGGAGGGGCAGACTTTCAAAGTCAATGGTCAGCGTCTCAAGCACTACATTGCTGACCATCCCCAAGAATTGCGAGTGAGCTTGGATCTCTCCGATCCATCTCAAACCAAAACCTGAAGAGAGAAGGTCGAGCTCGAGACCTAAAACGAGCGCTCCTTGGGAGGCAGCCCAAGCCATTTTTACCTGTTTTGCATCTTAGGAACAGATAGACATGCATTCATTCTTCTGCATTGCATCACGAGCGGCTTGAGAAGTCACGAGAACGAGAAACGAAAATTTTTGAGGTTGGTACGGCTAGGCCATACCACATTGGTACGGCCTGAAAATTTAAAGGTTGGTACGGCCCGCACCAATTTGGTACGGCCAGGCCGTACCTAGGTCAGGGACGCGAACCGACACCATAACTGCCGCCTTTTTCTTTTTAAACCCGATCCAACCCGCACCCCTTCCCCTTCCCAGCCGCACCTCTCAATCTACTCTCTCTTCTCTCCCTCTCCACTCCATTTTCTCTCCCTCTCCACTCCTTTCTCCTCCCATTCTCTCTTCACCCGAGCACACGGAACCACCAGGAGCACCAGCGCACCGCCTCCGACCCGCACCCTTTCTCTAGTCCGACCCGCACGCCCATTCTGGTCCGACTCGCACGTCTTGCTCCCGGTTAGTGTCTCTTTCACCATTTTTCGCGTTTCCTCTCTTCTTCTCTCGGTTCTGCACATTTCAGTCCAAACCCTAGCTTGGTACGGCCCACCCGTACCGAGTAGGTACGGCCCGTACCAGTCTCTCTGAACTGACACCAAACTGGTACCAGTTGGTGCGGCCCTTACCAGCCATCACCAAAACCCTAAGTTAGGTACGGCCCGTACCAGCCCGTGCGGCTAGGCCGTACCTACCTAGGTCAGACCAGGCCGTACCAACTAGGTCAGACCAGGCCGTACCTACTCAGTCGGACCCTCAACCAGCCCAACGAGCGTCTGAGAGAAATGCGTCGTCAATCCTCTCGCTCCTCCACACCCTCTGACGCCTCCATCCCTTCCGCCACTGGCCCGATGGCCAACGTCCCTCCTGCTGATGCCCCCACGTCATCTCATCACTCCCACCGGAGTACATCTCGTAGTGGCTCCCGCGCATCTCGCCACTCCCAGGAGAGTGCAGCCAGGACTGGGTCCCGCCAGAGTCCTTCCCTTCAGGACGCCGTCACGCCCATCTACTATGAGGGTGAGACCACATCCAGTGAGTCTCCGTCAGGTCACCGGAGCCCACAGGAGAGCCCCCCCTACCACCCATCTGCTGACCAGGACCAGGGCTCTGACGAGGCCTCTGACCAGGACCAGGGCTCTGACCAGGCCTCCATCCACGCCTCCGTCCACGACTCCGACCACGCCTCTGACTCCTTTGGCACCGATGCGGCCCTCTCTGATGCCACCCAGCGTGCCGATGCTTACACCGAGGAGTACTTCTTCATGCCGACCCGTCGGCAGTTCAAGTACTTCGACATGCTGCTGAAGAAAAAGATCAACAACACGAGGATTGTTGATTTTTCTGCTCTTCAGACGCTGGGACTGGAGGATGAGTTCCGCCGCATTACCACCCGGGTCGGGATCACTCCAGCCTTCTGGGAGATCGCCCAGAGGGGGTACAAGAAGCTCACCATGGAGTTTCTTTCCTCTCTGGAGCTTAAGTACTCGCGGAACGATACCCCGTTCATCAGGTTCCGCATGCTGAGTGAGACCCACCGCGTCTGGCTGTCTGACTTGAGGGAGTGGTTTGGCTTTGAGCCGAACCCGACTACTGATTCCCTCTCTTTCTCTGGGGACTTGGAGCGCGACAGCTTCTGGGCGCTGATCTCTGGCGCCCCAGCCGGGTCAGCTTTTAACAGGGAATACAAGCAGCTCAATGTCCCTCATCCAGTCATCCGGGTCCTGCTACGTATCCTCGGTTGCACCATCTTTGCGCGTGGCGAGACGTTCGCCCGCGCCAATGTTGAGGATCTGCAGCTGGTGGATCATATGCTGCGCCCTGACAGCACTCTCGAGCGGCCCGATCTGATGCTCGCCATGATCCACCACTGGATCGACATCCAGAGGCAGCCCAAGCCGGGTGGCACTGTCTACATCTCTGCCTACGTCACTCTGATCGCCGAGCGCTTACACCTCCAGATCTTCGGCGACGAGGAGTGCAGGAGCTCTCGTTCTCTCTCTCTCACTCAGTTCACCACCTACAAGTTCATCGAGTCTGCAGCAGGACGCGATGGGCGAGGTGCTTGGGCTTGGCGCATGCCTGACCAGCATACCAGATATGTCATGCCTTTCCCGGTCACTCTCTCCTTCACTGACCGGAGCACTTGGTTTTTCCGCCGTCCGCCCCGCGTGCAGCCTGCCCCTGTAGCCCCACCTCCACCTCCTCCACCACCACCGCAGGGCGATGAGGACATGATCGATGCCACCACCTCTCCAGTCCAGGCTCCGTTTGAGCCGCTGCATCCTCTCTCTCCTCATGTGCCACCTTTCCCCAGCCAGGCTTCCCCCTTCTTCGAGCAGGTACATCCTTCACCCTTTGGTGCAGGTACCTCTTTCTATGGAGCTGGCCCATCCACCTCCGCCTACGCTGCTGGCCCTTCCACCTCCGCCTACGCTGCCGGCCCCTCCACCTCCTTCAGTAGACCTGTGTACCCCCCTCCTCTCTCTGAGCCCACCCTCCAGGATGTCTACCACCTGATGTACGGCATGCGTCAGGAGCAGGGTGTTGCACTCTATGAGCAGGGTGCTGCCATTCGTGAGCAGGGCGCCATACTCCATGATCTCCAGCAGCGCGTGACTGGGATAGAGGAGCGGTTTAGCGACTGGCTCTGGTACGACCACCCTGAGGACTGATCAGGTTCGCTCTCTTTTCCCCGAGCTTCTTTTATCTCTTTTATCTCATAGTCTTGAAGCATTGAGGACAATGCTCAGGCTAAGCTTGGGGGGATGACATTTGCATTTAGGTCATATTTACTTTACCGTTATTTTTCTTACATTTTTTCGTATTTTCGTGCATTGTTAGGTGAAGATTTGCGTGAATTGCTAGAATTGAGAATAACTTTGAAACAATTTGGTTGTGATTAGGATAGACCTGAGTGAATTGGAACTAACCCATGATTGGTTATTGAACTACTTAGGTTGAGATGTTTTTAATAATGGAAAAGATGAAACAAACTTAGAATTGAATCGAACGAAATTATTCGAAAAAACTGAACTGTGCCTTTAGGAATTGGGATTTTCAAATTAAGAAAGTTTGGAATATCCATTGGTATGAATGAATACCAATAGATGTGTGTATTCATGGTATGAGCAAACCAAAAAGAAAAGAAAAAAAAAAAGAGAGAGAAATGAAAAAGATGGAGAACATAAGAGTACTGGCAATAAGCCTCGAATGGGCGCCTTTGAGCTCGTCTCCCAATTAGAAATAAAGAAAGAAAATTTTGCTCATACCAACACACTTCGTTCGCAACTTTCTTACCCTTAAGCTTGATTCAAGCTTGGGGGAGGGAAAATGAAAAGAAAAATCACCTTGAATAAAAGCACTGATTCGGAAAAAGAATGAAATTGTTTCGATCAAACCTAGGTAATTAGTCTTTCCATTGTTAGAAGCATCTCAAAATAAGAAGTTCAATTGACCAATTGGTGGAGTGAATCAAGGTTTATAAAGGGATATTTGAATTACAACTGAATCGATTCTAGAAATTCTTGACTATAGCAGACTCACGTAGGTTTTCACATTTAGACTTGTATCTGCATTTAGATTTAGTTGTCCAGCACTTTTACCCGAGTTTGAAACTTTTTGCTTGAGGACAAGCAAAGGTTCAGCTTGGGGGAATTTGATACCTCGCATATTTAGTCTATTTTAGGCCTGTTTTAGTACCAGATTCGTGCCATAATTCACCAGAATCATGTGCATTTCATAGATATATCTTTAGAATTTGGTACTGCTGAGTGTTTGTTTGTTTTCTGCAGGTTTGGAGCAAAACACACGAAGAAACGGCGATTCAGATGATGAGGTACGACCCTTACCAGGCTTGGTACGGGTCTCACCAGACTTAGCCGTTTTCAGCTCTTCACGCCTGGTACGGCCAGGCCGTACCACTTTGGTACGGGCCGTACATAAAGGCGGCCTGACAGATTCAAATTTTGGCAGAGGCTATTTAAAGCGGGGAACTCTCCAATTTCGACATCCATTCCATTCCAGATCCATTTGAGAGCACAGTAAGAGAGAGAAAGAGAGCTAAGGAGCTGAGAGCAAGAAGGAAGGAAGAGGAAGAGGCGAAACTCGACGGATCTAGCTTTCTCCTCTCGATCCCTTCGATCCATGGCTATCTCTATCCCTCTTATTGCATTTTTAGATCTGATTATGTGCTGTGAGTAGTTCTTTTAGTTTCTAGGGTTAGAGATTGATTCTTGATTTGTTTTGACTTTCTTTGACTTGTATCTTGTATGAACTCTTTAGTTTGATTGATTGTGATGTACTTTGATATCTTTTGCTTTGCTTGCTGTGATTTTTGTATGATGTGCCTCTAGGTTTAGATCGAACCTATCAAGGTCGTGTGATCATCTCAATCTCTCATCCAAATCAAATGCTTAGGGTAGAATAGTTCGAATTGAAGCCGAGAGGTTGAATTCTCCTCTAATCGACAGATTAGAGGGTGCCTTAGACCTCCAATCAACCAGCTAGGGTAGATCTGTACCAACACACGAGAGTTGAGGTGTAGAAATCCCTAAAAGGCAATCAATTGCATTCCAACCTAGATCTTGATCCAACAAACGATGGTTGAGGGTTAGGAACCTTAGGTATGGTCAATTGAACCTTAGGAACCTTAGGTATGGTCAATTGAACCTAGATCTTGATCCAACACAATTTACATTTCTTCTAGCATTTTATTACATCTTCTTGAATTGTTTGATCTGACCCTTTAGGAAATTAAACACCAAACCAAACCTTTTTCACTTCTAGTTTTTGATTGAGTTTGATAGAATCTAACATAGTAATTGCCCGTCCCTGTGGATCGATACCCGATTATACTACTCGATAGGGGTTGTGCACTTGCAACCCTTACTCGTGAAGTGTAAACGCGGTTTTAAAAGGTACGCCCTCAAGCGTACCGAAACTTGCGTTGCGCTTCTGCGCGAACAAAAACCTAAGCCAAAACCCTACGTAAATCATCATTATTTTGACTCTGATCACTTGGGTGGTAGAAATGGAAAAAAAGTGAACTGGGTGGTATTTATTTAAGAGGGATGCTTCTATGGACACAAGGACCTATTTGTAAAATGAACATATTTTCATTTTCAAAGTTCAAACAGTCGATCCGACCATTCAACATTATCTCCATATTAAAATGTACTTGGAAGTCAAATTTTACATTTTTTTGAATTTTTTTTATTATTTATTAAGATGGGTACAAAATTCAATGGTCTGAATTTGACTAGTTTTGTAAAATACTTAATAAATAGTAAAAAAATTCAAAAAAAATGTAAAATTTGACCTCCAAGTACATTTAATATGGAGATAATGTTGAAGTCGGATCGACTGTTTGAACTTTGAAAATGAAAATATGCTCATTTTACAAATAGGTCCTTATGTCCGTAGAAGAATTTACCTTTATTTAATATTAATTTTCTGAGGTGCTAACTAAAAAAATTTCGGTTGATATAGTTGATGAGATCGAGGCCATGAAAACATTCATCATTTGTTATATTTTTTGTTTTTGAAAAATGCAATTAGGTGACATTATGTCATTTCAATATTCATAAAAACAAATAAACAATACACTAATACAGACAGTGCCGACATTTTTATTAATATCCAAAGTTTAATACAAATTATTAATCATGCCCAGACTTTCAAACTTTCGCTAAAAATACCCAAACCGGCCAGAAAATGGCCGGTTTACTCCCCCCCTAAACCGGCCATTTTCTGGCCGGTTTACTCTTTTTTTTTTTTAAAACCCGCAAAACCTCCATAAAAGGGCACCCCCTCCCTTCATCCAAAGGCACACAGCCCGAGGCAGCAGCGCACTGTTAAGCAAATTTTTTTTTTATTATTATTTTTTTTTTTATTTTATAGAATAATTAATTATATTATTAAAAAATTTAAATTTAATGAAAAAAACCCTATAACCCAAAACCCAAAACCCAAAACCCAAAACCCAAAATCCAAAACCCTAAACCCTATAACCCTAAACCCTAAACCCTAACCCTAAATCCTAAACCCTAAACCCAATACCCAATACCCTAAACCCAATACCCAATACCCAAAACCCTATACCCTATACAAATGTGTCAATTGTTTACTATTTAGTAATCTGTCAATTGTTTACTATTTAGTTACCTGACAAATGTTTACCATTTAGTAACCTGACAATGTTTACCATTTTCTAAAATGTAGTTTGTTTACCATGGCCTTTATTTCATTACACTATGGTGGGAAGATTCTTAATAGTGCACAAGGGGCGTATTACAACAAAGATGCAGCTCATTCATTAATGATTCCAGATGACATCTCACTTTTAGACCTGAAATCCATAGTTTACACACACACCGGTTACAACCCAGAAAGGTGTGACCTAGAATTGGCAACCCGATATTGCCATCCCTCCAGCGGAAAATTTATGGTTGCGAAACTGGTAGATGAGAGTACGTGGAGAGGCATGTTTGGTTATTTGAGGTCCTCAGGGAATTTTCTAATAGAAATATTTGCTAGAAGAGTTCCGGTAGAGCCCGGGGTTGGAAGTTCGGGCTCTGGATCAGCGGCACCACATTATACCCCACAACCAGAAACCAACAGACGTGACTCCACCTTACTCCTCAACGAACCTGACCCAGAACCCTACAACTACGTCACTCCACCAGCACCTCAACGAAGACACTCAGTTGCATCCCCGCCTAGACACAATCGAGGCAGACCAAGACACTCAGTTTCAACCCCACCTAGATCCGTAAATGCCACTCCTTTACCGTTACCTCCAGTATCACCTTACCCCAGACCTGCACCAGTAGACGATGCAAGCTGCCCGGACTTTGAAGATATTAATGAAATACCGGAGGACGATCTGGGGAGCGGGGATGAATTTGAGGGAGACATGTGGGGGGATTCAGATCACATGGAAGGTTGCGATGAAGACGGGCATGTTGAAACAGCTGAAAGGCATACTGATGAGGGGGGCCGCTTAGTGGCCGGACTGATACGCACCCGTTCCCAGACCTCAATGATGTTTCTGAGTTTAGAGAAGCAGATATTGGTTATTATGGGCAACGGATTGAGTACAAAGGTGAGCTTGCTGCAAACCAATATTTTAAAAGCAAAGAAGGCCTAATGAAGAAGCTCAGAGAGCACCATATAACTAAGAATCAGGAGTTCAGATCTTGGAAAAGTGACAGGGATCGGGTTACTCTACTGTGCAAGGACAAGAATTGCCGTTACGAGCTTAGGGCAAAGCCGACAGGATGTGGAGATGCATGGGTTATAACTAAGCAAGTCAGGCCTCACTCATTGAGAACGCCATTAAAAAGGACCCATGTATGAGCATACAGACGGTGGCAGACATTGTTTTGTCTGTGTATAACAATGTGACACCTAAATACAACCGACTGTGGAGGGGCCGTGAGCTGGCAATAGCCCGACAATTTAGGAGTTAGGAGATTTCGTACAGCTTGCTGAGACCACTGTTGCTTGCAATTTGCCACAACAATCCCGGCTCGACCCACCAATTTCTGACTAGCCCGGTACGGAATAAGGAAACATGACTAATCATGCCAGGTGTTGCCCAGTTCAGAGCCGTAGCCTGGGCATTTGGTCCATGCATTGCGGCGTTCCAGTACCTGAGACCAGTGATCAGCATCGATGACTGCTTCTTGTCTGGGCGATATGAGGGGAGGCTTTTGATAGCTTGCGGCTACGATGCCGAGAACCAATTGTTGCCTATTGCATTTGCAATTGTACGGCAGGAGGATACTGAGAATTGGGGTTTTTTCTTGCAGTGGTTGAGGAATGAAGTGCTCGGCCCGTGTAAATTTGTATGTGTCATATCGGACCAGCACAAGGGGATCAAAGCTGCACTGACAGTTGAATACGGATGGCCTCCCGAGCTTTTTGTGCACAGGTATTGTATGCAGCATGTTGCTGACAACCTGGTCAAGAACTGTGGAGGAGACAGATGGTACGGATGGAGGTTCAGGGAAGGAGCAAAGAGGAAGAAGCCGAGAAGATTGAAAGAGATGTTCGAAGAGTTTGCTCATGTATGTCTAACTTATAACATTTCGTTTAATTATCTTATAAGAATTTTATGAAAATGAAATAACACCCCTTTGTTTTTGTGCAGCTAAATCCGCAGTGTAATGTATATTTAAAGAGAGTGGGCAAAGTACGTCCTAATGATGTGATGGAGCCGTCCAATTATGAGAAAATTTTCCAAACCTGTGACGGAGGATACCGGTTTGGTATCATGACAACAAACGGCTCCGAGTCGCTCAACAATGTCTTCCGAACGAGTCGTAGATTGCCTGTTTGTGCCATAGTGGAGGATACGTTCTACACGTGCAACAGATGGTTTGTTCAGCGGCGTCAGCGAGCAATGGAATTACAAGACAAGGGACAGGTTATGTCTGACCGGGTTTTGCAGAAGATCAGAAAATGTTGGGAGAAAGCTGGAAAAATGCGGTTGGTGCGTTACACGCAGGGCCAAGGTCAGTACCAAGTTTCATTCCCAAATGAGTACGTTCCTTGCACCCGTAGCGACATGGGCAACATGGAACCCACTCACAGGGAGTTCATGTATATTGTGACGCGCGGTCCCGACAGACAAATGGAATGCACTTGCAGAGGTATCCAATTAACTTCTATTCCGTGCGCTCATGTCTTAGCTGTTTGCCGTGACCGAAACTGGCAAGAGGACGACTTTGTTGCAGACTGGTATAAAACACCCTATCTTGTGAGTACTTGGAACCATGTGTTCTCTTCAATTGGCAATATGGGAGACTGGCCTCCTAATGTTGGAGACAGAATCCTTCCGAGTAGTGGTTGGATTACGAAGGGGAGGCGAAAACACACTCGTCGTGTAATGACGATGGATGAAATGGAAGGTAGACGAAGGTAGGTGAAAACATTTGTTTAGAAAATCGCAAAGAAAATATAATAAGGTGGCGTAGAGACCGTAGCTTTAGCTCGAGAGTTACAGGTGCTACATTTTTAGCACTGCTTACTGTCATCTAGGAAATTAAGGGGTGTGCTTGTTGCTTTTATTTGTTATTAGCCAAATGATAAACAAATTAGTTTATCTAAAGAGTGAGTCTATGGTACTATGCATATCACGGGTTGGTCCGTAATACGGATTAATATTTTTATTTTCAAAATTCTAAAGGTCGATCCGAACAGTTCAACATAATTCTCATGTGAATATGTACTTGCGACCGAATTTTATATTTTTTAGAATTTGTTTACTGATAGATAGAAAATCACTTGATCTGAAAATTCTGGACCATTCAAAAACAGTGATTTTCTACCCATCTTAAAAAATAGTAAAAAAGTTTCAAAAAATATAAAATTCGATATGCAAGTACATATTCATATGAAAATCATGTTAAACGGTTCGGATTGACCTATAGAATTTTGAAAATAAAAATATTAATCCGTATTATGGACCAAATCGTGCTATGCATAGTACCATAGACTCACTCTTATCTAAATACACATGTTAATTCAGGATACTCTTAATTATCTTAACCGACCAAATCCTTAAACAGCTATTTTGAAAAATAAACAATAATAACTGCATTTATTTTGAAATGCATAATCAAAATTTTAACTCGGATATCATTTTGGGGATTTTTTCAACTGAAATTTCCTGGGCTTTTAAGGCTCATATTGGACCAATTCCCTGGGCTTTTAAGGCCCACTTGGACCAACTTCCTGGGCTTTTAAGGCCCATAATAAAAAATATTAAGATAGTAAAAAAAGCTCAAAAGAAGCTAAATTTTCATGAGAATCATAAAAACATTTCCAAATAGCTGTTGTTGATTACAGCTTACACTGTACAAAGAAAAAAAAGAAAAAAAACCAAAGGCTCAAATATTCATTAATAGTTCCTCTACAAGGCGTAAACTTAATTTCCTCCATTAGAGGTTGAATTCAAATTCAAATCTCACTGGTGTTTGCTTAGAAAAGTAGGGGTTCGCATTTTGCGAGAACTCATGCTAGCAGTTTTCAAAAGCCTCCGAAATTCATCGAGACTTATTTTCCCATCCTTGTCTATGTCAGCTTCTTCTAGTAGCGGGTCGATTGATCCCTTCAACCCAGTATGCTAAAAATAATAAAATAAAAATGTTTTGCCTAGTTAAAATTCTACCAAAATATAGGTATCCAAATAGTAGTAGGTTCTCTCATAATATTTTTGAGAAGAATAAAATTTGTGATACCATTCTCAGTTCTTCAGGTGTGATATATCCATCTCGATCAACATCAAATTTGTAAAAAGCAGCTTCAGAGAGAGTTATCCATTTTTCGGTGTCATGTTCGACCAGTTGGTGCACATGCATTGTGGCCGCTACAAACTCATCAAAATCGACCAACCCATCCGTATTGCTATCAATCTAAAACTCAAAAAATAGAAAAAAAATAAATTAGTAATTGATTAGAAACTACAGTAGAACAGACAGTTCGAACAATAGCAAACTTACTGCTGCAATTATCTCGGCAACACGAGGACCCTTAGTTTTCCAAGGAAGATCCTTCGATAAAGCCTAGATTCAACAAGAAAAATTGTTCAATTAACACAGGTTCAATTTGGGATTTCAGAAGGATTCTACCGAAACTAATTCTAGAATTCTAGCTAAGTGTGCTTACTTCCTTCATCTCTTCGAGACTAATTTTGCCATTTTTATCGACATCAATGGCATTGAACTGGTCACGGAGGTCGGCAAGCTCCTCTTCATTTAATGTGCTTGCCAAAGCCTGCCATGATTTGCAATTGAAGTTAACAGACTTTATTATACAAACACTGCTACAAATATCATAAATTTACTGGTACAATTGCTAACAGAATCAAGACTACTAGGGTTGCCTTCAAGTAACTTATTTAATTTCCTATGCAATTTAAAAGTGTCTTCATATGATAACTATATTTACTGGAATACCCTCAAAGCGAACTGCTTGAAGCGGCTGTATTTGACAAACTGCCTCATGTTTGACAACACCGAAATATCCAACGGTATGTCTGATGCATTGCCCCCTTCTCGCACCCATGCATGCGCTATTGAAAATGAAAGGCAAAAACTTCATAAAAAACAAAAATAAACAAATACAATTCAAGAACAAAGAATAGTCAGGATTGAGTTTAATCATACAAAGAGCTTGAGCTGCTGTGAGCCTTGTACGTGGATCCTTGACAAGTAGCTTATGTATAAAATCCTTTGCACTTTCACTTATACTAGGCCATGGCTTCCGCTTGAAGTCAGGAGTGTTCTTCAAAACCTATATCAAAGATTTACAGAAAAATAAGGAAAAAAAAAAACCGCATCATGACAGGTACTATAGATCAATTTGTTCATTTTCAAAGTCCAAACAGTTGATCTGAACCGTTTAACATGATCTCCATACGGAAATGTACTTGTAGATCAAATTTTACATTTTTTACTATTTCTTTTAGATAGGTAGAAAATCACTTGATCAAAAAATTCTAGACCATTCAAAAGTAGTGATTTTCTACCTATCTAAAAAAATAGTAAAAAATTCTAAAAAAATGTAACATTTAGTATGCAAGTACATTTTCATAGAGATCATGTTGAACGGCTCAAATCCACTATTTGAACTTTGAAAACGAAGATATTGATCCATAGTACGGACCAATCCGCGCTATGCATAGTATCATAGCCTCACCACAGGACAATTAGAAATATTAAATGTACCTCTTTGAAAATTCCATCCTCGGTTTTGTCCCAGAAGGGTCTTCGGCCACATAATAAAATATAGCTTATGACACCTATACTCCATACATCAGATTCCGGTCCCGACCGACGCTTCAGCACTTCTGGCGCCACATAATATGCACTTCCAACTATGTCATGGAACTTCCTTCCTGTACCAAGTCAAACTTCACCTCAACTTTTTCATGTCTTTATCAGATTCTTATTATTCTTTTTTTCTCTGTAGTTGTGCTGCTTATTTACTGGCAACCTTCTTACTTTACTGATACTCAAAAACGAAATTCTAACCTGGTTTTATAAAAAAAAAATAACCATCTTGCTTTACTGATACTCAAATTTGTGCAAAAACAAAATGCTAACCTGGTTTTATAAAATCTGATAAGCCGAAATCAGTAGCCTTGAGAGGTGACTCCTCCTTGGTCGATTTGAAAAGAAAATTCTGTAAATAACGTGAGATATTATTCAATCATAACCGATCATGAAGGCCGTGACCTAGCAAGAGTAAAAGAAAAAAAAAAATTAAATATAAAAAAGCCAACCTCAGGTTTCATATCCCTATGAACTAGACCATTTAAGTGGCACTCAGCAGCAACTTTAAGCATTTGTCTTACTATTACTGCTGCATCTTTCTCTGAATAGCGGCTATCCTTTCTGAAGCAAGTTTTTGAAAAACAAAACAAAAATTAATACATAAGAAGCATGGTAAATGTTCATTATATGGACTATCTTGTAAACAAAGCCAAGAAAAGGTTAAAAAAAAAAAAAGGAAAAGTTATTATGATTACCTAATTGAAAACTGAAAATCTTGCAAAACTGTGACAATTTTTTGTTTTTCTCAATTAACCATTTTAATGGTACCCCACGATTCCTATTTCTGATTTGGGTCTCACAAAGTTCCAATTTCAAACAGTGAAGAATGAATTTTAAAGCAAAAAAGCAACATATATCTTGTATTTCATGAGTGCATATTATACCAGACGATAAAATAAAAATCAAGCTCACCTGGCTAATATGCGGTCAAGAAGTTCACCTCCCTCACATAATCTGAAAATAGAAATGGAATTTCAAAAGGCCATTTTAAAAAGATCAAGACAAAAACATAGTTATCGAGTATTATACAAAAACCAGCCAATATACAAAGGGTACTGGTATGAACTGAAATTGTGAGTCTCTCTTACTCCATGACAATATAGACATAGCTGCCATCTTCAAATGCATTGTAAAAATGCACAACATTTTCATGCCCCTTTAATGCTTTCAATATTTTCACTTCCCTCTTCACATCCTCCACAGCAACTGGTAGTACCATCTGTAAAATAAAATTTGACAACCGAAATTGGTATTCTTAATTTAGAATAACACTATAATTGCAAATTTCCATTTTTTATTTTTCAAAACTTTTTCCAGAGTTAATTCCAATTCTGCACTAAAGTCTCATTCTTTTTTTTTTTTTTCAACAAAACCAATAACTAGATCTAACGAATCTGGAAATACAGTTCTCACTTAACTTAATTACTATTTTCAATAATGTTCACTGTTCACCGGTAAAATAGTTCCAACTTGGAAAGAAAAAATTGCAAAATTATTACCTTATTTTTATCAATTCTTTTCACTGCGACTTTATCCCCATTGCTTTTATCCGTGGCTACAAAAGTGTACCCGAACTGTCCATGACCAAGCAGCTTCCCAATACTAAATCGGGTACCGAAATCCTTATCATACCCGAAATCCGTTCTCTTCCCACACGACACCGCCGCAACAGCAACATTTTTCTTTCTCTGATCGCCATTCGCGTTATTTTCACGATCGGGTTTCTCTTCTTTCTTCGTCTCAGTGTCAACAACCTCTGAGGTATAGCAATTGCCCATGGTGTCGCCACAAGAGATATGAGGATTGTAACACCATCAATCAATGGAGAATGGAGAATGAGAGTTCACACTTCGGAAGAGAAGAAATAGTCAAAGAGAAGACCGTGAAAGTAGTTAATTAGCATTTTCTAATACACTGAGGTTTCACATAATGTAGCAGTCTACCAGCTAAATAATAGGTATTAGTTAATTTTATTTCTACAGCACATGTACACTTTACGCTAATTTACGGAAAACTAGGCGCTCTATATTATATTATATTATATATAGCCTTTTCAGCAATTAGGCTTGCCTATTATATTCTTATATTATTATATTATTATATATACACTTTCCACATCATATTTAGTATAGCGCATAGTGTGGGGATGACTTTTTCTGAAGGGGTACGTGGCGAGGAAGAAGGAACGAAATAGCGCAGCAGCGGTTGATCTAGGTGGAACCAATTTGGGTCCGATGCCCATCGGACTCAAAGTGAGTTCGATGGGTTCACTTACCGTCCGATCTGCTTTAAGATCGCGCCGCAACTTCCCTTATGCTTTAAAATTCGTGCGCACGAAATCTTAAAGTGAATCGAACGGTTCCTAAACCCATCAAATCCAAATTTGAGTCCGATGGGCATCGGACCCAAGCTGTTCTCGATCTTAGGTGGCTTGGGCATATTATCTCCATCCATTTAGAACAAATGGATCGTTCCAGTTCTGTACTCTGTCATTAACTCCTGCGAGGCAGCGACACACAGCATTTCACCAGTGATTTGTAGCTGGAGAGGAATTGTGGCGTTGCTTGTCAAAAGGACAAGACCGCGTCAGCGTGTGAGACTGTCAGTTGTCACGCAGACAAGCACGAGAGCAGCTTGGGTCCGATGCCCATCGGACCCAAAGTGGGTTCGATGGGCTCCGTGAGCGTCCGATTTTCTTTAAGAGTCGTGCGCACGAATATTAAAGCAGAATCGAAAGTTCTGGCGTGAATCTTAAAGCAGATCGGACGGTCATGGAGCCCATCGAACCCACTTTGGGTCCGATGGGCATCGGACCCAAGCTGCTCTTGACAAGCACAGTTGGGTTAAGAATAGGGTGAATTTACTTATATACCTCAAAAACTTTAAAATTATATTTTTTCCTTCTTTAAACTTTGAAATTACGTATTTCTCCCCTCTTAACCATTTAAAACTAAAAAAATTACCCATTTTATTGTCTTCTAGATTAAAACTCATTTTAAATTTATAAATTGTACATTTTATTCTTTATTAAAAGTATAAAAATTGTGTAGCTTGTTTAAGAAAAAAATGTCAGTCTTCTATTTAACCGGTCTTCGAAGGCAAAATTGATATTTTATAAAGAGTAAAGAGTATAATGGTTATTCAGTTTTCGAGAGCAAAATGAGTATTTTATAAAGAATAAAGGATATAATGGGTATATTATATGATCGACATTTTTCTTAAACAAATTATGATTTTTTTATGCTTTTAATAAATGGTAAAATTAATATTTTAGAAATTAAAATGAGTTTTTAATACAAATGACAATAAAATGGATAAATTTGTAAATTTTGAAAGTTTAGAAGGGAAAATACGTAATTGAAAGTTTTTGAGGAGTATACTTGAAATTCACTCTAATTTTAAATAAAAGATATCGAAAATATTTCTGCTTGCTCGTTTCTTCTTCGACGAAAGTATGTAATATTTTGCTTTAGAAAAGAAACCATAATACTAGTCTATTTATATATATATATATATATTTTTTCATTTGATTACAACCATTATCAAATTTTTATATATTAATCATCATGGTACCAAGTACCAGCAAGTTTATCGAACTTTTTTTAGGGTAGTGATTTTAACAGATAAGTTTTGGCTTCATGCAGCGCACAGAGTACAGAATTTAAACATCGCTGCATATGATTAGTGCGCTGCATGAAGCTAAAACTGCTCTGTTAAAATATTTACCCCTTTTTTATTGTACATTTATAGAGCAAGCAACAGATTATCCAACTTGTTTTTCTCTACATGGGATTATTTTAATTCTTCAATGAAAACCTTTAAAATTTAAAAATTCATGTTCAATTGCATTAATCCGTAAACAAAAGTTAAGAAGACTTAATTCAGAATTAGATGCGCCTTGGGAGTTGGGACTCAGATAGGAAATTAAAATTCGAGAAAAATATGTAGATATTTTAAAATATCACTATCAGTTGTTCAAATTACATATATTGTTCAGATTCTATTCAAAATATGTAGATATTTTAAAATATTAAAATCAAAATATTTCTTCATTTTAAGTTTAAAAAAGTATGCAAACACTAAAACATGGATTTGAGTCATATAGACTCAATCGGTTCGATCTTTTTTATTTTGAAAAATCTAAACCGAAGTAATTCAAAAACTGAACCGAACCGCTCCATTTAAATCAAAAAACCGAACCAATTAATCCAGTCTTTTTCGGATTAGATTTATATTGAGTCGGGTAGCCTAGGACATATTTTGGATGATTCTAGATTCTAATTAATTAATGCAGTTATAATTCATCGTTTAAAGATGATGGTAGTCCGTAACCTAACTTTGATAAAGCCTTAAGCCCACTTGGTTTTAAATGCTGATTAAAGAATGACCTATAATAGGCATGGGAAATAATATATATATATATATATATATATATATATATATATATATATATATATAGGACAGTGCTACGGTGCTACGCGTAGCATAGAGCCCTCCGTGCTACGGTTCACTTTTTGAGTTTTCAAAATTCTAACGGTCGATCCGAACCGTTCAACATGATCTCCATATGAATATGTACTTGCAAATCAAATTTTACATTTTTTAGAATTTTTTTACTATTTATTAAGCCACTTTGAAAAAACACTAATTTGTACACAACAGTAAAATCTGCTGGACCATTGGATCAACGATTTTCAAAGTGGCTTAATAAATAGTAAAAAAATTCTAAAAAATGTAAAATTTGGTTTGCAAGTACATATTCATATGGAGATCATGTTGAACGGTTCGGATCGACCGTTAGGATTTTGAAAACTCAAAAAGTGAACCGTAGCACGGAGAAGCCCTTATATACGCGTAGCATATTAGCCAGATTTTATATATATATATATATTCCACGTGAACTTTAAATATAGATGTATGCATTTCCACGTTTAAAGATAGGCATGGGAAATAATATATATATATATATATATATATATATATATATATATATATATATATATATATATATATATATATATTCCACGTTTAAAGATAGATGTATGCATTTCCACGTGAACTTTAAATAAGTAGGTACTTCTAGCTTGTTCATCACACTTTAAAGAGATTCGACAACCCTTTTGGTGTACACAGTACACTTTAAAGTAGCCTTAATTTGGTTCTTATTAGTGCTCCACTTGTTCTGAATATTTATGTCAAGTAAACAATAAAGCAAGAAAATTAGAAACCACGTTTGGTAATGTTCAAAGCCATATTTTTTTTTTCCTTCTCAGAAACTCCCGAAATTTTTATTTTTAACATTTTAAAGAATTAAATTAATAAAATAACCACCGTTTCTGGTCAATTCCATATTTAACACGGCCGCAGAACACCGAAGCGGAC
This sequence comes from Carex myosuroides, assembly GCA_028015225.1. Lineage (NCBI taxonomy): Eukaryota > Viridiplantae > Streptophyta > Magnoliopsida > Poales > Cyperaceae > Carex > Carex myosuroides. Next base: position 1,336,712 of record CM051471.1, read on the forward strand.
CCATTTGGGGGCCGCCGCAGAATGCCGGAGCGGACCCCCATATGGGGCCGCACTATGCCGGAGCGGACCCGGGTCCGCACTATGTCGGAGCGGACCCTGGTCTTTTTTTTTTCTGATTCTGAATTTGATTATGGTTTTGTTTTGGAAATTTTTATCAAAAATGTAACGTTTGTCTGGAAGTTGTGTATAATTACTTATATTTGAAATGTCGTTTAATCTGAAATTGTTGTTCGTCGTTTGTTTGATCAAAAGAAACATTACAATAGAACAAGGAGCCATATAAAGAAGCATACAATAGAACATGCGAATGTTATCGGAAATTACAAATACGTCTAATTAACCGAAAATAAACAATAGTTTTACAAGTACAATTAGAAAAACAACATTAACTCTCAATCTCGTGCAGCCCGAGCAGCTCTGTTTTGTCTTTCTTGCGTATCTCGGCCGGCTTGGTGTCCTCTTCTCCTATTATGTAGAACATCCATCCACATCGGAATTCTGTCGTGCTGTCTTCTGCCCACAGCAATATTTTTTTTCTCTGGAACAAGGACCGGGCCATCGTGTGGAGGCCATTCCGACTGATTTCCATAAACATGCCATTGTGCGCTCCATGTGTTGATCAGTGTATGGATGTGATAATAGTGACTTACAAATACGCCAGGGTCGATGCCTCGGAGACGACACACGGACAGAACATGAGAGCACGGTATTCTCTCCAATTGAGGCTTCTGGCACGTGTAAGTTACCGTGTGATCATCCCCGATTATCACCGTGTATTTGTAATTGGCCTTGGTAAACCGACCAGAATCGTCAGGTATGAAAGCGTGAACTCTCTCCTGTGTGGCGGTTACCTCGAACTCGTTGTTGTTTCCAAAGCCCCCCAGCGTCTTCATTTTATCGGACCTCTCGAACCGTTTGTTGATCAGCTACGAAAAATTAAAAAATAATGAAGAAGTCAGATATTTTTTTTAACAAACTTCATTAAAAATTATGAAGAAATAACTACAAATAAAAGTACCTTATGCACACGACACGAGAATTGCTGACCTTGACTGACTTCCCATTCCGCTTTGGCCCTCCTTTGCGCAAACCATGTCATACATTTGTAAAATGTGTCTTCAATTATTGCTGCAACCGGTAGCCTACGAGAGGACTTGAAGACCTTATTAAGCGACTCAGACCCGTTTGTAGTCATGATGCCCCAACGGTAACCACCGTCCAGTGCTTGGAATATCTTCCATGGTTTGGGGCACTCGTTCTCATCTTGATCCAAATACTTACCCACACCGTCCAGCCAATTGAGGGCAATGTCACATGCCTGCCCCATTGCTTGCATTCCTTGCTCGTACCTCCTCATCTTCCTCTTAGCCACACATATTCTAAAAAAACGGATTGCCTTATCACTGCAACCGTTCTTCTTCATGTTCTCGGCTATGTGAGTAGCACAAAGACGGTGAACACATTGATCCTCATCCTCCTCGTTCCACCCCATATCATCTTGTCTGAACACCTTCTTGATACCCTTTCCTCTATCAGTGATGACACACATGAATCTGGAGCGGATTACATTACGGCGCAACCATTTCATGAACCACGCACAATCGTCATAACTCTCTGATTCTACCAGTGAAAAAGCCAACGGGAGGAGCTGATTTTCAGCATCGTACCCGGTTGCAATCAACAGCTTGCCTATGGTTAAAACCCATTTTGTAAGAGCCGAAATCAACTAAAATAAATAAAGTGAAAACAACCAAATTAGTTACCTTTATACCGGCCTGACAGGAAACATGCATCAACTGTGATGACCGGTCTGATATGTTGAAAAGCAGCTATGCACGGTCCAAATGCCCAAGCCGCCCTATGAAAATACCTCCATGGTCCAGGTTCACCAGTGGGATATGAGGTCACCTCAAACAATGTTTCTGTCAATAAATTTAAAAAAATAAGTTCAATTTTTGATTGATAATGAAATAACGTAAAAATTGAAGGAACAATGTAGTACCTGGGTTGCTTTTTTTCATTGCCTCCAACAATGGAACTACAAGAGCGTATGACCCCTCCCAACTGCCAAATTGACGGGCTATTGCCAACTCACGGCCACGCCATAGTTTGTTGTACGCCGGTATCTGACCGTTGTACTTTTCAGCAACAGCAATTCGGACAGCCTGAATACTCAAGTCGACATCGTTCCTCATGTGAGCGGATATACACTCGGCAACCATAGCAGCTGACAACTGGGCGTGATCTGTTCTTGTCGCATCCGCGTGGCATGAATGTTGTGTTGGGCATTTGGAGACACGCCATTGTGTTCCATAACCGGTGGCCCTTGCGAGTATGTACCACCCACAGTAACTGTCCTTGCACTTGAACCTCATTCTTGTGCGGTCACTGTGCGTAGGTATTAACTCTTTGTTGCAAAGGATGTGAAACCTGGCAATTGCGCTCTTCATGTCCTCCTTTGAGTCATATGTTTGTCCCTCGGACAATTCATTCTCAAAATCTGCTCTACTTCCAAACAAACCCGAATTGGCTTCCATAAACCCTGATGTGTCGTTGAAAGCATGAATCGGGTGCTGAACCCCGCGATCCATTATCTGAAACCCGCTATCCATCTTGAATTTCCTTGATAGTCCGAGCACAGGCCCGGTATCTTCCTGGTCAGAATAATCGCTCATACCCTCAGGATCAATATGACCCCAATTTTTCTCTGCCTCTAGTATTTCCGGATCCACTTCTTCATCAGATTCATTCGGATTACAAGTTTGACCCCAATGAGCGGTCCGACTAGATGAAGGGTGGTCAGTCTGGGATGGGGCCCGACGGGAGGGTCGGTCCCTCTGAACTGGGGCCCGACTACTGGACGGTTGGTCAATTTGGACAGGGGATGGACTAGAGCCGGATGAGTTACCCCGACTACGACCCTGGATTAACCTCTGAACTGGGTTCGAACGCCGGGCTCTGGTAACCTCCACATATAGGTCAATTATCTTGTATGCACCCCCAGAAAAACTCATGGTTTGGTTATACAATACCTGCCACACTCCCTCATTCTGAATTGGAAATAGTTGGAACCAGGTTTGTGCCGAACTAGTCGGCATGCTAATTTTAGCATCAATTTTAAGGTCATACTGACCCTGATCCAACCCCAAATTCCCACATATACTTGATTTAAGTCCCAAATAATCCGTACCTGGCAATACCGGGATCACAGTAACGGGTCCAATACTGTAGTAAACCCCATTAGGACCTGTTAATACATCCCCACCAGTGTAGATGGATACCATAAGAGCCATTTTCCAATTCAATACAGAAGAAACCTACAATTAAAAATTAACTAAATTAATTAATTTAAATTAATTATTCTAATTAAATTATTGCTAAATTAATTATTCTAATTAAATTTTTAATCTACTGAAATAAAAATAAAAAATTTAAAAGAAGAGAGAAAAAACTTACAGATCAGAGCTAACTCAGGAGAGAGAAGGTGTGAGAGTCTGGAATGAAATGTTCCTGTCATTTTCGGGATATAAAGACTAGGGTCCGCTCCGGTATTCTGCGGACCCGGGTCCGCTCCGGCATTATGCGGCCCCATATGGGGGTCCGCTTCGGCATTCTACGGCCTTCCCCAAATGGGTCCGCTCCGGTGTTCTGCGGCCGTGTTAAATATAGAATTGACCAGAAACTATGGTTATTTTATTAATTAATTTATTTAAAATGTTAAAAATAAAAATTTCGGCAGAAACTCACATGCTTAATATTATTAATTTTTTTATGTTTGGTCCCATTTTTATGTTTTACTTTACTATTTGAAAAACGTGCTTTGTGTGTATTTTTGATTGAAATTTGTAAGCAGTTCATATACATCTGTACAGTTACATATTGGAGGCAAAAATAGAATACTAAAAAGGAATAATTTATGTGCCTTTACAAGAAACAAAAGACTAAGAAATGCTAATATATAAATTTAAAATCATTTTAACCCCATTATAAACCAATCTCTCTACACAAACTTGTAATATCAGGGATGACCCCACCGTTGCAATTTCTGATGATGTTGCCTTCTCCTATACAACCCTTTAACAAGGCAGCTGGGTCCTTGGCCCCACCATGGCATAAGAAAGATGTTCTGAGCACATTTCCAGTATTCTCTGACAAAGGATCAACACTGCATATTTCTTGCCAAATAGTTGCAGCAAAACACCTTGCGTAAAGATAGCTGTAATAACCTGCAATATAATTAACACTAGTGATTAGGATAATGGTCAGATCTGTACCAATAACTAGTATGAAACAAACCATATATAATATATTGAAAAGCAAACCTTGATAGCAAAATTATACCTGCACCATAGTTGATGAGATGACTAAATCGTGTGTGCCAATGGGTGCCCTCCACGTGTCCCCAGCTTGTGTGCTCTCTTTTCAAATCACCATATATTGAAATTGTATCTCGTGGACTCGACACTTGTTCCCCAAAAAGACTCAGATCAAGCAGAGAATAGAATATCTATAAATTCCCAAAATAGCATTAACCTACTAAATCCATTCACATTTTGAGATGAGAAAAAATTAAATTGAAATACCAACAAGACCCAGACCTGGCGTTGTAGTTCAGTTGCTGCAAACATGCTTCGAGCAGAATTCATCGATTTAACAAGATTTTCTGGAATGGGATCTCCACTAGTTTCCTCTCTAGCAAATTTCTTTAACACACGGTAATCCCATGCATAATACCTAAGTCAAAAATATCAAGGGAATATAAAATATTCACTGGTCACAAACAAGGGAACCAAATCTCTTCTCTTCCATATGTATGGGTGAGATCTGGAGTTTTGGTACTGATGAATTAAGAGTATATTTTTTACTGCGTACATACTCAAAAAGGTTAGAAGGTGTTTCAGCGACATCAAGAGCAACTCTTGTCCCCGAGAAATGTTGATAATCCTGTAATGAACAAGTATTCAAATTGTCAAAATTTACACGAGAGAAGTCTCAATAATAAAATTCGCTACTATTTGAGGAAAGATAAAATTTAGATAAGCAGCTCAAGAAATTACGAACATACAAACTTATTATCTACATTTCTTGAGAGAAAGGGCATTCATATAAAATCTAGAAATTAACACAGTCAAATTTGCAATATGTTATTCAGGAATTGATCCAAAGTCCTTCAAATCTGGCGAACTTTCTTTTTCACCAGTGTCAAGTCAGTCTTGGAACACTAACTATTGCATGCCATATGAAAAGAAAATTAATATACTTGCTGCCATACAGTTCTCAAAATGTCTTGGAACACTAATATACTTGCGGCTATTCTCCGTTAGTTGATTAACTACATCCAAGCAATCTAATATACTTGAGAAAAATAAATATAATTGTAGAATGGGCATTCAAGCAATTGAAAAAAATGCAAAAAGGTACTTGTTTATTAACATACAGTTCTAGAAAGCAGGGAATGGAGAGCATGGCCAAACTCATGGAAAAGGGTCTCTACATCCCAATGGTCAAGTCTTGTTGCTAACCCATCCGAACTTGGGAAGTTACACACCAGTGCGACAATCTATAACAACATGTATTACAAGATTAATAATCATTGAAATAACTGGTAAATAGAAAGAAAAAAAAAAACATTTTGAGAGTTAATAACCACTCAATCCTAAACGAGTGAGGCTACAGTACTATTCATAGCGTATACTGGTCCGTACTATGGATCAATATCTCTACTTTTAAAGTCTAAAAACAATCGATATGAACCGTTCGACATGATCTCCATATGAAAATGTACTTGTGAATCCAATTTTACTTTTTTTTTAGAATTTTTTAAGATAGTATAATATCACTTGATCTAAAGATTCTAGACCATTCAAAAATAGTGATTTTCTACCTATCTAAAAAAATAGTAAAAAATTCTAAAAAATGTATAATTTAGTCTGCAAGTACATTTCAATAGAGAAATTATGTTGAACAGCTCACATCGACTATTTGGACTCTTAAACAAAAATATTGATCCGTAGAACAGACTAATCTGCGCTATGCAAACTAACTCCCCCTCCAAAATAAAATAATTATATCAATCATTCACAAATGATCATTGTTATATAAACTAACTCCCCCTCCAAAATAAAATAATTATATCAATCATTGTTATATTTTAGTCAGTCTTGAAAGCATAAAGCATGATGAAAAAATGATCTGGGTTCCAAGGAAAATTACCAAAAACATGTTTGATTATTGACAATGTTACTTTTGTTTTCTTTTTGAAAACAAACAAATGAAAATATAAAAATTCATTGGAATTTGGGCTCGAACTTGTTTGACAACAGTATTAAAAACTAATTGCACAATCACGTGCTTGATCCTAATATATTGTTTCTTATTATATGAATTACTAAGAATGCTAACATGACTTCAGCTGGTGTTTGTAAATCATTGGTGGATAAAAATTCTACCATGAAACCATACAACAATCATTTTCTGTTAAAATATATTTACCGGTAATTGGTATTCCGCCTCTGATATCTTTCGGCCACCTCTAATGGCAAAATGCGCACATCCTGGATACTTCTCCTTCCTTGAATAGAGATCAAGGTACAAAAAACCTAGATCACCCTGCATCAAATCCACCAAAATTTGCTCACTTTATGCTGTTACAAATTACAATCACCCGAGATCTCCAGTCAACATCTAATAGTAACCTAGCAATGATATTAAATGTGGAAGCATATAATATAAATGAACCTCTTGAGGATGATGGAGAGAAAGCTTTATCACATCAGGATGCCACGACTCCAAGGGTGAAATAGGAATTCTATGAAATGTAGCACCAAATAACGACTCAACTAGCATCTTTAGCCCCTCAAGACACCGTGACAATGGGAAATATCTCGCAATAACCTGCCAGGGGCAAGAAAGTGAAACATTTTTTTTATGTTGGAAAAATATTTTGCCACCATAGGACACAAAATTTAATGTGTACCCCTGCAAAATGAAACTATAATTACCACCTAATATTCTTCTACACTACCTTTGTTACCCTCTTGCATTCTCATCGTGTAAAGATATGGTAGATAAGGTCATCAGGATATTATCTTAACCAAAATTACATTTTATAGAAACAGTTTCCACATGTTGTATGATTGGTTATGCAACAAATTTTACAAAAAATGCACAAACTAATAAAATAAAACATTACAGAGGAATCAAGATTGAAAGTAGAGGATTTCATAATCCCAGTGAAGTAGGATTCATCCCATGGTTCCAAATCTACACTCTTCTCTCCCACAATTTTCCTCTTAAAATCTCTTATTCTCTCAAACTCCTGCTCATAGAACAATAATATATTAGATACATAAACAGTTTAACACCTCATGATATAAAAAAGCTAGGTACAACTTGTGACATCAACAAGTAAAAAAAAATTTCATTATAAATATTAAAAAGGGGAGAATAAGACAAGAAAATCATACCTCGTCAGCTTTTGGTCTGACAATACGACTCATGTCATGAAGAAAGGTTGAAACAACTTCTGACAAGCCGGCCATGTTATGCCGAATAGAAAACTCGGCATATGATTTACAACCCATTATCTGCACATAAAAAATAAAATAAAATACCAAATTTCAGTTCATGTAGGAAACTGATTTTTGCATTATTCAGGAGACAAAAGAAATTGTGCTACCTGTGCGAGTTCATGGCGAGTTCTAATAAGATCATCTAAGACTCTGAGATTAGCATGTGGGACCGAGTTTCCTCTAATGTACAATTCTTTCCTAACCTTATAAAAAAAACACAGAAATAGGATGTACAACCAGGATTCAAAACAAAAATGCAAATATTATATTACACAAGAGTAATGAAAAACAGCTAATTGTTGCTGCCCAAATGACAGGTGGACAATTAGGTTAAGATAACATTTCCATTGAAGTGGCGAGTATTTGAAAGCAATCGACGCCTTAAGGTCATCTGCCTATTCATAACAAGGCAGGGGTTCTTTTGCAAAATTCCTTTATTAAATTTAAGAGATACCTCGTCATCTGGAATCGATTTTAAAACTGAAGATACACTACTTGGATCTGTAGTTATCCTAAGACCCTTTTCCTTTCTACCATTACTGCCGTCTGTGAACCGATAAACTGGCCTGAAATGATGTTGCATGTCTTTCTTGATGCGAGTATATGGGTAAATATCCACCATGCCTGGATCCATCATTATATTCTCATTGAACCTTAAAAGAGAAAAATAATACAAAAAGTTAAAATGCAGACGCCAAGTACTTCACTTGGTGCAGTAACTAATCAAGGACCTCAAAACTGGATTTTCAGTCCCCTTAAGTGCTTACCCATATCATATGAACAATTCATCGGTACCATTTAACCTACTTTATATATTATTGTTCTATTTCTTTTTCCACTTTTTTCATTAGCATAACTGAGGCTTTTGATTTATTATAGCTATTGAAATCTTTAGTGGTGAACATTACAAGACGGTGAAATGAGAGGAGGGGGTAGGAGGGGGGGGGGGTATAGAGAGAGAGAGAGAGAGAGATTGGATTACCCAATGAGTATACATACTTTCTACCCAACAAAGCAATCTCAAGATTGAGCTCATTAACCCGTTGCAGTTTTTCTGCCATAAAATGACACCAAAATTACAAGATGAAAAAAAAAGAATAATCAGTAGCACAAGGAAACAGAAAGAGCACATTGTAACATGACCACTGAGGAGAGTTTTGCTTTGGTAGGCATAATCATAGAACAAGCTTAGTGAGGCAAAATAGGGACAATCAGCACCTAATAACATAATTGAGATTTGCTCAAGGCCAACTTTCAAGACACCAAAACTTTGGTTAAGCCTGTACCAGCATTTGCATGTGTGATGTTGTATAAGACAGTATTGGTAACTTGAAACCCTTTGTTAGAAAGTAGCAAACAAGATCATAAAATTGGTACTGATTTACTGAGATCTAATACTGAAATCTTTAGTAAGAAAGATATGATGTACCCGTGGGGAGATGAATTCCTCCCTTCTCAAAGTCAACCCGAAGTGTGTGGGCCGCCCTTCTGGCTTCTTCACTGTGCAAAACATGGTCCCTCTCACATTTGAAGACGGCATTGTACAATGTCGTGTTTGTGTTCAATTCCTAAAAAGAAAAAGACAAATCCCCTATAAGTCAAAATAGTAGAAGAATAAATAATAAAATGTTGAATTCCTAAAACAAAAGGAGGTCCTTTCACCAAAGGTTGTAACTTTGGTAAGTGTAGAAATTTCAACTGGTATTTGCACATGTTAAAGCAATTCAATACAGATGCAGCTCTGGTAAGAAATTAGAAACTCATTTCAACAACACAAAACCCACTAGGAGTAGGAGAGATAGAGAAGAGTTAACTAGGAGTAAGATTCCATGTTCAGTTTAGATTCTTCTCCAAATTTAAAAAATTAGTTAAGACTTACTTGGAGGTACTCATAGATTCTCATGGAGGCCTTATCAGCTTCTTTCACATATTCTCTAAAACATGTAAAAAAAAGGGGGTAATACCTAGAAACTTGAGTGGTGCATGTGATTAGAGAGGAGAGAGAGAGATAGAGATAGAGACCTGTCAGGATGTGTGTTGCGGCATAACTCAGCAGAATCTATGACAGAGCAAACCTAGCAGAAAAAAAAAAATTCAATTAATTTAAAATTGTTCAGAAAAAATTACTCCAAAACACTAAGCTTATGATCTCACGAAAAGAGTAACAAGGTAACATATATACAGTGTTAGATATCTCATCCATGGTGCTTATAATCTCCATTGATGGCGGCAGCTTAGAGATGTGAGATACTAGCTCCTCTGATCTTTTAAGTAAAAGAAGAAAATTTCCCAATGTAAGGTAAAAAAAAGGCATTAATTAGAAATGATTGTTTGGTTGGTTGCATTATTATTAGAAAGAAAATGACTGGCCTTTGAATGGCGTCATCAACAAAGCGTGTGAAGCCCTTGGCTGTTCTCAAAACGGAGAATCCGTAGAGCCCCATCTCCTCCGAAGCAGCCACTGAGGCGGGAGCAGCTACAGCATCGAAGCAACTGTCAACCGAGTACGCACGCCGCACTATTCTCAGTTTTAAAGCACGAGATAGCATCTCTGCGTTTTAACTGAGCCGGAGGAGAGAGGGAAGGAGTTGCGATCGAAGAGAAATGTATGAATGATAATTGATAACAGGAGGAACATATTTCGTTGAAGAGAAAAAAAACCGGCCCAATGCCCCAATCTCAATCCTACAATTAAGCCCATGGCCCAATGATAGAGATGTACTAAAATTTTCTCGTCAACGAGAAAATTTTGGTTCCCTTGATCGGAATAAATTATGCTCTCTATTATGAGTCCGGTTATACTAACTGATGCTTATAAATCATATTTATATTTTCAAAGTTTAAACAGTCTTTTTATACCGTTCAAACATGATCTCCATATTAAAATGTGCTTGGAGGTCAAATTTTAGATTTTTTAAACTATTTTATTATAATTTTTTAAAATAAAGATTTTTTCAAAAAAATAATGCATTAAGATACGCAAAAAAACCTTCATTTTTTACCGCGTGACTTGATACTAAATAAGTTAGAAAATTTTATATGTAAACGAAATTCTCAAGAAGGAGGTCCGATTGAATGGTTTGGATTTGCCATTTAGACTTTGAAAATGGATAGACGACTTTAAGCATATGTCATGATATATTTATATAAGTAGCGTTGTCAGACTCCTCTGTTATATTGAAAATATTTGGTCCCTAGTTTGGTTTTAAGAGATGGGGCCACATTGGATTCGAATGCTTTGTGTCATTTCATTTAGCAAAAGAACTGACTATGATCTAACGTTGGGGCTGTTCGGCAACAAGAGATTAAGAGTGAATGATTAAGAGCTTAAGGAGCGCTAAGGAACCAGTGTTCGGTTGTCTTAATCCGTAAGTGAAAACTAAGGAAACTAAAGGAAGGGGTAGAGGTGCCTTAAAGTCCGGACAGAAATTAAGATCCGGACAAAAGGAGACTAAAAGAGGTGATCTTAATCTACGCTAAAGAACCGGTGTTCAGTGAAATTAAGCGACTAAGGAAGCTAAAGGAAGCGGATTAACCGAACAACCCTTTAAAGTCTAATATCAGTAAATACTAGTCTTGTATTAGACCCCAATCCCCATGGTTACCAGTGCATGAAGAAATATTGAGCTTCAATTGATCTTCCTTACAACTGGTTGCTAATTTACTTTATATCTTTGTTATTATTGTTATTACCTCCTTTTTTTGTGTTTTTTCATTGAAAGATATGACATCAGCAAGTGATCTGACAGGAGAAATTGAGGCCATATTTCTTTTGTCTTTGCTGCTTTTTTGTGTGCCTAATAATGGATTAAGAGTAAATTGAGGCTGTCAAAGTTTGATTGAGGCTTGCTTTGCTGGTCCTTATTTAAGTCTTAATTGCATAGCTAAACATATATTTGGATCAAAATAGGGTAAAATTAATCAAGGATAAGATCAGGTTTTAATTGCATGACTGATATATGAGTAGTCAGTAGACAATCAGTGCTTCACAATAAAGTGTGAACCATGCACAAATTTAAATTTACACATTGATGCAAGCTTGACAAATGAAATATGCATAATGATTGGCATTTAATATGTTTTGTTAAATATGAACTCACGGATTTGAATTTGTACATGATATATAATTTTGACTACTTTCACATCAAAATTAATGTGTGATGCATTAAAATTTATGTTAGAATGTCAAAATTCACACTGACAAGTAATTTTAATCATAAAATATATCTTTCTTTATAAAGAAGCTATGGACCAATATGTTTTATGAAGCAAGAGTTTTGTTTTACTTTACATTTATTATCTCTGCTTTAAATTTTTTTATCTGAACTGTTCAACATAATTTTCTATAAAAATACAGTTGGAGATCAAATTTTACATTTTATTTAGATGTGTAGAAAATCCGTTAAAAAAATACTAGACCATTCAAAATTAATGATTTTTTACCCATATAAAAACAGTAATTTTTTAAAAGAAATATATAAAATATGATCTTTAAGTACACTTTCATATCAAAACAATGAGGAACTATTCGAATTACCTGTGTGAACTTTGAAAACAAAAATATAAATGTGAAATACAACATGCTTATTTCATAAAAAATGTTGGTGCATCTCCTTTAAAAACTCTAGTAAATCAACTTTGAAATAATTCTCTATTGTTTTTGCTTGAACCCCCTTATCATTCTTAAACATGTGATTGTGAATTTCTAAATATTAATTGATGTTTTTTTTTTGTAAGTGTTAGTACGAGAAAACTTATTAAGGCGCAAAATTTTAAATTCTAACCAGGGTTTTAAATAGCGGCGCTATAACTTTTCGTACCATAAAAGCTATGGCGCTATAGCGTGCTATAGCAGCGCAATATGACAGTAGTGTCGTTTTTTAGCCATTCCGCCATGACACGATAAATGCTATTTAAATCTTTGATTCTAACCGATTATGACTTCATAATATTAATTTGAATATCACCCTTTTAAGTCATTAAGCTCATTTAATCCGGTGAAATAACAATGTATGGTTATGCTTGGTGGTGAAAAAATAATTAAAATAATTAAAGAAAATAATTCATATCACTACACATAATTAAAGTCACATTTGATAGCGGGATAAAATAATAATAATAAGATAATGACAATTACTTACGGGAGAATAATAATAAGAGTTAGCTTCATAAATGATAGCACCTCCATCTATTCATTATATGTAATTAATTATTGTCTTTTGTTGGGACCTATACATACATACATACCAATGAAAATGAAATAATAAAAAAAACAATAGGATAAAAAGATACTCTATTCTATGATATAGTTACAATTTATTTTGAAACATAATATTTTACTCACAACATATTGTGCAAAATTCTCCTTTGGGAAGACTAAATTTCTCTCCTGCCTCCGACATTTTTTTTAATATCCAAACTTAATTACAAATTAATAAATATACTAAGAATGCCTGAGTTTTTCTAAAAATGTCCAAACCGGCCATTTTATAGCCGGTTTCCTTTTTTTTTTTTTAGAGACACTATGAAGAGCAAGATAATGAAATCTAACACTGAAAATTTGAATTTTATGTTTAAATTATTTGTTAGATTACTTCTTTTGATTTATAATTAGCATATTTATACTAAAATACACTATATTACATTAAATTACGCTAAATTACACTAAATTATGTTGAATTAAGCTAAATTACACTAAAATGGAAGAAACCGGCCAGATTCTGGACAAAAAAAATGCATTTTTGTCTAGAATCTAGCCGGTTTCTTCCTTTTTTTAAGAGACACTATGAAGAGCAAGATAATGAAATCTAACACTGAAAATTTGAATTTTTTGTTTAAATTTTTTGTTAGATTAGTTCTTTTGATTTATAATTAGCATATTTATACTAAAATATGCTAAATTACTTGAAATTATATTGAATTACACTATATTACATTAAATTACGTTAAATTATGTTAAATTACGTTAAATTATGTTAAATTACGCTAAAATACGGTAAATTACATATGAATATGGATGATATCTTTATTAAGAAGGCGAAAAACAACGACGAAACTTCAAACGGCCATAAAACGGCGCTCGAGTGTCTGATTTCAGCAAATAATTACTTTTCGGAAAGCTTGCAAAAATACGTATGCGTCAGTGCCGTGATGTTAGGTTTCAAAATTCAGAATTGCCAAAAAACTAAGGGAAGAGCCTCAAAATTTGAGTTGAAGTTTCCGATTGAGATTTTCATATCTATTATTCAATCTAAGTAGCTTAGTAAATTAGTTATATAATGAACTTCTAGAATACTAATTTTTACTATTTTTGGAACTTTTTTACTATTTTTTATGATTTATGAAAGATGGCACAAAATCGGCCCAATTTAGCGTAATTTTGCGTAGTTTAACGTAATTTACCGTATTTTATTATAATTAGCGAAATTAGTGTAATTTAGCGTAATTCAACATAATTTAACATAATTTAGCGTAATTTAATGTAATATAATGTAATTCAACATAATTTCAAGTAATATAGTGTATTTTAGTATAAATATGCTAATTATAAATCAAAAGAAGTAATCTAACAAATAATTTAAACTAAAAATTCGAATTTTCAGTGTTATATTTCATTATCTTGCTCTTCATAGTGTCTCTAAATAAAAAAAAAATAAAAAAAAAGAGAAAACCGGCCACAAAATGGCCGGTTTTTGGGGGAGAGGAAACCGGCCCCAAAATGACCGGTTTGAACATTTTTGGAAAAACTCAGACATTCTAGGTATATTTTTTAATTTGTAATAACTTTGGATATTAATAAAAATATCGGCTCCTGCCTCTACCTGATCTCTCTCTTCCTCTAAAAGAATAATATCCTGACAAGATATAAAATTAACATCCATAGATAAAATTACAGATAAATTTAATAGTACAATATCACCAATAGTTCTATGACTTCTATCCCAAAAAGTAGTTAATGCAAAATTAGAACTAGGGTTCATATGCATATAATTATAGTGCAGCGGCCAGCTAAGCTAAACTGGGTTTTGTTTGGGCTTAAACAGGCCGTGAGGCCCACAATCAGTTAACTTGCTCTTGCTCTTGCTCTGGGATGTCCGATGAAAAATCCTAAACCTAGTGAACCATGCTTTTGGCGGAACAAGTATCCTCTCCATTACTGTAAAAAATTCCCTTCACTTTACGGTTTGAGATTAACTCTCAGCCGCTTTGAGATTCGGGCTAGCCCAGGGGGCAGTATTATTCGGCTTTGAGATTCGTGCCAAGTTAAAAAGAACGGTCCAGATCCAATAATTGTAAGAGATTCTCTATTACGGTACCGGGGAGGATGTGAATTCGCTTTTGGCGTGTGTTACTCGGCTCCATGTTCAAGCCTCTCAGTCTTCAGGTACCGAATCTCCATTTTCGATTTAGATAGATACTGCAATGCAATAGTTGATCGATCTCATCTGTAATCTGTTTGAGAAAACAATAGTTTATTTCTTTTTTTATTTTTTTTATTTTGAAAGGGTTGATTATGACTTAGTCCCTGCGAGAATTTATCTGATCCAAAATAAGAGACGATAGAGAGAGGGAGAGATGGCGGCGCCAATGGCGGAGCTACCAGTTGAGCCCCAATCGCTGAGAAAGTTGAGCCTCAAGTCGCTCAAGCGAGGCCTCGACCTCTTTGTCCCCTCTCATGGCACTTCCTTCCCTCTCGACACACAAAGGTATCTCTTATTTCTTTCTCATGGCGCTTCCTTTCCTCTTAATCTTAATCTACTACTAATGTTTCTTTTTTTCTTTCTTTCTTTCGCTCTGTTTCAGCAAAAGGATTCGACTCAGCTATAAGGTACTTTACTTCATATTTTCCTTTCATATGGAGGATCTTTTTACCAGTATGGTGACCACTATAATAGGAAATGTTTCTTTGATTGTTTTCTCTTTGCTTGCATACTGGTAAATACTAATTCAAGGTTTTAGGGTTAACCAGCACCACCAAAGGAGGGTAACTTGTGTTTTGTCTGTCGAATGGTTGCAGAATCAACTACTGATTATGAATTGTTTTCATCAAGGCTTAGTTGTAAAGGCATGATTTGCTCGAGTTCTTACTGGTCTTGATTCGGAGTGACTGCATAATTTGGAAATCTGAAAAATTCAAAATTTGGGCAAAATTGCATTATCCAGAATAAGTGCAATGAGGAATCTACCTGATATACAGCCATACTATAAACAAATTTCAATCATTTAAACGTTAAGTCAATGCAAATGGTAACTTGATGTAGGTGACAGCTGAGTATGGAGGGCTTAAAAATTTGCCGAGTGAAGACACAAATGATAAATCCAAACATAAAACAGAGCAGTCCTCGACCCCACTAGCTCTTCCTGGTAGGATACTTTAGTCCTTTCATTTCCAGTACTAAATTATGTCTATTTTATTCAAGTTAGATTTTATATCAGGAGTAAGAAAAATGAGAATGATTTCGCTCTTACACAACAGAAATGAACAAATGTTTTCTTGTTATTATTTTTTTCTAGGCATTCCAGGAGCTAAAGGCTCTAAAAAAGAAGGGGGTCAAGGTGCTCTCGTAATGGCTCCGCCAATGCTACCAAAAGCACCGTAAGATTAAAACTCAAGCTGACACCTTTTTTTTATCTTAAAAGAGAAATTTACCTTTTGTTTGTTAAATCTAGAAATGTGTCTCTTTTTTAGAGAATTGGCCATGCCAAGCAAAAGTTCAGCTGTCATTTCTGTGCCTGGCTCCTCAGATAGGTATTGATTTGCTTGCCTTATGGTATTTTATTTTATATAGAGAACTTGATCTAAGTTGACAGTTTAGTTCTAGTAAGTAAAATGTGAAAAACTAAGTACCAAGTTCTTCTAGAATATTTATTGCGAAATGCATCCCTGATTACTACTCACTTAAGGGCTTAAATAATTCACTTTCTTCTTTTGAATTTCAGATTTGGATCTAGTTCTGCACTGATAGAGAGAATTCCAAGTAAATGGCCTAAGCCTGTATGGCATCCTCCTTGGAAAAACTACCGGGTATGAGCATGAAATATTTTCTTTGTTTGTATTACTGCCTTGGATGTTCTATTCCAGCATTAAGCCTTGCTTGATCTGGTTGGTACTTGTAATTTATCATCAGTTGTTCTCTTCTCTTTAGTGTTCCAGCAAAAGTCTGGTATCTGACAAAAACAGTATATTCTGAAGTGACAGTTTTGGCCCTTTTTATGCAGCGTCTTTCCTTATCTTGACCTTACTCACTAATTGACCTCACTTGAATTATTTTTGGCTAAAAGAAAAAAAGAAACTAGAAATAGTTATGTTGGTTTGAAGTGGTCTATGCTGGAGTTTGGTCTGTATACTAGAACTTGTTCCTTCGTTTATTTAAACTGTAAACTGATCATTTAATATATTTTTAAAGAACCAAATACTGTATTTGAATTATTATGCAGGTCATAAGCGGTCATTTAGGATGGGTAAGGTCAGTTGCATTTGATCCAAGCAATACTTGGTTTTGTACTGGGTCCGCCGACAGAACAATAAAGGTTTCATGTTAAATTAATTCACTATTTTGCATTTCATGTCTTTTAGTTTCCTTATGCTACCTACGTCTTAATTGTAAGTTTATGTATATGTAGATATGGGATGTTGCCTCAGGAAGATTGAAGCTTACACTGACTGGGCATATTGAACAGATACGTGGTTAGTTCCTCGCACTAATCACTCTCTTACTCTTTTAATGACGTTTATTTTTTCAAATTGTTAATTTTCTGAGGGGCATTTTTATGTAATTTCAGGGCTTGCGGTTAGTCAGCGCCATACATATCTATTTTCAGCTGGTGATGACAAGCAAGTCAAGTGTTGGGATCTTGAACAAAACAAGGTTTGCTAATTTTGTAACTATATATAGAAATATATTATTTGGGAGAAAAATGCTGACCTCCATATATTATATTGGTCGAAAACCAAGTTCGTATTAGTTGTTATCCTCTTTTGATTAAAGAACAGTGCTTTTTGCCAGTTACAAATGACATTTTACAATGTTTGCAAAAGAATACCCGATTTTTTTTAATTTGCAACAGGCACCAAACCTTCTCGATGCATATAATCACAACACCAAACCATTAAAGAGTATATTCCGGGAAGTGATGACAGTTTTTTGTCCTTCTGTTTGCTGTGATATTTTTTTAATAATATCCAATCAAATAAAGAAAAAATTGATTCTATATTCTAAGTTTGTACGTTTGGGACTTTGTGACTTTATTTGTAGTGGTATCATGTTAGTTGCAAATGAAATCTTTTGGGTACTGTAAACTTGAGGATTGTTTGTCAATGTTAGTGTTAAATCTTTTGCAATCTCTCTCTGTGTTGTTTATTTTGCCAAAAACAGGTGATTAGGTCATATCATGGGCATCTAAGTGGGGTGTACTGCTTGGCTCTTCATCCAACAATTGATGTTTTACTCACAGGTGGCCGAGATTCTGTTTGCAGGGTAAGGGACGGAGGGAGGGAGTTACTGACTGAATTTACAGTTTCTAACTAGAGTTAGTCCTTCTAACTAGAGTTGGTGCTACCTTTTCAGGTTTGGGATGTAAGGACAAAGGCCATGGTCTGTGCTTTGACCGGACACGATAACACTGTTTGTTCTGTTTTTGCCAGGCCAACTGTAAGAACAACAATAAACTTTAATCATGAGTTACTGTACCGTTTATACTTAACCTTTAATTCCTGTCCTTGTGTAGGATCCACAAGTAGTCACTGGCTCTCATGACACTACAATAAAGTTCTGGGATCTTGTAGCTGGTATTCATTCATTCATTCATTCATTTTACTTGTTGCAACCATTTTACTTGTATTAAAAATTAATATAAGCATCTGAAGAGTATGTATGCCTTACTCTTTTGTAGGAAAAACAATGGCAACTCTTACACACCACAAGAAATCTGTCCGGGCTATGGCATTGCACCCAAAAGAGTATGTATGCCTTGCATTACTGCTGGAATTTATAATACTTTCTTTCTTTCTGCTATTTTACAAGTCTTACTTATGTTGTAACATTTTTCCAGGCATGCTTTTTCATCAGCATCAGCAGACAATATAAAGAAATTTAGTCTTCCCAAAGGAGAATTTTTGCACAATATGTTGTGAGTAAAATATCTTCGTTTGTTGCCACATGCCTCAATGCAAATATCTTTGTTTTATTATATTTTCATTTTCATTTTCATTGGTATGTATGTGTAGGTCCCAACAGAAGACAATAATTAATTCCATGTCTGTTAATGAAGATGGAGTCTTAGCTACTGGAGGTAATTAATTATCTTACACTTACACTGTTAGCTAGTGTGTTGATCGTTATCTAAAGAGTGGCTCGTGTGCTTGCTTGATCATTTCATTTATTATGTTATAGGTGATAATGGAAGCTTATGGTTTTGGGATTGGAAGAGCGGCCATAATTTCCAGCAGACACAGACCATCGTTCAGCCAGGTAATTATAATTAACTAACTTTTCTATTTTCTACTTAGTAGTTTAGTTAAAAATCTTTCAATATCTATTCTGTTTGATTTGTAGGATCATTGGACAGCGAGGCATGTATATATGCTTCTTCATATGACATAAGCGGGTCGAGGCTGGTTACATGCGAAGCAGACAAAACAATAAAGATGTGGAAAGAAGACATGAATGCAACTCCTGAGACACATCCCCTTAACTTTAGGCCACCAAAAGATTTCCGCAGATTTTAATTTTATGTTCATTTCCTTTCTCTATTCTCTATAAAATCTTAAAATTATGTATCAAGTTTGTGATTTTGTTATTATTACTCCTGTCAAGTGTCAAACTCTTAGAGTGTTTTTAAGATTTTATAGAACAGCTTCTGATTCTTCAACATAGATTAATTTTGTGTTGCATGAGTTTTATAACTTGATTTCACTTCCACTATATTAAATATCAGAAAATATATACAGAAAAGAAAGATCATATGCCAGAAATTATGCGCAAACAGAAATGAGACGAATCAATCAAATTATTTTATATATAACAAAGTTCATAATAACTTCATTTAGAAAATGTGCATTTTAAATTTTAAACCTGAAGACAAGTATTAAATAAATTCATAATTTAATGTACTAAATTCGAAATTCCGGCCCTAACTATTTATTTTCGTCTCAAGCTCTTAAGAAAAAATAAATAAATTCTCATTAGCATATATAGTCGTTTGAATATCTTGCCTTCAAGAACCGGATTTTCAAATTTTACATTTTTTGGAATTTTTTTACTATTTATTAAGTCACTTTGAAAATTGCTGATCCGGGGGAACAGTAAAAACAGTGCAACTAAATTTTGGACCATGTGAACAGCAATTTTCAAAGTGGCTTAATAAATAGTAAAAAAATTTCAAAAAATGTAAAATTTGGTCTCCAAGTAGATTTTAATATAGATTGAACATCTAACGGTTTGAATTTGTTGTTTGAACATCGGTATGGCAGATCTGCCCCCGGCAGCACTTGGCCGAAATGTTGCCAGCAGCAACTTAGCCATACTCTATATATATATATATATATATAGAGAGAGAGAGAGAATGGCTAATATACAAACGTTTGTTCCTGGGCTCAGGAACAAACGATTTGGTTCTCCGATTTTCAAAGTCCAAACAGTCGATCCAAACTGTTAGATATTCAATCTATATTAAAATGTGCTTGGAGACCAAATTTTACATTTTTTTGAATTTTTTTACTATTTATTAAGCTGGTTTGAAAGCCGCTGTTTTTCAATGCTGCAGAAATTTAATAAAAACAACGGTTTTCAAACCAGCTTAATAAATAGTAAAAAAATTCCAAAAAATGTAAAATTTGGTCTCCAAGCACATTTTAATATAGATTGAATATCTAACGGTTTGAATCGACTATTTGGACTTTGAAAATCGGAGAACCAAATCGTTTGTTCCTGAGCCCAGGAACAAACGTTTGTATATTAGCCATTATATATGTACATACATACATACATACATACATACACACACACACACACACACACACACACACACACACACACACACACACACACACACACACACACACACACAGACACACAGACACACAGACACACAGACACACAGACACACAGACACACAGACACACAGACACACAGACACACAGACACACAGACACACAGACACACAGACACACAGACACACACAGACACACAGACACACACAGACACACAGACACACACAGACACACAGACACACAGACACACACAGACACACAGACACACAGAGACACACAGACACACAGACACACAGACACACAGACACACACAGACACACAGACACACAGAGACACACAGACACACAGACACACACAGACACACAGACACACACAGACACACACAGACACACAGACACACACAGACACACAGACACAGACACACACACACACACACACACACACACACACACACACACACACACACACACACACACACACACATTCCGGCTAAGTTGCTGCAGGCAGCATTTCAGCAAAGTGCTGCCAATAATATAACCCTTAGATCAGCTTTAAAAGCCGTACTATGATAATTCGCTGGATGAGAGAAACGGAGACGGAAAAAATTAAACGAGCTCCGTTAGTGCCAAAGCTATTCAAAATAGAAAAGAAGGTAGCGAAGAAGTCAGTATCCGTTATCTTAATGTTTTGATTTGATACAAGTTGTTATTGCATTTCGGTTTGTCTTTGATTTAATTTAATATGTATCAGCTTGTTGGAGTTATATGTTGGTACAAGTTGTTATCAGACAGTAAGGTATATATTGTTTTCCATGTCTAATTAGCCTGTTGTAGTTACATAATGCTAATTAATTATGTGATTAATTTTTTTGTATTAATTACTAGGTAATAGATCTAGATCAAGACTAGCAGTAATTAAATATAGTTGCAACTCAATCATCGAGCCTACTATTTGTGAAGATGATATTTAAGATATTAAGAAGACATTTGAAATCACTGAACTTGATAATTTTTTTTTTGAAATGATTAGCAGAGGGCCAGAGGCTGCCAATTTGTATTAATAAGAAAAACTTATACGAACAAGTATCCTCTCCATTACTGTAAAAATTCCCTTCACTTTACAGTTTGAGATTAACTCTCAGCCGCTTTGAGATTCGGACTAGCGCAGGGGCAGTATTATTGGGCTTTGAGATTCGTGCCAAGTTAAAAAAAAACAGTCCAGATCTAATAATTGTAAAAGATTCCCTATTACGGTACCGGAGAGGATGTGAATTCCTACGCATGCTTCAGCCATAATTCTCCCTCTTGCACTTGCCTTGATTGTACTTTTGTTGGTTTTGTAGTATCCAGTGACCAGTCATTGCAATAATTCAATTTATTTTGAGCATTATAATTTGTAATATAGATATGTTTTTTTGGTACTTAATTTTGTTATGATTAAATATGTGTCATTGTGCTGTTAAATTACTCTTAGTTGCTTAAATTCATACTCCCTGTGTTACTTGGGTCTATTAATTTGCATGTTAAATGACATCTCCTTATATATATATATATAGAATCTGGCTAATATGCTAGCGTAGCATAGAGCCCCTCCGTGCTACGGCTCAATTTTGAGTTTTCAAAATTCTAACGGTCGATCCGAACCGTTCAACATGATCTCCATATGAATATGTACTTGCAAACCAAATTTTACATTTTTTAGAATTTTTTTACTATTTATTAAGCCACTTTGAAAATCCCTGATCCAATGGTCCAGAAAAGTTTACTGTTGTGTACAAATTAGTGTTTTTTCAAAGTGGCTTAATAAATAGTAAAAAAATTCTAAAAAATGTAAAATTTGATTTGCAAGTACATATTCATATGGAGATCATGTTGAACGGTTCGGATCGACCGTTAGGATTTTGAAAACTCAAAAAGTGAGCCGTAGCACGGAGGCCTCTATGCTATGCATAGCACCATAGCACTGTCCTATATATATATACATATACATACACATATATATATAGAGGAGGGATCAAGTTACAACAAATTTGAGTTACAACAACCATTTTTTTCATTTTCAAAGTCCAAATCGTCGATCCAAACCGTTCAACATGATTATCTAAATAAAATGTGCTTGCAGATCAAATTTTACATTTTTTTGAATTTTTTTTACTATTTATTAAGATGGGTACAAAATTCAATTGTCTGAATATGACTATTTTTTGTAAAATACTTAATAAATAGTAAAAAAATTCAAAAAAATGTACAATTTGATCTGCAAGCACATTTTATTGTGGAGATCATGTTGAACGGTTTGAATCGACGATTTGGACTTTGAAAATGAAAAAAATGGTTGTTGTAACTTTGTTGTAACTCAAATTTGTTGTAACTTGATCCCTCCTCATATATATATATATATATATATATATATATATATATATACACACATATATATATAGAGCTGGGCTATGGTGAGTTGTGAAGTAAGAGGTCATTTTTACTTCACGCTCATATTTTCATTTTGAAAATCCAAACAACCATCGTTTTACTTCACGCCATATTTTCATTTTAAAAATCCAAATAACCGATCCGAACCGCTCAACATGTTCTTTATATTGAAATGTGCTTGGAGACTAAATTTTACATTTTTTGGAATTTTTTTACTATTTATTAAGCCACTTTCAAATCGCTGATCCACTGTGAACAGTAAAAAACAGTAAAAATTTTCTAGACCACCGGACCAGTAATTTTCAAATTGGCTTAATAAATAGTAAAAAAATTTCAAAAAATGTAAAATTTAATCTCCAAGCACATTTCAATATAGAGAACATGTTGAGAGGTTCGGATCGGTTGTTTGGATTTTCAAAATAAAAATATGAGCATGAAATAAAAATTACCTCTTACTTCACAACTCATCATAGCCCAGCTCTATGGTGAGTTGTGAAGTAAGATGTCATTTTTACTTCACGCTCATATTTTCATTTTGAAAATTCAAATAACCGATCCGAACCGCTCAACATGTTCTCTATATTGAAATGTGCTTGGAGATTAAATTTTACATTTTTTTGAATTTTTTTTACTATTTATTAAGCCACTTTGAAAATCGCTGATCCGGTGGTCCAGAAAATTTTACTGTTTTTTACTGTTCACAGTGGATCAGCGATTTCAAAGTGGCTTAATAAATAGTAAAAAAATTCCAAAAAATGTAAAATTTAATCTCCAAGCACATTTCAATATTTAGAAAAAGTTGAACGGTTCAGATCGGTTGTTTGGATTTTCAAAATGAAAATATGGCGTGAAGTAAAACGACGTTTTACTTCGCAACTCACCATAGCCTATCTCTCTCTCTCTCTCTCTCTCTCTCTATATATATATATATATATGTTGTCCTTAAATTCACTCCCTGTGATAAAAATTGTTGAGTCTCTATCAAATGTTAAATGAACTACACTCAGTTTTTGTTTGTGGATTACAAAAAATTCTTGATTTTGTAATCTGAAGTGTTTTTGGGTAATTTTCTTTACCTGAAGTAATGCCATTATGAGACCTTCATTTTAACTTTTTAGTAATGTTCGGATGACTACACTATACAGTTGATGAAAACACTTTGTGAATGAGAAGCCATCTGTCAAGTTAAGTTTCACGGAGGCGTAGAGGGACAAAATAGAGTTGATGAATCCAAAAAGGGCGTCCAGTTATTTAATTTCCCCTGAAAATTAAAAATAGATCAATCCATTTATTACTACCATATTAGTAGAGGGACAACTCATTGTATAAATTAAGAGACTAATCGACTCCAAAAAGAAAATGCCATATTAGTCAAGTTGGTTATGGCACTGCAAGTACAGAAATAATTTCATTCATAGTACAGCATGCTTATATTACATAACCATCACTTGACAATATAGAAGTTGATGTACGTGTAGTCCCTTCAAACCATGATAAAATTATGTTCAGCATTCTCCATCTCATATTCATAGGCAGTAGAGAGATGTCTTCTTTGTTTTCAGGAGATGTGAGACTATAAAAAATAGGTTATTATAAACCGGACGGAGACGCATTTCTTCGCTTTTTGCTTGTGGGACCAAGGGAATCACGTGGTTCCACGCAAACAGAGAGAATTATGCGTTGCATTTCTCTTTTCCTTCCTTTTTGCTTGTGGGTTGGCTGGGCTTTGTTTGTGCATCAAAGATTAATATAAAACCTCCAAAAACTTTTTAAAAAGGTGGCCTTTCTAACATTGTAAACGGTTGACTCTATATATTAAGGTGACATTTTTAACTTTGAATGTAATTACTTTCTATGCTTAATTCTTATAATTTGAGGATTATAAATCTTTAAATTCATATATATAAGTCCGCATAAAAATCCGCATATGCGGTATGTGGTGGTCTTCCGCATACCGCATGAAAACTGCATTTAATAACATAGTTATCAATTGATCAGAACAAATTTTGGAAAAACAAAAAGGTCGAAATTGCAGATAATTATCTTAATTGATTCCACAGACGTCGCGTGTTATCTTTACACTATAATTTATACAAAAGTTGATAAATTTTGTCTTTTTTCATGAAAAATTAATATAGTTTATTTAATCCTCTAATTTTATTTTTGTGATTATGCTGACCGCAGACCATCCTCCGACCTCACCAATTAGACATTATTAAAAACATTTCACTATATATCAATCATTATTTGAATAATTTTGAAGATTTTGAGTAATATTTTTTGTTTTTTCCTTGTGTTTTATGGGGTCTTTGATTGGCATGACTCATTTGCCAACTTTGTGATTCTTTTCATTTGTCACAATCGAATCACTTTATAACTTTTTTCATTCAAAGAATTAATAAAATAAGTAGTATTTTGAATAGAATGAGCATATTCCGTCAGCATTTTAAACAGAATGAGTATATTCCGTCAACATTTTTGATGGAATGAGCATATTCCGTCAGTATATTGGACGGAAAAGTTATAGAGTGACTTAATTGGAACAAATAAATATTTAAGTGGAGACAGAGAGACAAGTCAAACTTTTTAGCTCCACAAAAAGGAGTCCAGTACTTGTTGCCATAGTGACATAATACGCGAATTATTTGCGTATAATTCGCGTATAATTCGTTTTTTATACATAACCGCATCGAACTCCGTTTAATACGCGGAAAAACGTATAATACGTTTTATTCGCGAATAAAACGCGTATAAAACGCGAATTACGAATTATTCGCGATAAAAATGCGAAAAAAACGGCAAAATTTTTTCAAAATTTTTTCAAATTTTTTTTTTTTTACGTTTTCTTTTGGGTTTTTTTTTTTTTTGGCTTCCTTGTTGTACCGAATCATTCCCGAATTATACCCGAATCACGAATTTTTGACCTCGCCGAACCGAACCCGAACTTTTGATTTGTCACTATGCTTGTTGCTATTGACCCAGCAATTTTCATTTATATTGAATTCTGCATGTGAAATGTTATATGCCAAAATAAAATTAAATAAATTTCTTCAAAAAATTGAAAGAAAATTTCTTTGATAAAGAAATTAAATTGAAGCTATTTGCATTATAATTTGAAGTAGTTAGAGAAAGATGAAGAGATTTTTTTTAAGAGAAAAATAAAAATCAAGCTGATCACTCAAAAGAGAGCAATGTTTCTTTTAATATTTATAAACTCGGAAATGCTATCGGTTCGGACTGCAAGTGCACAATCCTATCGAGTAGTATATTCGAGGTCGATCCACAGGGAATATTGGTTCAATGCTTTGAGCGATCGAATCACAATCTTTCGAAAGGCTAGACGAAATCTGTAAATTGAGAGATGTTGTTTTGATCAATGTAAATTAGGAAGCAATTAAAAGTAATTAAAATAAAGATAGAGATGAAAATTCCTAGGGTTTCGGCACACCATTGCCACTCAATCCGCCTTGACAATATATTCCTGTTGCATCTGATCTCCTGTTGTTGTTTAATGAAAGATACCACATAGGTCACTGCGATTTATATTACGCAAGAATGACAGATATTTCACCGAGATTCTACATAGGACACTGCGATTTACCTTACGCAAATGTCTGATCTCTCAAATACCCCAAATTACTACACAGATCACTGCGATTTACTTTACGCAAGTGATGGAATTTGGTACGCGTTTTGTTGGTCTGGTCTATGGTTTCCCCGCTAAGATTTTCTTCACATAAACCTAATAGATCTCAACAATGCTAATTCATACAAATAGTTTCTCTTACCATTAAAGCACTGTCACTACCCTAACGGACTCAAACTAGATCATTGAAATTAGATGAAGAGATAATAAATCACAAAAGCATTTTAGCACAACAACAAGAAATCATAATCAACAGAAATATATATATCAAAACATCAAGAGTAACAAGGTTTACTGCCTAGCCCTAAGAAAAGGAACTTAGCCGTGGAACGGCATCATTACATGCACTCCTCTCTTCTCAATTTAATCAAATCTAACCCTAATTACAAAGATAACTAATCATTCTGCCCAGGGGCCTTATATAGGAGTGTAGGGACGTGTAGAGGTTGAGTAGGGGCTAAGAAACTGATCTGGAAACAGCTGTCGGCAGTTATTCCCCAAGAGACGCCTTCGGATACGGACCGTATTGGGTGATACGGTCCGTATTAGGACCTTGACGGTTAGGGTTTAATGCTTCCAGCGCTATCTTCTGGTCAATGCTAGGCCTGGTCCGTATTAGGCAATACGGGCCGTAACAGGGACTTAGTCGATGAGCGTTGCTGATCCGATTGACCCGATTCTAGCTCCATTTAGTGTAAAATAATCCCAAAACCTGTTTTCTGCAATAAAACACAAAGAAGGGTGACAGTAGCCTTTTTCTCTAATTAATTAAACATAAGTGTGAGAAAATATGCAAAACCTAAGTCAAAATCCTACGTAAATCATCATTATTTTGACTCTGATCACAAGCATTCGAAGTTTTATTAAACAGACAACAATAATGTCAAGATTTACAAAGAGTGTCAAGCGGCAGCTGTCATGTGGCAGAGTGAAAATAAATTGGAGTGAAATAAAACAAAAGAGAGCACAAACAAATAAAAAATACAAGATAAAGAAGAAAATGAAGAGACTTACTGTAAGAAGAGAGAAGTAGCATGAGAAACACACAACAAACAATTTTCTTTGCACCATCTATATATAAAACCAAGATAAAGAAGTACATGTTATAATTATGAATTCAATGAGATGTTGTATAAAACGACCTCTTTTTGTCTCATTTTATATATTTTGGAGCTATAAAAGAACTGGGTGTAGGTCCGATGCCCATCGGACCTTGTTTGGTTCCGATGGGCAGATCTACCGTAGGATAATGTAATGATTTGTGCGCACGAAAATTGAAACATAAATGCACGGGTTTTAAAGCATTTCGCACGAATCTAAAAGAAAATCGATGGTGATTAAACCCGTCGAACTGAGGTAGGTCCGATGCCCATCGGACCTACTCCCAGTTCATATAATAGTACACAACAAAAAGCTTTCATATGGTAAGATAATAAGATACGACAATGACAAGATATAATTAGCTAAATAAATACTTCCCACTTGAAAAAATGCAGCTTATCATTTCAAATTAGAGGTGATATATATGCATCTACATCATAAAAATCATAAAAATAGATACAAGATAAATTGACAAAAAGAATGATTATTATATTATTTAATAAAATCAACTACATATTGTTGACGATTGATACCGGTACCTAGTTTATTCTACTTTAAAAGAAATTATTACAATTTCGAACAAATCCCACTCCCCAATTTAATATGCTAGTATAATTTGGCTCACTGACTTTGTATATTTTTTATTATCATTGTTGTTAAATGTTAACAGTGTGTACAATATTTAAATTAATAAATATAAACAGTTAGATATATTTTAAATTATTTCAATTACATACATATAAGAAATTATAGATTTTAAATTATTTCATTTGCTAAAATTTTGATTTATTGATTTTAGTAGCTCTTGATGCATATTGAAAAAAATGATTGTATTTTTTTTTTGGATCCATATTACAATGATATATATATATATCTAATCAATTAGTTTAATTATTTAATTTTTTTTAATTATAAGATTCAGTTTTATTGACACGAATTTGACATCATGATTCCTCCTTTTAAATTGAAAAAAAAAAAAAAAACTATTTTTGCATGCTATCCTATCATGTTTCACATTATGTATACTCCTTGCTAAATATTTGTCATCAATAAAATAAGATGATTATAACTTCTAAAATTATTCAAAAACCCACAAATTGTGGAAAGGAAGTTGGTCATGATAAGCTGTTATTTAATATCTTAATTTTAGTTTACTCTTTCTTGAACTTAAAGAAAGTCTACCCTGACATAGCTCTTTTAATATATCTATAGTTATTCCTTCTAATTCCCCTCTACTATTTTTAGTTTATTCTTTTAGCCCATTTTCGATTGTGGATTAAAATTACGATGGAATAAGTTGCTTATTTTAAGTTATGACGGTATAAGATATTCTTATTTGGTTATGACTTAAAGTAATGTCATGAGAGAGATTCTAAAAATTGTGTCATAACTTTATGCAATCTGAGTAGGTGAGTAAATTTATAACGACATAAATGGTTTTTTATGTCATGCTATTCCAATTGACTTTATTCTTATTTGGCTCCATAAGTATAGAATAAAGTACTTATAGAGCTAATTATGTCACAATCAAACATGAATTTAGTTTATTCTTTCTCATGCATGCGACAGCCTGATAACACCTAGTTAGGGGAATTCACATCCTCTGAGATATCTCAAACTTTGAGTTTTTTTTGGAAAAATCTCAACCGTACCAATACGTTCTGCACGAATCTCAAAGCATTAATAATACTGGCCCTGCACTACCCCCGAATAGGCACCATACACGTCAGTTGTGCAAAAGTTGAGATATCTTAGATGGTAGAGCAGGTTGGGTCCGATGCCCATCGGACTCAAATTTGGGTCCGATGGGTTTCGGGACCGTCCGATCTTCTTTAAGATTCGTGCGCTGGGTTTCGGGACCGTCCGATCTTCTTTAAGATTCGTGCGCACGAATTTTAAAGTAGATGAGGAAGTTGCGGTCGTCAATCTTAAAGCAGATCGGACGGTCATCGGACCCATCGGACTCAAAGTGAGTCCGATGGGCATCGGACCCAAATTGACCTCCTTAGATGGTACGCACTCATTAGGGGAATTTGCATCCTCTAATTAGTGTTCATAGCAAAAATTTGCTATGAATATTTTATCAGAGTTTATATCATGAATATTATTTTTTTTATAACAATCCATTATGTACAAACTACTTAGTTATATAAATTCTAAAAAAATATTCATGACAATTTTATTATAAACTAATATAAAATATTAAAAAAAATTATAATTAAATTCTGAAAAAATATTCATGACAAACTTTTACGAACATGAAAATTATTCTATTAAGCAAATTATTTTTAGAAGTAACAAAAAAAAGGTAAAAAATCATACCAAATGATATATGGAAGTGGCCACGGAAGATCAGTGCATCTGAATCCAATCAATAATAAAGAAAAAGATACGGTGACATTAAAAAATATTGATTTATTAAACAGGGTTTATGAAAGTTTAAATGTATATTTTTCTTTTTATTTGAGAACTTCAGAATAAACAAGATTTTCGTAGATATTGAAATAAAATATATATACTATCTTTTCTATTTGTTACTCGTGTAAAAATAAAAAAAAATAAACATTAAGAGTCACTACTAAAATTTTGGTTTATTACATGGGTAAAACTTAGTTGTTACATGGATGTGAATGTCTCATGCAAAAGAATTAGTGTTTCAGACACAATAATATCTGTTGCATAGGTGTTCTATGGAAAAAGTAACACATGCAAAAAAATTTGATATTTAATCATGCAATTGTCTCTTACCAACTCATACAACTAATAATTGACGACCCATGACTCGCCAGCCACGCCAGATAGTATATTTTAATGAAGGTCCATGCAAAAACAAAAAAAAATTGTCTTTTATCGAATTGCTTATTCGGTACTTATAATTTTTATAAAAAAACATTGGTTCTCTAAAATTCATTTTTTTTATGGTTTGTAAAAAAACACCCCAATCATAAAAAATAAAACCAGAAAATAACTAATTAAAACAAACGAGCAGCGCCGGCCCTAGTTTCTATAAAAAAAAATACATGTTCCGTTTCTCCCAAATGATATGCTGATATTTTCTTTAAACGGAAAGCAATTAATTTTTTTTTTATCAAGCAATTAAAAGGTGTCAAACTCTATGAGATGCGCCTATAAAGGCCTTGTATTATACTCAATTTCTCTCTAAATTGTCACTAACTTGGCAATTTTTTGTTTTGGTTTCATGGAGAATTCAAATAAAGTTGTTTGTTGTGTGCTTCTCATGTTGTTGCTCTCTTCTTATGGTAATTCTGCTATTTCTTTATATTAACAAGTTTTATTTTTTATTTTTTTAAATTATACCCAGTGCAATCTACTTATCTGATTTGATGGATTTGATTTTCGTTTCATGCTAAAGAAATGATTGAGAACAAAATTCAAATATATATGCTTTTTAAATATATTTTTATAGCTTTGTTTTTTTTCCCCCTCAATCAGGGCAACTTTATGTTTATTTGTAGAAATTCAAAATCAAATTATTAAAAACAAAGATGGATTACTTTAACATGAAATGAAAATCAGGGAAATTTATTTTTATAGCTTTGTTTTTTTTTTCCCTCTCAATCAGGACAATTTTAAACAAATATGGATTACTTTTGTTGCGGTTAATGGATGAAACCGTACTAATAATTCAGTTTCACTGATTTCCACACCAACGGACACACAATGTAAAAAATTAATAGGACCGAACAAATGGTTGGATTCCATTGGCATGTCCTCAATGGGACCGAAACATTAGTTCGTTTCCTTTGATTTCTAACTTAAATGTAAATTCATTTATATACTAAATTCTCTGATTGCAATTTCAACTTTATTTTTTGTAATTTCTAAAAATAAAAAAATTGCAATAAGAGAATTTATTTGTTCGGATTCCATTGGCATGTCCTCAATGGAACCGAACCATTAGTTCGTTTCCTTTGATTTCTAACTTAAATGTAAATTCATTTATATACTAAATTCTCTGATTGCAATTTCAACTTTATTTTTTTTTTAATTTCTAAAAATAAAAAAATTGCAATCAGAGAATTTCCTTTAATTATTATATGTACATTCTCTCTTCAACATATCTACTTAATTTTTACTTTTATAGGTGGCATTTCTTGCGTGGAAGCTGACGAGGCTTCTTGTTGGAAGCAAAGTAAAACATACCCCAAAGCAATTTGGTGCAAAATTCACAAATGCAGGAATGCTTGCCTTTCAGAAGGTTATGATATGCCCAGATGCTCATGGTTTGTTATAATGTTTTGTGAGTGTAAAAAGAAAGATTGCCATTAAATTTTGTAACTGCTGATCAATGGTTGACTCAAAAAAATAAAAAATAAAAATAAATGCTAGTATTGTCCTCATTGTTGATAGAGTGAGAAAAATGGCACGGCGGAGCCGGTTCCGTAACAGAACGACACGGTACGCGTATTGGTTACGTGCCGTGACTCGCGTGTCTCGTGCCGTAATCATATTTTGAAAATTTGGCACGATACGTGGTCATGTGAGTCATGTGTAGTTATGACTGTTAGATCTTGATCAAATGGTAAATCTTGAATAAACTAACTTTAAGTTATGACAAAATGGTCATGCGAGTCACTTTTGATCACAACACGTTTGGACACGGCATGACTCACATAGTGTGGTCATTCGCATGCCGTGACCACCCTTGACATTTTGGTCACGGCACGGTATGGGACGTGAAAAATTAACTTGATCACGACACGGCACGGCACGGCATGTTTTTTTCACTCTAATTTGTTGATTGATTGAGTAGACTTTCATGATACACTCAAATTTTTCATGATTTTTCACATTTTGGAGCAGAGGCTATGGTACTATGTGTAGGGCATAGTAGTCCGTACTATAGACTAATATTTTTGTTTACAAAGTTCAAACAATCGATCTCAATTGTTCAACGTGATCTTCAACTTGAAAAACAAAAATATTGATTCGTAGTACGGAAATCAAATATCAGAAATTAATATCCAATTTAAAAATAAATTTGAAAGTTGCCTTAAAAGTTCTCTTATTTTATGGATATGATTACATCAAGGTACTGTCATTTTGTATGGTAACTACAGAACTTGTGGTCCTAATTAGCATAGTCACAAGATTCGCTAATTATTCGCGAATAATTCGTTTTTTTTGTGATGGTGAACCGAACGCCGAATTATTTAGTTAACCGAACTTTGTCCGAATTATTCCCGAATAATTCGCAAATTTTACAATTTTTTCCCGAATTTCCCGAATTTTTTGGTTTTTTTCTTTATGCTCCTTTGTAGGACTAAGATCTCTAATCCGGATAATTCCGAATCATTTCCGAATTATACCCGAATTATTTTTGAATCACAAATTTTTAACCTCGGCAAACCGAACCCGAATAATTCATTTGTCGCTGTAATTTGTTCGACCCCATATCTGTATTTGATGTATACTTTATGGGCTTTTCTCACAGTTTAATTGTCACTGTTTCTTTATGTTTTTGGCCCATATATCAACTAGCAAGCATCAGAAACAAGCAAATTAAGTACGAGGACTAATGTGAAATTCACCAAAATACAAGGACTAATAGAAAAAAACGGAGGAAAAGAAAAAAGAAAGAAAAAGGATACCTTGCCTAATATATTTAAGTCTCTATGCAAGCAGGGGCGGACCCATAGTGTTCCGGAGGCAGCTGTCCTCTCTAGATTTTGAATTTTAGTGGAGATTTATCGGTTTCGATCGACTTTGTCCCCTCCGAAATTTTTTTTTGTCCCCCTCTGGACGTTTAATTTGTAATTTCAGTTAAATTTAGGATTAAAATTGGAATAAATCTGTTGAATTTTGATTGGTAATTATAATTTTAAGTCAGAGCATTAGAAATTACAAGTCAAGGCATTGGAAAGTATAAGTTAAAACATTATTTTTTTGTCGAGTACCCAATTGGTTAATGGATTTAAACCCGATTCGATATTTTTTTGCCCCCTGACGAAAATTCAGGATCAACCCTGTATGCAAGATGAATATTTTATAGAAACATTTATATTTAAACTTAATTTTGAAACAATTTTCTATTGCTGGCGCATGATTTTGAACATTATACGGATCTAAGTTATAGACAAAAATATTCTGCATTTCACAGCTGTCAAATAATATTTCGAAACTTTAATTTAAAAAAAAAAAACTAACCAAACCAATTGCACGGATGTTTGTCGGCATGGAAAAAGAAAAAGTTATGACATCTGGTGAAGTATCTAGCGTTCCTTTGATTTCTTTGACAAAGATATGAGAAATAAATAAATAACACAACTAATGTGAAACTTTATTTTTATTTTTGTTTTATTTTATTTTGATAAAATATGAGTTCTTATTTTATAAGAGAGAACATCCTCCTCTTATATCAGATATTATGGCGGCTAGAGTATACCCTTTGCTGCTGATCTACTTTCTTTATCAGAGCATCTACATCTCTGGTACTATTAGAGTTTCTAATCTGACGTGACAGTTTCTAATCTAGTTTCAGGAATGTGAGAGAGTTTCTTATTTAGAAACTATGCAGTAAAGTTTCTTATTAAGAAATTGTTTATAAACTCCATGCTGATTAAATGATTAGCTCAAATTATTTCTGTTTTTTAATTTGTTGCTGACGTGGCTTAATAGAAACTCTAAAATTAATTTTTGGGATGTGAGAGTTAGAAATTTTAGAGACCTTAATTTTTAAAAAGAGGTTAATAGTTATTTGGAAACTCATTTGAGTTGCTGGGATATAGATGCTCTTAGTGTACATATTTTCTTCTATATTTGAATATAATACAAAAGGAAGCATAATAAAAGATAAATTTTCCTCCTGCTAGCATAAAAGGTAAGTCATATCAACAATAACAATACAATTACAAATACTAAAACCTGCAAATTAACATGATAGGCAATTAATTAATATATTAGTTCAACTGATCAATCAATCACTTCTTTTAATCTTATATAAACTAAATTGATCAATTACTTACGTTATTGAAATTAAATTAGTTAAAACTCGTAAATTTTCAATAAATTAGATTACAAAAAGAGATTAAGTAATTCATAATGAACATGCAACATGAACTCTAGTTGTGTTGTTAATGAAAACCCACATAAATATGTCATCCGTTGGTAATGATATCATGTTGTTGAAGGGTTCGGATCGATCAGCAACACGAATTATAATTATTTTTCAGAAAATTCTGAACCATTAAAAAATAACAGTTTTAAAAATTCTAAAAAAATAGTAAAACAACTCCAAAAAATATAAAATTTTATCTCCAAGCACATTTCAATATGAATATCATGTTGAGGAGTTTGAATCGGCTGTTTGAACTTTGACAACAGCACAGAAAGGAATAAAGTTCCAACAATAGTAAGTGACTTTATAAAGCACCTTGAGAAAGAGGAGGTAGCACAGTTGGTTAGGACAAAAGTCCTAAAACTATTGGTTACTCAAAGGTCGAGAGTTTGATTCCCCTCACGACTTTGCAGCTTCTGTGAAGATTTTCAAAAAAAAAAAAACTTTATAAAGCACCTTAGCCCATTCCATATATATAATATATATATATATATATATATATATATATATATATATATATAGATGAGCTATGATACTCCATGGAGTAAAACGCGTTTGTACTTCACGCCGTATTTTTATTTTGAAAGTCCAAACGACCGATCCGAACCGCTCAACATGATCTCCATATTGAAATGTGCTTGGAGACCAAATTTTACATTTTTTAGAATTTTTTACTATTTATTAAGCCACTTTGAAAATCTGAAAATCCGGGTGAACTGTAAAAAACAGTAAAAATTTCTGGACTGCCGGATCAGTGATTTTCAAAGTGGCTTAATAAA
The DNA here is from genome assembly GCA_028015225.1 of Carex myosuroides. NCBI lineage: Eukaryota > Viridiplantae > Streptophyta > Magnoliopsida > Poales > Cyperaceae > Carex > Carex myosuroides. The sequence continues at coordinate 1,372,307 of CM051471.1, forward strand.
TAGTAAAAAAATTCTAAAAAATGTAAAATTTGGTCTCCAAGCACATTTCAATATGGAGATCATGTTGAGCGGTTCGGATCGGTCATTTGGATTTTCAAAATAAAAATATAGCAGCGTGGAGCACCAACGCGTTTTACTCCATGGAGTAGCATAGCTCATCTCTCTCTCTATATATATATATATATAGAGGTTGGCTAATGTCATAACGTTATAACTTCAGCCGAAGTTATAACGAGTCATTTTTGCAATTTCAAAATCCAAACAACCGATCCGAACCGTTCAACTTTTTCTAAATATTGAAATGTGCTTGGAGACTAAATTTTACATTTTTTGGAATTTCTTTACTATTTATTAAGCCACTTTGAAAATCGCAGATCTACTGTGAACAGTAAAAAACAGTAAAATTTTCTGGGCCACCGGATCAGTATTTTCAAAGTGGCTTAATAAATAGTAAAAAAATTCCAAAAAATGTAAAATTTAGTCTCCAAGCACATTTCAATATTTAGAACATGTTGAACGTTCGGATCGGTTGTTTGGATTTTGAAATTACAAAAACGACTCGTTACAACTTCGGCCGAAGTTATAATGTTATGACATTAGCCAACCTCTATATATATATATATATATATATATATATATATATATATTCTCGCTGATTTACCAATATAATTAATCTTGCTGACTGCTAATATTCTTGTTCACTAATCAGTACTGCACTAATTATTCCTTCCTTCTCTGTAACACAAGAATAAACAAACTATAGAATCTATTCCGAGGCCACCTCTTCATACAATCATGCATATATACCTTTTTTTTATTATTCTTTAAATGAACAGAATATATCTCCCCTCAAACGAGCCAACTCTCACTACAAATTGAAATTCATCAACAAACACATCAAAGCAAAGCACAACCTATATATATCTAGCTAGCTAGTTAATTAAACATGGCTTGGCCATTCTATGACAATAGAACACCGGAGTGGAAACGCGGATGGAAGGTGCGAACCGTCTCCTCCCTCTCCCTTCCGCCACCTCAGCTCCTCGCCATTTTCGCCATCGTCATATTTTTTCTATCGGTTTCTTCCTACGTGGATTACAAACGACTAGAACAACGTGTCGAGGTCGGCTTCCACGTGTTCAAATTTCTTATGGTGGTTGCTCTTTTGTTCGTGGTAAGGTACGTGTTGTGGGATGGTTGGTCGAAGTATTGGCCGCATTATTGGCATGACAAGTATGGTAGACGGTATATTCCGACATTCGGATGTAAAATACCTTGGGGGGTGGCACTGATGGTGGCGTTGCTGCTCGTCATGATGTCGTATCAGTCTTATTTTCATTCGAAATGGTTCCGGCCACTCTGGTGGTCAAATTATGCTACTTGATGTAAGTTGAGACCAGGGTTGTAAATAACAGTATGCGCTCATCGGACGAACAGCGTACCGCCAAGTGATTAATCGGAAATAATTAGAAATAATTGGCCAATTAGTCGAGAAAATCCGTGACAATTTGATCATCGCCAATGACTAATCGGCCGATTAATTAGCATGTATGTATGGAGTGAAAAGCAGATAGATAAGAGTAAGAATAACAGAGGAAAGACTATTCTCGTTTTTTCTTTTCTTTTTTAAATTTGGGTCGATCCTTTTTAAGGCTCACAATTCAGGTCCATATTGTTTGGGCCTCTTTGCAACTAGCACTTCTTTGGCCCAATAAGAAATAGCCGAGAAAGGCCTAGTCCAAATAATTTAAAGCTGTATTTTTATTTGAGAAGATATTTTGCCTGTTGACTAATTTACATTTTGGGGAGATTTTGCTTTGATGGATAAAAAATTTAGAGTTTTTTTATTTAGAATTGAGAATTCTAAGAATTTGGAATCGTTCTAAGTATTTATTTATGTCAAGTCATAGTAATTGCACCCAAAATTCAAGAAGAGATAAATTGAAAGCAAAACAAAAAAAATATAAAGTACACGGACCGGCATAAGCCTCTCTTTTTCCCACGCAATCCATTGTCTCGTTTCATCCTCTCCATTCTGTCAAGAAAAAGACACTCCATTTCTATCACGTCTCCATTGTTTATTTCTTGGCAACAATTGAAAATCTAATTACTATGCTAATGTATTTGGGGATGAATTTAGTCTAAGTAATATACTAATATATTATGTAATTAATGTTTAACCGCAACATTTATATCAGAAGTTGACAACTGATCGATTGATTGTTACAATAAAAAAATGAATTATACATGTTATCTTTTTGCATGTTGGATAAATTTCGGGACGAATTTATATGGTGACAATAAGAGTTAATTAATCATCATTTTCTTGTAGAAAAAAAAATGTAGGTTGTATTGACCTTTTTTACTACTACAAGAAACTTTTGTTGTCTGTATTATTACAATTTTTTTTTGTTCTAATAAATATTTTGCCGGTGTGACGATTATTAGAGAAAAATGGCTATTGGTATATTACTTTCAATCAAAATAAAGTTTGTCTATTTTTATATTATTGCCAGAGAAGAATTACTAGAATTTGTTCAAGCGAATTATTTCTTTATATAGTTTCTTTTAAGCATGAATTTCATATTTATGTTGGGTTTAACATGCTGTAAATCACAGCGTAATTTTTTTACTTATAAATAAGTATAAATTTCACAAGTTTTAAATGCTTATTCATAACTATAGTTAATTTTATTTTCTAAAATAAGAGGATTATCAAACACTTTGCAAAAAGAACAATGCATATTATGGATCCAATACTATAGCTCAGTTAGGAAATAAAAAATGGATCTGGTGTTGAAAAAATAAAATGTACTAATAAATGTGGTGTCAAATACAAATAAATATTTTAGCTATCTGATTAAGATATTAAATATTTGATTAATTGATACGTAGTTGTGCACATAAATTATATTAATCTGAACACAAATAAGTAATTATACACTTGAAAATAAAAGTAGAACTCAAGAAAAAAAATAAAAAAGCTAATTTATGATTATTTTTAGTACTATATCTCCTGTCTAAGAAATATTACCTAAAATCTAACAATTCCTGGCTTTTTTTTAAGTTTTACCGAAGATAGCATTAGCATCACTATTCTAAGATAGGAAAGGAAACCTCCAGTTTTAACAGGAATGGAGAAAAATTGAGCCCAACTTTTGCCTGTCGTCTCCTCTCCGGGCACATAAACTCTGAGGTAACAGAATATTTTTCTTTATATTATAACCGTCCGATCAGAATATACGGCCATTTAATATTCGTGTCATAGCAGATCGGACGGTCAGTATCTAAACTCAAAATTTGTGTTACCTCTGGTGATATGAATTCTCTCTTCTCTCCTTTCCTGCCCCGAATTCCAATTCTTCGTCGCTTGGGTTACCTTCCAGTATCTTTCCTTTATTTCTTTCTCTTTCTTTCTTGCTCTCTAGTTCTTAATTAATCCAATCCAGCTTAAAAAGTTGCCTCTTTCGGATCCCTACCGAAGACCCAACAAAATATACCCGATCATAATCAATCCCATCCATATTTCCTCTGCCATAGAAGCAAGAATCGGCGTAACTCGCACGGTAAGTCTCTCTTCCAATTCAGGCTTGTTTGAAAAAAAAAAAAAAAAAACCAATTATTGGCTCTTGTTTGATCATAAATTCAGCTTGAATTGATTCAAATTCAAAGTTTGTATTTTGAACACGAAAGGAAATTACCCACAAAGAGAAAAGAGTACTGAAATCAGTAGGTGCATAAATACCAGTACCTTACCAGTGTAATTTTCTTCTTATGCAAATTTCAGATGATCAGGTCGTGGCATGGATTGGAGTCATTCAGTTCATGTTACAAAATCTCCTACTAAACAATGTCCGGTTCGTTCTTCAAATGGCTGTTTCCTAAACCCAGTGCACCTCTAACATCACAATTACTCAATCAGACCCCTCCAGATATAGAAATTGAACTCTCCTCTTACCAGCCGCTACCCGGCTCGGGATATAACAGCGATTGTGATAGCCCATCACATTTACTTTCTGTTCGGGAAACCCTAGAACCTGATCTGATCCCTGATTTGGATATCTTCTTTGGTCGCTTATACGACTACTATTGCGAAAAGGGTCTCTCGTGCATTGTTACCAAATGGATCCTGGAGATATTAAATGTTATTTTCATTGTGTGCTTTATCGGCTTCTTTCTTTTGTTGGTGGATTGGAATGCCCTGACTAGAGTGAAGTGCGGTGTCGAGGCAGTTGAGTTAGGGGAGAAACCATGTGACCTCTGGGAGGAGGTTATCAAAAAGCACCCAATGGTGCCATTCACCTTTTCGAAGATGGTTGTCGTCGGTTCCATGGTGTTGTTGACATTATATGGATTTTTTAATTTTTTAAAGTTTTTCGTACAGTTTAAGGATACGCTCAGAGTTAGAAGATTCTATTACAACAGGTATTATTTTGTATTTTGAGATATCTTTTGGATTTAAAATAAAATATTCCATTACAATTAGACATGTCTTACACCAGTGTATATAATCTTTGCAAAGACCCTGCTTCTTTGATCTTATTTTGTTCTCCTTTTTCAGTCTACATGTAACTGATCAAGAAATTCAAACAAAACCATGGCCGAGAATTCTAGAGAAACTAGTCAGGCTTCAAAGAACACAACGGTTGTGTGTTGTGAAGGATTTGACAGAGCATGAGGTCGTGATGAGAATCATGCGGAAGGAGAACTTTTTAATCGGGATGCTAAACAAGGGTGTTTTGGGTTGCCCCATTTCATGGTGGGTTCCCGGAAGGGGCCCGGGTGTAAATTCCCTGTCAAGTGGAAGGAAGAACTATTTGATTTTGCCGAAGACCCTGGAATGGACACTGAATTGGTGCATCTTTGAAAGCATGTTTGACAAGTAAGCATCTACTGGTGTCGGATTTTGTTTCGTCAACTGGTCGTACTCTTATTTCTTTGAGACCCCATCTAAGCAAACATTTAAATGAAAAAAGTGCAAATATAACGAAGAGTTTCTGGTCGGTATGTGGTTCTTTAACTGGTATATAATTGTACTGATAAGGGTGTTAGTGGTTCTTTAACTGGTATATATTTGTACTGGTAGGGGTGTTAGTGGTTCTTTAACTGTATATAATTGTACTGATAGGGGTGTTAGTGGCTCTTTAACTAGTATATAATTGTACTGGTAGGGGTATTAGTGGTTCTTTAACTGGTATATTTGTACTGGTAGGGGTGTTAGTGGTTCTTTAACTGTATATAATTGTACTGATAGGGGTGTTAGTGGCTCTTTAACTGGTATATAATTGTACTGGTAGGGGTATTAGTGGTTCTTTAACTGGTATATATTTGTACTGGTAGGGGTGTTAGTGGTTCTTTAACTGGTAATAATTGTACTGATAGTGGTGTTAGTGGCTCTTTAACTGGTACATAATTGTACTGGTAGGGGTATTAGTGGCTCTTTAACTGGTATATAATTGTACTGGTAGGGGTGTTAGTGGTTCTTTAACTGGGATATATACAATGAACCCATTCAACAGGATATCAACCACTGAAAACAGCCCCAAAAAAAATTGTTGCTTGTGTGATTTACCTTAAAATTTAGAAATACATGTCTTTATTGATCTTATTGAATAAATGCCAGAAATGACTGAAACCATCTGTTCTGTTCTTTCAATAATGTCTTGGATCTTTACTAAAAGGATATCATCATTTCATCTGTTATTGAAATTTTGGTACAGCAAATTCTGTGTTCAGAGAGATTTCACAACAAACCCATTGATACTGAGGCGACGGCTGATTGTAGTTGGAATAGGGATGCTTTTACTATCGCCATGCCTAGTTATTTTCATGCTCGTTTATCTCTTTCTGAAACATGCTGAGCAATTCTATCACCAACCAAGCACTGCATCGTCCCGTAGGTGGTCTAACCTCTCTAAGTGGATTCTCCGAGAATTCAACGAGGTATTCTCCAAGTTGCTTGGCTGATTTAATATTTTTTTTTTTGGTAAGCAGAGATGATTTACTTCAATTTGTTCATAGGTGGAGCACTTATTCAAGCACCGCATGAACAACAGCGCAGTTCATGCCTCAAACTATCTGAAGCAATTCCCTTCACCTCTAATCTCCATTATTGCCAAGTTTATTTCTTTTGTTTCTGGGGGTTTTGCAGCCATTCTCATCATTATAGCCTTCCTCGACGAATCCCTTCTTGAGGGACAAGTAAGCTTCCTTTTTCTCTTCTTTTATTTTTTATTTTTTTAAAATGAATTGGCTTACTGGTTGGATCCTGCTAGTATAATTTTGTTCAACTATGCTGTATTGGCCGCACCTTTTTGTTATGGATTCGCAATTAAAATCTAGTTTAAGCACAAGATTGTCGTGCACATGCCCCGATGCCCCCAAAATAGAAAAAAATAAATCCCAAGAGAAATAAAAAATGAAAATGTGAAACAACAAATAAGCAAAAATGCCTACCCAAATGGCCAAACCCAATTAGAAGAGAACCGACAGATGACAGTTTCTGGTACAATGGTCACTAGTGGACTTGGCTAGTAAAGCATGAAATTACTAGCTCCTTGTATTTTGAACAATATTTATTGCATACTGATGTGCTGACAGGTCTTTGGGAGGAACTTGTTCTGGTACGCGGCGGTATTTGGTACCGTGACAGCAATCAGCCGTGCTATGATTGCTGAAGAGTTACAGGTGCTGGATGCTGAAGGTGCCATGACCCTTGTTGTTAGAGAGACCCATTACATGCCAAAGCGGTGGCGAGGGAAGGAGAATACTGAGCCTGTGCGCAAGGAATTTGAGAGCCTCTTTCTGGTACCAAAATAATTCCTGCTTTCTTTTATCCCTTGTTTGTCTGACACACGCACACACATTTTTTTTTATTTGGTGCCTGATGGTTCTATTACAAATATAATAATACAGTATACTGGGATGATGCTACTGGAGGAAATGGCATCGATTCTTATTACGCCTTACCTGCTTATATTTGTCATACCAAAGGTATCAAAATATTTTGCTTATATGTGCTGCTTCCTCATTGTCGAACTCTTTTAATATTTTATTCAATAATTTGTTTGCTTGCTTGTCTGATGTTTTCTTAGCGCGTGGATGATATCTTGCGGTTTGTCTCAGACTTCACTGTATATGTCCAAGGTGTTGGAGATGTCTGTAGGTTTGTGAACTTTTTAGTTTGTACAATTTCCCGTTTCAATAAGTCGAGTTGTTTGGAAAGGATGAAGGTTGGTTTTGTAATTTTACTTATTTCGCAAAATTGTAGTTTGAGCTTGTTTGACTTTGAGAAGCATGGGAATAAGCACTATGGTTCGCCTTGTGATGCTATCAAAGACATGCGAAGTTCACAAGGGAAGATGGAGAAATCCTTTTTAAGGTATGAAAATAATTCTTGTTTTTATATTTTAATTATGTTTACTTATTGTTCTATATTTCTGGGATTTTAATGAATGATTACTGTGGGGTTAAAGACAAAAAGTAAAAAATATATACCAATATGGAACAGTATTATAATCACCTCTTTTTATATATTTAATTTTACTCTTATTTCTTTTGGTGCTTGTGGACACAGCTTTCAGAGCACATACCAATCATGGGAAGCGGGCCCACATGGACAGAAATTCCTCTCCAACCTTCGCAATTTCAAGGAGCATCATGTAAACCAAGGAGGGGCACCCCGTGACAATTTCAATTCCTTGCCCCACAGACAACAAATGGAAGGTATACTGTCTTCTCGGAACCCTGTAACAGTATCGCGACCTGTCGGGCACAACCTAGGTTCGTTATGGCTACCTGATTCAGACCAGAAATCTCACCCGTACCTGCTCGACTTGTACTATACCTCGAGGTGGGACCCACCATCTGATGAACCTGTTCATCACACGACTCCTAATATGCCTATTAATGATCTGCGCACGGCAATTAATGAACCACCTTATGAGATTGAAGAGGAGATGCCAACATGGCACCTGCCTGACAGGCGCATGACCCCTTTAGGAGCATCAACTTCGAGTGCGTTTCCTCTAGATGCATCAACTTCGAGTCGGTTTCTCAATGACAGTGTTCTCTCTAACCACGACCGACATCTTAACGGACAAGATGCTAACCGATGGTGGGCACGGGACCACCTGTCTACTGTACCTACTACAGCGGATTCTGTGACTTTCCCCCAACCGCCACGCTTTGGAAATCCCGATTCTCACCCGTATCATGACAGTCAACATAATGAAAGTGATGTAAAAGAGATGGATAGAGATGGGCGTGGATCAGGGTTAGGGTTAGGGTTAGGATTTCGGGGTGGCCTTGCAAATACTACATACATGGAGCGAGAAGAAGACGAAAAAAATTTAGACTTGGCCTTCACAGATGATGACACGGGAAGGGCGGAGGGATCAACCCACAGATCGGACGGGGATATATCTAGTGTTCAACGGGTTAGTTTACCTGTGCGGATCATCCCAAGAAGCAATGATCCGGTATAGGTGTGTGAAAAATTGTGGGTTAGGGTTTAATTTGACATGTTATTTAATCTGTTGTAGATGGAAACTAAAGGTGTTGAAGATGGGAAAAGAAAAGAGAAATCAAATTCTTTTGTAAAAAGAAAATGTTTATGTTAGTACAAATTTGTTCTGATCTCAGCAATTGTGAAATTTTTATGCATTGCCCGAGATCAGATCAATTCGTAAACATGGTTCACTTTGTTCACAGACTAGTTTTGCTATAGCAATTACAATTTCATGCAAGTTTGTGAGTCTTCTCTTTACATGTTCCTTTTAATCAAGTGATGAACTAGCTTCGTTAGCAAATGTGTTTCTGAAAACCTTTCTTTTAAGTGTCCATTTATTATATGTTCAATTTTAAACCATGGTAAGGTAATGAAATGGATCGATATATTACGGGCCTCCATTTACAACTTCGGAGGGGGCTAACGGGCCTCCATTCTTTGAACTAAAGCCCATTACTAATCGAAAGTGGTGGCCTACGCTAAAAGCCATTTACAACTTCCGTCTACTGGATCCGTCGATGGATCCAACCACCTTCTACTGGATGGTGGAGTTCCTCTTCCGCCAGCGAACCATCTCCGATGAACTCGCCAGTGCTCTCTTCCTTGCACTTCCCTTTCCCTCTGCCTCCGCTTCCGCTTCCTCCAGTGCGCCTCCCTTCGTTCGCCGCGCCATCCTCCTCCGCGGCCTCTCTTCCGATCTCTCCAAGCCCCGGTTCTACCCTCGCACACTCCGCCTCATCGAATTACTCCAAAATCACAACCCTCGCCCTAACCCTCTCGCCTCTGACGCCTACCTGTCAGTGGCCACTTACATCGTCACCTCAGCTCCCGACTTTGCCTCCGCCGTTTCGTCTCTCTTCTTACGTCGCATTGGTGACATTTTGAAATTCCCTGATGCATCTGGTTTGGCGTCTGACCGCATGAAGACAGTTTCTGAGGAAATGGCGTCGGCTCTGACTGATACTGTTTTGAGAGCAGAGATTGTTGGGAGAAACACTCTGAAGGAAGCAGTGGAGGCTGTTAGGGCTTTTCTGGAGAAGGAGAGGGAAGAGATGGAGTTACAACCATGTTTTCTTGAGACCGCGGCTCGGTCTCAAATAAGTGAGTGTTTTATTGAGTTATTTTATGAAATATTTTGTTTTGTTATTCATCATATTAGCTCAGGGAAAATTCATCCAAATGTTGGTCTTAAATGTACAATAAACATCTAATTTTAATCTATTATCTTACAAAAACTATTCTTTCACAGGTTATTCTGAAATAGGTTGTGTAATATTTTGCACTTCCATTACAATCGACCAATTCCTGTTTGATATACTAGCATTTCTTTACTTAATCATTGCCACATTGATTCTTAAGTAAACATAGTTGGAAATCTTTAGTTAAACCACAACTTTGTAATTTAGGCATGCACTAGTTCAATTTGTCACACTCTTATAGTAACAAAAATAAATTACCACCTTGACAATTTTTTTTGAACTTGTTCAGTGGCGCAAATTAAAGCAGCTTCTACTTCAAAGTCAATATCAACAGCAGAAGTAAAGAAACTGGTGGAAGATCTTCGGTCGAGATGCGCTGAGCTTAAGGAAATGGTTGAAGACCCACTACCTGAGGCAATCAAGTTTGCTAATGAAGTGGCTGAAAGTTTTCAAGCAAAGGCAGGAGGAAATGAGATTGGCATACCGGTAGACAAGGGTGTGCCAGAAAATTGTAAGGGTAAAGATGTAATTTCTACTGGAATGCCAAAGCAAAGTCTCATGGATCGTCAACCAACAGCTTTCCATTATGAGGTAATTTACTACTTTATTTTTAATTGCATACTCAAGGACCCCTTTATTGGCATTTCAATGGGGTAGATGACAAGTTTTGGATCTTTTGGAGGGCGAACATGAAATTGCCACTTCCCTATTTCTCTAAGTTGTTAGTTTCAGGTTATGTTACATGTATTGATATGTGTGTCTATGGTATCTGTAGTGGAACGAGACCGCTGAGGTGATGTCAGATATGTCAGAGGGAAGTCCAAGAAGGTTTCATTTGGCTAGCCCAAAGAGAATTGCAGTTTCTCCTCTTATGCAAGTGGCAAAGAAAAAGCTTGGTGTAAGGAAAAAAAACAAGAAATGGAGTGTACTAGAGGAAGATACATTGAGAAATGCTGTCAAAGAGTACATAAATTTCTCTGTTAGCTATGTATTCTTTGATTGATTTACCTCAGTTTCTTAACACTTACTAATTTTGTTTCTGATCCTGAAGATTTGGAAGAGGGAATTGGAAGAAAATGTTGGATCACTACCGCTATATATTTGAAGAGAGAACAGAGGTAACACTTTGTGATATATTATCTTAGCTGTTAGAAATTTTTTTCATTAATAACCCTTATGCCATAGTGCCACTAGGCCCACTACAATTATATTATATACCCCTGAAAGAAATTATGAATGTCATCTTCCCTTTAAAACATGTAGTTGCCTCGTTCACTCATCCCCAAATTCCCTCTTCTTTTTCTTGCCCTGATTTATGTAGAAGGTTACAAAGATAGGTTACAATGATATTTTGCTTGATTTAGAAGGTTTAGCACAGGATATTTTGCTTAGATAGGGAAATGAGTAATATTTTTTTTCATATTTTGAAACTGTATACATACATAAGACTGCTCCTTAATTCTAAGATGTTCACTGTTTATTGAGCAGATTGATCTCAAAGACAAGTGGCGAAACATGACGAGAAGCTAGATTCGATCTCCTCTTTCTTTTGTTCTTTTTTAATGTGTCATATATTTTGTCCAACATCTCTAAATACCTTTTGAAACTACACTTGGAAGTCAAAAAAGGTAACAATTCTGACATCCCATAATATGATTCATGTGTGCATGGGCTTTTCTATAAGAACTGTATAGGAAAAGCATAAAACAAAAGGACAAAAGTAAACTGCAATTTAGCTTCTTGTATTGTACAACTACAATGCCTTTTGTATGATATTTTTACTCTTAACCTGATTTGTATTAATTGCTGCCAATAAATAAATTTTAAAGCCACAATTCCTTACATAATAGTCCATTGTGCCCTGTAAATTGTAATGTATTAATAATATTTTATTATTGCTGGCAATAAATAGACTTTAAAGGCACAATTTTTACATAATAGTCTATTTGCAAAACAGTACAGGGATTCACTTGCAATTTGTTCACATTTGATGAAAATCTGTCTATATTAAAAAAATGAAAAATAGAAAAGTATATCTACCTCCCAATCTGACGGTCCGGATGGCAGCTGTGAAGAGTTATCCTATAACTTGGTTGCACGAAAAGAAGCCAAGGGGTAAAATCAGCATCCCTTGCAATTGCTGCGCTAACCAAATAACTGCTTTCTACCTCTGACTATAGGATATAAATCTGCTGTTATTCAAAAAGAATCACAGGACCCTGTTATTCCTATCCCAACCGTTCTAACTCTTTCATGTGCGAATCTCAAGAAAAAAAAGTTTTTTGTGTCCGAATCTTGACAAAGATCAATGGTTGAGATCGAAATAATAGTCCTGTTAAATAACAGCAGATTTATTTCTCTGACTTTATTGTCATGATTATTTCTACAAAAATTTAAATTTTAGAAATTTGTGCTTAAACAAGTTTTAATATCAAAATGTTAAAGACAATGTACATTGATAAACAATATATTGGTCATGCAGTAATTAAACAAAAAAAAAAAAAACAGTTTATTGCTTAACTTCGAATCCTAGCTGCCCATGGGCCGAAAATTACTTATCTGGGCTCAAAATACATACAACAATGCAGCCCAAGAATCCTGGCTGCCCATGGGCCTTTGGTAAACCCTAAGAACCAATCCTTCTCATCGGACGGTTCAGATCACAATATCAGATCCGCTAATTATATATATCGTCTCAGAATAAAACCCTAGCCTTAACCCCGTATTTCCACCTCTCAGCGCCGCAGTCAAGGGAGAGAGAGAGAGAAATGGGTCGTGTGATCAGAGCACAGCGTAAGGGAGCGGGATCGGTGTTCAAGTCTCACACTCACCACCGCAAGGGGGCCGCGCGCTTTCGCAGTCTTGATTTCGGCGAGAGGAATGGCTATCTCAAGGGAGTGGTCACTGACATCATCCATGATCCAGGCCGTGGTGCTCCCCTTGCGAAAGTGACGTTTCGCCACCCCTTCAGGTAAGAGATTTAGGAAGTAAAGATTTAGGTACTGTGAGAATTGCTATTACTAGGCGCTTTGTGATTTTTAATTTGAAAATTCCTTGTAGTTCGTATGCGGGTCAGAAATTGATCTTTGTAACACCCTTTTTGTACATTGTACCTGGTACTTGTTCGGTACCTGTTTTCTGGTAAAAAAAAATCGGATCTGTTGTTTTCTGGTACAGCTTGCAATGGCAGGGACCAAACTGTTAATAATTTAATTTAAGGGACTTGTGTAAAATTTTAGGCCCTTTTATAATATGCCCTTATCAGAGGGACTTGATTGAAAAGTTGGATTTTAATTATGTCAGAACCTGAGAATTCTTCCAAACTAGGCAGAACCTGAGAATTCTTCCAAACTAAGCAGAACCTGAGAATCCCTTTTAGCAATGTTGACAGTATTTTAAGCTTCTCATATATCACTTCTCAAGTTAACAAAAATTGTATTTTCTCTTCAGGTACAAGCATCAGAAGGAGCTTTTTGTGGCAGCTGAGGGAATGTACACTGGCCAGTTCCTTTATTGTGGCCGCAAGGCTACACTACAGGTAGGAAATGTGCTCCCCGTTCGTGCAATCCCGGAAGGAGGGGTCGTGTGCAATGTTGAGCACCACATCGGTGACCGTGGTGTTTTCGCTCGTGCCTCCGGTGACTACGCTATTGTCATCTCCCACAACCCTGACAACGGCACTTCCAGGTTTCTCTCTCTTTCCGTTTTAATCTCTCTTTGGATGTTGTGTCTAGGGTTGTATTGAGGAAATATCAAACATCATTTGTTTTATATGTAAAGTATATTGGTTGATTTTGATATTACTATTTATGTTTAGTGTGTAGTAGTACTAATGTGCTGTGTGTTAACATTGATGATTGCGACCAGTTTGGTAGAAAAGTACCTAATGGACACTGGTTCTTTTCTTGATGTTTGATCTCTTTTATTCTTTACTGTCAGAGTCCAAACAGTAGCTTTTAATCTCAAAATCTGGTTTTCTGTTAACCAAGCCTCAAGTCATGGTGTGACGACCCCTAAACAGGCCCTTAGACTTGGTCATACACTTGTCCTAGCAGCAAGCATGAGCATGGTATAATTAGCACCCAGCTGGTACACAAACACCCCAAAACAGTGAATTAGAAATCTGAACAGAACTTGCAATTTGAAGTGGTAATCTGGCCAAACCCAGTTCACAGATGCATAGAGGACTCTGAGGCTTGCAATTTAGACTCAAATTTTATATTATTAGGATATTTAAATCATTTCTTATGGATTTTTGAAGATTCATCAATTGAAAAACTGAAAACTGACAGAAAACTGCTGCTGCCTTGTACCTTCTCATTGTTCTGGTGTTGGATATATTTTTAAGTTTAGCTTTCCCCATAAAACATCCAAACAATGTCATCAAGTGTCTATGTTGTTTATTGTCTATGTTGTGATCATTGAATATGCTTTTCTGATTTTGATACTTCAGGATTAAGCTTCCATCTGGTGCCAAAAAAATCATCCCTAGCAGCTGCCGTGCCATGATTGGTCAAGTTGCGGGTGGAGGACGTACAGAGAAGCCAATGCTCAAGGCCGGAAACGCTTACCACAAGTACCGTGTGAAGCGCAACTGCTGGCCTAAGGTTCGTGGTGTTGCCATGAACCCAGTGGAGCATCCTCACGGTGGTGGTAACCACCAGCACATCGGTCATGCCTCTACCGTTCGCCGTGACGCTCCACCTGGACAGAAGGTTGGTCTTATTGCTGCTCGCCGTACCGGTAGGCTTCGTGGACAGGCTGCTGCAAGTGCTGCTAAGGCAGACAAGGCGCCATAGGATTTTTAATATCTATGTTTTGTTTAAGTTTAGGATTGTTGTCTGTTTTCTTTAGAGTTGAGATCAAAGTTTTGGAGACATTTGTGACCTATATGTGGATTTTGTTTGGGATTGTCAGGTTCAATTGTTTTGTCAGTTTTGGAGACTCATATTATCATGTTCAAAATATTAAACATTTCTGAATCAATATTAAGACTATCCAAATCGATAATATGGTTTGCTGAATCAATATTATGACTTGCTGTATCAGTATTACAATTTTCTAAATCAATACAAGTGAAAGACAACATTATGCATTTGAGCACAAAACAATTGACATCTTTTTTACCAGAACAAAGGTACTTTAACCTGATTATAAGCGGAAGACCTTAATAATATTCAAAAGAAAATTACATTATCAAGTTCTACCTGCCATTTGTTCTCTAAATTTTTCAATTTTGCAAGTGAAGCTCACATCCAGTCTTTAGAAAATTGAATTGATAAAAGAAGATATTCTAACCATGATCAATTTTGACCAAAACAAGATGCAACCCGACATTATCAAGTTCTACCTGCCATTTCTAATTTGTAACATGATCAATTTTGTCATTTCTAATTTGTATCAGATACGTACCCTATACGGGGTAACAAACTTCACCTTTCATATATTTTAGCTGTTGCAAGTTAGAATACTCACCACCAGCACAAAAAATGCTAACTAGTAATTCTTCAAACAAAAAACAAACTGGCACTATAAACAAAAAGAAGATTGCCAGCTTTCTATTAATTTGCTATCTCAGCAACTGCAATTAAATAACCGTCACAACAAAAAATAGTGCTTCCTAGAGGCAACTGAGGCCAGCCCTCCTACATCTTAACAGACCTGATGCCGAAATTCTGCAATTTCAGAAGTTCCTTTATCAAGTTAGGCAAAATAAAAAAGTAACTCAAGCTTCTAGGTATACTAAAATGACAAGTAGTCAACCCAAAAAACCCAAAGCTTCATACAATCATACACCAGCATGGTTTACCTGATTTTTTCTTTGAAAAAAATGATTAAACCAGATATATCAGGCAGAACTGGCAACATAATAAATCTGTACAACATATGAGTACGGAGTGGCCAAGTCTGTAGGAAGTGGGGCGCATCCGATGGGTCATTGGACCCAAATCGGTTCGATGCCTGCTCGGAACCGTCCGATTTGCTTCCCAAATTGGTTCGATGAAGCTTATAGGACAGTTCCAAGCAGGCTTGGGTCCGATGCCCATCGGACACGCTCTGCTTCCAAGTCAGTATGGTAATTGCTGGTCATTAAGGTTCTGAGATTCTGACATGAATCTAATAACTAAGTGACTGCACATGCACACACACACAGATAGAGAGATAGAGAAACAGAGAGAGAGAGACCTAAAGCGCATGGTCATCGTCAGAGAAAAATTCGGACAACCAAGCCTGCCGAAGCCTTTGACTCTTGACTAAAAAGCCTCTGCCAAGATGTTCATGCTCATTCAAGTAATCAAATGCCCTGCCAAGCGACAACTCATCATACCCTTCAGACTTCATAACCTCCTGATACAAGTCCGCACAGATACTCCTGTTGTTACTGCTCCTGACAGCATCTGCCAGGTCACCTATTGAATCTGCTAAGAAACCTACTCTGGCACTCAGGTCCATGATTAGCTTCCTCGTGGCCCAACGAGTGAATTCTTGTTGGTTTTTGTCATCACTGTTCCCATTGCATTCTCCTGTAGTGCATACTTTCATTTCATCACAAGTGATACAATTAATAAATCTCCTAAAATTACCTTCTTTACCAGCAGTGCTAGGCTGCACTCTTAACCCTCCTAAATAATTTAAGGAGGAATTTTATGTATACCCCACAAAAACAAACTTCAAAATTATGTATATTCTCCCCTCTAAAGTTCATAATATGATATTTACCCTTCTAAATTTCAAAAACTCACAAATTTACCCATTTTATTGTCTTTTCTATCAAAACTCATTTTAAATTTATAAATGCCCATTTTACCCTTCATTAAAAAAAATAAAACATATGTAGCCTACTAAGAAAAATGTCATTCTTCTAATTGGTCGGTTTCCAAGGGCAAATGGTTAATTTGTCTACTTCTGACGTATACATGGTGACATTTAGGTTTACGCTTGTATGCATGTACATGAAATTTACCCATAATTTGAATAAAAAAAAAAACAAAACAAATACCAAGGTAAAAAAGTCTTATAATCATGTGTTCTAAAGGAGTATCACACTGATTATGGACATATGGTTTTGGTACCAAAATTTTTGCAACCCTTATTCTCACCATCAGATGGAGCACAGTGTACCTTTATGTAAGGGGGTTTTCCTCAGGGACCCAGAAGAAGAGCATGTCAGAGGAGATTGCCCGCCTGAATCTTCATCGGTATCATAACCGGAACCTCGGGCTTGACCTTGACCGTTGATATGATGGGCCGATTTTATGTCGTCATGGTCAGCCCACTCAGACGGGAGATTATCATTGGCTTGGTCATGACCAAAGATGATTGCCATCTCATCGTACATGTCGATCCTCTTATTCAGGAACTGCTCGTCCTTTGGCTCGACCTAAGTGCAAAGTAGAAGCAAGAATTTTGTTCATATAGGGGTTAATAGCACATTCTGAGTAACAATATTCAATAGTGGTTTGTTTAGGTTCATCTAGAAATAGCACAACAAGGTGTTGTAATTGGTTCACACGTACTTTTAAAAATATAGTGCTTAGACATGATGTTACTGTATAGTTTAGAGTAACATGTTATGGTACTGTAAAATTGACCCTCATATTTGTGTGAAAATTTTATATGATTAACCACCATTACGTGTTTGACCTCCATAAGTTGAAAATCTACTTCTGCCCCTGCACATACATATCTTTAGTGTTATAATAAATGTTCAGCCAACAAGGTACAATTTCAGCTGTTAATTGCTTGCAAGGATAATGTGCTTGTTACACCAAATTTGCAAACTTTCCTGATTAACGAGGATTAAACTTATAGTTTACATAATACGACTAAGCCTCCTTAAGCAAAAAGTCAACCAAAGTATAGTTGATACTCTATTGTTCTTTTTCCTACAGAACTTCGCCACAACAAATGTTAACTGTCGAACTAAACCCAACAAAGCCATTAGAAAAGAAAAAAAGAAATAAAAAAAAAATGAGTAAACAAGTACCTTGATATGCTCATGGTAGGACACGTTATCCATGACAATCATCTTCGTCTCTTCATCCCATTCTATGTTTTCCATAGTCTGGAGCTTCTTGATCCGCATGTACCGGCCACGGACAGTACGCAGATGGTTCTCCACATTGATCATGCTGCAGTTCACGTTGAACTTGTCACTGACGAACTGGGCTGCAGCAGTGAGGATCTGCCGCTTGACCAGCCCAAGCCTGATCTGGTCGACAATATAGGAGAGGAGGAAGCGGCTCATGTATGGGCTCCACCTGAAGTTGGTGCAACCCTTCTTGCTTGATTTCGGTTGCCATACCGGTGAATGCGGTTTTACCATACCTGCATCATTAATGGAAAAAGGAAAGTTTTATGGGTTGCTGTTGTAATGTTAGAGAGAGAGAGAGAGAGAGAGAGAGAAAGAGGGGTAGCAATTTACCATTTTGCCCCTGGCAATGCCTCCTTTTAGACAAAACGTAAGGAGAGGCATCATAAGGAGGAGATCGGGGCGATTCCTTGATCATATCCTCAGATCCATCCAAGTCATCGTTGTCAGAATACCCTTCATCAGACGAGCTACCAGTCAGGTCCTGAGCTGTTTGATTATTGTTGTCACCACAGATTACGCACATCTCTTCATACATTTCAATTTTCTTGTTCAGAAATGGTTCATCCTTAGGATTCTCCTAAATTACATATATCCTTTTTAAGTTAAAACAGATGAGCACAAAGTAGGATATTGATCCATTCTTGAAAATAAAAATAAAATTAACAGTAAATTTAACAAGAGCAAATAATTAAAAAAGAATATTTGTATTGGAAATGAGTTTGAACCCCATAACCGATCTATATCCTTCTTGCACTGACTAAATGTTTCAATACCAGAATTTTTATGAGGTTTCCTGAATGGCAAATATCTAACTAACAGAATTGATGCAGTACCAGTACCAAAAGGTCACATTGTTAGATATTTAATTGTGAGTAATGATTCAATGCCCCTTGTGCCCCCAACACCCTATAATATGCTGAAAAGTGCATATTTTGTGGACCCGTAGCACAGATTCTCATTTATATAATATGTCAAGTGTTGACTTCAGCTTGGGTCCCCAAAAGTTGGGCAGCCCGTTGAAACTGTTTATATTTTCTTTCAAAAAACTGTCTTGTTTGCGCCTCGACATGACATTCATTTGTTATTGAGCTGTTGAGAAACAAGAGGTTTTACCAAGTTCTGGTCAATGCATTACAAACACACCACACACATATTGCACAAAAAGGAAAAGTATAGAAAACAGCTGGTGTCAGTGTTGACAGACATCTGTACTTTCTGGAGCAGGTCAAATGAGAAATGTTCATTTACTTAACCCAATTTAACCCATTTGCAAATACCAATACATATATACCTTAATGTGGTCATGGTACGACTCCTCATCCATGCCAATAACCTTTCTGGTATCATCCCAGGTGACATTATCTAAATCCTGAAGCCGTCTAATCTGGCGAAACCGGCCACGAATCGTCCTGACATGGTTCAACACATTTGTATCAGTGACTGCTATGTTGTATCGCTCACCCACAGCCTGAGCTGCATTTGTAAACGCGTGCCTTTTTAAGTTGTTGTTGCCCATCTTGGCTTGTTCGACAAGGTACCGAACAAGGAAGCGACTCATTGCCGGGCTCCACCTAAAATTTGAGCAACCCTTGCGGCTCCACCGGTGGTTCAGTGGGTAAGTGCTTCTTGCACCTGTTTCATTTTTTTTTTTCATTTAAAAAAAAATCTAAATTTGTCATTTTAACATAATAGTAATATATTTGTCTATATTAAGTTGAACCAATTGCATCTAATCCACTAGTGCTAAATAAAATGTTTAGCTCATTTTTGTTCAACAAAGAAATAAACACAAATTAAGGGAAAAGTAAAGCATTGTCTGATTTTTATTGTGTACCTTTGTCAAGGCTTCTGGTATTTCTTGGCTGTGCAAGAGCAGTATTTGCATTGTGTAGTTGCTCAGTGCTCTTCTCCTTGACAGCTTTCCTTTTTCTCATTTTAGATTCCTATCAAATTTAGCAAAATCTCCTCAAAATCAACCGATTGGGGTTTTGGGTTTGGTCGAAAGAACCCTTGAATTGGAAAAGAGCCTCACCTAATTTCTTCAGATTTGATTTCTTTTACCGATTCGATTCTTCCAAGGCAAAAAAGGCGCAAAGAGGATGTGATTATGTGATTATCGGAAGAGATATTATTATTTGGGGATAGCGGGAGGTGGGTTTCGTCAAAGTCCGTTTCTTTTCCCAAAACTCAATTAAATTTTAAATTTTTTTTTTTTTTGGTTTAATAGAGTTTTTCTTGATTTTTGTATACTTTCAAATTCTTAAATATTTTTTGGGGTTTATTTGAGTCTATGAAATCTTTTTGGTTTAAACAAATTTCTAAATGTAGATTTTGGTTCAATTAAACTCTTTATTAATTGCATATTGATTTCAATGTTTGGTGAAATTCTGCTTCTTTTTTTCCAAAACTATTTTGAGTTGTGAGTTTTTCTTTATCAAGTTCAATTAAATTTTTTAACTTTTTTTTTTGGGTTTAATAGAGTTTCTTGATTTTTCTATACGTTTAAATTCTTAAATTATTATTTTTGGTTTAGTCAAATTTCTAAATGTAGATTTTGGTTCAATTAAACTCTTTTTTAATTGCATATTGATTTCAATGTTTGGTGAAAGTCTGTTTCTTTTTTTCCAAAAACTATTTCAGTTTGTGAGCTTTTGTCAATTCAATTAAAATTTTGAACTATTATTTTTGGTTCAAATATATTCTTTTCGTTTATTTGACTTATTAAGTCTTTTTGGTTTGATCAAATTTCTAACTATAAACTTTGGTTCAATTAAACTCTTTATTAATTGCATATTGATTTTAATGTTAATTTTTGTTGACAAATCAATTAAACCCTAATTGCTTACTTCTCTAATCAAAAGAGGGAGAACACCATGATTGACTGTTTTGAGATCTGAGGTAACAAAATACTTGTGTTTGAATCACGGCCGTCCAATAGGAATATTCTGGCCAATTCGACCCGAGGTGAATCGCATGAGGCTGCTTTAATAGGCGTGCATATTTTGATTGGATGGTCCAGATCCAAACAGAAATTAGTTTGATTGGATTTCATCAATTTCGCTTAGGCTAGTCTGTTAAGAATCGAGGTTTTGATCTAATAGCATATGCATCCCTAAAACTATTTAGAGTTTCTAATATGACGTGACAAAACTAATTTCGGAGATGTAGATGGATTTCTTATTTAGCAACTTTGCTCAATAATTTCTTATTAAGAAATCGTTTATAAACTCTGACGTGGCAAAACGATTGGCATGTATTCGCTAAAATTAGTTTAATTTACTTCTGATGTGGCTTATCAATTTTAATTTACTGATGATATGGTTTATTAGAAACTCTAAAATTAGTTTCAGGGATGTGAATATTTAGAAACTCCAAAGTCTATAATTTCTTAAAAATAGTTAACAGTTATTTAGAAACTCTAAGAGTTTCAGAGATGTAGATGCTCTAAGCTTTAAGCCAGGTTTGCAATTATATGTGGCATGGAGACCTGTCGATACTTAAAATAAAATTATTGAATAGTTAAGGAAAGACTTAGGGTTAGTTTCTTCAAAATTTAAATTCAAATAGAATAGAGTGAGGTTATGGTACTATGCATAGCACATATTGGCCCGTGTTATGGACTCAAATTTTCGACTTAAAATTCTAACGATCGATCCGAACCATGCAACAAGGTCTCCATATGAATATGTACTTGCAAACTTAATTTTACATTTTTTAGATGGGTAGAAAATGACATGGTCTCCAAAAACGCTGATTTTTTACTCATCTAAAAAAATAGTAAAAAATTCTAAAAAGTGTAAAATTTAGTTTACATGTACATATTTATATAGAGACTATGTTGAACGGTTCGGACCTACAGTTAGAATTTTGAAAATAAAAATATTAATCCATAGTACCGACCAATCTGTGCTATGCATAGTACCATAGCCTCACTTAGAGTAGGAAAAACGTCCGTGCCGTAACTAACACGCCGTGACTTTGGTCTCGTGCCGTGCCATGACCAAGTTAATTTTTCACGTGTCGTGCCGTGCCGTGATCAAAATGTCAATAGGTGATCACGGCACGCGAATGGTCACGCCACGTGAGTCACGCCGTGCCTAAACGTGCCATGACCATATGTGACTCGCGTGACTCACGTGACCATTTAATTATAATTTAAGTTAGTTTATTCAAGATTTACCATTAAATCAATATCTAATGGTCCTAATTACACGTGACTCGCGTGACTACGTGTCGTGCCGTGCCGTGACTAAATCTTTCACGTGCCGTGCCGTGCCAAAGTTTCAAAAGATGAACACGGCACGCGAATGGTCACGGCACGGGACACGCGAGTCACGGCACGTAACTGACACACGTGCCGTGCCGTTCTGTGCTGTAACTGTGCCGTTCCGTGCCGTAACCGTGCCATAACCGTGCCGTAACCTTGCTGTTCCGTGACGAAGCCGGCTCCGCCGTACCATTTTTCCCACTCTGCCCTCACTCAATAATATGATGACCAAAGAAATTGCAATTTTTGGAGGAAATTGTGATTATTTATCTCAATAATAGATATATATATACTTGCTCAGCTTGGCAACTGCTTGTATGCTTAAATAATTTGCAAAACCAATGAAGTGCTCAGCTCAGCTTTACTGCAATTTTCTAAATTTACTGTTGCCCCTATTAATTGACATGTAGCGATAAAAACAAAGAAAACCTGTTCTTAGATTAGGATGTTTGATCATAAAGCTCATTTTTCATTGTTCAATGTAAAATAATGACCCGTTTGCTTGTTACTAATTATATTTCTAATAATGCAAATTCTGAGGCATTGTATTAGTATTTAGTTGTAAAAGTCATATATAAATACCCAATCAGAAAATATCTTAAGTATTAAATGCTATTAATTAGTACATGCAGTTGTACGGGTGAGAATCTGCTGCGATCCGGGTACTGTGAACAGTACCCTGCAATCTCTGCTTTTCCAAATCCAGTTGTCGAATTGTTTCGAGATGCGTGCACTAAAAAGTTGGACGACTGAATTTGGAAAAGCAGTAATTGCAGGGTTACTGTGCTCAATATTCGAATCGTAGCAGATCTCAATCCG
This sequence comes from Carex myosuroides, assembly GCA_028015225.1. Classification (NCBI taxonomy): domain Eukaryota; kingdom Viridiplantae; phylum Streptophyta; class Magnoliopsida; order Poales; family Cyperaceae; genus Carex; species Carex myosuroides. Next base: position 1,395,196 of record CM051471.1, read on the forward strand.
CAGTTGTACTAGCATAATTTTGTTACTTAACTGAATAAAGGAAGCCGTAGAGTGACCTAGTTGCGTGAGATGGATGATGAATTAAAGTAATATACTTGAATTGGGTTCTAAATTTGTTCATTTGATGTTTGCTTTATTTCTTAATTCTCCTGGTACAACATGGATGGATGAAGAACAATAATATTGTACATGTTTGGCAGTGTGGATTTAGTTTCCTTAGCCTTCCTTAAGGTCTTAAGCGGGCCGAACAAGTGTGCCTTAGACAGACTTAAGAGCTTCTCCTTAGTCTTCCTGAGCATGTTCGGCAAGGAAGATTAAGACAAAGCAGCTTAAGGATTTAAGCTTTGCTAAGGAGAGATTGTTCGGTAGAAAAAAAGATTAAGAATGAAAGCTTAAATATAATAAAATATGTAATGTTGGGCCCTAAGGAGGCGCTAAGGAAGCTGATTTCTTAAGGAAGCGAAAATCTGAGCTTAAGATTTTAGTCTAAGGAAGACTAAGGAGAAGCTCTTAAGTCTGACTAAGGCACACTTGTTCGGCCCGCTTAAGACCTTAAGGAAGGCTAAGGAAGCTAAATCCACACTGCCGAACAATCTCTCCTTAGCAAAGCTTAAATCCTTAAGCTGCTTTGTCTTAATCTTGCTTGCCGAACATGCTCATTGATCTTGAGCTCCCAATAATTGCCTCAGTTGCTGAGAAATTAGGAAAAACACCAGCATAAGTTGCCCTGCGCTGGAAAAATATATAAACTATCTTTGGCCAGAGTTATTTTAGATATGGAAAATACTTCATGACACAAATCACCACTTATCTTATAGCACACTAAAGATAAAATTTAGAACCTAAACAAATCTACTAGTAAATAACAGAAATTAAATAACCTTATGTTATTATTTAAGATTGCTCAATTATATCTATCTAAATTAATATTACTTAATCTTCACATAACTCTGTATCGCATTGGAATTTTATAATATTTTTTTTATTTGAGATAAGTGAGATCATACTTGTCAATTCTCATTAGAAACAGAAACCATACAATGTTTACTGGTACCATTATTAATTACAGCACAAAATGTTTATAATAAACTTGCGTCCACTTCTTCCACCAAAGATATGATATGATATGATTTCCGAGGTTAGATAAGGACATGAAAGAAAACACCCCTTTCCTAACTGGCACTGCCTTCTTTTTTTAGTTAATTTATTGCTACTTTTTTTTCTCTTTGGTCAAGACAACCAGTAGTACTCTGCTGATGACTGCTTTTAATTTTAAACAAAGAAACAATTTATCAACCCTAATTCGGAGTCCGGCTAGTATAACATCGGTGTCATATGACACCAACTACAAAATTAATTGAATAGACTTCAAACGACTAATCTGAACCGTTCAAAACTGATTTACTTTATGAGTGATGCGATTACATGCAAAAAATTTATATTTTCTAGTTATTTTAGTATCAAATCAAGCGGTCAAAAATGTTGAAAAATGAATGCATTAAAATTAACTTAAAAACTCACACATTTGACCGCTTGACTTGATACTAAATAAATTCAAAAAATTATAAATTTTGCATGTAAATGCACAACTAATTAATGAAATAGATCGGTTTGAACGGTTTGGATTCACCGTTTGAAGTCGATTTAATAGATTTTGGAGTTGGTGTTATATAAGCTAGAATGACACTGATGTCATACTAGCCAGACTCTATAATTCATAATTTTGGATATACATTCATTCGTCGCAATTTTTTTTTTTCTGAATTTGTATGTTATCTTATGTAGGTAGAAAATCACTTGATCTCTAAATTCTAGACCATTCAAAAGTAGTGATTTTCTACCTATCTAAAAAATATTAAAACATTCTAAAAAATGTAAAATTTAATTTGCAAATGCATTTTTATATATATGGAGATCATTTTCAACTATTCAGATCGATTATTTAAATTTTAAAACAAAGATCTTGATTCATAGTACAGATCAATCTGCAAGAGATAGTAACATAGACTAAAAAGTTAGGTTGGATTTTTGTTAATTAATTTTGAACATTAATTAAAGACAGTTAAATCTTGATCCATAGAAGTTGACACCATCACCATTACTATGTTAATTTCCTTTTTTAACTTGATCTATTTGGTTGCAAAACAAGAATAGCTAGAATAACTCTTTGTCATTTGTCTTATTAGAATAGTATATTCTAATAAGACAAAAAACTTGAATTTCCTATTCTAGCTATTCAACCCTAATCAAATATTGAACAAGCTATTCTGAATAGCCTTATTCTAAAAATAGCTTATTCTCACTCCAACCAAACATATACCACTTGTTATCATTTTCATCGACTTTGATATTTTGTATCTTGAAAGGTGCTAAACTAGAAAATTTAGATTGAAGATTGACCATTACAACCATGAATGTATTTAATTCAAAATTTTAAAATCGCAGAATAAAATTCTACAACCATGCATAACCATACATTTATTTAGTATTTAAAAAAAAACTTTCGAATGCTTCACCAGGAATTTACACAAAATCCAATCACAATTAATGTCGCTGTAAATGGAAAGAACACCTACTACCATCACTAGATCATACTTTCCGGTCGCAGAAAGTATTAGCGCCGGTCGCTGATAATTAATCTCGTCGCTGAAAAATCGGTCGCTGTAAGCTTTGTCGCAGATATTCTTCTGATGACGTCACCGGTCGCTGAATGACGTCACCCGGTCGCTGATACTCTTTTGCGACCATTTTTTTTTTGTCGCTGTTGTTTTTTTTCTGACGTCAGCAAAAACTATCTACTACCAAAAACAACGGTCGCTGATAGTCACACCCAGTCGCAGATACCCAAATTATCAGAGACCAATATCAACGGTCGCTGATACTTAAAACCGGTCGCAGAAAGTCTTCTGTCAGGTTTTTGGAATTTATTTTATTATTTAAATTTGCACCATTTAATAATTGGTACGACACATACCAACATACAACATAAACATACAAATAAACATCAAACATAAACATCGTAATGTCAAGTAATACAAACATAAATGTCGAAATGTCAAACATAACATCGAAATGTCAAGTAATACAAACATAAATGTCGAATAACATAAACAGATAATCTAAATGTCAAGTACCATCTAAACCAGGAATGTCAACACAAACATCTGAACAAGATATAAATACCTAAACTAAGCAGTACCATCACCACCAACATCCGACCCCTGCCCCTCGTCATCATCGCCGTCATTATCCTCGTCATCCTGAGGAGCGCGGATCGAGACTTGCTGCGAGCCCGAACCTCCCTGTGAGATTGTAAGAAAGTAGTTTAGATATTTAGAATTTAGGGTTTAGGGTTCACAATTAAAACATACTGAAATATCGAATTTCGTACCTAAGAAGCTCTGAAAAGCTCGGTGATCTTGGACATAAACCGATCCTCCATCCTATCAAGTACCCGAGCAGATATCATATCGATATACTCTTCTGTGAGATGTGGAGCCGGCGGCATAGAGGAATATGACTGTGAAGAATGCGACTGAGCACTGCTCGACCCACTGGAGCGAAACATGCCGCTCGTCTTGCCTGGAACATTAAAAATAAGACAATTAGTATTATCTTACAAAACTAAAAATAAATTTAAAATTAAAGTGACTTTTTATTTTACCTAGAGCACCGAAACCATAGTTATCGTCGTGGGCATTCTGAGAGGGGTCTTCAGCGACCGGCGACTCCACGGTCGCTGATGCCGGTCGCTGAAGACCCGTTTTGTTGTAGTGCATAGTGACAAATCAATATCAATAGTTCGGGTTCGGTTTAGCGAGATCAAAAATTCGTGATTCGGTATAATTCGAGAATGATTCGGTACAACAAAGAAGCAAAAAAAAAAACCCAAAAAAACCGTTAAAAAAAAGTTTGAAAAAATTAAAAAAAAATTCGCGTTTTTATCGCGAATAATTCGTCAACTCGCATTTTATACGCGTTTTATTCGCGAATAAAACGTATATACGTTTTACTGTGTTTTATTCAAAATTCGATTCGGTAACATCAAAAAAACGAATTATACGCGAATTATACACGAATCTTGTCACTACGCCGACTACTACTACAGTACTACTGGTCATCAGTGTGGAAACGTGGCGTAGAAAGCTAAACACAAGTGTATGGTTTTAATTAATTCTCTCTAATTCTAACACTATGTTTCCACTATATATATATTACAATTAATAATACAATATGCTTCCATTTATAACGCCTCTCTCATACTCCACTTCCATTGTTCCAAAATGACAACGGCCTATGACCGAATTGGGGAACTCAAAACCTTTGACGAAACCAAATCAGGCGTAAAGGGTTTAATCGATGCTGGAATCACAAAAATCCCTCCATTTTTTATCCAGCCACAAGAACAAGGTGAACTGGTATCGTTACCAGTTGAAATTCCAGTGATTGATCTCAGTAGAGCCGACTCTGATGCTGCGCTTAGAGGACAATTGGTGGAAAAGGTTAAAAATGCCTCACACACCTTTGGGTTTTTTCAGGTACAAAATTAGACAATGTTGGTCAGAAATTTTTAGAATTGAAATAAATTTGGAAGAAAATTAAAATTACTGTTTCAATTTAGGTGGTAAACCATGGAATCCCATTGGAGGTTCTTGATGACATGCTTGAAGGGGTTAAGCTGTTCAATGAGGAAGAGGTGGAGGTTAAGAAAAAATACTACACCAGGGATGCAAGCAAGAAAGTGATTTACAATAGCAATTTTGATTTGTACCAATCACCAGCTGCCAACTGGCGCGATACGATGTTCATCACCATGGCTCCTGAACCACCCGTACCAGAAGAGTTGCCCGCTGTGTGCAGAGATATAACTTTCAAGTACACAGAGTACATCAAGAGACTTGGCATCATACTATTTGAGTTACTATCAGAGGCACTTGGCCTGAAACCAAGTTATCTAACAGAGATAGAATGCAACAAAGGGCTAAATGTACTTACACACTACTACCCACCTTGCCCCGAGCCCCACCTGACAGTCGGTACAACCAAGCACTCCGACCCTGATTTCCTCACTGTGCTTCTACAGGATAGCATCGGCGGATTACAAGTCCTGTATCAGAACCACTGGATTGATGTGCCTCCTGTGCATGGAGCCTTAGTAATTAATGTCGGCGATCTTTTGCAGGTAAACCCATTTATTTTTCGATACTAATATCAGGGGCGGATCCAAGTTGAAATTTTATGGGGATCGATAGGCCCGGACCAACTTTGTCCCTTCTTGAATTTTTTTTTGCCCTCTGATGAATTTTCTGATCTCTAATTTCGGTTAAATTTAGGTTTAAAATTAGAATAAATTTCTTGAATTTGGATTGGTAATTAGGATTAAAAGTTAAGAGCATTGGAAAATAGAAGTCTGCATATCAATGGAAACTATAAGTTAGAGCATATTTTTTATCCAGTACCTGATTAGTTAATGAGTTTGAACCTGGTTAGATATTTAAACCCGATTTGCTATTTTTTTGCCTCCCTCTGACGAAAATCCTGGATTCGCACTTGACTAATATGCAGTCAGCTTGTTTATACAACACTAAATACTAAACTTCAATTTCTATTTTTTTTTTTTTAAATTGCAGTTGATATCAAATGACAAGTTGAAAAGTGTGGAGCATAGAGTGCTTGCTAACAGTATTGGACCTAGAGTCTCTGTGGCATGCTTCTTTACCACTCAATTGAACACAACTTGTAATAGGTTATATGGCCCCATAAAGGAATTAATAACAGAGGTTAACCCACCACTGTACAAGGAAACTACAGTCAAAGATTTCATTTTGTACTACAACAGGAAAGGCCTTGATGGTCAGTCTGCATTGGATTACTTCAGATTGTAAATTCCTTTGGAAGATTCTTATTTGTGTTATCAAAATATATATATAGTAAAGAAAATGGTGTAAGAAATCATATCCTTGATAAAAGAAATTGATGGAATGTTATATAAATCAATCCTGACATATATTACTGACTAAATAAAATTATTCAAACAACCTATTTTCTCATTAAATGAAATAATGAAATAACTTGGATTGTTTGTGAATTAGGATTATCCATACAATTTTTTTTGTCTTTCTATTTGTTTGGAAAGGCAAGAAGGCCTAGCTCTACTTTCTTTTTTCTTTGAAAGTAGCTAATCTTTTGTAATTAAAGCGTTTCCAATGGAGAATTCAACAAATCACTTATTTCATTATTATAAGGTCTTAATAGATAAGAAAACAATAATACAAAATGTCAAGATAGAAAAACATTCTAAAACCCAACAAATTAGTGCATGAATTCCAACTAAAATCTCTAATACAATCAATTACTAGAGATATATTGAAGGCTTTCCTCACAATAATTTGTAAACATATCTGTCTCTTGTTGTGTGAAGTACAATCCAATCTCAACCCCACCTTCTTCTTCTCTACTTGGTGCCACAGCCATAGCACCAGAGTATGAAATAGATGCAATATCGACCTTTGACGGCTTCCCCCACCCGAAATCGACATCATAAACCTTAAACCTGACTGAACCTGAAGTTCCAAATGGCTTCTTACTTCCAATTTCCAAACTAATCTTCATCCAATCTTTCGCATTTTGTATTCCGACTCTCTTCGCTTCGTCAATGGCCTTGCCAATGGCTTGACATGCTTCAAAAAACCCGTTTGGGCCAACGAGATCTTTAACTTTGGCTCTTACAATGCCCGGTCCAATGCAATTTCCGAAGTAGCTCTCCGGAATCGGCGGTTGAAACCACTGGCGATGATCGATTGCAAAGATGCAATATGCATCTTCAGTCTCATGTATAGTTGATTTGGCTTTTACATACCCAACCCATACAAAGGCGTAAGTGACGACCACCGTGGAACATCGAACCGTCACATTTCTCTTCTCTGCTTCATGCAGTAATACTTGTCGGAGCAACTGTATGTGCTCTCGCTTTAGTTTATAGGAGACGATAAACATTTCACGGTCAGGTTGCGAAGTATTCATATTGAAATTCGTTGAACTCGACATATCATTCAACTTATTTGTATATATTGAATCGGGATCAGGGATAATTGATCGATCGAGCTCAACCCTGACAGGAGCTGGTGCCGGTATCACCTTGGAATTGCTCGTGTGACAAATCATGGCCCATGTGCACATGAAATTTACAGAGCCACTACCATCGCATGTCGAGTGGTGCAACGAAGTCCCAATCACCAACCCATGAGACGGAAACACGGTCACCTGTATTGTAAAGACAGGTTGTTGCCCGTTGGATTCGTTCTTGCTCAGACGAGGCACCAACACCTTGAGCTTCGATATATCCCTTGGATGTTCACCGAAAACCTCATCATACCGATCATCAGACTCGACAACGGTAAACACAACGGAGTCACCGTCAACATAGTGGATCTCATACTTGTTAGTTGTTTCAGGTGCCAACCGGATGTTACCGGCTAATGGGAAGAAGGATTGAAGAGCTAGGGAAAGAGAGGATTTGAGGGTAGGAAGACAAGAGGAGGTGAAATGTGAGATTGAATGTTGGAAAGAGTAGAAGAAGAGACGCTCTACCGGCGAAAAATTGAGCCACATCACGTCGAAGAAGGTTAATGGAATCGATATCTCCGGCACTGATCCAGCTGGTGGTGAGACATGGGAGGTTTCTATCATCTTCAATGGAACGGAAGGCGCCATTAATTTCTTCTTTTTTTTTCTTTCTTTGATGTGTGGAGAAGAAGAAGAAAGTGCAAGTTATACCTCCTCATTTATCTTTGTCATGTACTATTGTTATCACATTAATTAACCTCATTGATGGTTACATAAATAAGTGCCCGACATTTTTATTAATATCCAAAGTTTAATACAAATTATTAATTATACCCAGAACTCAACTCAATATCGAAATATACCCAAGCCGGCCAGAAAATGGCCGGCTATGTTCCCTCCCTAAGCCGGCCATAAAATGGCTGGCTATGTACCTTTTTTTTTTTTTTTTTTTTTTAGAGAGACACTATGAAGAGTAAAATATTGAAATCTGACTCTGAAAATTTGAAATTTTTGTTTAAATTATTTGTTATATTACTTCTTTGATGTATAATTAGCATATTTATACTAAAATACGATAGATTAATTGAAATTATGTTGAATAACACTAAATTATGTTAAATTACGTTAAATTACATTAAATTACGTTAAAATACGGTAAATTACGCTAAAATACGATATGAATAGGGACGATATCTTTTCAGAAAAACGATGATGAAACTTCAAACGGTCATAAAACGGCGCTCGAGTGTCCGATTTCAGCAAATGAGCACTTTTCGGAAAGCTTGCAAAAATGCGCATGCGTCCGTGCTCGCTATGCCAGATTCCGAAATTCAGAATCGCCAAAAAACAAAGGGAAGAGCCTCAAAACTTGAGTTGAAGTTTCCGATTAAGATTTTCATTTCTATCATTCAATCCAAGTAGCTCAGTAAATTAGTTACATAATGAACTTGCAGATTACCAATTTTTACTATTTTTGGATTTTTTTTACTATTTTTTATGATTCATGAAAGATGAGCAAAATCAGTCTACTATAGCGTAATTTTGTGTAGTTTAGTGTTTTTTTTACTGTATTTCAGCATAATTAGCGAAGTTATTGTAATTTAACGTAATTTAGTATAATTGAACATAATTTATTGTAATATAGTGTAATTCAACATAATTTCAAGTATTCTAGCGTATTTTAGTATAAATATGCTAATTATCCATCAAAAGAAGTAGAGGAGGGATCAAGTTACAACAACCATTTTTTTCATTTTCAAAGTCCAAATCGTCGATCCAAATCGTTCAACATGATTATCTAAATAAAATGTGCTTGCAGATCAAATTTTACATTTTTTTGAATTTTTTTACTATTTATTAAGATAGGTACAAAATTCAATTGTCTGAATATGACTATTTTTTGTAAAATACTTAATAAATAGTAAACAAATTCAAAAAATGTAAAATTTGATCTGCAAGCACAGTTTATTGTGGAAATCATGTTGAACGGTTTGGATTGACGATTTGGACTTTGAAAATAAAAAAAATAATTATTGTAATTTGATCCCTCCTCATAGAAGTAATATAACAAATAATTTAAACAAAAATTTCAAATTTTCAGAGTTAGATTTCAATATTTTGATCTTCATAGTGTCTCTCTCTCTAAAAAAAAAAAAAAAAAAAAAAAGGTACATAGCCGGCCAGAAAATGGCCGGCTTGGGTATATTTCGATATTGAGTTGAGTTCTGGGTATAATTAATAATTTGTATTAAACTTTGGATATTAATAAAAATGTCGGAATAAGTGCAGCTACTATTGGGACAACATTTAAGTTAGAAGAATTTTATATTTATTTTCAAATAAATTTATTATATCTTATTTATCTTTATTAAATTTAGAAAACTCACAAATTTATTCAATTTATTTCCTTTCCTATTAAAACTCACTTTATATTTATAAAATTTATTTTTTATCCTCTATTGAAAAAAATAAATGTAACTTGTGTGGTAGAAGATGGAATCATTTTCTTATTCATTTTATATATCTTTTAATATTTAATAGAGAGTAAAATAAGAACTTAAATGTAATAAATTGGATAAATTTGTAGTAAAAGAAATTTAGAACGATAAATAGAGTATTATGAATTTTTAGGTCGTAATTTTGAATTTAAAAAAAAAATATTCACAAAAAGTTGGTCTTTCTTTTTGTGATAACCTGTGTCACAAAAAAATATACATAAAAAGAAAGACCAACTTTTTATGTGACACATGTTATATTTTTGTGACACAGGTTAATTGTAATATATACATTAAATTACGCTAAACTATTAATTGTAATTTACTCTAATTTACTGTATTTTAGCATAATTTAACATAATTTTAAGTAATTTAGCGTAATTTAATTTAATTCAACATAATTTCAAGTAATTTAGCGTATTTTAGTATAAATATGCTAATTATACATCAAAAGAAGTAATCTAACAAAAAATTTAAACAAAAAATTCGAATTTTCATTGTTAGATTTCATTATCTTGTTCTTCATAGTGTCTCTTAAAAAAAAAAAAAACCAGTCAGATTCTGGCCAGTTTAGACATTTTTCGAAATATCCAAAGATTCTGGCTATATTTATTAATTTGTAATTAAATATTAATAAAAATGTCGGTAGCCTGTGCCACGCAACAGTATCAGTCAATTATTGCGGTCCCAGTATTGCGTGGTATTTCTTCTTTTATTTTAATATTAAAACCACAATCTAAAAGAAAGTAAAAGAATCTCTAATATTATGTTCACAGAAGTGACAAAACACAGTTGACACTCTTTTATCCGATCCGTATCGTATAAAAAAAAATGAGTATCGGTAAGAAATTTTTTGCGTTAACTTATTAGGTATGGGTAAGAGTAATAATTTTTTTTATTATTATAATGAATACAGATATGAAAATGCTGCCACCCGATCCATATCATACCCTTTGACACAATAATATTTTGTATGAAAAAAATGAATAATGATTTTTTTTCGTTATCTTACCCGTTATCTAACAAGATAATTTCTAAAAATTAAATTATATATATATATATTTGTACGAAGATAATACATGATACAATAATGTTTTGTATTTTACTAGATTTTCATAATACAAATTAGTTGTATTCATTATTATTTTTTTCTTTTTTTCTTTTTTTGAAAAAAAAATAGAAAGCATAAATTGAGATGTCAATAGCACTTTTTTATCCGTTTACCCGATCCGTACCGTATTCGAAAAAACGAATAAGGGTAAAGATTATTTTTCGTTATCATAACGGATACGGGTATGAAAATGCTGCCACCTAACAGAGCATTTTAGATTTTATTTAAAAATGACAAAGAAAATCAGAGAGAAGATGTGCCGAAATTTTTATTAATAGAAAATAAAATAAATAAATATCTTCAATGATTTGGCAGAAATTCGAGATATAACAAAGACGTTATGGTCCATAACGTCCACGGGACGTTATGAACCATCACGGCTAGATTAGCATCTAACTATCTACGTTAGTATAACAAAAGAGTGAGGCTATGGTGCTATGCATAGCACGGATGGCTAGTGTACTACGGCTCAATATGATACTTTTTAAAATCCTAACGGTCGATCCGAACCGTTTAATGTGATAACCATATGAATATGTACTTGCAAACTAAATTTTATATTTTTTTGAATTTTTTTACTATTTTTTTAGATAGGTAGAAAAATCAGTGTTTTCTGAAAATTCTGGACCATCAAAATTCTACCTATCTAAAAAAATAGTAAAAAAATTCAAAAAAATATAAAATTTAGTTTGCAAGTACATATTCATATGGTTATCACATTGAACGGTTCGGATCGACCGTTAGGATTTTAAAAAGTACCATATTGAGCCGTAGTACACTAGCCATCCGTGCTATGCATAGCACCATAGCCTCACTCATAACAAAAATACGGGCCGTTATGGTCCATAACGGCCAGGGACGTTGATACCACGCATATTTAGTCTATTTTAGGCCTGTTTTAGTACCAGATTCGTGCCCTAATTCACCAGAATCATGTGCATTTCATCGATATATCTTTAGAATTTGGTACTGCTGAGTGTTTGTTTGTTTTCTGCATGTTTGGAGCAAAACACACGAAGAAACGACGATTCAGATGATGAGGTACGACCCTTACCAGGCTTGGTACGGGTCTCACCAGACTTGGCCATTTTTCAGCTCATCACGCCTGGTAGGGCCAGGCCGTACCACTTTGGTACGGGCCGTACCTAAAGGCGGCCTGACAGATTCAAATTTTGGCAGAGGCTATTTAAAGCGGGGAACTCTCCAATTTTGAAATTCATTCCATTCCAGATCTAATTGAGAGCACAGTAAGAGAGAGAAAGAGAGCTAAGGAGCTAGGAGCAAGAAGGAAGGAAGAGGAAAGAGGCGAAACTCGACGGATCAAGCTTCATCCTCTCGATCCCTTCGATCCATGGCTTTCTCTATCCCTTTTATTGTATTTTTAGATCAGATCATGTGCTGTGAGTAGTTATTTCAGTTTCTAGGGTTTAGAGATGGATTCTTGATTTGCTTTGACTTTCTTTGACTTGTATCTTGTATGAACTCTTTTGATTGATTGATTGTGATTTTCTTTGCCATCTCTTGCTTTGATTGCTGTGATTGTGTATGATGAACCTCTAGGTCTAGATCAAACCTATCAAGGTCATGTGATCATCTCAATCTCTCAACCAAATCAATTGTTTAGGGTAGACTTGTTCGAATTGAAGCCGAGAGGTTGAATTCTCCTCTAATCGACAGATTAGAGGGTGCCTTAGGTCTCCAATCAACCAGCTAGGGTAGATCTGTACCAACACATGAGAATTGAGGTGTAGAAATCCCTAAAAGGCAATCAATTGCATTCCAACCTAGATCTTGATCCAACACACGACGGTTGAGGCTTAGGAACCTTAGGTATGGTCAATTGAACCTTTCTAAAGAGTTTAGCACAAGGTACCAGCAAGAAATGCATCAACTCGAACTGGTAAGCTCTGTTCTGGCAAGCCAGTACGGGTCTTACCAGAGTGGTGCGGCCTTGCCTTACCAAGTTAAGTACGGCCTAGCCGTACCAACTTGGTACGGGCCGTACCACTAGAGGCAGATCACAGATGAAGTCTGAAACCCTGGAAACGCCTTTTATCCATAATCAAAACACAGTTTACATTTCTTCTAGCATTTTATTACATCTGTTTGCATTGTCAGATTTGTTTGAATTGATCTTTTAGGAACTTAAATACCAAACCAAATCTTTCTCACTTCTAGTTTTTAATTGAGTTCGGTGGATTCTAACCTAACAATTGTCCGTCCCTGTGGATCGATACCCGATTATATTACTCGATAGGGGTTGTGCACTTGCAACCCTTACTCGTGAAGTGTAAGCGCGGTTTTAAAAGGTACGCCCTCAAGCGTACCGAAACTTGCGTTGCGCTTCTGCGCGAACAAGTTTTTGGCGCCGTTGCCGGGGACGGTAACCAATTGCCTAGTTAGATTTTACCTTACTTAGTTAATCTAGATTTTATCTTGTATCTTTCTTGTTTTCTTTTTCTTAATCAAAATCACTAAAAACTGGCTTTTGAACCCCCCCCCTGCAGGCAAATACAGGTTGAAATATAATCTGAGAAGCAAGGGCCCACTGTTCGATCAAACTCCTCCAGACTCAGCCGAGACTGCTCAGCCACCCTCTAGTACGGCCAGCCCGCACCAATCTGGTCCGACCCGTACCGATTCAGGAACGGCCAGGCCGCACCAATCTGGTCCGACCCGTACCAAGACACCTGAACCTGAAGAGATGGCTGGGGCAGAGGACGAAGCCCGAATCAGACTGGAGGCAGAGGCCAGAGAAAGAGAAAGAGAAAGGCGAGAAGAAGACGGTCGTCTGACGGACGATGATGAGGATGTTTTCATGCCTCGGACCCTGCGGGAGTTCAACGTGCCGAGAGCTGGAGACGTGCGAGGTGCGATCCGGCTACCACACATTCTAGGACAGCAACCGAACTTCAATCCGGGGGTTGTCAACATGGTGCAGCAGAACACCTTCCACGGACTCGACCACGAGGACCCGCACGCTCACCTCCAGACCTTCCTCGAGTGCATCACGACCATCAAAACCAACGGTGAGAATGCTGATTACACCAAGCTTGCTCTATTTCCTTTCACTCTTAGAGATAAGGCCAAGAAATGGTTAGGATCTTTGCCTAGGGACTGTTAGAACTTGGAGGGACTTGTCCAAATTGTTTCTGACCATATTTTTCCCTCACAAGAGGACAGCCAAGGTAAGACATGACCTGACCAGCTTTAGGCAGATTTTTGATGAACCCCTGAATGAGGCTTGGGAAAGGTTTAGAGAATTGCAGTACTCTTGTCCACACCATGGTATACCCGACTGGCTTTTAATTCAAACGTTTTACGACGGCCTGAACGAGAGCACACGTGCTTACGTGGATGCTGTTGCGGGAGGCGCGCTGATGTCAAGGGAGCCTTTAGAGGCTATGAACTTGATCGACAGCATGGCGCAGAACCAGCAGTGGTCCGGCCGCGACACGTCACGTCAGCGAGGAGGCCAAGGAGGTAGCCAAGGAGTGGCAAGTACGAGCTCGATCACATCACGGCTCTCACCGCCAAGATGGACGCCATGCAGCGGGCGATGGACAAGCTCAGCGTCAAGGCAGTCGAACAGCAACCTCAAGTCTGCGTCATGTGCGGAGACGAGAGGCACGCATACGAGCAGTGCCCGCTGGTGCAACAAGACGAGGAGAGTGAGCAGGTCAACTCTCTCAACAACGAGCCTTCCTTCTTCCCAAGACCTCCATTCAGCCGGTCCTACTCCAAGGATCCGGTTGAGCAGCAGAACTGGAGGTCGAACCAGAACAACCCTGCGCCTTTCAACAACTCTTCGTTCAGACCGCCCTTCAACAACAACAGCTTCCAGAGGCCGCAGTACAACAACAACAACTGGAACAATCGGGCGAACAACACTGGAAACTACCCCCCTCCGAACAACAACGATTGGAGAGCCCAAGCTTCGAGCAGCAGCAACAGCAACAACAATGGCAACAGGAACTTCTACCAGAACGCTTCCTTTCCCAATCAAGGCAACCGAGCAGCTCCCTCTGACCCCTCAAGGTCAATTGCGCCTACCGAAGTGAACAACTTCACTCACGAGCAGGGCAAGATGAATCAGATGATGTGGGAGCAGATGCAGAGCATGACCACTCAAATGGCTGCCCAAAGCAAGTTGCTGGAGCAGCTGAGCCAGATGGTCACCTCAAGCCACTCTCGACCCGGGAAGCTTCCAGCTCAGCCCGAACCAAATCCAAGAGAAGAGGCTAAGGCAATCACTCTGAGAAGTGGGACCCAATATGACGAGCCACCAATGCCAAGTGAGGGCACAGTTGACCCGATCCTTGACGCGACACCTGACGCGACCCCGACTCCTGTGTCAATTCCACTGAAGGAGGTTAATCCAGAACGAGCTGAGGTCATCCAACCTCAAGCGAGTGCAGACTGCACCAGCTCGGCAAGACCTGCACAACCTCCATCCGAAGCGTCAGGTGGTCAGAAGAAGAAAGGTGCCGAGAAACCACCACCATACCGGCCACCTGTTCCATTCCCCCAGAGATTAGCTGAGACGAGACTGAACGAGCAATTCGCCAACTTCGCAAACGTCATCAAGCAGCTGCAGATCACCATCCCTTTCACCGACGCTTTGACCCAAATGCCCACCTATGCCAAGTTTCTGAAAGACATCCTTTCCAACAAGAGAAGCTTAGAGGGGCACGCGACAGTCAAGCTGACGGAGCAGTGCAGCGCAATTTTGAAAAGCGAGCTACCCCCCAAATTGGACGATCCTGGAAAGTTTTCCATTCCATGCACCATTGGGAAGGCTACAATCAAGAAAGCCCTGTGTGATCTAGGAGCGAGCGTGAGTCTCATGCCACGCACCATCTATGATCGCATAGGAGTGGGGGAGCTCAAGCCCACAAGGATGACACTGCAGTTGGCGGATTCTTCAGTCCGACTTCCACTTGGTGTGGTGGAGGATCTGCCAGTTCAAGTTGGGAAGTTCTTCGTGCCCGTCGATTTCGTCGTCATGGAGATGGAAGAAGATAAGGAAGTCCCAATCATCTTGGGGCGACCTTTTCTGAGTACAGCTGGCACGATAATTGACGTGAAGCAAGGCATCCTGACTCTGAACTTTGGAGGAGAGAAGGTGAAATTCCAAATCGATCGCGCCATGAGATATCCGTCACGATCTGAGACATGTTTCCGAGTTGACGGGATAGAGGAGTGCTTGGCTGATCTGGCCAAGGACTACTTTCTTGAACAAGTCAACAACTCGCTGCGCCAAGACGCTAAATTCCTCTCCAAGTTGCCAAGCGAGGCGAGCGAGTCAATTTGTGCAGCAGATGCGATTCCTGAGGATCTGGAGGATCGTACATCACACTCTGAGACGAGGAGTGGAGCGGAGCCTGCCAAGGCCGACGTCTCGACAGCACACGAGTCAGATCACCCAGATGCGACTCGTGACAACGATCAGCCTGAGCGTCCGACTCCCGAACTCAAACCTCTTCCAACCAATCTCAGATACGAGTTCCTCGATCCAGAAAAATCATGTCCTGTGATCGTCAATGCGAGTCTAAACCCCGATCAAACCGCCAAACTTCTGGAGAAGCTGAGATTTCACAAGGGCGCGATCGGGTACTCGATCAAGGACTTGAAAGGGATCAACCCAGCCATCTGCTCACACCGGATTCTTCTCGAAGATGATCACAAGCCGTCTGTGGAGCACCAGCGGCGACTCAACCCCAACCTGAAAGAGGTGGTGAAAAAGGAAATTCTCAAACTCTTGGATGCAGGCATCATCTATCCCATCTCTGACAGCAAGTGGGTGAGTCCAGTTCACGTGGTGCCCAAGAAGGGAGGCACGACAGTGGTGAGAAATGAAAAGAACGAGCTAGTCCCTACTCATGTGGTATCTGGGTACCGCATGTGTATTGACTACAGAAAGCTCAACGCTGCCACGCGCAAGGATCACTTCCCATTGCCGTTTGTCGACCAACTCCTTGAAAGGCTTGCGACTCATTCTCATTTTTACTACCTTGACGGGTACTCAGGATTCTTTCAGATCCCCATTCACCCGAACGACCAAGACAAGACCACTTTCACATGTCCCTACGGTACATTCGCATACCGTAGGATGCCATTCGGTCTGTGCAATGCACCTGCCACCTTCCAAAGAGCCATGATGGCTATCTTCTCAGATTTCATCGAGAAAGAGGTTGAGGTCTTCATGGACGACTTCTCTGTCTATGGAACCAGCTTTGACTCATGTCTAACCAACCTCTGCAAAATCCTGGAGAAGTGTGAAGAGGTCAACCTGATCCTGAACTGGGAGAAGTGTCACTTCATGGTCCAAGAGGGAGTTGTCCTTGGACATGTGGTGACCTCCAAAGGAATTGAGGTTGACAAAGCCAAGGTGGAGGTGATCGAGAAGCTGGAGATCCCAACAAATGTCAAAGCTGTGCGAAGCTTTCTGGGACACGCTGGCTTCTACCGCCGATTCATCAAGGACTTCTCAAAAATCGCGAAACCATTGACCAACCTGCTCATCAAGGACTCTGATTTCATCTTCACGCAGGAGTGTGTCGATTCGTTTTGCCGATTGAAAGAAGCCCTTGTCTCAGCACCCATCCTGCAGCCTCCAGACTGGACCTTGCCATTCGAATTGATGTGCGATGCGAGTGATTACGCTGTGGGAGCGGTTCTTGGGCAGCGGAAGGAGAACAAGCCATGTGCTATCTACTACGCTAGCAAGGTGCTAGACCCTGCCCAGATGAACTACACAACAACCGAAAAGGAGCTTTTGGCTGTTGTGTTCGCTCTCGACAAGTTTAGATCCTATCTGGTTGGTTCCAAGATAGTGATCTACACTGACCACGCCGCACTCAGGTATCTGTTGAGCAAGCAGGATGCCAAACCTCGCCTGATTAGGTGGATCCTCCTCCTGCAGGAGTTTGACATCGAAATCAGGGACAAGAAAGGAGTCGAAAACACCGTGGCTGACCATCTGTCCCGGCTTCGCTGGGAAGATGAGGGTTCTGGTAGCCTGCCAATTGATGACTCGTTCCCTGATGACCAATTCCATTCGATTTCTGCCATGGAGGAGATCCACTCGGTTGGTACACCGATGCACGCGACTCATGCGGTGCAAGATCGGACGTTCCATGCAACTGACCGAGTGAACACCAAGTCAGCGCCCTGGTATGCAGACATTGCAAACTTTCTCGCCTCAGGAGTACTCCCTCCTACCATGTCATACCAGCAGAAGAAGAAGCTACGATCGGACGCCAAGTTCTACTTCTGGGACGACCCCTACCTCTTCAAGACTGGCGTTGATGGCATCTACCGACGATGTGTGCCATACGATGAGACGCGCTCCATTCTTGAGCACTGCCACTCCTCAGCCTACGGAGGACACGCTTCATCCTCCAAGACTGCTTCAAAGGTCTTACAATCCGGCTTCTTCTGGCCTTCACTTTTCAGAGATGCTAGGACCTTCGTCGCAGCTTGTGACAAGTGTCAGCGCACCGGGAACATCTCCAAGAGGAATGAAATGCCTCTCCACTCTATTCTAGAGGTAGACATCTTTGATGTCTGGGGCATTGACTTCATGGGACCGTTTCCACCCTCTTGTGGGAACGAGTACATCCTGGTGGCTGTTGACTACGTCTCCAAGTGGGTGGAGGCAGTAGCTTGCAAGAATGCGGACTCCAATGCCGTGAAAAGACTATTCACTGACATCATCTTCCCTCGCTTTGGAGTTCCAAGAGCCGTCATCAGTGATGGTGGCAAGCACTTCATCAACCGCCAGTTCGACAATCTCCTGAGTCGCCATGGAGTCACTCACAAGGTGACCACATCCTACCATCCTCAAGCCAACGGTCAAGCCGAGATTTCCAACAGAGAGATCAAGTCCATCCTGGAGAAGACCGTTGCTCGAACGAGAAAGGATTGGTCGCTCAAGCTGAGTGACGCACTTTGGGCCTACCGTACAGCCTTCAAAACTCCGATTGGGATGAGCCCTTTCAAATTGGTGTACGGAAAGTCCTGCCACTTGCCCGTGGAAATTGAACACAAAGCATACTGGGCCACACGGGCCATCAACATGGACTTGCTCTCAGCTGGAGAGAAACGCATCCTGGACTTGCATGAGTTAGAGGAGATGCGTCTCAATGCCTACGAGAACGCGAGAATTTACAAGGAAAGGACCAAACAGGTTCACGACAAGCGCATCATGCCTCGTGAGTTCCATGAGGGAGACCTGGTCCTCTTGTTCAATTCTCGACTTCTCTTTCCAGGGAAGCTGAAGTCCAGGTGGTCCGGTCCATTCCGAGTGAGGGCAGTGTTCCCATTTGGCGCCGTGGAATTGGAAAACAAGGAGGGACAGACTTTCAAAGTCAATGGTCAGCGTCTCAAGCACTACATTGCTGATCATCCCCAAGAAATGCGAGTGAGCTTGGATCTCTCCGATCCATCTCCAACCAAAGCCTGAAGAGAGAAGGTCGAGCTCGAGACTTAAAACGAGCGCTCCTTGGGAGGCAGCCCAAGCCATTTTTACTTGTTTTGTATCTTAGGAACAGATAGACATGCATTCATTCTACTGCATTGCATCACGAGCGGCTTGAGAAGTCACGAGAAAGAGAAACAAAAAAATTTTTGAGGTTGGTTCGGCTAGGCCATACCACATTGGTACGGCCTGAAAAATGAAAGGTTGGTACGGCCCGTACCAATTTGGTACGGCCAGGCCGTACCTAGGTCAGAGACGCGAATCGACGCATTAACTGCCGCCTTTTTCTTTTTAAACCCCCCCCGTACCCGTACCCGCACCCCTTCCCCTTTCTTCCCAGCCGCACCTCTCTCCCTCTCTCTTCTTTCTCTTCTCTCCTTCTCCATTTTCTCTCCCTCTCCACTCCCTCTTCCTCTCATACCTCTCCTTCCACCCTAACCGAGCAACAAGGAGCACCGGCGCACCACCAGCCCCTCTTCGGTCCGACCCGAACCAGTTCTTCGGTCCGACCCGCACCACCCCACTTGGTCCGACCCGCACCACGTCCTTGCTCTAGGTTGGTACGTTTTTCTTTTTCTCTCTCCATTTTCTTCCATTTCCCTCTCTTCTTCTCTCGGTTCTGCCCCATTTCTGTCAAACCCTAGCCTGGTACGGCCCACCCGTACCAGGTAGGTACGGCCCGTACCAGCCTCTCTGACCTGACACCAAACCTGTACCAGTTTGTACCAATTAATCCTTACCAGCCCAGTTCTGTGTTGTGTAACATCCTTGTACTGGTTTAGGAGTTAATTGGTTGCACAAATTCCAATTTCTGTCACTGGTACCAGTTGGTGCGGCCCTTACCAGCCAACACCAAAACCCTAAGTTAGGTACGGCCCGTACCAGTCTGTGCGGCTAGGCCGTACCAACCTAGGTCAGACCAGGCCGTACCAGACCAGTCAGACCAGGCCGTACCTACCCAGTCGGACCCTCAACCAGCCAACCGAGCGTCTGAGAGAAATGCGTCGGCAATCCTCTCGCTCCTCCACACCCTCTGACGCCTCCGTCCCTTCCGCCACTGGCCCGATGGCCAACGTCCCTCCTGCTGATGCCCCCACGTCATCTCATCACTCCCACCGGAGTGCGTCTCGTAGTGGCTCCCACACATCTCGCCACTCCCAGGAGAGTGTAGCCAGGACCGGGTCCCGCCAGAGTGTTTCCCTTCGGGACGCAGTCGAGCCCCTCTACTATGAGGGTGAGACCACATCCAGTGAGTCTCCGTCAGGTCACCGGAGCCCACAAGAGAGCCCCTCCTACCACCCATCTGCTGACCAGGACCAGGGCTCTGACGAGGCCTCTGACCAGGACCAGGGCTCTGACCAGGCCTCCATCCACGCCTCCGTCCACGGCTCCGACCACACCTCTGACTCCTTTGGCACTGATGCGGCCCTCTCTGATGCCACCCAGCGTGCCGATGCATACACCGAGGAGTACTTCTTCATGCCGACCCGTCGGCAGTTCAAGTACTTCTCCATCCTGCTGAAGAAAAAGATCAACAACACTAGGATTGTTGATTTCTCTGCTCTACAGACGATGGGACTTGAGGCTGAGTTCCTCCGCCTTACCACCCGGATCGGGATCACTCCTGCCTTCTGGACGATCGCCCAGAGGGGGTACAAGAAGCTCACCATCGAGTTTCTCTCCTCTCTGGAGCTCAAGTACACGCGGAGGGATCACCCGTACATCAAGTTCCGCATGCTCCAGGAGACCCACCGTGTGCTGCTGTCTGACTTGAGAGAGTGGTTTGGCTTTGAGCCGAACCCGACCACTGACACCCTCTCTTTCTCTGAGGGCCTGGAGCGCGACAGTTTCTAGGAGCTGATCTCTGGCAGCCCAGCCGGGTCAGCTTTCAACAAGGACTACAAGCAGCTCAATGTCCCTCATCCGGTCATCCGATGTCTGCTGCGTATTCTCGGTTGCACCATATTTGCGCGTGGCGAGACGTTCGCCCGTGCCAATGTTGAGGATATGCAGCTGGTGGATCATATGTTGCGCCCCGACAGCACTCTCGAGCGGCACGATCTGATGCTCGCCATGATCCACCACTGGCTCGACATCCAGCGGCAGCCCAAGCCGGGTGGCGTTGTCTACATCTCGGCCTATGTCACTCTGATCGCCGAGCGCTTACACCTCCAGATCATCGGCGACGAGGAGTGCAGGAGCTCCCGATCTCTCTCTCTCACTCAGTTCTCCACCTACAAGTTCATCGAGTCAGCAGCAGGACGCGATGGGCGAGGCGCTTGGGCATGGCGCATGCCTGACGGGAGGTCCAGTTATGTCATGCCTTTCCCGGTCATTCTCTCCTTCGTTGACCGGAGCACTTGGTTTTTCCGACGTCCGCCCCGCGTGCAGCCTGCTCCTGTGGCCCCACCTCCACCTCCCCCACCTCCCCCTCCACCTCCTCCACCACCACCGCAGGGCGATGAGGAGATGATCGATGCCACCACCTCTCCAGTCCAGGCTCCGTTTGAGCAGACGCATCCTCTTTCTCCTCTGGTGCACCCATTCCCCGGCCAGGCTCCCCCCTTCTCCGAGCAGGTACATCCTTCACCCTTTGGTGTAGGTACCTCATTCTATGGAGCTGGCCCTACCACGTACCAGACTGGCCCATCCACCTCCGCCTACGCTGCCGGTCCCTCCACCTCCTACAGTAGACCAGTGTATCCCCCTCCAGTCGCTGAGCCCACCATCCGGGATGTCTACCACCTGATGTACGACATGCGTCAGGAGCAGGGTGTTGCACTCTATGAGCAGGGTGTTACCCTTCGTGAGCAGGGCGCCACACTTCATGATCTCACGCGGCGGGTGACTGGGATCGAGGAGCGGTTTAGCGACTGGCTCTGGTACGATCACCCTGAGGACTGATCAGGTTCGCTCTCTTTTCCCCGAGCTTCTTTTATCTCTTTTATCTCATAGTCTTGAAGCATTGAGGACAATGCTCAGGCTAAGCTTGGGGGGATGACATTTGCATGTAGGTCATGTTTACTTTACCGTTATTTTTCTTGCATTTTTTCGTATTTTCGTGCATTGTTAGGTGAAGATTTGCGTGAATTGCTAGAATTGAGAATAACTTTGAAACAATTTAGTTGTGATTAGGATAGACCTGAGTGAATTGGAACTAACCCATGATTGGTTATTGAACTACTTAGGTTGAGATGTTTTTAATAATGGAAAAGATGAAACAAACTTAGAATTGAATCGAACGAGATTATTCGAAAAAACTGAACTGTGCCTTTAGGAATTGGAATTTTCAAATTAAGAAAGTTTGGAATATCCATTGGTATGAATGAATACCAATAGATGTGTGTATTCATGGTATGAGCAAAAAAAAAAAAAAATGAAAAAGATGGAGAACATAAGAGTACTGGCAATAAGCCTCGAATGGGCGCCTTTGAGCTCGTCTCCCAATTAGAAATAAAGAAAGAAAATTTTGCTCATACCAACACACTTCGTTCGCAACTTTCTTACCCTTAAGCTTGATTCAAGCTTGGGGGAGGGAAAATGAAAAGAAAAATCTCCTTGAATAAAAGCACTGACTCGGAAAAAGAATGAAATTGTTTCGATCAAACCTAGGTAATTAGTCTTTCCATTGTTAGAAGCATCTCAAAATAAGAAGTTCAATTGACTAATTGGTGGAGTGAATCAAGGTTTATAAAGGGATGTTTGAATTACAACCGAATCGATTCTAGAAATTCTTGACTATAGCAGACTCACGTAAGTTTTCACATTTAGACTTGTATCTGCATTTAGATTTAGTTGTCCAGCACTTTTACCCGAGTTTGAAACTTTTTGCTTGAGGACAAGCAAAGGTTCAGCTTGGGGGAATTTGATACCTCGCATATTTAGTCTATTTTAGGCCTGTTTTAGTACCAGATTCGTGCCCTAATTCACCAGAATCATGTGCATTTCATCGATATATCTTTAGAATTTGGTACTGCTGAGTGTTTGTTTGTTTTCTGCAGGTTTGGAGCAAAACACACGAAGAAACGGCGATTCAGATGATGAGGTACGACCCTTACCAGGCTTGGTACGGGTCTCACCAGACTTGGCCATTTTTCAGCTCATCACGCCTGGTACGGCCAGGCCGTACCACTTTGGTACGGGCCGTACCTAAAGGCGGCCTGACAGATTCAAATTTTGGCAGAGGCTATTTAAAGCGGGGAACTCTCCAATTTTGAAATTCATTCCATTCCAGATCTAATTGAGAGCACAGTAAGAGAGAGAAAGAGAGCTAAGGAGCTAGGAGCAAGAAGGAAGGAAGAGGAAAGAGGCGAAACTCGACGGATCAAGCTTCATCCTCTCGATCCCTTCGATCCATGGCTTTCTCTATCCCTTTTATTGTATTTTTAGATCAGATCATGTGCTGTGAGTAGTTATTTCAGTTTCTAGGGTTTAGAGATGGATTCTTGATTTGCTTTGACTTTCTTTGACTTGTATCTTGTATGAACTCTTTTGATTGATTGATTGTGATTTTCTTTGCCATCTCTTGCTTTGATTGCTGTGATTGTGTATGATGAACCTCTAGGTCTAGATCAAACCTATCAAGGTCATGTGATCATCTCAATCTCTCAACCAAATCAATTGTTTAGGGTAGACTTGTTCGAATTGAAGCCGAGAGGTTGAATTCTCCTCTAATCGACAGATTAGAGGGTGCCTTAGGTCTCCAATCAACCAGCTAGGGTAGATCTGTACCAACACATGAGAATTGAGGTGTAGAAATCCTTAAAAGGCAATCAATTGCATTCCAACCTAGATCTTGATCCAACACACGACGGTTGAGGCTTAGGAACCTTAGGTATGGTCAATTGAACCTTTCTAAAGAGTTTAGCACAAGGTACCAGCAAGAAATGCATCAACTCGAACTGGTAAGCTCTGTTCTGGCAAGCCAGTACGGGTCTTACCAGAGTGGTGCGGCCTTGCCTTACCAAGTTAAGTACGGCCTAGCCGTACCAACTTGGTACGGGCCGTACCACTAGAGGCAGATCACAGATGAAGTCTGAAACCCTGGAAACGCCTTTTATCCATAATCAAAACACAGTTTACATTTCTTCTAGCATTTTATTACATCTGTTTGCATTGTCAGATTTGTTTGAATTGATCTTTTAGGAACTTAAATACCAAACCAAATCTTTCTCACTTCTAGTTTTTAATTGAGTTCGGTGGATTCTAACCTAACAATTGTCCGTCCCTGTGGATCGATACCCGATTATATTACTCGATAGGGGTTGTGCACTTGCAACCCTTACTCGTGAAGTGTAAGCGCGGTTTTAAAAGGTACGCCCTCAAGCGTACCGAAACTTGCGTTGCGCTTCTGCGCGAACAGACGTGCTGAAAAAAAAAAAACTAGGCCGTTATGGTCGATAACGTTCAGCTACAGTGATTATTTTTTTAAATTTCAAACTGAAGCAAGCAAGCAAAAAAAAAAAATATATTGTAGCTGGACGTTATGGTCCATAACGTCCAGCTACCGTGGTTTTTTTTTTTTTTAAATCGCAAACTGAAGCAAAAAAAAAAAAAAAACTGTAGCTGGACGTTATGGACCATAACGTCCAGCTACAGTATTTTTTGTTAGATCATTGGCGATCAGATTAACTGGACGTTATGGACCATAACATCTTTATTATATCTCGAATTTCGGTCAAATCGTTCTTCAATGTCGATATTTTTTTATTTTATTTTCTATTAATAAAAATTTCGGGAAGATGTGCAATGTTTCTGCTTTTAATTAAAAATTAATTCGGAATCTTCTTACTTTACAGTTTACGTACACTGATTGTGTTTCGCACTTACAAAAGAAAAGCGAGTGACGATGGTTTATGCGTCACAAGCACAGTGACAAGATTTGCGTTTTATTCGCGTTTAATTCGCGAATAAAACGTTTTTGGGGTGTTTCCGAACCGAATGGCGTCGACCGAACCTTTGACCGAATAAAACGCGAATTTAACGAATAAAACGCGTTTTTCACTTTTTTTCGGAAACGAAATTTGAAAATTGGCGCAGTAACCGATATCCCATTCGCGCAGTACCAATGTCTAACTGTCCAGCATTGTCCCCACTCCCAGGCACCACCCACGTGGCCACGTGATGAGGACAATTTCCTATTTCTCCATATTTTTTAATATACTGATCTTCTGTGGCAAAATAAAAGCAGTATATCGTATAGTAAATCATCGGTAATGAATTAAATATGCACTGAGGTCTCGTATTGTAATTCCGAATCATTCCCGAATTATACCCAAATTATTCCTGAATCACGAATTTTTGACCCTGCCGAACCGAACCCGAATTATTCATTTGTTACTATGGTCACAAGAATAATAATTGTTCTTTAACCATCTCTCATTTTTTTAATTTTAGAAATTAAAAAAAATATTTTTTTATAAACCAGATTGATTGATTTTTTCTTCGATAATTAGAAGGGACCAAATTATTAGTTCGATTCTATTGGCTTATCTTCAATTGGACTCAGATGAAAGAGAGGATCTACGAATTTCACAGTTCTTACTAGAACTGAATCAATAGTTTAGTTCAAGTAGTTTTCGGATTTTTTATGAGAAAGACACGCTGCAACTTACAAAAATAGAATTAATATGTTGATTCAGTCCCATTAGATACTCCGACAAGACCTAATTATTACAAATTTTTTATTAATACTGTCAGACTGTCAGAATTTCTAGAGGTCCATTTATTTTTAGGACCGTCTGGAATTCGGGCCCGGACCCCTAAAGTAACCTAATCTTTGAGTTTTGGATTGAGACCGTTTGATTCGAATTCATCGCTCGAGATCATCTCGAGATTTGAATTCGTCGTCGGAATGTGTGCGCTCACTTCGGAGATGAATTTTCGCGGATTCAAATCGGATGGTCTCGATCCAAAACCCAAAGATTGGGTTACTTCCCTAGATCCGAATTCCTGGAATTCTGATGGTTCTGGATTTTTTTTTTTTTTTTAAATATTAACCCCTATGATGTGTCTAGGTTGGTATTCTTCTCCAAATTAATGGCACATGTAACGGTGTAATTAAGATGTGTCTAGGGGCCAGATCTATCTTGTTTGGCTTTATTTGATCAGCTGTGAGTACTGGCAAGTTTAAAATAAAAATTGTAGAAAATTTTTTTTATGCATAAACACAATTTTTAAAATAATTCAATGAACTATATAATTTTCATAAGATTTTAATTTAATAAGATTCTAAAGTAGTCTTAAATTTTGAAATTATATTATTCTTGTGTGTTTCCTTATTTTTCATTAGACAACTTAATTTATATTTTGAAGTAGCTTTGTTCTATTTTACTTTCTTAAAAAAACATACATGTTAAAATATTTCATGACATGTACATTTTTATTATAAAATATGCTTTCCTACATTATTTTATATACAAGACACATAAATTGTTAAAAGAGTTGAAGCTAGTTAACTACAATTTGAATTTAAAAATTATGCAAAAAAACAATTATTATTATTATTATTATTCTATATTGTTTTTTCAAAATTTCTTTTTGCAAAATTTAATTAAAAATATTTATAGGTTAAATTTCACCATTATTCATATGCCATAATTTTATGAAATTATGTATTTTTCTTTAATACAATTTATGGGCGGAAAAATAGAGAGAAAAAGACACTAAGCCTCTCTATGAATTTTTAATTTTAATTTAATTATTTAAACAATTTACCAAAAAAATATTACAGTTAACTTTCCTCATAAATTAAATTTACATAAAACTTATTCATTGAACCCCTCAATTTCCTCATAAAAGAAATTGAAAAATCAGATTTTGCCTTAATTGATAAAACTAGTGTTAATTCTTCCTATTTTCTTATCACAGCTGATCAAATAAAGCCAAACAAGATAGGCCTGGCCTCTAGACACATCAAAGGGGTTAATATTAAAAAACAAAAAAAATATTCAGAAATAAATTTCTGGCGGTCTGAATATTTTTAAAAATATAAAAAAATTATGGAAATTTTTATAATTTTTTTAGTTATTTATGAATATTAATAATTTTTTTTAATAAATTGTTGGATTGGTTTCATCTATAGAATCAAAACAAATATTCTATATTATTTCCAATAATTTGTTTATTTAATTTCTAAAAGTAGAAAAAATTGTCCATCCCTCATTCCCTCCAATCAACAAGGTCTTTTGGTCAAACAATTAATGAGGATCTCATCCAGAAAAATATCTCATGGATAAGGATAAAATATTGGCTTATTCCAGAAATGTCCTTGGTTCCCGGTCACCTATTTACCAATAGTTATATATATATATATATATATATATATATATATATATATATATATATATATATATATATATGTGTGTGTGTGATTTCATCAATATTTAACCTAAGTAGAGTTGCATCTCAATACATGATATAATTAACTATTTTTAATAAAATAAATTTATAGTATAATTATTTCTCAAGAAAAAAAAAAATAAAGTCACAGGTGCTGGTGCTTGGAGACTAAATTTTACATTTTTTTTGAGAAAAATTTACTATTTTTTTAGAATTTTTGAAAATCACAGCTTTTCATTTAGAAAAGCTGTGATTTTCAAAAATTCCAAAAAAATAGTAAATAATTTCTAAAAAACATAAAATTTGGTTTTCAAGCATATTTTAATATGAAGATCATGTTAGAAGGTTCGAATCGACTATTTGAAATTTGAAAATGAAGATATGAGCGTGAATTAAAACACCCTCTTTAATTCCCAAAGCAAGTTAGCCCATATATATATATATATATATATATATATATAGAGGAGGGTTCAAATGCCTCCATTTTTCATGCCTCCACTATGCCTCCATTTTTGAAAACTTTAATAACTCAAAATTTAAAACTTAAAGGTCAAAATAAAACCGTTGGATATGATCTAAATCATTTTATCTATGCACGTGTAAAAAATTATGACATTTCAATTTTGTTTTGGTTGTCATCAAGAGCTTGTAAAAAACGCACTAATGTGGATCATTTCTAGACGTTGATTTTTCAACTTATTGATTCACATAAAAACAAAATCAAAATGTGATAATTTTTTATGAGCACATTGATAAAATGATGTAGATCATATCCAACGGTTTTATTTTGACTTTTAAGTTTTAAATTTTGAGTTATTAAAGTTTTTAAAAATGGAGGCATGGTGGAGGCATGAAAAATGGAGGCATTTGAACCCTCCTCATATATATATATATATATATATATATATATATATATATATATATATATATAAGAAATCTAGTCTGACCCAACACTGATTCCGGACCATTTTTATACTGATAAAATCAGTTCCACTGAATCTGTTAAGTTGAAGGAGAATCAGACATTCAGACGTCACTGCTGACAATATCTTGAGATATACATCACTTGTGAAGGGAGATAATGAACATTTGTTCTCCAAAATATAATGAACATTTTGTTTTCTCAAATACTATATATTTTATTTTTTAATGAAAGAAAAATTAGCACTTTATAAATTTAAAACAATTTTTAATAAAAATAAATAAATTTGTTAAATTTGTAAAAAAAAAAAAAAGAGTTAAATTTAGAAGAATAAATATGATATGAAGCCTCTGATCTTATTCATTTATACAACGAGCTAGTTAAGGAAAATTAAAATGCCTAATCTTATTTGTAGGACTTTGATTCTTATTTCATCTTAAAAAACAACAATAATAATCTTTGAACACTTTAATTTCTTGCTGTGTGAATGGCAATCCAATCTCCACCACACCTTGCTCTTCTCTGCTCTCTGCCAAAGCCATTGCACCAGAGTATGCAACAGATACAATATCCACCTTTACCGGCTTCCCCCACCCGAAATCGACATCATAAACCCTAAACCGCAGCGACCCGGCAGCTGATAATGGCCCGTGAACGACCTTCTCTTGCACATTCTTTATCCAATCCTTTGCATCACTTATCCCGACTTTCTTTACTTCCTCGAACGCCTTGCTGATAGCCAGACATGCTTCAAAAAAACCATTCGGGCCAAGAAGATCTCTCGCATTCGCCTGTACAAAACATGGTCCAATGCAATTTCCGAAATAATTCTCCGGAATAGCCGGTTGAAACCACCGGCGATGGTCCGCAGCAAAGACGCAATGCGCATCTTTAGTCTCATCTGACACATTTGATTTTGCTTTTAAATACCCGATCCATACGAAAGCATACGTCACGACCGCAGTAGAGCAATGCAGTATTGCCAACTTTCTGTTCTCTGCTTCGCGCCTAAATTTCTCTTTGAGAAAATTGACATGATCTCGCTTCAGTGTAAACGAAGCGAGATAAAGCACCTCATTCTCATCTGCTTCAACAAGTTTGAAATCCTTAGGGCTCATTAAATTCTTGACAATAGCTGTGTATAATGATCCATCACTGTCAGGTATAATCGATCGATCCACTATCGGTGGTGCCGGTGCATATTCCATCCACACAGAATTGCTACGACAAATAGCGGCCCACGTACGCATGAAATTCACAGAGCCGTTACCGTCGCATACTGAGTGGTTCACTGTAATTCCAATCGCCACGCCATAAGACGAGAAAACGGTGGCCTGAATCGCAAGAACTGACTCATTACTGTTTAGATGAGGCACCAGTGTTTTGAGTTTCGACATCAACCTCGGTTCGTCACCAATAAATTCATGATGATGATCATCCGACTCGGCTACCATAAAAGCAACCGAATCACCGTCTCTATAATGGATCTCATACTTATCTATTGTTCCGGGTACCGCCCGGAAGTTGCCGGCAAAAGGAAAGTAGGATTGGAGAGCCATGGAAAGAGAGGATTTGAGAGCAGGAAGATAAGAGGAGGTAAACTGTAAGGTGGTACCTTGGTAAGGGTAGAAAAAGAGGCGCTGTACCGGGGTAGAGTTGAGCCATAACACATCAAAGAAGGTTAACGGTATGGATGTCTCTGGTACGGTACCGACCGGTGGAGAGATTTTGGTGGTTTCAATGATTCTTAGAGAAGAAGGTGCAGCAGCTGCCATTTTTTTTTTTTTGGAAGGCTTAATTAATTAGTCTCAATTAATTGTGTGTGAAATAAGGAGATAGAGAATGACTGAATGAGGCTTCTTCTTCTAGATGTTTCATCTAATATTAATTATTTCTTTTAGATTAAAAAAAAATATAATAACAAAAGAAAGTCAAAATGAGACGAAATTATTGAATGGTGTTTAAATGTGAACGAGTCGTGTACAAATGCTCTACGACTTATGGCACAAAAAGTTAAAATGAAATAAATAACATGCAAGTATTAATTTATAATTTATGAAAAGAATTCATTATTTTTTTTGGAATGATTATGAAAATATTCTAATTAAATATTTTATCAAAATAAGTGAAAATATAATATTGTTAGTTTTTAGTTCTAGTAATAAAAATATAAACACTTTATCATTAAACATATTTATATATTTTTTTTGAAAAATATCATACATCTAAAATGTAATTAAAATATAAACACTTTGTCAAACATTTGAAATGTAGTTATTGTTATAAATTGAATATAAAAATAAAAATAAAAAAGATATTAAGAATGTATAAAGGATGGTTATCTCTTATAATTTATTCATATATTTTTCATATGCACAATACAAATTTGTAAAACCTCTATAGGCTAGAAATTGAAAATAAAAAAATTACCTAAACTAGCTAATTTCATTAATAAATAGGGAGAGGAAGATGACCTATATATTTTTGAAGAGAATAAAGTCATTAATGGTCATTCATTAATTATTTATTCATAACAATTATTACTTTTTAATATATAAATGCACTCTATTAAATTGTCCTTTTGTTTAAGTTAGTGACTTTAAATACCTACTAACAATTTATAACAAGCACTCTATTAAATTTCTTGTCTATTTTCTCTAGATAGATAATAAATGCTGAATATAATTTATCAGTGGTTTAGATTTCTAGGACTAGAATATCTCCATCCCAACAACTTTTTAGAAATTCAAACATCTAAAGTTTCTAAATTTTCACATTACTGAAATTCATTTTAGAGTTTCTATTAAACCACGTCAGCAATAAATTAAAAATAAACTCATTTCTTCAGTTAATGATTTCACCAGCATGGACTTTATAAATAATTTCTTATTAAAAAACTTTTCTAAATAATTTTTAAATAAGAAATTTTCATACATTCGTGAAATCGAAATAGAAACTGCTACTTCAAAATAGAAACTCTATAATATAAAAATTGGAGAAGCTCTTAAAAACAATTAGAAATTAAATATATTTACATTCTCTTTCAAAGTTTACATCTGATTTCACCAGACAGAAAATTAATTGGTTTCTTGTGCTACAATTCATCTATGACATTTTGTATTTTGTCTCTTTAAGAAAAAAGATTGATGTGTCATCTCATGAAATGTACAATTATAATTTATTAACCAAACTTGCCGTACTAAAATTAAGGAACAGAGATTGATCTGATCTGATTAATCAATCAGTGATGTACAACACAGAATTTTTTACTTTTACAAATTATATAAATATAATGAGGAGGGCTCAAATGGAACATTGCTTCATGTCTTAATCGTACTCCAACATCTTTATTTTCGATTTCAAAGTTTAAACAAAAGATCTGAATCGCTCAACATGATATCCATGTTAAAATGTCCTTAGAGATTAAATTTTATATTTTCTGAAATTTTTTTACTATTTTTTAATATAGGTACAAAATCACTATTTTCAGATGGTCCACAATTTCCTGAAAAACATCGATTTTGTATCTATTTTAAAAAATAGTAAACAAATTCCAAAAAATATAATATTTGGTCTCCAATCATATTTTATTTGAACTTTGAAATTAAAGATAAAAATGTTAGAATATGATTGAGGCATGAAGCAATAAAGCATTTGAGCCCTCCTCAAATATAATATATAATATTAGATAAATTGCGGTAAAATTTTGATACAATTGAAGAAACCGAACCAGTAGTTTGATACATACAGCCTTCTTAATTTCTTCTTCTCTGTTTAGGAATTTCTCAAAAAATAAAAACAGTGGAACCAGTGGTATATGGTGTGGTTCTGAATTTTGATGTGGCAGCTAAAGGAACAAGTGGTTCAGTTCCTTTGGTTATTTCTAAAGATACATGTAGGACAAAATTTGATAGCTAAGGTAGCCTCCAAAAGCAAAATATGATAAGAAGAGATATGAACTGTTTAAAAACAAGTATTTTGAGAATGGTTTAATTAGATCAAATTTTTTAAATTTTTTTTAAATCTGTTACTATACACACATATATATGCTTCTAGAAGATACATAATACTAATATGTGATCAGTTTGTTTGTGGTCAGAGATTACTGATATTAGTCATTCAAATTATGCTCTGTCAAATGCCATCTCTAACCGCCAAATCTGACTAGTCTCCTTTCTCTGAAATTCACCTACACCATTGATTGGCCAAAGCCTATTATATGAATTGTTGGTCATTCAAATTATGCTGCATCACAATTCACAATTGATATCCATAGATAAAAAAAAGAAGAAGCATGGCATCAACTCATCTTCCTCTAACAACCATAGACACATGCCGTGTGGCGCCACCTCCAGGTACTACACCGGACCGCGCAATTCTCCCGTTCACTTATTTCGATGTCTTCTGGATAGTTCTACCTCCGGTTGAACGGCTCTTCTTCTACTCTTATCCGCACCCCACGGAACATTTCCTCACCTCACTTCTTCCATCTCTCAAATCTTCCCTCTCACTAGCACTCAAGACATACTATCCTTTAGCTGGTGGTTATCGTCGAACTCCCGGAACTGACAACAAGCTCGAACATTACTACATCGAAGGTGATGCCGTGTCGTTCACTGTGGCAGAGTGCAACGGCCAGTTTGAGTTTGAACATCTCGCAAGCGACCATGAACGTGATGTTTTACAATTTCGTTGCTTAGTACCGGAGTTACCTAAATCGGAGGAGTTGCAACCGCTTTTAGCCGTGCAGGTGACGGTGTTCCCTGACCAGGGTATAGTTATCGGGACATCAGTGCATCATACGGCGTGCGATGGAACATCCTCCATGCAATTTATGCACAGCTGGGCTGAAACATGTTTGTCGGGAGCCTCGGTGACTTCTCGAGTCCCCGTTTTCGATCGAACGTCAATTTCTGATCCTTCTAATAATTATTCTTTTTTCTACAATCATATCCAAAACATGATTAAATCTGCTCCGAAAGATGCTTTGCCGGCCAGCAATCCTTCTGAGCTCGTTCTAGCGACATTCACACTAAAGCAAGAGCAAATCCAAAGGCTCAAGCAATTAGTTTCGGCTAAGGCAGAGCAAAGAAACACCTCTCTCCGTTGCTCGACAATAGTCGTCACGTTTGCTTATGTTTGGACTTGTTTTGTTCGTGCAAAGCGCATAAACAGCACCAAAAGAGTTTGCTTTGGAATACCGGCTGATTATAGAGCGCGTATCCAACCGCCTTTACCGATGGAGTACTTCGGGAATTGTGTCTTATCATGCATGGCCACGGCCAATGCCGCTGATTTAATTGAGGATGATGGCGTGATTATGGCGGCTGAAGCTGTGGGCAATGCCATTGATCAGTTAAGTGAAGGATTGAAAATGTTAAGGAATTTGTTTGATGAATACGCAAAATTTAGGGGAGTGCCAATGCTCAGCGTAGCCGGGTCGCCAAAGTTTAAAGTCTATGACGTTGATTTCGGACTAGGGAGGCCAACGAAGGTTGAAATTGTGTCGGTAGTGAAGACGGGCGCTATGTCGGTGGCGGAGAGCAGAAACGAGGAAGGAGGGGTGGAGATTGGCATTGCATTTCCAAAGGATGAAATGGATTGCTTCAACAAGTATTTCTTTGACGGTTTAAAACTCCTATTGGAGTAATTGTGCAATTTTATTAGCTTAAGTTTGTTAATTTGATTGTATTAACTATTAATTTGTGTTGTTTTGTGGGTAATATATAGGAAGAGGTTTGATTTGGGAAAAGAAATAGGCAAAAAAAAAAAAAACTTCAACTTATTTAGGACATTTAATGCACTTCTTCAAAACCTATCGAATTATATTCAAACGACAAATTCAAATAGTTGAAACCGATCTACTTCGCAAGTGATGCGTTTACATATCAAATTTATAAATTTTTGAATTAATTTAGAATAAAATTAAGTGGAAAAAAATGATGAAAAATACAAAGACACTTCAAGGTTTGATCAAAGCTGCACCTGAATTCTTGATGAAACCATACCAGTATCAGTATATCATGCTGCTGGCGACCTGGTACCAGGGACATTCAAGCTCAGCCAAATGCACATACAATGGCTAAAGCAAACTAGTCCTAGCCAAGCCCATAGAAAGAAATACCTCTTTATTTGGAGGGATATATATATATTCACAACTCAAAATTTGACAGTAAATTGAGAGGCAAGGTAAAAGGAGAAAAAAAAAATATATAAAATGTACAAGGACCAAAGAAACTGTTAATCATTATTCGCCACAATAAGAGGGTTAAAGTTTCTTACATTGAAAATCTAAGCAGAACAGATATATACAACTGATTAATAAAAACAGATTAAAACATGTTAATCCACTAATTTAACTGACAAGGCGAGCACTGTGCACACGATGTGTATTAAACTTCCTAAGCTCTTCAGCAGTTCATCTTTTATCTTATTCAACTTTATGTCTCTGAGTGCTGCAACAAAAACCTAATAATTTTGAAATATTAGATTTAGACTAGAAAACCAGTAACTTAAGGCAAGAATTTGCTGAATATTAATTTGCCGAAACTTGCCTGGCATAAACAAGGCAAATACGCACAAAATTGTAAATCGGACAGTAGATAGGTATGAAACAATAACAAAAACAAAAGGCGAAAGCTTGCTTTATCCTAATTGGTACAGAAGAGGCTCAACCCAGGCAACAGGGGCAATGGTACCAGCATGTTAATTAAAGAATCCTAAAACCAATCCAATCCTCAGGGTTGATACACAAATGAAAAAACAAAGAAGAAGAAATATATACCTTATTGGTACCTCCTAATGGAGTATTTGAGGCCCTTTTACGACTTCCATTAGAGCCAACTCCTCCAGTGGGGCCCATAACACAGGTATTCCTATAAGAACGTGTGGCAACAGCTTGTGAACCCTCTGTACTGGCACTAACTTCAACTTTAATAGTGTTCACGCTCTTATTATTCCTCAAAGAAAGTTGTGTCTCAGCATGTTCACTAACTGTAACGGCACCAGACCCACCTCTAGAAGGGCCCACAGCAGGACTCTCTTCACTAACACTATATGCGGTGGATTCATTCATGCGATGCCCTGATTATTCCTTGAAAACTAAGTGGCTGCAGCTCTGGCACCTGCTATAGCAGTATTGACTCTTTCTGATCTCACTACAGCGCCACTTGATAAAGGTTTTAAAGAGAGATGGCCTGGTCTTAGAGAGAAACGGTCACTCGGGTCTCGCAACGGAAATTTGACCGGAAGTGGGCCCTGCATTGTGGTTAGACCCCTTACTGCTGCCTCATAGAAAGGTAGTACAAGGAGTACAGTGCTGAGAATTTGGTACACAATAAGATGATTGACTTTTTTTCCCCATGCTTTCCATGTAAATACGGTGCTCATACATAGAAAAGAGCACTTGAGATATGTAGGGGAAAAAAAAAATTGAGGTTTCATTGCTTTTTATATTTTTTTTAAATTATTTAATATAAAATTGTATAAATTTTAAAATCATCGGAATTCATAATAACAGAAACTTTTGGGTTTAAATTCGAATCATCCAATCTGCTTTGACTGGGATATTAAAAGATCCATGCTATTTTACGTCGGACCGGATTAGTTCGAGTCCGTATCTTTGAAGTAACAAAAATATTTCTGTTCAGATTCTTACCGTCTGATTAAAATCTAGACCAATTCAGTCCGAATTAGAATGCACAAACTCTTTTAATGATCGAATGGTTCGGATGTAAACATATGTTTTTTATTTTTCTAATTTGTAGGAGTCCGGCTACTATAACACTAGTGTCATTTCAAACTAAATAACACCACATCTTAGACCATTGGATATACTTTAATATTCATGCAAGACACTAGTGTCATTCCAGTCCTATCTTGTACACGAATATTAAAGTAGATTCAATGGTTTAAGATGTGGTGTTATTTAATTTGAAATGACACTAGTGTTATAGTAGACGGACTCAATTTGTAGTATTGGCCTATAGTTTGTCTATAGTACATGGCATGGCATATAAGAATCTTTTTATATGAAATCCCCTCTAAACTAGCTTTTTTTTAAATCTTTTTAAAAAAAGTTATATTCCTAAGCCCAAATCTTCCATTTCTACCTCTCGAGACGCTTAATATTCCATTTTCACGAAAAATTTCATGATATATTCTACTTTTTTTTAATATTAAACAAAATTCTCCTCCAATTTGTATTAATAAATTATCACTGTGATAGTCAAATATACATCCCATGGTAATTTCTTTTTGCATCCCTCCTTTTAGTCAAACCTTTTTCCATTATTGACCCATATTTGCATACTTCATAAAATATGCCACAAAAAATATTTTTTTAATAAAGGATACAATAGGTATTTTTATATATAAGAAATGAGTTTTAATTAAAAAGACAATAAATTAGGTAAATGTGAGTTTTTGTAATTTAGAAGGGAAATACGTAATTTCAAGATTTTTGAGGGATATATGTGAAATTATCCCTAGTCTTTAAAAATTAGGAGCAAAAAAATTCAACCTTTAAAAATTAGGAGCAAAAAAATTCAACTGGATTGAGCGGAGCGGCAGTTGAATCAGATCAAGAGGAATTTAAATTTGGAATTAATCTGTAGACCGCTAAAAGTGTTTATTTTTTTCTAATAATTTTATTGGTAAATTTCTAAATTCAGCCGGATACTATTGTAGGGGACTAAGTATCCTCTCCATTACTGTAAAAGCTTCCCTTTACTTTACGGTTTGAGATTCGGGCTGACGGAGGGCAGTATTATTTGGCTTTGAGATTCGTGCCAAGTTAAAAAGAACGGTCCAGATCAAGTAATTGTAAAAGATTCCCTGGAGGATCTGAATTCTACTATTGTAGGCATTGAAGAAAGAAGGAAACCCTGTTCTATTGTTTCCTCTTGTTACTCTATTGATCATCGATCGATCGAGAGCGAGAGAGAAGATAGAGACAGATGAACGGTAGAGGTCGATTTGGTGGTGGTTCCATGGCGAGAGGCGGGTACGGAGGTGGTGGCCAGGGAAGAGGCGCGGGAAGGTATAGTAACCCTTGCTTGACGATGCACCAGCCTTGGGCTTCTCTCCTCGTCCATGGAATCAAGCGCATCGAGGGACGATCTTGGCCTTCTCCCATTACTGGTATCTCTTTCTCTCTTTCTTCTCTTTTTCTCAATTCCATTTGCAAATGGTGCATTAACACAGAGAAAACCTTGTTCTTTGGTCAAGATAACATTACTACATTAATCGGATTTGTTCACCTTGATTAGGGTTATTGCTTACCTAATTATCTTTTTTTTTTATTCAACTATAAAGGCCGGTTATGGATCCATGCGGCATCTAAAGTGCCAGACGAAGAAACAATTAGAGCAATGGAGGATTTTTACAGAGAAATTTATGCAGTTGATGGAATTACAGATATCAAATTTCCTGAGCATTATCCTGTCTCCCGCTTATTAGGTATGTTTCTGCAAGCTTTAACTTACCAGAATCAGGATCAAGTTGGTTAACTTTTCTGGGTTCTGTACCAGTAAACTAGACACTGGTTTGTTCTCAATTTGGTCTCTTTTTTATCCTTGTTACCAGATTTATAAGGGTATGGTGCAACAAACAACCTGTGCAACTGGTATAACCATTTAACTGTGTACTCCAAAATCTCACACAGAAAGAAACATAAAAGAAGGTAAGGGAACTAAAGATATTTTTGCTTTGTTTCAGGCTGTGTTGAAGTGGTCGGTTGTCTGAAAAGCGAAGAGCTGGTTTCCTGGGAAGATGTACCTGAATCAGTTAGGATTCTTTTTACTTTACTCTTTTTGTATCATTTATTAGTCACATTTAAGGAACTATGTTTGAAGATTAATACTAGGCATTATAATGCTGTGCTATGTTGACATTTATTGCTTGTTGGTTGCAGGTTAGGCTCGAAGGTTTGACCAATTTCTGCTGGTTGTGTGAAAATCCAAAGGTAAAGGCTACACGAGGAATAAAATAATCCATCTTAAGATTATGTTCATTTATTGTACTCCTTTATCAGAAAACTAGCATGAAATTCTCGTATTTGGCTTGTATAACTTAAATGTTTCAACTAGTATAGAAAGCTTACCTTTGATTGTTCTTATTTTCCAGAGATTGCTAATTCCCTTTGAGATGAGAGGCAATCAGGGTGTCTACAACTTGGAGAAAAGGGTATCACTTTTAGGCTTTTTCTATATTTTCCATGTTTTCAATTTTATGTTGTCTTCTATACTCTATCTGTTTGTTTCATTGTGTGTGCTAGTTGGGGTGTGTGTGTGTGGGGTGGGGGGTGGTGCAAGGGGGTTGCAGATAATGGGAAAGATAGAAATAAGATGGCAATGTTCTGAAATCAGAATTAGCCAGATAAATAATCATTTGTACATGGAAAGCATGCACAAATATTTTCGCAATGTTCTATAATCAGAATTAGGCAGATGAACACCGTATTTACATGGAAAGCATGGGGAAAAAGATCAATCATCTTATCGAGTACCAAATTCTCAGCACTGTACTCCTTGTACTACCTTTATAGATATTTCCATATATTACAACTTAATTGCTAATTATTTTTTATTTCTTTGTCAGATATATGAGGCAGCAGTAAGGGGTCTAACCACAATGCAGGGCCCGCTTCCGGTCAAATTTCCGTTGCCAGACCCAAGTGACCGTTTCTCTCTAAGACCAGGCCATCTCTCTTTAAAACCTTTATCAAGTGGCACTGTAGTGAGATCAGA
Organism: Carex myosuroides; assembly: GCA_028015225.1. NCBI lineage: Eukaryota > Viridiplantae > Streptophyta > Magnoliopsida > Poales > Cyperaceae > Carex > Carex myosuroides. The sequence goes on from CM051471.1 coordinate 1,434,359, forward strand.
AAGAGTCAATACTGCTATAGCAGGTGCCAGAGCTGCAGCCACTCAGTTTTCAAGGAATAATCAGGGCATCGCATCCACCGCATATAATGTTAGTGAAGAGAGTCATGCTGTGGGCCCTCCTAGAGGTGGGTCTGGTGCCGCTACAGTTAGTGAACATGCTGAGACACAACTTTCTTGGAAGAATGATAAGAGTGTGAACACTACTAAAGTTGAGGTTAGTGCCAGTACAGAGGGTTCACAAGCTGTTGCCTCACGTTCTAATAGGAATACTAATGTTATGGGCCCTACTGGAGGAGTTGGCGCTGATGGAGATCGTAAAAGGGGCTCAAATACTCCGTTAGGAGGTACCAATAAGGTATATATTTATTCTTCTTTGTTTTTCAGTTACATATCAGCCTGAGGATTAAATTAGTTTTAGGCTTCTATAACATGCTGGTACCATTGCCCTTCTTGCCTGGGTTGTGCCTCTCCGGTACCAATCAAGATAAAGCAAGTTTTTGCTTTTTGTCCTTTTCTTTTTGTTATTGTTTCATACCTATCTGCTGTCCAAGTTACAATTTTCTGTGGAGTCGCCTTGTGCTTGCCAATTCTGTTTTTTTTGTTTTTAAAAAAAAACAGAGAGAGAGGCTAACAGTCCTGTTGTATTGAATTACTGAAACAATCTTACATAACAACCTTCTGCATCTATCCCTTAAACTAACAAACCCGCATCCCTAACTAGCTACTGGGCACACCCACTATGGGGCATGCAGTAACTAGTAAAATCCTACCCCATAAAAAGATAACTTTACCAGTAAAGAGATACCACAGCTGGTACTTACACTAGGATCTGCATATTAAACAACACATCATGAACCCCACAGCCATATTTAAATCCATTATCCGGCAGTTATGGTACCAGTTGGTACCAGCACTTGATCATACCGACCATTTGTCAGCTTTAGTACAGCTGGCACTGTAAATAGGAATGTAATCCATGTTCTATAAGGTCACAGTTTTGTTAGAGCACAACTGATATAGTTGTGGATATAATTGTGCTTGCCAATCATGTTTGAACAAATTAATATTCAGCAAACTCTGCCCTAAGTTACTGATTTACTAGTCTAAATCTAATATTTCGAAATTTTTAGCTTTTGGTTGCAGCACTCAGAGACATAAAGTTGAACAAAGTGTGCTGATAAGCCGAACTGCTGAAGAGCGTAGGAAGTTTAATACATCATGTGCACAGTGCTCGCTTTCTCAATAAAGCTGGAGCATTCTGTAAAATGCATTTTAAATTAGTGGATTAGCATGTTTTAATCGATATTTTTATTGTTCATTTGTATATATCTGTTCTGCTTAGATTTTCAATGTGAGAAACATTTATTAGTGGATTAACAATTTCTTGGGTCCTTGTAAATTTTTTATTTTTTATTTTGTTTTCCTTTTACTTTGCCACTCAAATTCCTGTCAAATTTTGAATTGTGAATATATATATCCGTCCATACTCTTTAAAATTTTATCTGTGATGCTTAGAACCTTCCAATTTATAACGATGACTTCCAGTTGTGAATATATATATATGAGTGAGGCTATGGTGCTATGCATAGCACCAATGGCTAGTGTACTACGGCTCAATATGGTACTTTTTAAAATCCTAACGGTCGATCCGAACCGTTCAATGTGATATCCATATGAATATGTATTTGCAAACTAAGTTTTATATTTTTTTGAATTTTTTTACTATTTTTTTAGATAGGTAGAAAAATCAGTGTTTTCTGAAAATTCTGGACCATCAAAATTCTATCTATTTAAAAAAATAGTAAAAAATTCAAAAAAATATAAAATTTAGTTTGCAAGTACATATTCATATAGTTATCACATTGAACGGTTCGGATCGACCGTTAGAATTTTAAAAAGTATCATATTGAGCCGTAGTACACTAGCCATCCGTGCTATGCATAGCACCATAGCCTCACTCTATATATATATACTCATGGTATTGTCACTTGGGTTCAAAGAAAATACCTTAGCATAGCAATAACTGAAGTAACAATCATCATCTAAATGGAAAAAAAACATTATCATAATTTGGAATATTTCAAATAGCTTCTGGATAGAACATGGACATGGAAGAAAAATGAAATATATTAAAATGGTAAAAAAAATTAATTATCTATTTCACTTTGCTAGTTTGAGGAACTGCACACTTAATAAACCCTAAACCCTTAAAACCTTTTTTTTTTTTTTTAAACTTCTCAAAGAATTTATTTGTGGCAATATTCTAGAAGTTACAATGCAAACTATTAATATCCAATTTTGCATGTCCAAACTAACTTCATTTGTCAAGTGAGTTTTTATCATAATGGTTTCTGAGTCAAAAGAAATTCTAGTTTGACTAATGATTCACATTCTTAATTAATTAATTAATTAATAATATGGTTAGGAACACTTCTATCTCCATAGAGAAAGGAAACTCATGCCCTTGCACTAAGTTCACAATTTGTAAGCGTAATATAATTTCTTCTTTTTATGTAATAGCTTTTTAGTGCATTTTTTTACCTTGACATTTGCATATATAACACATCAGAAAGATTTAAAAAATACAGCAATGATTAAATTATGTCATAAAAGTAAACTGATAAAAATAATATATATCAAAATTGCAAGAGTTGCATAATTGTGAACATATATAACAAAATAGAACATCACAAAAAACAACATTCTTTACAATATAGAGCCTAATTTATACATATTAAGCCATGTTCAAAGAGCTAAATCTAAAAATATATCCTATAAGACCTTTCTTCAAGGGTTGGAGCTGGTATCAAGTCTGAGTTCACCTTCCTGTAAGAAAGCTTAATTATTCAAAATTCAAAGCAGAACAAATTTATTCTGCCAAGAACTAAATGATATACAAAACAAGTTATACCATACCATGCAATTTTAGATGACATTGATTCATAGTTCATATTTCTTTTTGGGGGTCAATCTCAATACTAGCTAACTCATCCCTTTTTTCTTTACTACTAATTAAGGTATATCAATGATATTGTGTTAGTACCTATTTTATTAGCTGATATCATGACATGGTTTTGGTTTCATGGGTGCAATGGCTTTGCACAATTCCTTCAGCAATATCATCTGCCATGGGAACCAATTTCTCAGCTTGAAACTGTTAACAAAAGGAAAAACAAAATATGTCTCTTAATTATGATCTTGCTTCTCAGATATCTCTTTTTATATATGAAAACAAAAGAGGACGGAAGTTGTACACAAGTTAAAAAGAAGGCAATATTGTCTGAAAGATGATACAAGTTAAAAGCAAAATTCATGAAATATTTGAAGTAGAAAGGTACAATGCACCTTGTATGTAGCAGTATGAGAGATACTTGTTCAGAACCAAATCCATTTTTCCCTCTCAATTAGCCAAGGCTTAGGGTTAAATAATCATGTTTGACATAGTTTGTGCACAATCAGGAATTGACAATATACAACAATATGAAATGATAATTAAAATTATTTATAATGTTCAACAAGGAGATCAAAGATACTAAACAACAAACTTTTGAAAGGTAAATTCATGAAAAATATTGTTGGGCTTATTAATTTCACTTGATTCACATAATTTATTTATTATTCATGTGCTTATTAATTTCAGTATCAACTACAAAGTCTGGCTGTATGAAAAATATTGTTGGGCTCCAGTCGTCTCGTCTCCAGTTCTGGGAAACTAGAGAAGACCCAAGAAGGGAGCCATAAGGTATGGACAGGCCCATAATTATCCAGTCCAGTCTTGGACTTTGGCGTCAAGCCCATAATTTCCCATTCCCAGGCCCATTTGTTATTCTTTCTTTCTAAATGCGCAAACCCTCAAACCGCTGCTCGCCTCTCTTCCTCGCTCTATCGCTCTCCAGCCCTCTCTTCGTCGACCGTCTCAAAACCTCTCTCTACAAGGCAGGTGACAGATCTCTCTCTCTCTCTCTCTCTCTCTCTCTCTGGTACACTACACACTGTGGCGATCTACCTTTATGGTTTCAGACCCTAGATTTTCAACTATAACCTGTACTGTAGCAACCCCCACTTGCAATTTGCAACATTCATTAATAAATTAAGAGAAATTTGAAAACTGATAGAACGAGACAGTAATGGCGAATTCCAAGGAGAAGACTGAAACTCAACTAAATCATATTGCTTTTCATATTCCAAGACGGTACAAATGTTTGCCTTTTATAGGCGATTAGTTTCCAACAAGAACTATTCAATTTTATCGTTAACGACTTCCAAATGAATTCCAAGTCTTTCTCTCCAGTTTCTGTCGTTGCTGCTGTGTCCAATTCCAAGTCTTCCTCTCCAGTTTGAGGTTGTGACATAATTGGTATAAAACTGTACCAGTCCGTAAATTTGACTTTAATTTGGTACAGTTTCTGTACCATTATGGTGATGGTTTAACTGTTATCTCATTGTTTAGCTTTAATTTCGACTTTATGGTAAAATCTTCCTTTTACTTTTCTTTTCCAGGGTAATCAGAAGAGCAACAGTTTCCCTTAATTCAATTCCAACAAGTATTCACAAATTCACAAGCAAGTGACAGGTCTCTCTCTCTCTCTCTCTATGCTCCCCCGAAAAAAACCCACAAGAGAACAACCGTCACCACATTTCTTTTCTTAATGCTTTTCCTCCGACGGAATTTTATCCGACCAATATCCTCCTCTCTCTCATTCTCCTTCCTCTCCACCTTTGCTATCTCTTCAGATTCGTCCATGGGGGAGAGCTCCAACTCAAATCCAGGCGTTGGGGCCGATGCTAAGCCGTTCAAGGATCAGGCCTATCTCGATGTTGTGGTTGATAAACGGATTAAGATGTTCCAGGCGATTCAGGCAGAGCAGATCGCTGAAAGAGCAAAAATTGGTGGTGAACCAATCAAGTAAATGTTGCTTCTTCTTTTTTGTTTTGCCAATCCCAAATTGTTTCGAACAGTTATGTCGATTGACCTGGACATCCAGATGGAACCTTGAACCTTGATTTTGAGTAGTTTTCAACTCAGGATAAGTGATAACTGCTAAAAGTCTTACCAGCAAACCTGTATTTAAAGCTTCTCAGCCAGAACCATCTTTATCTGGGTAAAAAAAATTTTATTTGGTCTTAATCTAGGCTGGATATGAAGTTTGGTCTGACACTTGCTTTGCAGCCAAGTCAATACAAGTATCTTGTGTCTGTTACTGAGATGTATAATCTGGTATTGTACTTGTATGTGCTCCTTAACCAGAAGTTACCATCACTGGGTAAATGATTTGTTATCTGGTCTGTTTCAGAAATTGGTCTTATTTTAGGCTCAAGTATGAAATTTTGTACAGCATTTGCTAACTAATCAAGCCTGTACCATTATCTACAATCATGCACAGAGAAATCTGGTAGAGAAAACCTTGGTGATAATTTACCATAAGCTGTAAGAACCACTAGCTGTAACTAAACTTGATGTAGCCGTTTACCAATGCTTCTTATTAAAAATCTTTATAATATCAAATATGCACAGAGATCCTACAGATACAAATTTTATTTGATATTATTTAATTGGTATTTACAGGATTACATTGCCTAACGGTTCAGTAAAGGAGGGTAAAAAGTTGATTACCTCTCCAATGGACATTGCCAAGGAGATTTCCACTGGCTTGGCTGCGAGTGCACTCATAGCTCAAGTGAGCAGCTTATATATTTTAAATCTACAAGTATCATATTAGCTGTTTTACATTTCTTATTATAGTACATTGTTTTATTTTCTGTGTTCAAAGGTAAATGGAACCTTGTGGGACATGACAAGGCCACTTGAAGAAGATTGCGAGCTAAAATTGTTCAAATTTGAAGATGATGAAGGCCGGGATACCTTTTGGCACTCTAGTGCTCACATCCTTGGGGAGGTACTCCCTCCTAACACACGTATTTATTTGTATAATTGTATTTAAAAAGTGTCTTTTATTTTAGTTAGATTTTGTAGAAGTATTTTCATACATAAAACTGCTAAATGGCAAAATGGCAACGTTCCCTGCATTATACCATTTTTACTGCTGTTCACTGCACATATTGGCAATATCGTTTTCAGCTCCAGACCTTCATCTTATACCAAAGTTGGAAAAGCTTTGCTTCCGTGTTTTTGATTTTCAGTATCCAAAGGCAATGAAAGCAAGGGTGGTCTATCCATTTTTCCAAAATTAGTAAAGCTTTTTACAGGCATATGTGATATTTTGGGTTATGCAGTGCTTTGACATTTTTGATATGTTGTAGGTGATCATAAATCGAACAGCTTCTATTATTAATTTTTGTATTACTTTTGGTTCTGTTATGCACATGCCAATAGGAGCAATAGCATATGAACTTTTGTGGAATGGACATTGTTAAAATTCATTTGTATTAGTTGATTGTCACTTCCAATTTGTGAATCTAATGCAGTCTTTGGAAAGAGAGTATGGATGCAAGCTGTGCATTGGGCCATGCACTACAAGAGGAGAGGTAACATGGAAGCTTTATCTCTGTTGTTAACATCGAGTTGTTAGAAATTATTTTTATATTTTTGGTCCTTATTTGCTTGTATGCCATGCTCGTTCCAGGGTTTCTACTATGATGCCTACTACAATAATTTGACGTTGAATGAAGAGCATTTCAAGAATATAAAATCTCAGGCAGAGAAAGCTGTTGCGGTATGCCATGTTATCGACATTTTTATGCAATTGTACCTTTTTTTTTTTTTTTCCCTTTTCAACAAAGTGACATAAAAGCCGCCAGCTGTCAATTTCTTGAAAGATTACAACAAGAGATATTCTATGTAAGTTTAAAATAAGACCACCGACTAAAACTTAAAAGATCTAATAAATATAAAAATAGAACATTCAGATCTTGGCACCAAATCAGTATTGTAGGAACTAGGAATAACAAAGAGTGGGTGTGGTAACCCTCAGATGTATCAACTAAAAAACAACACATCGTAAACATAAAAAAAGTTTTGCAAATCTTGAAAACTTTGTGAATTGATTGGTTATTAATCTATACAACTTCATTCTCAATGCAGGAGAAACAACCTTTTGAGCGAATTGAAGTTTCTAGAAATCAGGCACTTGAAATTTTTGCGGAAAACCAGTTCAAGGTTCCTTTTCCTTTCAAGTTCTGTTATACATGTTTTGCAAAGTTACAATACAATATCTGTAGTTTTTTGTACCCTGTGTCTGCTTTTTTCTTAGAAAAAGGGAAGTCACATTGTACATAATCCAACCTTTTCTCTTTTTAATACCACAAAAATCAAGATTCCTATTTGAACATGATAAATACACCAATACAATATCTGTAGTTTTTTGTACTCCATGTGTCTGCTTTTTTCTTAGAAAAAGGGAAGTCACATTGTACATAATCCAACCTTTTCTCTTTTTAATACCACAAAAATCAGGATTCCTATTTGAACATGATAAATACACTAATACAATATCTGTAGTTTTTTGTACTCCATGTGTCTGCTTTTTTCTTAGAAAAAGGGAAGTCACATTGTACATAATCCAACCTTTTCTCTTTTTAATACCACAAAAATCAGGATTCCTATTTGAACATGATAAATACACTGAGTTTTTATTTTCTTAATTATTTAATTTATTTCTAAAATTTGTGTCATATGCAGGTGGAAATCATCAATGACTTGCCAGAAGACAAGACAATTACTGTTTATAGATGTGGTCCTTTAGTTGATCTGTGCCGTGGGCCACACATCCCAAACACATCCTTTGTTAAAGCTTTTGCATGCTTGAAGGTGACTCAATATTTTTAATTTATTTACACAGTTTAATTTTGTTTTTTGGATTGTAATGTGATATGTAAAATGCATAGGCATCTTCATCCTATTGGAGGGGAAAAGCAGACCGTGAAAGCTTACAAAGGGTCTATGGGATTTCTTATCCCGATCAAAAGCGTCTCAAGGTAAAACTTCTATCAGATTTTGGAAAAAATAATGTCCGCCACTTTTGTATTATACCTGTAAAAGCACCATAGAATCGTTGGATTTCCAAAATATCCACGAGTATTAGGAGACATAAGTGATTGTTGGAGTCTTCAACTCCATTACATCCGCTAGGTTTACATGCTTATTTGGATCCAAGATTTGGATAGGAAGGATAGCTCCGATCCTACTCGAAAAATTAAGATTTTCTTTCTGATTATTTGGTTTTTGTCGCTTCTGTAATTCTTCATCAGCATCTTTCTAAATTATTGAAAACTTTAATTTTGGAAATGGTTATCAATAGGGTAGGTAGGCAGGCGTAAGTTGTGCCACAAAAATGGAGTCATATTTTATATGTTACCGTTATCTGTTTAAGAACCGATGCTATTGATAATACCTAGTCTTGGCCCTTTTTTGTTAACCGGATGCAGATATACCTTATCTACCAGTGTAGCTTCCTGGGGGTAAATATACATCACACGAGGACAGAAGATATATGGAGTAAATCCGGATGTGGTTTGGGAAATTCTAGCTACGTTCAGGATTTAATCATATATATAGGTCAAATTATACTGGGTCAGGGTAAAACTGCAGAACCAAAACTAAAAAAAATAAACCCAAGGGTAGCTACCAGGGGTAAATATGCATTCCATAATATGTCAAATAGAGGTCAATATGCATGCTGTGTAATATGATAGGTATGCTTAGTGTCTCTAGCTGCAGTTGCACTGCTAGCAATGTTCTTAGGACCCAAACATATTTCTTGTTAGATACAGTCACTCAGATATAGTTATGTAGAGTCCGTGTGTCTGCAAGTAGACTTTCTAACTTTGGGAATTATCATGTATACCCTTCAATAACCTCAAAACTACGTATTCCCCCTTCTAAAACCCATAATATCATATTTATCCTTCTAATTTAAAAAAATTCACAAATTTACCCAATTTATTGTCTATTCTATTAATACTCATTTTAAATTTATAAACTTCCTATTTTACCCTTATTAAAAAAATAAAAAATATGTAGCATGTGTAAGAGAAATGTTCAGTCTTCTAATTGGTCGGTTTGTGAGGGCAAATGGTTCATTTCTTTACTTGTGACGCATACACAGTTACATTTAGGCTTACACTTTTGTGTGTGTCACAAGTAGGGAAATAAACCATTTGCCCTCACAAATTGGCCAATTAGAAGACTGAACATTTCTCTTACACATGCAAATTTTTTTAGTTTTTGAAATTGAAAAGGGTATATATGATATGATGAATTTTACAAGGAAAAATATGTAGTTTCGAGGTTTTTGAAAGATATACATGAAATTTGCCCTTGTAACTTGGCAGGGAGTTATTTCATACCTGTGACTGTGATCTAATATTTTCTTCATGTGTTTCATAGGAATATCTGCACTTATTGGAGGAAGCCAAGAAGCGTGACCACAGGGTTCTTGGGCAGGCTCAAGAACTTTTTTTTTTCCATCCTCTTAGGTACATTTACACATTTCTATGTTATTCTGTTGTGTTCGTTTGTGACTTTTTACTGGACTTCTTCTTTTTGACATTAATATGTTTTGTAACAACTTAGTCCCGGGAGCTGTTTCTTCCTGCCCAATGGCGCTAGAATATATAATAAGTTGATGGACTTTCTTAAAGTTCAATATAAAGACAGAGGCTACCATGAGGTAAGTCTTCTCTTTTCCAAAATTTATTAGCATCCAACCCTGGGACGTGCAGGGATAACAAAAAGTCAAATATAATATGGTTTGGATGTGTAAAGTAAAATATGTAGCTTGAGAAGTACGGAAATTTCTATGTACTATGCATTTTCTCTTCAAATATACAAGTAAAAATGCAATGCAAATGAATATCAGTGAAAGCCCTTAGAACTGTCATATATAAACTAGTGTAAATTCCATACTAAAACTAGTGTAAATTCCAAAATATACATTATGAATAATAGCGCATAAAAAAGAGTTCTTTAAACATTCAAAACAAAAGCTGAAAAGTGAATTATGTGGGATATAATGAGTTAATGTTTTCTTTTGGTGAATAAATGAATGTAGCATTGAAGGTTTTTATAGAAGATGCCATCTTTTAACTTCAAATTGATTAACTTCTGTTTTTGAACATCGTTTAGGTCTTGACGCCAAACATGTACAACATGCAACTCTGGGAGACATCTGGTCATGCTGCAAACTACAAAGAAAATATGTTTGTTTTTGAGGTAATTTTGTTTTTCAAAGTATTGTTATTTGAAAGCATTGATTTGGTTTTGGGAAGTTGGTTGATATATAAACTAGTTCGGTGATGTTTGATTGCTGTTTATCAGTTTCCCAGGTTTAATGTCCTTGAGGGATTGTGTTGATCGAAAGGGAGAATAAAAATAATCAATTTTGGTAATGCATGGTTTATTTTGCGTATTAATTGGAGTCGGTATTTGTTTTTTTATATTAAGTTGACCATATCTCTGCTGTTTTACTCTGTTATCATTTGTTTTACATTTATGCTGCTCATGAGATGATGCTTAAATGTTTCCTATTATGGTGGATGTATTGTTGTGTATAATAATTTTGTTTTTCCAGATAGAGAAGCAGGAGTTTGGTCTTAAACCAATGAATTGCCCGGGGCACTGTTTAATGTTTGAGCACAGGGTTCGCTCTTACAGAGGTGAGATAATTGAATCTTTAAATTTAATTTTAGAAGCTGTTAAGAGGACGTATGTATCTTATTCATTATAATTAGTACCCTATTTTAGTCATCTTTGATAGGTATGGCCGTATGGGCATGCTTTTATTGAATACAATAGGCTTATTGTCTTTAGATTGAGAAAACTCCTAGTTGTCCTCTTTTTTGCAGAATTGCCCCTCAGATTTGCTGATTTTGGAGTGTTGCACAGAAATGAGCTAAGTGGCGCACTTACGGGTTTAACGCGTGTTAGGAGGTTTCAACAGGTAATATATTTTGTTATGATGAAGGATATTACATGTTTACTTAAGGGCTGCACTAGTCAAGTTTTAGAGACTTCTGTTTGCTAGATTATTTTGTCCTTTTTCTTTACATAGTTCTTATTAGACAAAATATGTACCTTCGTTTGAATTCTCTGTTGGATTCATGTACAATAATTATCACATGTTCTGCGTTTGTGCTACTTAGTTGAATTTACTTGCAGACCACCTAAATTTTTTCATGTTACTGTGAATACTGACATGAACTTTCTGTTTCTCGCAGGATGATGCTCATATATTTTGTAGGGAGAGCCAGGTTAATTAAATCATTCTTAAGGAAAAAGATAATTATACTATTTACCCCCTTTATTCAATCACACCTTTTATTCTACAGGTAAAGGATGAGGTCAAGTCTGTTCTGGAGTTCATTGATTATGTGTACAAGATATTCGGGTTCACTTATGAGTTGGAGTTATCTACGGTATTGATGAAACATTTTTTATTATGATCTATATATTGATATGTGTCGGCTCCGATTATGTATCTGAAAATATGTTATTTTTTTTGTTATTTAAGAGGCCGGAGAAATATTTGGGGGAAGTAGAGACGTGGAACAAAGCTGAGGCTGCTCTGTCAGATGCTTTGAATGAATTTGGGAAGCCATGGCAGGTAATCTTCTCCAATACTAAACAAGAACTAGCATGTCTGATCCTAATATCTTAACAGTTCGGCTGCATAATAGTACAGTCTTGGTACTAATCGTCTTGTGTAAATTCGGGCTGCTATGCTGTTTGATTACACTCATATTTTCATGTTTTCTGTTTCTTCTGAAAATAGTTCTCTCTTAGGATCCCTTGCACTGAAATCACATAAGATAGGTTTAAAATTATGAACACCAGCTCACAAATCAAGCTAAAGAGAAAGAAAGCTTTAATTCCCTATTTATCCCTCTCAGCAGCATCATAAGTAGCTGGTTCCTTTACCTTCTGATAATTGTGGCTTTTGTTCAACTTCTTTGATTTTTTTAATTGAGCTTAGCTGCACCATCTTAGTCAGGTGTGTTGGGTATGCATCAATACCTTGTTATATTATCAAAATAATTTATGAACGAAGGAAACTTTGTCAGCATTATAGTTCTATTATATGTCATGACTTGAATTCTCATCTTTTGCCAAGCTTTTATCTTTACCGCAGTTTCATGTCAAAAACATAACAATAATTTTTTTTTTGTTTTGCAGAAAAATGAAGGAGATGGTGCGTTTTATGGACCAAAGATTGACATAGGTGTTTTTGATGCATTGAAAAGAAAATTCCAATGCGCCACTTTGCAGGTTTTGCATTTGAAAGCCGTGATTACTATATATGAGCAAGTTGGTGATAGTACAAAGAAACCAGAAAACAACTAAGAATAAAAAAGAGAAGCAAATGGAAAACAAGTAGTTTTTATGGGTATCATATATATGTGCTTACAAATAATTCTTTGTTATGTTAAATAACTTGCCTCTCCTGATGCTTTTAAAATACTGTTGATGTGATGTTAACCCCTTCTCTTGCTCATGTATTAGCAAGTTAGTGGGATTGGAGTTTTGAGTGCCGGGAATGGGAGGGTTTCAGAAGATAATTTTACTTCTCTAGGGTATCCGTGCTACTTTGAGTCTATTAAGGGTGTATGTGGTGCTTTGACTATAGTATGGGTAAAAACGGGATACTCCTAAATATGACTCGGAACTTTTTTTTTTTAATCTGCAGTTGGATTTTCAGCTGCCATTACGGTTCAAGTTATCTTATTCAGCAGAAGACGAGGCTAAACTGGAGAGGCCAGTTATGATACACAGAGCCATACTCGGCTCTGTTGAGAGAATGTTTGCCATTCTTCTCGAACATTACAAGGGAAAGTGGCCTCTTTGGCTCAGCCCTCGCCAGGCCATTGTCTGTTCAGTGTCTTCCAACACTCTTGATTATGCCAAACGGGTACTTGAACGTTTTTAACTTTGATTTGAGTGTACAGTTGATTTTTTAAGTAGACTGACTATTTAATATTAGGTACAGTTGTTGTTGCACCTGTACTGAGCCTAACAGTTCAGTATTCAAATATATATTTTTTTTTGTCTTTTCTAGAAGGAAATTAATATTTGAAGTTAATAGGGGACCCATTACTACCTGCCTGAGTTGCTCGTTTTCTTTCCACTTTTTTCAGGTGCATGAGCAGATACATAAAGCTGGGTATTATGTGGACATTGATTCCTCAGACCGTACGATTCAAAAGAAGGTCTGCTTCTCTTTCTTACAATAGCCTGAATTTTGTACCATTTTTTGTTAAGTTGATGGATTGAGTTCTCAACATATGTATCTTCCTTTTGATTTCAGGTACGGGAAGCACAAATAGCGCAATATAATTACATACTGGTGGTTGGCGCAAAGGAAGCTGATAATGGAAAGGTTTGTTCTCTCCAAATGATTTCCGATAGTTTGCTTAATACCAGGAATTTGGTTTTTCTTAATGCCGTCATCTGTTGAAGTGTACATCTAACTATGGGAAATGCATTTTTATTTAGGTAAGTGTCAGAGTTCGAGATGCTGCCAAAGATGCAAAGCTTGAGGAGTTGTCTATTGAAGATCTCCTCTTAAAATTCAAGAGCGAAGTAGAATCTTTCCAAATATAACTCAGAATGATGTTTTATTTAAGGGAATGTTGTTTCATTATTCTAATGTAGTATGTTTCTAAAGTTGTTTCACTGGTAATGTTTTTGCCTATATTTGAATCCTTCATCGAGTTGGTTATTACTTATGAATTCATAATTTGAAATAGTTTTGACATTTTTTGATCTTTTACTGTTAAATGGGCTTTAGGGTTTAGGATTTAGGGTCTAAACCCTAAACCCTAAATTGTCGTTCCTAAACTCCCAACAGATGAATAAAATGCTGCAACAAGATTTTTTTTTTTTTAAAATAAATGGGCTGAAAAGAATATTATTACGCTCAGAAACAACTGGGCCCGATAATTTGGGCCGGATGTGTCAGTAACAGCCTTAGTTGGACAAAAGGGTTTCTCTAAACTCGTCATGGACAAAAACATTACCATATAGAAGTAACAATAACTGAAGTAATGAATCATAATTTGTATTAACGAATAACTGAAGTAACAATCATCATCTAAATGGAAAAAAAAAACATTATCATAATTTGGAATATTTCAAATAGCTTCTGGATAGAACATGAACATGGAAGAAAAAGGAAATATATTAATATGGTAAAATTTAATTATCTATTTCACTTTGCTAGTATGAGGAACAGCATAAGCATAATTTTTTTTTTTTTCAAATTGATGCGCTAGGTCGTTGTTAGGTAGGGGTGTAAACGGATCCGGATTATCCGGTCCGAATCCGCTCCGTATCCGGTTACTATCCGTATCCGTTTTAAACGGAGCGGATACTTAACGGATACGGATACGGATATATATTGAACATAGTCAAAATACACGGATACGGAAACGGATAAATTTCTATACCTATAAACGGAGCGGATATCCGCATATATCCGTATCCGTATCCAAAGCGATTTCTATATATGATGTCTCACTTTTATATCTTTTCACTCGTGGGACTAATTTTTAGTAGAGATCTGGACCTTATATCTTTTATATTTTGTAAATCGAACGTGTTATATGCTGAAAGGATTTCATATTTGAATTTTATTAATTGGTATTTGTATCGTAAAATACATATGACTCAATATCCGACAATTATCCGTTCCGTATCCGTATTCGGAGATTATCCGCTTCGTATCCGTATTCGGTTAAGGCGGATATGATTTTGAGTTTTGATATCCGTTTATTATCCGTATCCGTATCAGTATCCGCTCATTGAAAGACGGATACGGATTTGATATTAGCATTATCCGCTCTGAATCCGCTCCGTTTACACCCCTATAATGTTAGGTCTCATAATACCTATTTTTTTTTTTTTTCCAAATGATAAAAAAGGTGATTTTATACTGGACGCAAAAATATTAGTCTATATATTAGTGCTTTCAGTTTTAAAATTGTAAACTTTATAATTTTGGGAAAAGTAAATATTCAATTTAAACAGAGAGATTGTTCCAGAGAATGTGCTTGTGCATCTTTGTAGATTGAGAACGGAGTAGGTCCGATGCCCATCGGACCTACTTTTAGGTTCAACGAGCATGATGACCGTCCGATCTAATTTAAGATTTGTGCGCACGAAAATTGAAACATACACGCACGAAGTTTAAAGCATTCTGCACGAATCTTAAAGCAAATCGACGGTGATTAAACCCATCGATCCAAAGTAGGTCCGATGCCCATCGGACCTACTCTCAAGTGTTGTAGATTAGAGGAGAAAATGCTACAACAGGGTGAGAAGGGAAAGAACAAGTTCAAACAAAGAGATCTTTGATTATAAACCTTTTTTTTTTTTTTTTGAACTGTTCAAAGAATTTATTTGTGGCAATATTCTAGATGTTATAATGCAAACTATTACTATCCAATTTTGCATGTCCAAACTATTTATTTGTGAGTTTGTATCATAATGGTTTCTGAGTCAAATAATATTCTAGTTTGACTGATGATTCACATTCTTAATTAATTAATTAATAATATGGTTAGGAACACTTCTCGTATGGAAGTATCTGCATCAAAAATATTTAGAAACCTATCTATATATCTTGGGCATAGAAGTGTCTACACTAAATTTATAAGTTTTAATAAACATACAATAGGATCATATTCTTGTTTTTCATACACTACAGCACCACTATAAAGATACAGAGCTAATTTGGTTTCATGCAGTGCACTAGTCATATATTTTTTCATTCGGTTTCTATTGATGGACCTCTGCATGAAGCCAAATTAGCTCTGTAAATATATTTACCGACAAAACTGGGGAATATATGCTTTCTTTTTCTAAAGCACCAATCATTACTGAAATAATAGAGCCCAATTTACAATTGTCGACAGCCACTACCAAATGCTCTCAAAAAAAAAAAAAAAAAAAAAAAATACACGTGGTCGACCGTAAGTACACTTACGACCACTAGTTGCATGCAACCTGTTGTTTTTTTTTTTTTTCCATTTCAGACTCATTCTACAAAGCAAATTCCATTGAATTTGAATCAAAGAAAGTAAAAAGAGAAAGAGTGGGAATAAATACCAACAAAAGTATTTCATGTTATCATGATAACAACGAATATATGACATCGATCTATTCCAAGAAATTCTTTATGTCACTTTGCCATTATATTCTTTCTTTCTCAGCAACTCCTCTATAAATTGGGGAGGTGGGTGCATTAATTGTCTTCTAATTTCTCTATTTCTATAAATGGATAGAGTGGTGCTGGATGGTGTCATAAGGAGGCTTTTGGAGGTCAAGGGCGCAAAGCCTGGCAAATTACAGCAATTGCAGTTGCAGGAGTTTGAGATACAGCAGTTGTGTGTGTCATCCAGGCAAACTTTCTTGCGCCAGCCTAACTTGCTAGAACTAGATGCACCTATTAAGATCTGTGGTATATATTGAAAATTAAACTTTAATTTTATTTACCTCTTTTCAAAATTTCTATACAGCTATTGAATAATTTTTAATTTCCTGGTACCAGTATCTGTACTCAACCTCTCTGGTAGTCTGGTACCATGCGTCAACTGTTGAAGCTTTAAATTGTTGCCTCAGTTGAAATAGAGATATCATAGGCCAACAAATTAACAACATAAAACCTATACTAGTCAAGGTCTAGCTATAATAGTTTGATCGATTGTTGTTTTGATAACTAATTTCATCTACTATACATTCTATCCTTTAGGTGACATTCACGGCCAATACTCCGATCTCTTAAAGCTTTTTGAATTCGGCGGTTTGCCCCCACAATCCAACTACCTTTTCTTGGGCGACTACGTAGACCGGGGCAAACAAAGCCTAGAAACTATTTGCCTCCTCTTAGCCTACAAAATCAAATACCCCAACAACGTCTTTCTCTTGCGTGGCAACCACGAGTGTGCATCAATAAACCGCATATATGGCTTTTATGACGAATGCAAGCGCCGGTACTATTACATAATGTTTTATTACATATATATATATATATATATATATATATATACCTCATGGAGTGAGGCTATGATGATTACGGATCGACCCGTGCTATGGATCCGTATCTCTATTTTTAAAATTCAAACAGTCAATCTGAACCGTTAAACATGATCTCCATATGAAAATGTACTTGGAGAGCAAATTTTACATTTTTTAGAATTTGTTTACTGTTTTTTTAGATATGTAGAAATCACTTCTTTTGAATGATCCAAAATTTTCAAATCAAGTGATTTTCACCTATATAAAAGAATAGTAAAAATTCTAAAAAATGTAAATTTTAGTTAGCAAGTACATTTTCATATGAAGATCATGTTGAATGGTTCGGATCGACTGTTTGCACTTTAAGAACAAAAATATAAGTCCATAGCACGGGCCGCTATGTAATATGCATGCATATTACCATAGCCTCACTCTACCTCATGATAACAAACCAATTTATCTACTCTTGTTGTTCTCCTCACATGTGACACTTAAAAAAGATAGTTTCTTTATGGTACTGTTATAATTGCTTGAGGAAAAAATCTCAATAGTAATTATTTTTCCTTTTGAAGTATGAGTTATCAATTTATCATCACTATAAATCATATACTTATGGATATTTAATAAATCGTATCATTGATTTTTTATGGAGAAAATTGTCTCATTGCCATGTTTTTTGACTTGGTTTGCTATCTAATTATCTAACAGGTACAGTGTTAAACTCTGGAAAAATTTCACCGACTGTTTCAACTGTTTACCAGTTGCAGCACTTGTAGATGAGAGGATTCTATGTATGCATGGCGGTTTGTCGCCAGATTTGTGTGATTTAAACCAGATAAGGGGATTGGTTAGGCCGAGCGATGTGCCTGATAAAGGGTTGCTCTGTGATCTTTTATGGTCAGATCCTTGTGGTAGTCTGCGTGGCTGGGGGCCGAATGATCGAGGAGTTTCATACACTTTCGGGTCTGATGTTGTTACCAACTTTTTGAAAAAGCTCGATTTGGATCTCATTTGCCGTGCCCACCAGGTACTTGTACATGTTTCTGTTATATCAGCCATGGTTTAATTGAAATTGTTTTCTTGGACTGGTAAAATTTAACAATTTGAGCATTAATTTAGGTTGTGGAGGATGGGTATGAGTTTTTTGCAAATCGGCAACTAGTTACCGTCTTTTCTGCACCAAATTATTGCGGTGAATTCGACAATGCCGGTGCCATGATGAGTGTAGATGAGGATTTAACATGTTCATTCCAAATCTTGAAAGCCGCAGAGAAGAAAAAAATCGGATATGGTAGTTTCAAGGGATATGGTAGTTTCAAGTCTACATCTCCACTTACCGGAACTATGGTAAATTGGAATTTCAAATTTCAACACTTTAAAGCATCTACATCAGTAAAATTAAAAACATTTGTCAAGCACTAAATAGAAATTTAAGTTAATTTTAATTTTTTTTATTGGCTACTTCAGCAATTATTACTATGAAGAGAGAACGAGAACCGATAGAAACAATTAGAAAGTGATTTTCTTTAAAAGAAAACTTTCTAAATTAGAAATTAGAATAGAAATGCCATGTGTGCTCTTACTGAGAAACAGTGCACTGAACATAAATGATCTCAAAATTGATTTAACTTATGATTCATGATTTGTGATTTTCTTTTTCTTTTTTGGGTCAAGCAGTCTTCTCCGGTGCAGAGGCGCGATTGGAATTGGTGAGACGAACTACTGATGATGATTTGTGAAGTTCATATATACTGGAACTGGTATTCTTACTGATACTGAAACGGTTGACTCATTGTATCTCATTATACTTTCTCAATTTTGCTTTGAATGGGTTTGAATATAATAAATTGTTACAACAATTATTTGTTAATCTGATACCAGTTTGTAAGAATTTGGAAAGAGAGACTGAAATTATAGAGAGAGAAAAGTATACTTGATGAAGGAGATTGCATTCCATTTGACTTTCAATTATTTGTTTTCGTTGATGTGATTTTAATTTTATGTGGGGGTGGATTTGAAATATACCCCTTCCTTGTCGAATCTGGTGCTAGAAAAATTATAATTCATGGTCGAATTATTCCACAACTTGTTGAAATTCAATTATAAGTCCCTTTCCTTGATTAATGCCTTTGTTGAAAAATAAAACCGAAATCTATTTCAACGGTTTCAATTCGTCCTTTAAAATATATATATAATAAGCTTTCGAGACAATAACACACCATCGAAAAACACTTGCCAAAGATGTTTTAGGAAAAAACACAAATTTGATTTTGCAAAAAGCGTTTAAAAAAATAAATGTCAGATTAAACGGATAAAATAAAAGAAGAAAGAAGAAGAAAAAGAATAGGTGATAGCTCGTAATATTGAAAATTGCACTTAAACAGTTACTTTTTTCATAAGCCGAAATTTTTATATTTGACATAAAAAAAGAAAATTATTTAATTACAATTTATTGTAAATTTTAAAATTTGACGCGACCGCAACAATAAATGACGGACAAAAATTAATGAGTATTCGCTATATTAAATGGCGGATACATAATTTTTTTTTTTTGGGGTAATCAAAGCTGTTGCATTTGAATTGTGTGGGCCCATAAACAATTTTAACCAATGAAAGTTTGAAAATCCGTCAAAGCATGAAATGTATTGAATAAATCTGACTGATCAAAGCATGAAAACCACCCATATTTAATTGACGTGCATGAAAACCAAGAAAACCAAAACCAAATTAATCTAGCCAATCAAAGCATGAAAACTGTTGAGATATTTGTATGTTTCAGGTTTTTGGGTTTTCTAGGAGTCTACACGTAAATAGGTCATTATGGAATAGTCTAGGGTGTTATTTGTAAGAGTGTGTTGTAAGACTCTATATAAGCCCAAGTCATTAATTAATAAAACTAAGGTTTAAAATCTAATTTGGTATCAGAGTCTAAGGTTTGGCCGCTGCTACAGTACCTCCGCCGCTACAGTACCCGTCGCCTCTAAACCTAGGCCGAGCCCCTCTTTCTCTCGGCCACCTCTCTCTTTCCTCTAGGCGAAAAGGGGAGCGGTTTGTCCATTGTGTGAAGAAGGCCCAAGTGGGGGGCCGATACCCCACGGATCCCGAGGTAGGGGTTGATATGTGGAAGATCTCGTCACAGCGTCCCATAGAAGTAAGAAAAATAGAATTAATTCACTAGATATAGATGGAGTCCCCACTACTAATCTAGGTGAGATGCAAAACCATGCTGTTGCCTTTTATAAAAAGCTTCTTGGGGAGTCGGGAACCAAATTTGCTCATTTACAAGATGACTTTTGGGATTTAAACGATAAAGTCTTAGATCTAGATAGAATTAATCTTGAAAAACCTATTCTAGAACTAGAAATCAAAGAAGCTGTTTTTGCTTCTTCGACCCAAGGAGCCCCTGGACCTGATGGATTTTCATTTTTGTTCTATCAAAAATTTTGAGATGTGGTTAAACATGATCTGATGACTCTATGCTCGCATTTTTATAATCATTCCCTTGACTTGCATAAAATAAATAAGTCAATCATTTGTCTTATACCTAAGGAAAAGGATGCTAATGTCATTAGCAAATTTCGACCTATTAGTAATTGTAGCTTTAAGATTATTTCAAAGATATTGACCAATAGATTAGAGACTATAATGACCCAAATCATTGATACTAGCCAATCTGCATTCCTTAAAAATAGATATATTTTAGATAATGTCATTCTAAGTCAAGAATTAATTCATCATTGCAAGTGTACACAAGAGGCTGGGGTAGTTATTAAAATCGATTTTGAGAAAGCTTACGACAAAATACATTGGGATTATATATTAGAAATTCTACACAGTAGGGGTTTTAGTGATAAGTGGGGTAGATGGATTAAGGCTTGGTTATATAGCTCCCAATCCTGCCTTAACTTTAATGGCGAATTAACTCCATATTTTTATTGTAAACGAGGAGTGAGACAAGGAGACCCCTTGTCTCCTTTCCATATATTAGCAGCTGATACCCTTTGTAAGATTTTTCATAAATGTAGACAAGCAAATAGAATTGTAGGATTAGGTCCCCCTTGTTTAGCAGGTAAAGCTATCACTAATTGTCATTATGCCGATGACACCATACTATTTCTAAAGGCTACGCATGAAAATGTGGCCTCATCTTGGTGGGAATTGATCAGTTTTGAAGCCCTTTCGGGTATCAAAATGAATCTTAACAAAACTGAACTTTACCCCATAAATGTTGAGGGAGATACCTATATGCTAGTACCTTTCAATGCAAATTAGGTTCATTTCTGTTCCAATACCTAGGGTTGCCTCTCAAGGATAGTAGACTCAATGTTCTTAATTGGCAGTTTTTAATTGATAAAATAAGCAAACGCTTACCTAATTGGAAAGGACAATTATTATCTTTAGGAGGAAGACTCACCTTAATCAACTCTGTTTTGTCAACCATTCCTTTATATACTCTTTCATTATACAAAGCTCCTAAAACAATCCTTAAACAATTAAACTCTATTAGAAATAGATTCTTATGGCAAGGCACTACTTCTAGGAAAAAATATACACTAGTTAATTGGTCCTTAACTTGTATGGCTAGATGTAATGGGGGATTAGGGGTGTTAAACTTACACGAAATGAATATCTCTTTACTCTTAAAATGGTGGTGGAAATTTCATAATAGTCAATATTCAGCCCTATGGAAAACAGTGATTAGGGCCAAATATTACCTAGATAATCCACTTCCTTACTCCTCTTTTTGGGACAGCATTATGCAATTAAATACTTTAGGTAACATGAGTGTAGCGTATAATCCTAGCAGTCAATCCAACTTAGAATTTTGGCATGTAATTTGGTATGGTAATTGTTCCTTATCCACTAGATACCCACAATTATATAGAATATGCACAACTCCACATATTACCATAGCTACAGTGGCTCTTTCTCAAGGGCAGGCTATTAAATTTAGACGCCAACTTCATGGTATTTTAGCTCAAGAATGGCAGAAATTACTGTACATCATTAGCTCATATAGTTTCACTCATGGTTGGATAAGATAGCTTGGAGATGGAATACTTTAGGCCAGTTTACGGTTAAGTCTATCTATCAAATTCTGAACTTTCGAGGGGTGAAAGACAATACGTATGCCATTATATGGAAATTACCAATTCCCCCAAAAATCAGGATTTTTCTTTGGCTAGTTCTTCATAATCATATTTTGACAAAATAGAACTTACGGAAAAGAGGCTGGTCGGGTCGAGTGAAGTGTCATTTCTGTACCAAAAAAGAGTCTACCAACCATTTATTTCTTAAGTGTACCCAAGCTCAAAGAGTATGGTTTTGGTTAGGTCATAGTC
This sequence comes from Carex myosuroides, assembly GCA_028015225.1. Taxonomy (NCBI): domain Eukaryota; kingdom Viridiplantae; phylum Streptophyta; class Magnoliopsida; order Poales; family Cyperaceae; genus Carex; species Carex myosuroides. The sequence goes on from CM051471.1 coordinate 1,456,670, forward strand.
ACCTTTATTTGAATACTTGGTCTTCATGTCAAGATTGCTTGTACACTTGAAGCCGTGAACAAAATAGGGTTTTTAATTGTATATAGTGTCGTTTGTTGGACCATTTGGAAGCATAGGAACGACCTCTGTTTTCAAAATGGAAAAAGAAAAATGGTACGTTCTCTTATTCTGTTAATAATTTCTGTTATTGAATACTGGACAGGTAACATGGATAAAAAATTTAAAGAGGCTGCCATAGCTTGGCTGCCGGTGGACCTCAATGCCATCCCGTTAAGGGTCTGGGACCCCTCTGATCACCAACTGGTGGTCTACCAAGCTACGGATGATGCTCCAGGAGGCCTGATGCCCCTGCAGGTGGAAGATGATAGCTCAACATGAAGCTGAACCTTGAGTTCTGTATAGAATCCAAATTAGGATCTTTATTTTACCAAAGTTCTATAAAATGTGGTTTAGTCTTTAGTTGGAATTTTACTATTACAGTGTTTTGGTGGCATGTCAAACGCCGTGCGTTTGTGTTTTGCTCGGTGCTAGAGCGCTTTAGAGTTTAATACTTGATCTCTGATCTCTGATCTTTTGATTGTAAGTTAACTATCCAATTTCATGGAAATGAAATGGGCATCTTGAATGCCTTTTATCAAAAAAATATGTGGAAGATCTAGATCTTGATGTGAGGAGGATCAAGATCGGGTCAAGAAGAGGAAGAAAGACAAGTGTGTGATCTAGACTCGTATGATCGGGCGTGATATGGTGTGATCGGTGTGAGGGAACCGAATACGAGTCGAATCGATGGCGGAGAGTGCCAATTCGATTGAGGAGATTATCAAAAAGCTAAGTGCTACGGAGGTGAAAACCTTGATGGAGCTCATTAAGCTAAGTGCCACAAGAGGCGAGGGGTCAGGGTCGGCCCACTCACACTCACAGCCTATGAAGCTAGATCTCCCACTTGTGGATCTGAAAGTTGAGAAGGTGAATGCAGGTATGAGGCATGAGAAGAGTCGTATGGGGCTACATTATGAGGTTAGCTCCACTTCAGGCATGCGATCAGCTCCAGCAGCCTCGAGCACAGGTATCACAGGAGTCCAAGGGGAGACTTGCAGGTGTTACAACTGTGACGAAGTGGGACATCTGAGTAAGGCATGTCCTATGCCACCTAAGGAGAGAGAGACAGGTGGACGTGGACAGCCTGGAGGGCGAGGCTGGGGCCATGGAGGTCGAAGAGTTGATAGAGGTGGCTATCAGGTACATCTGATGGTAGCCGAGGAGGAGGAACAGCCGGTTCAGGCCTTGACGAAGGAGGAGCATGAGCTCTTGGAGTTGTTGAAGAGGAAGCAGAGAACAACAGGTGATGAGGACAAGAAGAGTGTGACTGGGGATGCATCCACCTCATCATCTATGGGTAACACTGCTACTTATGCTCATGATATGCATGCTCTTGCTTCCATACCTACCACTAGATCGGGAGCATGGATAGTAGATTCTGGGGCATCCCGGCATGTGACAGGTGCTTCTAGTGAGTTCTCTTCATATACTCACCTAGCCTCCCCAGAGAGTATCCAGACATCGGATGGCACCGCACAACCAGTGGTTGGTATGGGTAAGGTGAGATGTACCGATTCAGTGACTCTGTCTAATATTTTGCATGCTCCCTCATTCCCAGTGAACTTATTGTTTATCAGTGCCATTATACTTCAACTGAAATGTGTTGTTTCTTTCGATATTCCCAAGGTGACCTTTCAGGAAAAGGGGACTGGCCGGAGACTTGGGACTGGCACGTGGCATAATGGACTGTGGTACTTGGATAGAGAGGGAATGGACTCAGTGTTGACATCTATGGTGGAGATGACATGAGTAGGGGGATCTGGGAGGAGTATGGAGGAGGTGTTGATGCGGCATTATCAGCGCATGGGACATTCTTCATTTAGCATTCTGAGCCTTCTGTACCCCTCTTTGTACGAAAAGGAAAATAAGCAAAAACTCATGTGTGATGCGTGTGAGCTAGGCAAGCATACCAGAAGCTCTTATGGTAGTTCTGGGAAGAGGAGTTCTGGTGTTTTTTATGTTATTCACTCAGATGTTTGAAGACCTTGTTCTACGAGTGCAGTGAATGGTTGTAGATATTTTGTGAGCTTTATTGATTGCTTTTCTCATGTTACTTGGTTATATCTGATGAAAAATAAGAGTGATGTGCTTGTATTCTTCAAAGATTTTCACAAGGCAGTTCAAACCCAATACGGTGCAGTAGTGAGGTATTGAGGTCTGATAATGGGACATAGTACGCCAACAAGACGTTTGGGGAGTATTTATCCGCCCAAGGGATACAACATCAGACTAGATGTCCATATACACCGGTCTAAAATAGGGTAGCGGAGAGGAAGAATAGACACCTCATTGAGGTAGCTCGGTGTATGATAATCTCGATGAATGTCCCAAAACACTTATGGGGGCAAGCGGTCCTGACAGCTGCTCAGATAATCAACATGATGCCCTCAAGAGTGTTGGATTGGAAGTCCCCATGCGAGATGTTGAAAGGCAATAACGAAGGTATCATTCCGCTGAAAGTATTTGATTGTGTGTTTCTTGTGAAAGACAACAGACCAACAGTGGGAAAGTTGGATCCTAGAGCGGAGAAATGCATCTTTGTGGGTTACTCTAGTACTCAAAAGGGATATGTTTGTTGGAGCCCGGTGGAGAGGCGATTGTTTGTCAGTATGGACGTGACATTTTGAGAGAGTGAGCCATACTACCCCTTGAGAGTGACCTCACCCTTAGGTGACTCGCTAGATAGTGGAGAAATAGGGCGAGAAGGGGAGAAAAGTAAGGGTGAGAGACCGATTCAGTTAGAGATGGTGTCGGGTCCTGTTGTGAGAGAAGAATCAGCTGAGGATGAGCCAGAACATGTGGGAAATGACTTAGAGGGAGGGGAACCGCAGGCTCAGGGGGCGCTGCGGGTGTATCAAAGGAGAAGGAGGCATGAGGATGAGCCGAAACATGTGGGAAATGACTTGGAGGGAGGGGAATCGCAGGCTCAGGGGGGGTTGCCAGTGTATCAAAGGAAAAACAGGCAGGAGGATGTCCCGAGACCTGCCGTACCACCAGTGCCACCAAGTCCCTTGTCCCAGTTTACCCCGACTCCTGAAGCACCTACACCACCCACATCAGATTCTGACTCAGACTATCCAGGTAATATGATTCCTCTCTCTTCTCCTGACATGGCATTAAGGAGAACTTCTCGCAGCAATACGGGACATCCTCCTGATCGCTATGGATTCACACATGTATTGACCAATTTGTGTCGTATTCTAACGTATCACCTGGATTAGGAGAATTCATTACATCATTGGACACTGTCTCTATACCCAAGACTTGGCAGGTAGCTAAGGAGGACCCGAAGTGGAAAGCAGCCATGCACAAGGAACTTGGGGCCCTCGACAAAAACCGAACATGGGAGATAGTGCCACTACCAGCCGGGAAAAGGATAGTTGGATGTAAATGGGTCTTCACAGTGAAACAGAATCCAGAAGGACAGGTTGAGTGCTACAAAGCACGATTGGTGGCAAAAGGGTACAACCAGACCTATCGCATCGATTATGATAAGACATTTGCACCAGTGGCGAAGATGAGCACTGTCCAGACTTTGGTCTCTCTGGCAGTGAATGGTGGGTGGAAACTACCCCAACTAGACGCGAAGAAGGCATTTCTTCATGGGTATCTAGTGGAGGAGGTGTATATAGATATACCACCAGGATTTGGCACAGCCCAGACAGTGGGCAAGGTCTGCAGATTGAAGAAGTCTCTTTATGGGCTAAAGCAGTCTCCTCGAGCTTGGTTCGACAGGTTCAGGAGAGCTATGATAGGTATGGGATACCAGCAGATCAACGCCGACCACACCATATTCTTTCGACAACATGGGGGTCACACTACTATGCTTGCGGTGTATGTTGATGACATGATCGTCATAGGAGATGACGAGAAGGATATTGCTCAACTAAAGGTGAGACTGGGCAAATAATTCAAGGTGAAAGATCTTGGCTTACTGCGATACTTCCTTGGGATCAAGATAGCTCGAGGAGCAGAGGGGATTGTTCTCTCTCAAAGAAAGTACGCACTAGATCTTCTCACAGAGACATGTATGTTGGGATGCAAGCCTGCAGCGACACCGATCGACTAAAGGTTCAAACTGAGTGCAGAGGCCGGAGAACCAGTTGATCGCGACAGATACCAGAGGTTGGTAGGTAGGTTGATCTATTTGAGTCACACGCGTCCCGATATCTCTTTTGCAGTGAGCGTGGTGAGTCGCTACATGCATGACCCAATGAAGGGTCATATGGACGCGGTGTACCAGATCCTGAGGTATCTGAAGAGTGCTCCTGGAAAAGGCTGATATTTAGGAAGAATGGCCATGTGAGCATTGAGGGCTACTGTGACTCTGATTAGGCTAGTTGTGTCTATGATAGGAGATCCACCTCAGGTTACTGCATCTTCGTAAGAGGCAACTTGGTCTCGTGGAAGAGCAAGAAGCAGTCTGTGGTGGCAAGATCAACAGCGGAAGAAGAGTACATAGCTATGGCTTTGGGGGTTGCGGAGTTGTTGTGGCTGAAAAACATGTTGGTGAAGCTGAAGCTGGATCGAGGAGTCAAGATGAAGTTGTAGTGCGACAACAAGTCAGCCATCAGCATCGCCAACAACCCAGTGCAACATGATAGAACCAAACATATCGAGATTGATGGGTTCTTCATTAAGGAGAAGTTGAACAGTGGGCTAAGGGGCTCAGTTTGTTAGATCTAGCTAGAGGATGTGACAAGATGGGCTTAGTGGATATCTTTCGTCCATCTTGAAAGAGAGTGTTGAGATATTTGTATGTTTCAGGTTTTCGGGTTTTCTAAGGACCTATGGGTAAATAGGCCATTATGGAATAGTCTAGGGTATTATTTGTAAGAGTGCGTTGTAAGGCTCTATATAAGCCTAAATCATTAATCAATAAAGCTAAAGTTTAAAATTCAATTAAAACTAAAGTTTCCATCGTAAAAAATCAAACTTTTGAGGAAAAAAAAAAAGTTATGTGTCCGCAACGACTCTTTAATCGAATATAAAGGTTATCGTCTCTTTGAGAAAACAATTGAATCAAATCATGGTCTAAATTAATTACCCAGAAATAAGAAATTGGGTTGATGGAGAGGGAGATAACAAAAGAATCAACGAATGATATATTAATAATTAGCTGCAATTATAAGCTCGACTGAAAGCGATTTTGAAAAAAGACACAAAAATTGGTTGACTCCAAAACAAACACATCCAAACAAAAATATAGTCCACATCAAAAGTTGGCTTCCGGGACCACAATTCCTTCCGGGATAATCATTAATTGTCATTTTGGATATTGTTTGGTGGCTGGTGGCTTGTATTAAAGCTTAAGATCAATTTAAAATTATTTTATTTACAAATTGTAACATTTATTATAACTAAAATTTAAATCCAAAATCCTTATTGTACTTCTGGCTAATTTTTTTATTTTTACCATTAAAAAAAAACCCACAAAATCTGAGAAATTTCATTTTTGACACGGCCGCAACGTGAAACTGTGGATAGAAATTGGGTGTTCGCAACTGCGGCCAACTACTTTGTTTTTTTCCACCAACTTTGACCATTCAAATATTCTGATTGGTTCTGATTAGCCAAAAAAATGTGGGGCCCACAATTTCATGTTACTTTCGGTGAGTAGGAGAAAAAAAAATGGTGGCCGCAACTTGAAGTTGCGGATACATTTTTTTTGTCTGCAATTTCACGTTGCGATTATATCAAAAATGAAATTATGATTGAATTGTGGTTTTTTAGTTTTTTTTTAATGGTAAAATTAAAAAATTCGGTACTTCTGGACTATGTTCTAACCTCTATTATTTTGATTTAATGAATTCTAATAAGGCCATTTGCCTACTCAAAACAATAATTCAAAATCTAATATTGAAATATGATAGATCTTTTAGTGATGAAATTTGGCCCATACTTTATTTTTTATTGAATAATTTGAGCTTATTTGTTGTTCAAATCTTACAAACTTTGATGTATTATCTAAAGTGGATCAAACAAATTTGATAAACAGACCATGTACATGTTCAACAAAATAATACAGTGACAAACTTAATTATGATATTAAGATATTTTAAATTGATTTGAGAAATATTATTTTAAAAATACTCCACACATAATCTGTCAAATAAAAGGTAACAAAAGAAATGTGATGGTAAGAGGTGATTTAATTTGAAATAAGTTATTTGATTTCTTCAAATAGATTAACTTACTTCACATGTGAAGTCCATTGTCATAATAAAAATTCAATTGCTAGTAACTTACTTTTCCAGAGCCCGTTCGACAAATCATTGGAATAGAGAAAAAGTGGAATTTGAAATATGTTTCAATTTCTCACTATTCTGATCGTGTTCGGTTGATGGTGGAATAGTGAACGAGTATTGATAAATGAGTCAAATTCATATCTTGATAAATGTCAATTCCTCTATTCCACATTTCTCATGGAATAGGAAATTGACTCATATACAGAAAAATAAAGGAGAGACCAAAATGTTAAATACCAGAGTTTAACTGCAAAGGTTTTAATCCAATTCCACTTTTTTCAATTCCTCAATTCTACTCATTTCTTTTTTTATTCGACGAGAATAGAACCTCTTTTCCACCCTATTCCTCTATTTAACTCTTGCCGAGCGAGCCCCACATGAATAAATTTAAGTCGTGACTTAAACTATCAAAGGAAAGGTAAAATAACCAAACATAGCACAAGAGATGAAGAGTTTGTGTAATTGAAACAAAGATAATTAGTTTCACAATTTAAGTCCACAGGAGATCCATTCGGAGTCGGAGTCAGTCAACTACACTAGTCAACTACGACAACCAAGTTTTGTTTCAACTGTCCCCATCACATTTCTTTTGTTATCAATTTCTTTTCAGTCAAATTTTGGGTACAGATTTTACCAGAGCAGTTTTGGCTACATTCAGCACACGAATCATTTGTAGGGCTATAGTCCGTGCGCTGTATAAAGTCAAAACTTCTTTGTTAAAATGTTTATCCAAAATTTTGAAGAAAATATATGGGACAGCAATTGTTTTTTCCTCTTATGTGAGTAAAATTTGTTACTTACATTTCTTTTGTTATCAATTGTTTTTCAGTCAAATTTTGGGTACAGATTTTACCAGAGCAGTTTTGGCTACATTCAGCACACGAATCATATGTAGGGCTATAGTCTGTGCGCTGTATAAAGTCAAAACTGCTTTGTTAAAATTGTTTATCCAAAATTTTGAAGAAAATATATGGGACAGCAATTGTTTTTTCCTCTTATGTGAGTAAAATTTGTTACTTGGTTTTCCCTTAAAACAATTGCTGACATTGCACTAAATATTTATTATTAAAGATATATATATATATATATACTGGCATATCAACACATTCTATATTTTCCCATCCAACAATTCAATGTTTTATTAACACAGGAAGGAGATCTTGTCAAACACTTAGATTCAAAATAGCAAATATTCAACCAAATTCACATTCACCTTTGTTAAAGATAGAAAAAGATACTTCAACAATTCTAATTACTTGCGAGTTGAACAAATGAAAACAAAATTCTTAAGACAGACTCATTGGCTACCTCTTTATCCGACTTCTAATTTAGAAACCACATATACATACATAATTAAAACATGGAAAAATATAAACTAAACTGACATATGAGCATTAAACTGTTCAAAGTAGACGGTACTAACTAGGTCTCCCCGGCATTACTCATACTGGTACGGTTCGGGTGTGACCGGAACCAGTTTCTATATTTTCCTCCTCGTTCTCACCCGAACACTCCTCTAGCGACTTCCCCTTCGATTCAGGCACCAAGTAAGTAAACAGTAGACCAAGGAAGTTGCATGCGGCAAGCACAAAAAGCGAATTTCTCACCCCGATACCGGGCGGGTACCCGTGATCGGTTTTCGTCTTATCCTGATTCTGTGCCGCGTACAGGAAACCAAATGAACCGATAATGGCACCGGCCTTGCCAGCTGCAGCAGAGATACCGTGACATGTCGATCTCAGCCGTGCCGGGAATATCTCAGCTGGTACTATAAAAGTCGTGCTGTTAGGCCCAAAATTAGCAAAGAAGAAAGTAAAAGCATACATGACCACAAAACCGACATGGTTCCCTGGAGTCGTCCAGTGGTGGTACGGCAATGCGAGACCAAGCATGAAAACCGTCATCATGAGAAACCCGAGAGATTGGATCTTACGACGGCCAACAATATCAATGAATGCAACAGTGAACCAGTAGCCCGGTACAGTGCCGCACAGAGCGATTAGGGTTTGTGCACGTGAGATCCGAAAGAGTTCTTCGAGAGCACTCATGGTACGTGCTTTTGGAATCCAGTTGATGGCGGTGAAGATGTCTTTCTGGAAAAGGTTTTGACTGTAAAAAGCGATATCAAGAAGGAACCAACACGTAGCGGAGCCCAGCAGGTGCACCCCGTGCCGGTGCAAAAACTCGCGTGAGAAGAGCCCGAAATCCTTGTCACGTGTTAACTCCTCAACCTTCATTAATTACCAATTGAAATTACCATTAGTTTTCATTCAGAAGGCTCTTTTCTTATTTAATTTTATGAGAATAATAGAAAAGTTTCTTCCCGTTTGTCTTTCTTGGCAGTAGACAATTTTCCAGTGATTTCAAGGTCCAAACAGTCGATCCGAACCATTCAACATGATCTCCATATGATAATGTACCGACATACCCAATTTTACATTTTTTATAATTTTTTTTACTATTTTTTTAAACAGGTAGAAAATCACTACTTTCGGATGGTTCAAAATCTTTAGATCAGGAGATTTCCTATCAATCTAAAATAATAGTAATTCTTTTTTACAAATAATTGAAAAGTTGGTTATAAGGAGATCAAGTTGAACAGTTCGGATCGATTGTTTGAACTTTGTAATTGGAAATATTGATCCATAGCACGGACAGTTCCGTGCTTTGCAAAGTACACATATAGTCTCACTCTTTATTCTCCACTATAAATATAATATATCAGTAGCAGAGTAATGTCTCACATGTATAGTTACGCAAAATCAGTTCAATTACTGGTTCGCAAAAATATTAAGCAATAATTAACAAAAGAACTAAAGGAGTACCTTTTCAGGTTCTTCAACAATTTCGACTTGGAGGACCTTTGACATGTCAGAGGCAGCCTGTTTTGCATTTTTTGCAACAAGAGCAGTGTAGCGGGCCGTCTCGGGCATTTTCATGCGCCAGTAATAGGTCATCAGTGCAGGAATGGCACCGAACATTAAAATAATGCGCCAGACATAGTCAGCATGCTCTGGGGTCGATGCTATCGGGTTGTCCTGATACCATAAATAAAGAAATTATACAATTATAAAAATACCAAACATAAATCTGACAGTAAACTGTTGTTATTCATACCTGGTAGGTGGGAGTGTCAAAGCGGGCCCGGAAGGCTGCGGAGATTATGAGGGTAACAATACCACCAGTGAGAATGCCGAAACCCTGCATGGCGAAAACTGCAGCAATGAATGCTCCTCTCGTCCTCTTGTTTGCATATTCTGACATGATTGTCGCTGACAAAGGGTAGTCGCCACCTATGCCGAATCCGAGCCAGAATCTAAAGAAACACAGCGTTGTCATAACTCCAGTTGGTGAGTGGCCGAATGACAACCCAGACGCCAGCGAGCATAACACCTTTAATAAAATAAGATTTGTTACGGTATCATGAGTAAATATATCAGATATTTTCATGTCATTATGTCATATATAGCATGATTCTTCCTTTTTTTATTCTTCCAAACTGCAAATATTCTACAATCTACATTATGACAAAAGATATAATAGAATCATATGTCAGGTTCTACATCTTTCAAGTAATTGGGGCTGTGAATTGCTTTTCATTATTTCAAATGTGTATCAGTACTACAAGGAAAAAATTTCAGTAAAATTTAATCACCCTTAAGTTATCAAATTACGCCTATTATCAACCTAATTTGACTCTTCATAATTTTTCCTTCTTTTGACAAAGAGCTAAAAACTTCAATCTAGTTTAATAGTAATTTTAATTAAAACAAATAATGTAAGAACAAATAAAAGATATCTTGGGTCATGAATTTACTTACCATCATCATAAGAGTCATGCCGTAAACACGCTTCCTCCCCATTTTGTCGCCTAACCAGCCAAAGAAAAGCTGGCCAGAGAGCGTCCCGCAGAAGGCCACACCGTTCACTGCCGCAGCAATATTGGGCGGTAATGAACCCGGGTCTAAAGACCCGGGTCGGTAGTAGTAAATCCGACCCAACAGTTTGGTTACCAGAGAGATGCAAAACAGGTCATATGCATCAGTGAAAAATCCCATACCAGCAATCAAAATTGCTGTGAAGTGGTACAACTGGGTTTTTGCAACATCCAGTGCATTCAAAACCTGAAGCTGCTCCTTCCCCATTGCTGGTACAAATTAAGGTACCTGTTGGTACAAACAAGATAAATAGTTAGTGTACCAGTGTAGAAGCTTCTCTCTGTTTTTTTTTTTATTAAGACCAAATGTAGGAGCTTCTCTAGTGTTCTGTACTGGTACAAGGGATGTGATAGTGTGAGAAATGGGGACAAAAGGAAAATTGGAAGCAAGTGGAGCAGTTTGAAAAGAACTTTAAGCCAACCCTTTTGGATTCATGTGTTGTTTGGATCTTCTGTGGTACAAAATAGTACAGTACTTCCAAAAATCATTGGTGTAGAAGCCTGTTTCCCGTTTCTTTCTAAAATTTTAATGTCTGTTTCTAGGGAATTTACTAGGATTTTGTAGTACTACTGAAATCTACATTTTTTGGTCCCAACTCCCAACCATATTGAACAAATATATAACTTGTCAAGGACTACACCATTGCATGCCACAGAAAATCCGAATGCATGAGAAATAGAATTGAAGTCAACAATGAATTCCTAGTTTAAAACTTCAACGCTCTGTTGAATCCCAAAAATATTTTTTAATAAAAAAATGGAACCCAAAATCTCTCTATTTTTAATGCATTAGTACCACCAATTTAGCTGAGAAAAACACAAACTTTAGAAGCATGAATGAATGTAAAAGAAAAGGGTACTTTTGGCGTTTTGCTTTTTATCGGAGGCAAAATTGTTAGAAATTGCAAAATTAGCAAAAGAAAAAGGTACGAAATTGTTTGAAACATGAGACAAAAAGAAAAAGGAAAAAGCAAAAGAAAAAATATTATTTTATAATGTGCACGAGCAAAAAATGATTCTCATAAAGTATAGATATCGACCTATCACAAAAGAGGTTAGCTAGGTCAATATTTTAATGGAAACACATGCAATACGAAACAATTATCAAATATTTTTCTCATAAACCTTCGAGAAAAACGAAAAAGATTTGAGCTTTTTTGTTACCCATCAAATGAATACAAAAATAACAAATCTCATTCATTACCCTTTCTTCTCCGAAAATGCGAATTTAAATTCAATTCAATTACCTGCTTAGATCTTGCAAGAACTTGAATTCTTCTTCCTTGTTAAGAATTAAAGCGATTTGAGAAAGAGATAGAGAGAGAGAGAGAGAGAGAGAGAGAGGAGGAGAAGATTGGGATGAGGAGCGTTGGAGCGTAGATTGGTTGGTATTTATTTAGGAGGAATTTTAACCAAGACCCTATATTTGTACAATATTCCATTTTTACTGGAGTCTAAAAATTTTGACAAATTTTGGACCGACTTTTTACGGTTCCGGATAAATAGGTTATAATAATAATAATAATAATAATAATAATAATAATAGTAAATAGTAAATAAAACCGGTTACGTGTGAAAGCAGCTGAAAGGATAAAATAGAGATTCTAAGAAATATTCTCCTTAGAATTTAGTCAAAGAGACACGCGTTGGGCCCCTGTCGTTGGGCCCCACCAGCCGTAACTTTTTAGCCGTTTTCGTGCGAAACTTCTTATGGGGTACCAGTACCACCACTTACCAAATACAGTTAAATGGGCCCAAATAAAGCATCTAACTTGGTGCTTCTATGATTTATTGGAATTGGTACACTAGTAATTAATTAATAAATATTTTTTTATGAGAGGCGTTGATTCCTCTTGCATGCTGTCTAACCGCACCTACATTCCAACAATTCAAATGAGTTTCTAAATCTCTTTTTACAAATTAAGGTCTCTAAAATTTTTAACTTTCACATTCTTAAAATTAATTTAGAGTTTTTATTAAACCACGTTAGCAATAAATTAAAAAGAAGAAATAATTTGAGCCAATCATTTGATCAACATGGAGTAGAGTGGAAAAAACGTGTCGTGCCATGACTAACACGCCGTGACTTTGGTCTTGTGCCGTGCCGTGACCAAGTTAATTTTTCACGTGCCGTGCCGTGACCAAAATGTCAAGGGGTGGTCACGGCACGCGAATGGTCATGCCACGTGAGTCACGCCGTGCCTAAACGTGCTGTGACCATACGTGACTCGCGTGACCATTTAATCATAATTTAGATTAGTTTATTCAAGATTCACTATTAAATCAATATCTAATTGTTCTAATCACACGTGACTCGCGTGACTACGTGTCGTACCGTGTCGTAACTAAATTTTTCACGTGTCGTGCCGTGCCGTGCCAAAGTTTTAAAAGATGCACACGGCAAGCAAATGGTCACGGTACGGAACACGCATGTCGTGCCGTTCCGTGACGGACCCGGCTTCGCCGTGCCATTTTTTCCACTCTAGTATGAAGTTTATAAACAATTTTTTATAAGAAACTTTACTGCATATTTTCTAAACAAGAAACTCTTCACTAAAACTAGATTAAAAACTGCCACGTTAAATTAGAAACTTTAATAGTACCAGAGATGTAGATGCTCCTATATAACTTTATAAGCACTGAACTCGAAAAAGAGAACAATAAAAGAGAGAAGCATTGTAATCCGAACATGGTGAGGATTTTAATTTTAATTGAAGAGATAAAAGAAAATATATATCTGTTTAAAATTTATCATGGTGTTACCTTTCTTTTATCGTCTTCTATAGATTAGATTAGTTGTTGAACACGCAAACAAGAGATATCCAATTATACTTTACGAGTTTAATTACATCTACAGGAAAGATAGTACCTTTGCAATGATACTTCTCGTTATATCAGTGTTCTAAATAGCGCATTATAGCAGTGTAATAGTAGCTTTTTGTACCTTAAAAACTAAGCATATGATAAAAGTGAGTTAATTCAGCTACGACTGCTAATTCAGCTACGATAATGTGGTCCGCAATAGCGTATAACATGTAGCATATATAGCACACGCTATGCTACATAGTTTTTTATTTAAAGGTTCAAACTGAAAATTTCTTTTAAGGACCAAATTCTTTTTCAAGGCTCATATTGTTTTGTTTTTAAATAAAAAAATATAAATATTTTATGTCATGATACTTAGGTTATTTTGAATAGAAAAAAGATAGATATTTTATGTCATGATGCTTAGATTATTTGAATAGAAAAAAAATAGTTTATGATATTACTATGGAGGGTAGAACTAGGGTGTTCTTAAGTTCACCAAGCTCCTTGGTGAACTCAAGTCTAAAACCCATCGGATCGGCTTCAAACGACGAATCCGAACTGTTGAAACCCGCCTACCTTACGAGTGATGCGTATACATGTAAACATTTTATACTTTCGAATTAATTTAGGATACAGTCAAGCGGTCAAAATTAGAAGGTTAATAAATTAATTTTAATGCATTCATTTTTTGACATTTTTTTACCACTTGACTCTATGCAAAATTAATTTCAAAATTTAAAATTTTTACATATTGACGGATCACTCGTAAGGTAGAAAAATTTCAACGGTTCGGATTCGTCGTTTGAAGCCTATCCGATGGGTTTTAGACTTGAGTTCACCAAAGACTTGGTGAACTCAAGAGCACCCTAGTTCTACCCTTACTATGGATATTTAAAATAGCAATTTAAACTTTGTACTGGTTCAATATGAATATTATAATTCCTTAATCAATTTGGTGTTACTTATTGCTAAATGAGACTTCTGATAATGTTGATAATTAGTAGAAATATAAAATATATATATTTTTAAAACTATGTACAATAACTTTCGTTATAACTATATTATTCACGGTAACGTTTTTATAGTCTTTTTCATGATGACACGATAATCGCTAAGCCTTTTTCTTTTAGCTTTTTTTTATGTTAATCACTAATAAGAACTATGCATTATACAAAAGAGAGCTTTCTCTTATAAAGGAAATAGCTAATTTTATCCTATTGAAGTGATATTATAAGCATCATAATTTAATTAAAGAAACTTGAATATATACCAATCGTTTAAAAGTACGAACATGACACTACAAAATTATGATATAACGAAATTACTATAATTTAATATCTCACTTTCTAAATTCATATGTCATCTAAATTAGCATTTATGATTTCAAATAATAACAAGCTTCACATTTTAGAATATTAATTAATATATGCTATTTAGGTAATGGTACTAAAAACTACTAATATAATATTATATTAGTTAGTTTATTAATTTTTACAGATAAAATATCAAAACCTTTTTATTTAACACATATACAATCGTATTACTAATTTATAAATCACAATACAAATATAAAATCAATTATAATTAAATTATTTTTTTAATCAAAACAAACTAATTCAAAACATGAATATTTTTTTTCATATCTTTAACTGAAACAAGACATGCAGATAAAAATAATTAAATAAAAATAGAGACGCGCAATTAAATAGAAGTGAAGTCATGATTGGGCCAATCAAACATTTATTATGCTCTGTTTATTGCACGTTCGATGGTGTATATGATCAGGGGCGGAACTAGAAAATTTGAATAGGGGGCTAATCTATAAAATTCATAATATGTGAAAAAGGTAACAAAATTGTGGTTAGTGGGAATTGAACCCATGACATTACAAAGGTCAAATAGAAATCTTGCCACTAGACTACAAGCACACATTTATCATTTTATGAGGGGGGCTAGATGATAGGTTTAATTTATATATATGTTCGGTCTGGTTTTCATCGCATAATAGCACCAAATATCATGTATTTTAGTATAATTTAGGATTAAATACCTCTAGAATCAAGTTACTGCATTTGTCTGTGTGAAATTCGCAGGAAAACAAGAAACAGAGGCAAAGTGCGGACGCACAGCACCAGAGTGCGGCCGCACTCAATACTTGGAAGAAAAAGCAAGCTCCAGAAGAAATGTCCGAGAGGAGTGCGGACGCACTAAGAATTGGTGCGGACGCATTTCCTACTTAGCCGAATTTTTCAGAAGAAATCCAGCAGCATAGAAGAAAAGTGCGGACGCACTAACTCGCACCTGACCCGCATTTTCTACTTAGAGAAATTCAGGCTCCTGAGCCAAAGAAGAACAGAAAAGTCCGAGAGGAATGCGGGCGCACTGGGAAGCAGTGCGGACGCACTCAGGACTTAGAGAGAAAATCTGAACTGAAACTGAAACGCGTGCGACCACAGTGCGGACGCACTTGGGCCGCATTCAACCTAAAAACTGCCATTTCGGAGGATTTTCTATTTTCGGCGCATCAGACCACGACCCAAAGGTGGGAAATATAAAGTGGAAACGTGGGGAACATGTTGGGACAGATTTAGAATGATTCCCCACGTCCATATGCTCCAGATTTATTATAAAAGGAAAGGAATTTCTTCTCCAAAAGGATCACCATTCTAAGAGAGAAATTCACGAGATAGAGCATCAACCACATGAGCAAATCAAGAGGAAGGAAGGCGAATTCTCACAGCAATTGCAAGGAAGACTAAGGTTTTGATTAGAGAAAG
Organism: Carex myosuroides; assembly: GCA_028015225.1. Taxonomy (NCBI): domain Eukaryota; kingdom Viridiplantae; phylum Streptophyta; class Magnoliopsida; order Poales; family Cyperaceae; genus Carex; species Carex myosuroides. The sequence continues at coordinate 1,472,539 of CM051471.1, forward strand.
GGTGTATTATATTTCTCTAGTTAGTTTCTCTTTGTCTTTACTTGTTTTGTACTTGAATTCATGATGAATACTTGCTTCTCCATGAGAGGCTAGTTTCTCTCTAGGGGTTTAGGTCATGTAGCATGAACTTGTTTAATTCTATTTTACTCAGATTTTAGCTTTTATTATGATTGTTTGATTTGATGTTAATTTCTGTGATTTATTATTTGTGATATTCCATGATTTGTGCTTGAATTGTAGTCGTCCCGCTTTGATCTTTGAGACCCAAAGTAGATTAGGATCATATAGGATAGTGCAACTTGTTGTGGTTGAATTGTGGTTGTCCCGCTGTCTTCTTGATTAAAAGTAGATTAGGATCATATATGATAGTGTAAATTGTGATTGCAAATACCTTAGGATTTGGATTAGAAGCGACCGTACTTTGATATTCAAATATGGAAATATAGAAATTAAGATTAGGGTTTGGTGAAGGACTTAGCGGTGAAGTCAAAACCTAATTGGGACACCTTAGAACAAACATCGATATATACTTTGAAGCACGTGATTAAATATCCCTCTAGGTTAGTGATAGCCCTAGAATTCGAGGCACATTAATCCGTCCACCCAAAGTATTCGTATTACTATTTGTTTCAAAGGCTAACTTAGGTTAGAAACCTCGTCATAATCAAACATGAATTTAAACAAACCGAGTAGATAGAATTAGCAAGGGATTGTGGACCGAATACCCCTAGACTTCTCAAACTTGATTGTCACCTGATTTTATTGCTTTTTGTTACGAACTTTTAATTACTTTAATTTTCCTTCAAACAACGATTTTACACAAAACCCCCCCTTTACTTCTATTGTTTAGTTTTAAAAGTAGTTTTCTTGAATTAAAAATTGATATTTCCCTATCTTCCTGCGGATCGACACCTAAATACTACAATCGATAGGTTGTGCGCTTGCAACTAACCTATTTAAGGAGTGCGAAGGTTTATAAATATTAAAGGCAAAAAGAGTACGGAATTCCTATATCTAAAATACTCAACAAGCTTTTTGGCGCCGTTGCCGGGGAGAATAGGATAGATACTAGTTTTTATTTTAAGAAAGTACTTTTAATTCTTAGTTTTCTTATTTACCTTATTTTCTCTTCAGAAAATTTAAAAATCCAAAAATAGTTTATTTCCTTTTTTACAATTTCTGAAATTCACTTTCCTTATTTACCTTTTCAGAAAAATCCAAAAATATTTACTTTTCTTATTTAAATTCTGCACTTTACTTTCCTTTCTTTTCTCTCTTTCACATCTCATCTCTTCTCTTTTTCTCTCTTGCAAATTTGAGCACTGACCCCCATCATGAGGAGATAAGCCGCAAAGATCAAGGCCGGTGAATCCTCTTCTCAACAAATGGCGGGCCTAGACAACAATCCTCTCTTTGGTTGCAATCCAAACGACCGCCGACCCATAAGAGATGAACCGATCATCGAAAAGGAGGCAATTGCCCTCGATGATCCACCACCTTCAAACTGAGCCTCAACAAGTCGAGCTCCCGACGTTAAACCGGGCAACATCTTGTGAGTTTCTATTTCTCTTTTTAATTTTCTCTTCTAGTATGAATTGACACATTGAGGACAATGTTTTGTTTAAGCTGGGGGGAGGTTAAATGAAAAACTGAAATTCACAATTGTATCTTGAATTTAGTTTAGGCATGTTTAAATTTTTTTGTTTAAAACTAGGGTTTTACCTAACCTTGAATAGGGTCCATTCCGACTTGTTAGGATGTTTACCTAGTTTTGTGTCATGCATTTTGTTGATAAATTTGAGTGATTGGCAAAATTAGAAGTATTGATGCAAAATTTTGAATAATTTTCGGTAAACCCTTGGAATAATTTGAAATGACTACATAATTTGGCGAAAAACTTTGTGGAAATAAAGGTGATTGAAATTGAGATATTGGGAATTTAAATTTATTAGAGAAGCTATTTAGATTTAGAAATTTTAAATTTGGAAAGATTGGGATATCCACAAGTATGAAGGAATACTTAGGGATGTGTGTATTCATGATATGTGCATATATGTTGAGAAATTGGGTAAAATTGAAAATTTTGAAAATAAAAGGTGACTCCAATGACCTATGTTACGGCTTCATGACGTACTTATGGTTATGAGTCCTTAGCACTCCTGCTCCTCTAGTCTCCCGATAAAATTGACATCCGTGTTAGTGGAAGTGTTAGACTAAGAGCATGCAAAGCACCCTTGAATTAGAACGGTTGGGTACAGTTAACTACTTGTAACTAACCGGTGCTTAAATGAGGATGGGGAAAATAGTGCTAAATCATGAAAGAAAAGTCAAAATGAAAAATCAAAAGCAACAACAAAAATGTGAATATGCATGTATCAACACACGAAGTCCGCGACTTTCTAACCTAAGTTTGATTCAAGCTTGGGGGAATTTGAAAATTCCACATTTAAGAGGGCATGTCTTTTAATAAATTTGGGTAAACAAAATTCACAAATTCTAAACCTTTAAGGAAATAAAAGTTAGAGTAATCGAATTGTGGGGGAGATTCATAATTATCCGAGGGTTGAACTTGAAATTTGAAAAATTTGCATGGAGATTTTTAAATTTTGACAAGATCATACAAATTTTTCATTTGAGAAACATACTTGATATAGGGTGTATTAAAAAGATCGAATGTTGGGCCGAGTTTAGATTTTTCTTGAGGACAAGCAAAGTTCAAGCTTGGGGGAATTTGATAGGTCTAAATTATATACATGTTCGGTCTGATTTTTACTACATAATAATACCAAATATCTTGTATTTTAGTAGAGAATATAATGAAATATATTCAAGAATCAAGTTACTGCCAAAGTCTATTTAAGTTACAGGAAATGAAGCAAATTGTAGATCTTCTCGCAAGCTTTCTGAAAAGTGGTAGAACACTGAAAACGGAGTTACGGATCATGAGTTATGCCCATTTGAAGTTCAGAAATTCAGAGCACAACACAGAGGAAACCGAGCCCAGTGCGGACGCACTCAGCCATCAGACACAGAAAACAGAAAAGTCCGAGCGCAGTGCGGACGCACTCGGGCCGCACTCGATCCGCACTCAGCAACACACAGTTCGTATTTTGGCTATATCTTGGTCATACGAACTCCGATTTGGGTGATTCAAAGCTTGACGGAACCAGGACAAAGAGATCTACAACTTTTATGACGGAAACAAATCTAAATTCGGAATGTATAATTTTTTATAGCCGAATCAATGGCCGCATCAGCCTGAAAACTGCTAAATTTGGAAAGTTAGTGGGCGCCAAAATTAGAATAACTTGGTCTCCAAGTTCATAATCACAGAATTAGAAATATAGAAGTTAGTAGGCTTAGTGGGTGCTAAAAATATAACAACTTGATCCCCAAGTTCAGAAAATAACTAACTTAGTGGGCGCCGAAAAGCTTCAGAAAATGACTAACTTCAGAAGGAGGCCACAGGAGAAATCCAAAAAGCTTGTTGAGTATTTTAGATATAGGAATTTGGTACTCTTTTTGCCTTTAATATTTATAAACCTTCGTACTCAATAAATAGGTTAGTTGCAAGCGCACAACCTATCGATCGTAGTATTTAGGTGTCGATCCGCAAGGAGATAGGGAAATACTAATTTTTAATAAAGAAAACTACTTCTAAACTAAACAATAAAAGTAAAAGGGGGGTTTTGTGTAAAATCGTTGTTTGAAGGAAAATTAAAGTAATTAAAAGTTCGTAACAAAAAGCAATAAAATCGGGTGACAATCAAGTTTGAGAAGTCTAGGGGTATTCGGTGCACAATCCCTTGCTAATTCTATCTACTCGGTTTGTTTAAATTCATGTTTGATTATGACGACGTTTCTAACCTAAGTTAGCCTTTGGAACAAATATTAATACGAATACTTCGGGTGGACGGATTAATGTGCCTCGAATTCTAGGGCTGTCACTAACCTAGAGGGATATTTAATCACGTGCTTCAAAGTATATATCGATGTTTGTTCTAAGGTGTCCCAATTAGGTTTTGACTTCACCGCTAAGTCCTTCACCAAACCCTAATCTTAATTTCTATATTTCCAGATTTGAATATCAAAGTACGGTCGCTTCTAATCCAAATCCTAAGGTATTTGCAATCACAATTTATACTATCCTATATGATCCTAATCTACTTTTAATCAAGAAGACTTAAGCGGGACAACCACAATTCAAGCACAACAAGTTGCACTATCCTATATGATCCTAATCTACTTTGGGTCTCAAAGATCAAAGCGGGACGACTACAATTCAAGCACAAATCATGGAATATCACAAATAATAAATCACAGAAATTAACATCAAATCAAACAATCATAATAAAAGCTAAAATCTGAGTAAGATAGAATTAAACAAGTTCATGCTACATGACCTAAACCCCTAGAGAGAAACTAGCCTCTCATGGAGAAGCAAGTATTCATCATGAATTCAAGTACAAAATAAGTAAAGACAAAGAGAAACTAACTAGAGAAATAGAATACACCCTTTCTCTAATCAAAACCTTAGTCTTCCTTGCAATTGCTGTGAGAATTCGCCTTCCTTCCTTTTGATTTGCTCCTGTGGTTGATGCTCTATCTCGTGAATTTCTCTCTTAGAATGGTGATCCTTTTGGAGAAGAAATTCCTTTCCTTTTATAATAAATCTGGAGCATATGGACGTGGGGAATCATTCTAAATCTGTCCCAACATGTTCCCCACGTTTCCACTTTATATTTCCCACCTTTGGGTCGTGGTCTGATGCGCCGAAAATAGAAAATCCTCCGAAATGGCAGTTTTTAGGCTGAATGCGGCCCAAGTGCGTCCGCACTGTGGTCGCACGCGTTTCAGTTTCAGTTCAGATTTTCTCTCTAAGTCCTGAGTGCGTCCGCACTGCTTCCCAGTGCGCCCGCATTCCTCTCGGACTTTTCTGTTCTTCTTTGGCTCAGGAGCCTGAATTTCTCTAAGTAGAAAATGCGGGTCAGGTGCGAGTTAGTGCGTCCGCACTTTTCTTCTATGCTGCTGGATTTCTTCTGAAAAATTCGGCTAAGTAGGAAATGCGTCCGCACCAATTCTTAGTGCGTCCGCACTCCTCTCGGACATTTCTTCTGGAGCTTGCTTTTTCTTCCAAGTATTGAGTGCGGCCGTACTCTGGTGCTGTGCGTCCGCACTTTGCCTCTGTTTCTTGTTTTCCTGCGAATTTCACACAGACAAATGCAGTAACTTGATTCTAGGGGTATTTAATCCTAAATTATACTAAAATACATGATATTTGGTGCTATTATGCGATGAAAACCAGACCGAACATATATATAAATTAAACCTATCAAATTCCCCCAAGCTTGAACTTTGCTTGTCCCCAAGCAAAACCTAACTTGACTAATATTCGGTCTCTTTGATACACCTTCTATCAAGTATACTTCACAAGTGACAAATTTTTATGATCTCGCCAAAACTAAAAATCCTCATGCAAATTTCCCAAATTTCAAGTTTTAACCCTAGGATAATTATGACTCAACCCACAATTCGATTACTCTAACTTTTATTTCCTTAAAGGCTTAGAGTTTATGAACTTTGTTTACCCAAATCGATTAAAAGAAATGTCATCTTGAATGTGGAATTTTCAAATTCCCCCAAGCTTGAATCAAACTTAGGTTAGAAATTTTGCAGACTACGTGTGTTGATACATGCATATTCTCATTTTTGTTGTTGTTTTTGATTTTTCTTTCATATTTTAGCACTATTTTCCCTATCCTCAATTAAGCACCGGTTGGTTACAAGTAGTTAACCGTACCCGACCGTTCTAATTCAAGGGTGCTTTGCATGCTCTTAGTCTAACCCTTCCACTAACACGAATGTTAATTTTATCAGGAGACTAGCGGAGCAGGAGTGCTAAGGACTCATAACTATAAGTACGTCATGAAGCCGTAACATAGGTCATTGGAGTCATCTTTTATTTTCCAAAGTTTTTCAATTTTCACCCATTTTCTCAACATTTATGCATATATCATGAATACACACATCCCTAAGTATTCTTTCATACTTGTGGATATCCCAATTTTTCCAAACTTAAAATTCCCAAATCTAGATAGCTTCTCTAATCAATTTAAATTCCAAATGTCCTAATTTCATTAACCTTTATTTCCACAAAGTTTTTCGCCCAATTATGTGGTCATTTCAAATTGTTCCAAGGGTTTTACCTAAAATTCGCAAAAATTGCATGAACATCCCTAATTTTCATCAATCACCCAAATTTATCACATCTAAAAAATTTAAAATTACTAAAATTAAACATGATCCTAAATGCACATGCAAGATACATTTTCTTCCCATCCCCCAAGCTTAAATCAAGCATTGTCCCCAATACTGAAAATAAAGAAAAGTAAATGAGAAGAAATATGGACTTAACTTATTGGCGGAAGTCGGTGGTAGTACGAGGCAAAGTGGCCTCACGGGGTGTCGCCCCCATCATCCATGTCCTCATCCTCTCCCTCGTGATCTTCCTCTTCGGTATTATCACCGTCATTTGGAAGTACATTCGCTGCCGCTGCTTGTTGTTGTTGTTCCGCTGCTCGGCCTGCGCGCCTAACATGAGGTGGAGTAGGTGGTTCATCTTCAAAATCGGCATTGAATTGCTGGCAAGCCATTCGAGCATAGTACATGGCATTGTTGGCTGTTGTCTCGATTTCATTGAGACGCCCGTCGAGGTGAAGGCGGAAGTCCATCATGTAATCCATCATTTGCTGGTTGGTTGGCCCTTTTGGAGGAGGAGGTGCGGCTTGAGCTGGTGGTGGTACGTCAGTTGGAAGAAGGTCGTCTGCTATAGACCATGTTGCATTATTCAAAGGATCGATATCGATTTGAAGAGGGAGCCGGTGTCGGATTGTTCCTGGACCAATGTTGATCCAGTATTCATCATACATGGATCTCTCAATCAACGTTGCACGAACTAAGCCTTGTAAATCGACAAGGGTAGGACCATCCACAATATCATCCCCAAATGGCAAATGTAGAGCTCTCGCAATCTTTGTGATGATGCCCGCCACTCGGATCTTACCATTCTGCTGTCTATTTGTTGCTACGGTGTGGAGATGCTTGGCCAACATGTAGCCAATGTGAGGCATGTAATTCATTTCGCCGTTGTTTCTTCGCAACATGCAACACATGTAGAATAGTTCCTTGATGTTAATGATCGAGGCAGTCTCCCCCCGAGCGAATATAGAATAGCTAAGCACTCGCTGAATGTATCTCAAGGTGGGGTGGAGAATGTTCTTTGTCCTTTGGTGGCCGAGAATGCCATCTTCACAAGTTAGGCGCCGGAATTGTGCAACGGACATGTCATGGAAGAAATCGGTTGTTGTGCGCATGGCATTGACATCTTGATTGGGTATATGGAGGAGAGACGTGAGTTCGGCGGAATTCATTGAGTGAGCATACCCGCCGAGGTTGAATTCAAGGACCCGTCGCCCTCGGTCGAACTCCACGGATGAGAGAAACTCGAGTGTAATTCCCTTGTAGGTTGGAACTTCATCGCTAAGGAATTCCCAAAGGTCGAGTCGGGAGGTTAACATCTGGACCGAGTTGGTGAGACCGAGTACATCGAGGGCCTCGACATCGATCCAACGAGACGGCTCAACGGTTCAGCGTCGCTCGTTGAAATTCTTGCGGCTTCGTTGCTCATCATTCAAGGGCTTTGCCGGTGGATAGTTAACTTGGCTAGATTCACCTTGATTGCCTTTCTGTTTCTTGTTGGATGCCCGTTTAAGTTTAAACATTGTAACCTGCAAGAAAAATTCTCAACAAAGAGATTTAAGCACCAATTCCCAAACCGCAACTCAAAATAATGAAAATTGACCTAAACAGAGAAAAATGCGGCCCTAGTGCGGACGCAGTGCGATCGCAGAAACCAAATAAACAAATTCGGTTCAAATTCTAAAATTAAGGTCTGAGTGCGGGTCTGGTGCGGACGCAGTGTGGTCGCACTTTTGGAAAGTTAGTGGGCGCCAAAATTAGAATAACTTGGTCTCCAAGTTCATAATCACAGAATTAGAAATATAGAAGTTAGTAGGCTTAGTGGGTGCTAAAAATATAACAACTTGATCCCCAAGTTCAGAAAATGACTAACTTAGTGGGCACCGAAAATAAAATGACTTGATCTCCAAGTTCAGAAAATGTTATATAAGGCTAAGGAGGCCACAGGAGAAATCATCACTGCTCATCATTGCTCAATTGAAGTTATTCTGCTCCACTTTCCGGCGGTGATCAAAGTTGCGAAGGAAGAGAAGGAAGAAGTCGAGGTTTTGCTTGAGCGACAAGGGAAGAACTTGGGCAGGAACTAGGAGATTGGTTGTATTCTTTTCTCTTACGTATTTTCTCAGTTTTTACCATGTTTATCTTGTATTTTCTTGTGGATGCTTGCTTCTCCATGAGATGCTAGTTTCTCTCTAGGGGTTTAGGTCATGTAGCATGAACTTGTTTAATTCTATTTTACTCGGAATTTAGTTTTTATTATGATTGTTTGATTTGATGTTAATTTCTGTGATTTATTATTTGCGATGTTCCATGATTTGTGCTTGAATTGTAGTTATCCCGCTTTGATCTTTTAGACCCAAAGTAGATTAGGATCATATAGGATAGCACAAATTGTTGTGCTTGAATTGTAGTTATCCCGCTTAAGTCTTTTTGGTTAAAAGTAGATTAGGATCATATAGGATAGTACAAATTGTGATTGCAAATACCTTAGGATTTGGATTAGAAGCGACCGTACTTTGATATCCAACCCGGAACTACAGAAATTAAGGTTAGGGTTTGGTGAATGACTTAATCGTGAAGTCAAAACCTAATTAGGACACCTTAGAACAAATATCGATATATACTTTGAAGCATGTGACTTAAATATCCCTCTAGGTTAGTGAAAGCCCTAGAATTCGAGGAACATGAATCCATCCACCCAAAGTATTTGTATTAATATTTGTTTCAAAGGCTAACATAGGTTAGAAACCTCGTTATAATCAAACATGAATTTAAACAAACCGAGTAGATAGAATTAGCAAGGGATTGTGGACCGAATACTCCTAGACTTCTCAAACTTGATTTTTCACCCGACCTTTTATTGCTTTTTACGAACTTTTAGTTTACATTAATTCTCCTTTAAAAAAAAAATTACACAAAACCCCCCCTTTACTTTTATTGTTTAGTTTAGAAGTAGTTTTCTTTAATTAAAAATTGGTATTTCCCTATCTCCCTGCGGATCGACACCTAAATACTACGATCGATAGGTTGTGCGCTTGCAACTAACCTATTTAAGGAGTACGAATGTTTATAAATATTAAAGGCAAAAAGAGTACGAAATTCCTATATCTAAAATACTCAACACTAGACTCTATAAAAGCTTAAAAAAACAAAAATTAAATTAAATTTTAATGTACATAATAATAAAAAAAATCATTGGTGTGGCTTAACACCCCCTGACATACATGTAGATCCGCCCCTGTATATGATGCATAATTAAATATACATCTATACATAATTTTAGTTTTTAATAATTATCCTACATGGTAATGAGTACAAAATAACATTTACCCACACTCTTACTCGTTTAACTAACAAACAAATTCTTATCTATGTCAATATCCAATAAACTAACGGAAAAAACCCTTACGTACACCCACCTACAGTTTGCACACAGTTAGGGCCTGTTCGGCCGTCTAAAGAGAACTGAAATGGGAACGGGAATGAAAATTTTTGAATGACCGAAACATTGTGCGCGTGGACTGAAATTCGTAAAATCTGAGTAAATTTTTTTTTTTCTACACACATAGTGTTTGGTCGAACAGGCTCTTAAGGGATCCAAGTTGAGTCAACCTAGTAGAATAGTTTATCTTTAATTTATGCAGTTAGATCCCTATAAATTGACTATGCCTAACGCTTCCAAACAGAGTAGTTGACATTTTTGTCCCGCCACCTGTCTATACTTAGATTCCAGTTCCCAGTCACTTCCAGAGACATTATTGAAAATTTGAAATATACAAAATCACCCTTTAATTATGAAAATTTAGTTGACCACCTTACTATCATTTTTACAATATCACCCTTAGAAAATTATATTCCCCTTAGAGATAGGCGAGCCTTGGCCATACATTTGTCTCCTTTTTTTATTCAGTTGAATGGTTAGAAAGATTGTGTTTTAGTGGTGCTTGGCGCATGGGGGTGAATGGTTAGAAAAGTGTAAAAAAATTAAAATTTGTTGGCAATATTAAGTTTGAAACCTAAAATTTTATCAAGAAAAATAAACGAGTAATATACAAATTATAGTACCGCGATTTAAGCGTAATGAACGAGATTAATCACTCTACGGAAATACTAAGGCCCTCTAATTAAAAAAGGGAGGTTCAAATGCTTCATTGTGCCTCACATTTTATATATCCGTTTTCGAAGTCCAACTGTTAATCTGAACCGCTCACAATATCGTTCAAAGTGCGTTAGTGTGGGTACGTCATAGCAAAATATACCAATGCGTTAGAGATTTTACGATATTTGCACGGATTGAAAGGAGTTGATTAAACAAAGTGCGAATCTCAAAGCAAGTGAACATAGTAGATCAAATAACTGTTCTAATTTTTTTTTTTAAATGTCAATATTCAATTGCATATTGCATAGTAACAAGGATGCATGGATCCATTCCCAACTTCTTTGATGTCAAATAATGATAAAATTTTATTATTGTATCAATAATTTAATTTTACAATTAAAAATGACAAAACCAATCATTGTCTCTGTTCAATGTCACAACCAACTTAAAGTTTGTGTGGTCCATTTATCATCAACTCATTTTTTTATTCAAAATTAAGTTGTTAATTTTGTGATAAATAGCTAATGTTTTTGTAAATAAAAAAAATAAAGTCCAGACACAGATAATGAATTTTTTTTTTTAGAGTTGGCATTGAAATACTGCCAACAGATGAATTGATATATGAGGAGAGATCAAGTTACAACAAAGTTACAACAATTATTTTTTACATTTTGAAATTCCAAATCGTCGATCCAAACCGTTCAACATGATCTCCACAATAAAATGTGCTTCCAGATCAAATTTTATATTTTTTGAATTCTTTTTACTATTTATTAAGTATTTTACAAAAACTAGTCAAATTCAGACCATTGAATTTTGTACCTATCTAAAAAAAATAGTAAAAAAATTCTAAAAAATGTAAAATTTGGTTTACAAGTACATATTCATATGGAGATCATGTTGAACGGTTCAGATCGACCGTTAGAAGTTTGAAAACTCAAATATTGAGCCGTAGCACGGAGGTCCTCTATGCTATATAGCATATTAGCAATTTCCTATATATATATAGAGGAGGGTTCCAATGCCTCCATTTTTTCATGCCTCCATCATGCCTCCATTTTTAAAACTTTAATAACTCAAAATTTAAAACTTAAAAGTCAAAATAAAACCGTTGGATATGATCTACATCATTATATCTATACAAGTGTAAAAAATTATGATATTTCAATTTTGTTTTGGTTGTCATCAAGAGCTTGTAAAAAACGTACTAATGTGGATAATTTCTAGACGTTGATTTTTGAACTTATTGATTCACATAAAAACAAAATTGAAATATCATAATTTTTTATGAGCACATAGATAAAATGATGTAGATCATATCCAACGGTTTTATTTTGACTTTTAAATTTTAAATTTTTAGTTATTAAAGTTTTAAAAATGGAGGCATGGTGGAGGCATGAAAAATGGAGGCATTGGAACCCTCCTCATATATATATATATATATATATATATATAAAGTTATTTACAAAATTTTGTAGCCAAAATGGCCATAGAAAATAAAATAAAATCTAGCTAGTCCGAATTGGCCTATGATACCCCCTTTCCTATAACTATCAGCTCTAGAACCAATATATAATATCGAGTATTGTATCATTAATTAATAAAACCACTGATTTGCGCTTATTGGAGAAGAACCTATTGCGCTCAATTTCCAGAAGCAACCATGGCCTCCAAATTTCCAGAGTGAATCTTAATGCAATCTCAATTTTCAGAAGCAACCAACTGAAGCCATATATATTGGATTAGGTCATTTCGCAATACACACCTTAATGGCTTGCTACAACTCTTCAGAGCTAACGATCGAGACATGCATGATATTAGACAACACATGCATGAATGCATGATGCATGGTGATGACAAATTACATAGTCAACTTCTATTGAAAACAAGTTCATATAATATATATATATATATATATATATATATATATATAGCACATCCATATCCATACATATCAAATCCTCATGATTCGCATGGCGTTACTTAGACCCGAAATTTTTATTTTATCATTTAAAGAAAATGACAAACTAAAAAACCACAAAATCTAAAAAAAAAAATAATTGACATGAACACAACGTGAAATTGCAACCAGAAATTAAATGACCGAAACTTCACGTTGCATCCACAACCTTCATTTTTTTTTAAAATTTTGACCAAAATCACTACTCATCAAGTGTTTTTATTGGTTTGGTGAGACTGCAACATGAAGTTGCGGCCACCCAATTTCTTTCCGCAAATTTTACATTGCGTCCGTGTTAAAAATAAAATTCTACCTAAATCGTGATTGATTGGTTTATCTTTTTTTTTTTATGAATGGTAAATTTAAAAGTTTCGGTTACTTGACATATGGACGCCAATTTGCACAAAATCAAGGGATCCAGTAAGTAGCATAGACGATTTTTTTTAGAAACCATAAATAAAATAAAATTATCAAACCAACTTGATTGATTTCATTTTTACAAAACTATAAGAACCGAAATGACGTACATTCCTGTCCGAACTTTTTTTTATCTGTATCAAATTGCCATTTCGGCCCGTGGTAGTTTCACAAGTTTTCAGCCCACAGCGACGCGATTTTTCTCAAAAATATGTGAAATTACGTCAGGCCAAAATGGCAATTCAGTATGTAAATAAAAAAAATCTTCGAACCGAAATGTCATTTCGGTTCTTATGGTTTTTGTAAAAGCGAAACCAATCAAATTGGCTTAGTAAATTCTTTTTTTTTTTATTTATGGTTTCTAAAAAAATTCAGCATAGACGTTAATCTTTAATTTACGCAATTAGATCCCTACAAATTCATTATTATGGCTATGGTAAGTGCATGGTAACGCTTCCAAAGTGACTAGTTGACTAGTGAGGAGACTTCCTTGGCCATACATTTGTTTCCTTTTTTATTCAGTTGATGTAATATGTGGCCATCAATTGGAATAGAAAGATTGCATTTTAGTGGTGCTTGGCGCATGGGGTAAAATGGAATAAAGTTGTTGGAAATATTAATCTTGAAACCTAAAATTTAATAAAGAAAAATAAACGAGTAATATAAAAAATATATAGAACTGTGAGTTTAGTGCAATGGAGCGAGCTTCGTCTCTTTACTGAAAGACGCAGGTAGGGGTGTTCAAACGGTTCGGTTGTTTCGGTTTTTAAACGAACCGGATAATTTCGGTTTAAATAGATCGGTTCGGTTGAAATTTTGAATTATTGCGGTTTAAATGGATCGGTTTGGTTTAGACTTTTCAAAACCGACTAAACCGAACCGACTGGTTTATATTGGTTTGACTCTAATTATTGGTATTATAATGATTTCATTAAACTAAACCGAACCCAACCGAACCGAACTTCAATTATTATGTATGACAATGTGCTCTTTTCATTAATAATGGTACCAATATATTTACTTCGGTTTGAACCGAACAAACCGAAATTTACTTCGGTTTGTTCGGTTCGATTCTTAATCGTTGATAGGTTTAATCGGTTCGGTTCAGTTCTATATTTGAAAACCGAAGAAAAGTCTGGTTTGATCATTTTATTTCTTTTCAACCGAACCGACCGTTTGAACACCCCTAAACGCAGGTCCAATTCTCACAAAAAAAATCTAAGAGATATGGGGGTGTATCAAGGACCCAAGACCCTCTAACTAAAAAAAAATATACAACAAATTTATTTAAAGTGCGTGAGCAAATTTTAAAATTATTTTCCGTCTTTACGCACATAAATTGTAAGATGAAACATGCAAGATAATATATTTGATAAGAGAGGGTTCAAATGCATTATAATTTTGTGTTCGAATTATGCTCCACATTTTTATTTTCGTTTTTCAATGTCCGAACAGTCAATCCGAACCGCTCAACATGATCTTCATAAGAAAATATACTTGGAGACCAGATTTTATATTTTTTTTGGATAGATACAATATCATTTTAAAAATCACTATTTTTTACTATCTTCATAATAAAAATCACTTTTTGGAATATTTTTACCATATTTTTCAAAACTTTTTTGCTATTTTTTGGTGTATACTTTTCTTATATCCGTAATATAACGGGAATGAACAATATATATATAAGGAGTGAGGCTACGGTACTATGCATAGCACGGATTGGTCCGTGTTACGGCTTAATATTTGAGTTTTCAAAATTCTAACGGTCGATCCAAATCGTTCAACATGATTATAAAATGAATATGTACTTGCAATTTAAATTTTACATTTTTTTTGGTTTTTTTTACTATTTTTTTAGATAGGTAGAAAATCACTGTTTTTGGATGGTCCAAAATTTTCAGATGATTTGACAAGGGATATCAGAATGACAGAACTCAACCAACTTACAAGTTCAAATTCTCCAAGGTAAACTCAAAATTAAATCATAGACATGAATTGTTCATTATTTTAGACTCAATCAACCCTTCTTCACTCAACTTAGATCCATGTTTCTTACTAACAATCTGATTTATTTTGTTGTTTTTTTTATATGTAAAAGAATGCTATTTATAAGAACATTTAATATTTTGAATGAAATTTGTACTCTTTGTCATTATTTTGTGCTTATCATAAATGCTGATATGAGGTTATCTATTCTTATCAACAGATCAGAAATTCAGAATCCAAAGACCTTGCTAACATTAAGAATTTCTTAATTAATGGCTCGCAATCCGCCATCACCTCCATTCATCCCTCCAACTGGATTCTCTGTTTTCGAGATCGGTCGTGCCACCGCCTTCCCGAGCAAGCGGTGCCTAATTCTAGTGGTATGCCTTCCACTCGTGCTTATCATAATTGAACAAGTCACCAGACCTTACTCCAGAACAAGTCACTTTTATATTCTGGTACAGTATTAAAGTGACTTGTTCTGGAGTAACTTTTTTTTTATAGAATAAGTGCTTCAACATGATGTCAACAGAGAAACAACCATTCTTCAATGGAAGATATATACTGACAAATGATTGGTCTATGCATTATATTTCTATAAACTATTTAAAGCTGTGCTAATACTCAGTGGTATATAGAATGTACTTCTTCTAAAAATTATAGAAAAAAAAAATATTACTCATTTTAAAAATTATTGACAAAATGTTTTTGTGGAACTTAATTTTGTTAGAATATGTACATCACTTGAGCTGAAATTTTTATTTATACCATATTCCAAAAAAAAAAAAAAAACCATATTTTGTGAGAAATTCCAAAAATAACAGGGTCTCTAAATCAATTTGTGGCCTCAGATTAACTTGGCAGTCCCTCAAAAACTCAAATAATGATTGTAATATTAAATATATTTAGGTTTTTGAGGGGCCTCCAAGCCAATCTGCGGTCCCTCATTCTAAGAATGAAGCTGCAGATTGGTTTGGAGGCCCTGGTATTTTTTGAACTCCCCACAATTTGAGATGTTTTGGTTTATTTTTTTTTCAAGGATATAAATAAAAATTTTGGTCGCTTCAGCATCTTGTTTCCCCCAACAATTTGGCAAGTTTTTACGACCATTTATAATGTAAAATAAATATTAAACAACACTCGTGCAATTATAAAAAAAAAATTAAACATATTTTTTTTATCTTTCATCTTCATACATAATTCGGAATTGTACATTCTATAAAGCTTGAGTTAAATAACTTGAAGATATCTTGTTTGCTCCAAAAGAGCATTGTCGGATAAAAAATAAAAAAAAAAGGAAAAATAATAGAGCAATCAAGCACCATGATTTATGTAAAGAACAAGTAGAAGTCTAGAAGATACAATAATTATATTTTAAGATTGCCACGTCATACAAGTATAATACATTAATTACATGTTAAGATTGCCACGTCATATATAAATTAATAAGGTGCACCCTTCTTAATCAATTTCTTTTAAAGTAATTTATGTTAATTGGGCCTTTGGTAGGCACAAGGTATAGAAAGGCCCAGGATTTGAAATTTATCCAGTCCAGTCTTGGACTTTGGCGTCAAGCCCAAAATTTCCCATTCCCAGGCCCATTTGTTATTCTTTCTATTTCTATCTAAATGCGACTGAAAACCCTTAATCTCAAACCGGTGCTCGCCTCTCTTCCTCGCACTATCGCCCTTTGTTCGCCCTCAAGCCCCCCCCCCCCCCCCCCCCCCCCCCCCTCTCTCTCTCTCTCTACAAGGCAAGGCAGGCAGGTGACAGGTCTCTCTCTCTCTCTCTCTTTGTGGTTTCACACCCTACATTTTCAATTCAAATAACCTGTACTTTACTTTAATTGGGAATCTTGCAATTTCCAAGATTGTTTAACATTACAAATTAAGAGAAATCTGAGAAACTGATAGAATGAGACAGTAATGGCGAAATCCAAGGAGAAGACTTAATTTGTTGGGTCTAAATCGCCAGTAATAATTGTTAAATTAGGTTGAGGTTGGGACATAACTGGTATAAAACTGTACCAGTCCGTAAATTTGACTTTTATTTGGTATAGTTTCTGTACCATTATGATGATGGTTTAACTGTTATCTCATTGTTTAGCTTTAGTTTCGACTTTATGGTAAAATATTCCTTTTAACTGTTCTTTTCCAGGGTAGCCAGAAGTGCAACAGTTTCCCCAAATTCAATTCCAACAAGTATTCACAAATTCACAAGCAAGTGACAGGTTTCTCTCTCTCTCTGCGAAAAAAATATTATGTTAATCTGGATTATAAATCTAAAACTTTATAGTTGATGGTTAGGCACAATTCTTTAAACTTAAAAACTCCCTTCTTTTGTACTTTAAAATCTGAAATTTTTATCTGAATCCTATTTGTCTATGCCTTAAATATGAAACTTTAATCCGAAACTCTTCTATTCTTCCTTGCCGTAAAATCTGAAATTTTAATTCTAAACTCTAGTTGTTCTATGCTTTAAAACTTAAAAACTCTTAAATCTTTTCAGGGGGGTAGATTTTGACCTGCTAACCAATAACCCTAGTAGAGAAATCATCAAATAACATGGCGAAAATGGACATCCTTGAAGCATCTGACGACAGCTCAGGTTTCGGTTCCGACTCTGATTTGTGCAAAATTGAAATAAACAAGGAGTTTGCACGCCGATTAGAGCACAACAAGAAACGTGAGGCATTGCAGCGTTACGAAGAGTACAAGAAACAAGGCCGGATAACCGATCCGGATTCCGGTTCGGATTCTGATTCAGATTCTAGCTCGGACTCTGCTGAGACCTATCTGACCCGTGACGACAGAAAGTTTTTTAACATATTGACCCGTTTGAAGAATAATGACCCGGAGGTTTTGAAAACCGATGTGAAGTTTTATGAATCCGAAGAAGAAGGAGATGAAAAGGAAGGTGATGAGAAACAGAAAAAGGAGGAAAAAAAGGGCAAAAAGAAAAAGGAGAAGCCTATGTATTTGAAAGATGTAGTTGCAAGGGATTTGTTAGAAAATGGTCCAGAATTTGCTGGTGAAGAAGAAATTACTGAGAAGTACAGTAAAAAATTGTACAACAAAGAACAAAAGGCGGGTCTTGAAGCATTTCTAAGTGCAGAGAAAGAGGCCTTTGGGTCTGATAATGAAGAGAGTGATGATCTTTTCAAAAAGAAGGAGAGAAAAGGGGAAGAAGTTGAAGATGACGAAAATGCCCTTGATGTGGAGAAGCATCTAGATGCCTATTTCGACAAAGATGAGAACTTGGATGCAAATGAGAGGTTTTTGAAGGAGTTCTTTAGAAAGAAGTCTTGGATTGACAAAGAAAAGGGTAAAAGTGGAAAACAGGATGAAATTTCTGATATTTCTGAAGATGAGGATGAGATAGAAAGACAAGAAAAATACGAAGCCAAGTATAATTACAGGCACGAAGAACAAGGCATGGCGGATCGTGTTTTAGGTCACTCACGGGTTATAGAAGGATCCGTTAGAAAAAAGGACAGCAGCAGGAAGCAACAGAGAAAGAGTAAGAAGGAGAGAATGGAACAAGCCGAGAAAGAGAGAAGAGAGGAGTTGAAGCACTTGAAGAATTTAAAGAAGAAAGAGATGCAAGAGAAGCTTGAGAGGATAAAAAAGGTTGCTGGTTTAGGAGATGCGGCTGGGTGCAACTTGGGTGCACTTGATTTGGAAGAGGAGTTTGACCCTGATGATTATGACAAGAAGATGCAAGAAGTCTTCGGGTCGAATTATTACGAGGCAACCGATGCAGATCCGGGTTTTGGATCCGATAAGGAGGATGAGTTGGAAAAACCTGAGTTTAGCAAAGAAGATGAATTGCTTGGTCTCGAAGAAGGTTGGGATTCGGTTAACGGGTCTACCAAGTCAAACGATGATGGGTTTGAGAAGGCAAGAGAGAGATATTTTCAAAAGAAAGAGGGAGAGGGTATAACAAGTCAAGGAAAAATGTCTTACAAGGAGAAGGTGGATCTTGATAAGGAGCTTGAGGAGTATTACAAGTTGGATTACGAGGATACAATTGGGGATTTAAAAACCCGCTTCAAGTACCGGTCGGTACCAGCGAACCGGTACGGGCTGAAATCTTGGGAGATTTTAGATGCATCCGACAAGGATTTGAACCAGTATGTCTCTCTTAAGAAAATAGCGCCTTATCAAGAGAAGGAATGGAAGGTGACGTACCACCAAAAGTTAAAGAAAGATTTGATACTTGGTAAAGATGAAAAAACCGGTAAGAAACATGGCGATAAGAAAAATAGAGAGGAAACGAAGGAAGAAAAGAATATTGAGAAATTGGAGGGTGAGGATGAAAAAGGCGAAGAGCAGTCAAGGAAGAGTAGGAGAAGAAAGAGACAAGCCGAATTGAAGTTGCCTCAGTCAAGGCTTGAAGCTTATGGCAAGATTCCCCCCAAAAAACAAAAGAAAAATTAAGATGTTTTAATTTAAAATTAGATTGTTCGACGAATTTTGTTGTGTTTGTTGTGTTTTGGATTCGAAAACTTTCACCTTTGTTTTGTCTTCCTTGTCATTTCAGTTTAGTAGTCAATTATTCTCTCTTTTCAGAGGCTTGTGCTGTCAAGTGAGATCATTAATTGTGTTGTGCCAAAATTTAGAAATAATTATTGAAGGTTAGTTGCTTAGATAACCAAGGTATAATAGCACCTGAGAGTATGGGCTGTGTTTTGAACCTTCCTTTTTTATAGTTGTTACAGATTTAAAATGCAATAGGAATCCTGAGGGTAGCCCCTTCTGATATTCTCCTTCTGATATTCTGTATTTTGATTTGCTATCCTTGAGCTGGAACTTATTTATTGTTCTAGATTTCGTTTTCAAATAATACAGATTACACTTGTGGGCTTCATTTCATTTTGCAAATAAACAAAATCAAATCCGATCTTAAGGCTTAAATTTTAAACGGGAGTGAGGAGCACTTGTTTGGTAGAACCGGATTAAGAAAAAAGTAATGAGGAGGTAAGAAAAAGTGTTAAGGAGTTTAATCCAATATAATTAGTGTCTTAACAATCCAGACAAAAAGTCTAAAGGAGACTTAATCTGGATAAAAGAAATAAATTTTAATCCGGACTAAAGAGATGTTGTTCGATATGATTAAGACGCTAAGGAATCCAAAAACACTGTACTAAGGAGGAGTTGCCAAACAAATTTGGTTTCGTTGTCTAAACCTAGGGGTTTGAAAACAGGGCGGTCCGATCCGGTCAGGTCCAAACCCGTCCGGTTCACGGGTTGACACGGACCCGGGTTGGCACGGGTCGGGTTCCACGAATTGGGTTTAGTTCGGTCAATCCAAACCCGTGCTCAACCCCCTGGTTCCACGGGTCCACGGTTCGGTCCGGGTCCGTGCCGGTTTTTTTTTTTTTTTTTTTTTTTGGGGGGGGGGGGGGGGAGTGGGAATTGGGAGCCATTTTTTAAAAAAATTTGAATTCGGACGAATTGGGGGTGGGGTTGGAGCGGGTTGGCTCGGGTCCCGGGCGGGTTTGGGGAGTTGGCACGGGTCCGGTCCGGGACTGAAGGTTCAAACGGGTCGGGTATTCACGGGTTGGGTCCAAAAATCGGGTTCTGCGTCTTGCTAAACCCAGCTCACCTGTTTTGACGGTCCGGTCCACAGGTTGCCACGGGCATGGTCCGGTCCGGATCCGGACCACGGGTGCGCCGGCCCGGTCCTGGACCGCCCGGTTTTTTTCAATACCCTATCTAAATCTAATTGAGTTTCCTGGGCAAGCAAGCATCCAATATCGACTATCGAGTTGCAAACAGACCAAATTAGCGAAATGCAAAAGATACATCAGCTTAGTCGCATCCTCTCTCCTTCTCAGTTTCGTTTTCCCATCTCTCCCTTCTCTTCAGCTCCGATCGAACCACCGCCACCTCTTCTTTCAATCGGCCATGTGCTGCGTGCCTCGAGGATTTTTACGGGCCAGGATGTGGCCCACTATGCAGAGATCACTGGCGACTACAACCCGGTCCATCTAGACTCGGAGTTTGCGAGAAGTGTAGCTGGGTTTGATAGAGGGAGGGTCGTTCATGGGATGCTTGTTGCTTCCCTCTTTCCTTCTATCATCGCTTCTAACTTTGTATGTTCTTCTTCACATGTCCATTCCTCTTTTTCTCATTTAGGCATTTTGTCAAACACCTGTCGTGCATACGCCCTTTATGTCTTTCCACTTCAATCACTCGTATTTCTGTAATTTTTTCTGTGATTCATAATCAACTGGAAGATAACTTATGTGTTCAAACTAAAATGTAGCCTGGAGCAGTATATGTTTCCCAAGACCTCAAGTTCAAGCTGCCCGTGTATGTACAAGATGAGGTAGCAGCTCAAGTTCAGGCTATAAACATCAAACAAATAAAGAATAGATACATGTATGCATGTGATGCTATCTAATCTTTTATGACTTGATAATGTTCGTTACCTGTAGATGTAAATTCATGCCGTAACGTGTCGTGCCGTAACGTAGTCATGTTGTGACCACACGTCTCGTGTCCAAACCTTTTTTTTTTTTTGTAATTTAAGTTAGTTTATTTAAAATTCATCATTCGATTAAGATCTAACAGTCCCACACGTGACCACGTGCCGTGCTGTGGTCACATCATGTAGACAGTGCAAGCCAAGCTGCATGGTGTCAAACATATGAGTTTTGCCTAGTTTCAGTCTGGTACAGAGAACGTACCAGTAGGGAGTGTACCGCTTATAGTATCTCCATGTCAGTACTACTACTGCTACAGTTTCTTTATCTTTATCGTTTTCTTTTTTTTTTCTATTTTTCTGCTTGACAGTGTTAAATTTACAACAAGATGCTTTACAAATGAAATTTCTCTTGCGGTTGATGGAGAGGCCGTGGCAGTCCTGCCAGCATTATATTTGAACGAGTAATTGTAATTTTGATAGAGGGAATCAACATAAATTTCAGAGAAGCTTTGCAGTGCCAGTTTTGTTTATTCTAAGGGTAGAACATGGTTTTTTATTTTGGTTTAATTTAAGATCATATGAACAGATTGATGATTTATGCCGTCAACTTGTATAATATTCTGCTGTTTGATTGATATAAGCTTGCAAATATATGCTTGGAAATTAGCAAGAACTATGTGTCTGTATCTTCCATTAGGATTAGCAACGAGCCGAGGTAGACGTAACTATGACTCGTTCAGTTTTCAAAATGAGCCAATATTATAGTTCGAACTAAAAAAGTAACTCGTGCCTTGCTCATTTTTGGACAAGCCAGTAACAAGCCGCAAGTTTTTTTATCAACCGGCTGGCAACGAACTAGGCTAGACGTAGCTCGTGGCTCACTCATTTCTAAAACGAGCGAGCTAACATTAAAATTCGAGCTAAAAAAATGGTTTGTGACTCACTTGTTTCATTTTCAGACCAAGCTTGAGCGAGCCGTGAGCTTTTTTTGCCACCCATATCACCTGTATCCTCTGAGATATCTCAATTTCTCAAATTTTCATTTTATCTAAAATTGGGCCAATTTTTTTTTTCGACACCTATTCAGAACGAAGGGCCAGTGTTATTGTACTTTGAGATTCATGCAAAAAGAAGTTGAACGGTCCGAATTTTCCACATACCAACCATGATGCTCTGCTCAATGCTAATGCATTTATCAAGATCAGTGTTGTAAAAAGTGTTCGTTTAGGTCAATTAATCAACCGATTAGTCATTGACGGTAATCAAACCATCACAGATTTTTCCCAACTAATCAGCCAATTATTTTTTATTATAACCCATTATTTTCATTTATTTCCGATTAATCGCTTAGCAATTCCATATCCATCCAACGAGCACATACCGTTATTTACAACACTGATCAAGATATCAATACTTAAAAAGAGCAATCAAACACAAAAATGTAACTCTGACACGCACTCATTTCATCAAACACAGAGATATCCGGATCATTAATCCACTGTCAAACAATTCGAACTACAATCCACCTATTAGAACATTAATCCCATGATACTACAAAATTTTCCCCTTCCACTACACCTAGAATCTCATTATTTTCTCACAGAACTTGTAAAACAAACAAAAAATCGACTACACTTAAACAGAAAGAGCACCTTCAGGCACATCAGTAGAGGCAGCAGCAACCCGCTTTTTGGGCTTCTCTACAACAATGGCCTGAGTTGTCAGAACCATTCCTGCAACTGAAGCTGCATTCTGAAGTGCACAACGGGTCACCTTCGCTGGATCAATGACTCCAGATTCTACTAGATTCTCATATTTGTCAGTCATGGCATTGTAACCGACCTCCCATTCTCTGTCCATTACCTTCTCAACCACCACCTCACCTTCTACTCCTGCATTGTGTGCAATCAGAGCTGCCGGTGATACCAAAGCCTGTCAAGATCCAAGAAAGAATACACACTGGTCACATAAATAAACAGTTCAGATATATCAATTTGCTTTTGTGGTTGAGTTTATTGTACTTTGAGATTCCTGTAGAAAGGATTTGAGCGGTCCAGATTTTCCACAGATCAACTCAAAGTTTGAGATATATCAGGGGAAGCGTATTCCAGGTCAGGTGGGTACAAGTTACAAAATAAAATCAATTTACTATTTGCTAATGGGTCTAATCTAATGGATCATGCCTATACCTTCTGAATGATGTCAGCACCAAGGCGCTCGTCAGGGTCTTCAAAAGTCTCCTTGATCGCTGGTACCAAGGTTGAGAGGTGCACATATGCAGCCCCGCCACCTGGCACAATACCTTCCTCTATGGCTGCAAAGGTTGCATTCTTTGCATCCTCTATCCGTAGCTTCCTGTCTTCTAGCTCTGTCTCAGTAGCTGCGCCAACTTTAATCACCGCAACTCCACCTGATTGATTGAAAGTACATCAGATGTATCTACTTATCAACTTGGATAATGCTAATAGAGAGGCTATGGTAATATGCATATTACGGATCAACCCGTGCTATGGATCCATATCTTTATTTTGAAAGCTCAAACAGTCGTTCCGAACTGTTAAACATGATTTCCATATGAAAATGTACTTGCAGACCAAATTTTACATCTTTAGAACCTTTTTTACTATTTTTTTTAAAATAGGTAGAAAATCACTGCTTTTGAATGGTCCAGAATTTTCAAATCAAGTATTTTCTACCTATCTAAAAAATTTAGTAAAAAAGGTTCTAAAAAATGTAAAATTTGGTCTTCAAGTACATTTTCATATGAAGATCATGTTGAACGGGTTCATATCGACTGTTTGAACATTAGAAAGGGAGATACGAGCCATAGCACGGGTCGATCCATAATATGCATATTACCATAGCCTCACTCATACTATTATGTACAATTCTATACCATACTAAGTAATAAATAAATAATGCCTCGGTTGTGCTTTTTGAGTAAGATCTGCTCAAACAATAAATTATAAAAAATTGAATAGTCTACCTGACAGCTTTGCAATTCTCTCAGCGAGCTTTTCGGTGTCATAGACAGAATCAGTCTCGGCAAGTTCCTTCTTTAGCTGGGCAATACGAGCCTGGATCTCATCCTTGGTTGCTGCATCGGCAATCAAGGTTGTCGACCCGCTCCCAATTGTCACTTTCCGTGCTGTCCCGAGTTGGTCTACTGTTGTGTTCTCAATCAACAGGCCAAGATCTTTCGCCTGGAACTCAGCACCTGAAAGTCAAAAGGAGAGCAAAAGCACAAGCTTCAACAACTATGAAATCTACTGCTTGAAATAGGGATGTAAAAAAAATCATGCCGTGACTCGCGTGTCCCGTGACATGACCATCCTTCGGAAAATTGGAATAGCATGCAAACTGGTCTGGTCACGGCACGGCACATGGTCACACGTGATCAGGGCCGTTAGATCTTAATCGAATGGTGAATTTTGAAAAAAATAATAATTAAATAACGAAAAAAATAGTTAAACGTTGAGACACGACACGTGGTCACGGCGTAACTAGCGTGCCGTGACTACCCCTCCGAGTTTGGTCACGGCACAAATATACATCCCTAGCTTGAAACCTAGGGCTTTTCTTGAGCTAAACATCAAATTAATCAAGTGTAAGTTAACCTGTACCACGAAAACGAATTTAGCAAGATATAATATAACAAAAGCTTACCAGTAACAATGGCAATATCTTGAAGAAGAGCCTTGCGTCTCTCTCCAAAACCCGGGGCCTTAATTGCAGCGACATTGAGAATACCACGAAGTTTGTTCACAACCAGAGTTGCAAGGGCCTCGCCGGTGACGTCCTCAGCAACTATGAGTAGTGGTGCTCTGAGTTGAGTAGTTTTTTCCAAGAGGGGGATGATCTCCTTGATAGTTGAGATCTTTTGGTCGGTCACAAGTACACGTGCATTCTCAAACTCAACCATTAGTTTCTCAGGGTTAGTGACAAATTGTGGCGAAATGTATCCTCTGTCAATCTGTGTAATACAAGAAATAATTCAATGTACATCCACTCTGTCACTCTACAGCATACAAGAAAGAATATATTGTACATTGGAAAATTTAACTGACAAGATATCATTTTATATTTTGCGGAAGCATGGTGTTAATATATATAGTTATATACAAAACAAGAGAAATTGCTAGTGCTTTTTTTCTAAGATAATTATCTTTTGCACATTTGATTGTCCTGATGAAAGGATAGAATGGGTTTTTGTCTCCACGGAGGAAACATTCTATCCTATATTCTTTACTAGTGATAATATACATATAATTAAACAATGATATAGTCCTTCAATTGCTCATTTCTTTAGTTATTCCATTGTCCAATGAGGAGTGATTCATTCTATTTCGCTTACCCTATGAACCAAATCTTATAAAATATCATGTAAAGCTTAGACAAGTAGCATTCAGAAGCCAATTTACTCTCCATTTGCAAACTAAGAGTTAATGACATACCTCCATCCCCTCTTCGACATCAACGGTGGTCTCAAAAGAAGATGACGACTCAATGGAAAGAACACCATCGGGACCCACTTTGTCAATGGCATCAGCAATCATGGTCCCAATAAATTCATCATTTCCCGCAGAAATTGAGGCAACAGCTACAAGTATAAAAAAACAAATAAATAATTTCTTTCTTATAACAAGTCAGAGATAAATCAATTCTTTCTTATCTCAAAAATTTCAAACTTAAACAACACTTATACATCCCACCTGAGACCACTTTGATATATGTGTACAATAATACTGCACCTCTATGCATAATAACTATACTTAGATATATCTATGTATAACCGTACTATATCTATATAGGTCTATATTTATATACATTTAGGTCAAAATAGTACCTTTGATATCTCCACGCCCCTTGACAGGTCGAGCCTTCCTTTCAAGCTCCTGGATCAGACCTTCTACAGTCTTATCTATTCCCTTCTTAAGAGATACTGGGTTAGCACCAGAAGTGACACTTAACATCCCCAACTTTATTATTTCACGTGCGAGAACTGAAGCAGTCGTGGTACCATCACCAGCCGAATCATTGGTCTTACTGGCAACCTGTCAAAGAAATTAGTAATTTTCTTGATCAAATTAGGTTGGCAAGAAAAACATATAGCAGACCCAGTGCTATAACAGTTAAACAATGTAATGTCAAAAGTGAAAGAAATGCCGAAAAGGTGAAAAAGTGTACCTCACGAATCAAGGCTGCACCAGCATTTTCCATTGGGTCGGCAAGCTCGATTGCACGTGCAATGGTTACACCATCATTTACCACCTTGGGGTTTCCAAACTCATCCAAAACCACATTCCTTCCTACAAAGACAAGATAAATAATGTAAGCACGCATCATGAGCTTTACATAAAGGAGAACTGGCAAAAATGAACCTGAATTTGTTAAGCTAAAAAGAACATTATTCTCTGTTTAAAGTGGTACAAAGAGATGATTAAATATGTTAAGCTACAAGGAAACACTGTTTGAAATGTTCATTCAGTATATTTTAAATGAGAAAATATGATATTCTTTCTTTTTGAAGGAGTGTTTTTGTCTTATTGATTTTAATTGTTCATTACAAAACATTTTTTTTTCTGAAAATGTAGAGTTATCACATGCCTTACTAATTACTAAATCAGCGATACAACAGTGTACATAATTTCTTCAAGTGAATATAAATAAAGACTGATTACCTCTCGGGCCGAGGGTTACGCCTACAGCATTTGCAAGTTTCTCTACACCAGCTTGGAGACATCTTCTCGAGTGTTGATCGAATGCTATATCTTTGGCAGCAGCTTTGACTACAAAGTTTTTGCGCGCATTGGATCTCCCCCTCAATCGTCCCTTTTTTTTTTTTTGCAAAAGTAAATAAATAAACAAATCAGCTAAATTGAGAATTCAACAGAGAGAACTGGACTAAATCAAAAGGAGAATAGCTACAGTGCAGCTAGATTTTCCCTGGATAAGTTATAGCATTTCCTTGCATTGCTCCTACCAGAATAAGATGCACTATAAGATGGAATGAATTGGGGCACTGGTCCGGCACATTGTTTTAAAATGAATAGTCGCTGACAGTGGGGCCATAGGGAGACTTAACTCTTAAGCCTAATTAATCCACGTTTGGTGGAATAACTGAAGCCTAAACCCCTTATTCCATGGTTTAGGCCTCAACCAAACACCACCGAATGTATCATACAGATTAATTCCAAATTTACTACAAATCGGGGTTCAATAAGGACACAAAGTTCGAAATAAGGCACCTAAGATAACCTATTCCAGACTTAATACTTGCTTGCATAGGAGGGAAAGCTTTTTCAGGAACTATTAAGTGCATAAGCTAATTTAAGAAGAAGTGAACCTGAAAAGGGGAGGAGCGGAGAATAGAAGCGGAGGAGAGAGCATTGGCAGATGCCATTATTGTAAGAGAGAGAGAGAGAGAGAGTGACTGAGGTTTGTGGATTGAGATTTGAGAAAAAGATAAGGTGCGTGCGAGGCGGCTTCGAGGGTTTAGGGGGAAGGGGATTATATTATGAAGAAAGGATGGAATGGAGAGAAGGAGATAAAATGTGGTAGGGGCTTCCAGAACATTCGGATTCTACTGCGTATGTGCTCCGACAAATTGTATTATTTTCACTAATATCCCTGTGGTTTTATGAAATTAAAAATATATCAGGGTTTGTATAGTCTACACTACGCTGTAACAACTAGTAGGCAGCAAAAATTCGTTGCTTGTGATTTGCTACTTAAGTTGAGTTCTGAACTTAATATTATTTTAGTTTTGTTTGTTTGAACTTAATTGAATAATTTAATTTAGAGCATTTATCATCGAAACCCCGCGAAATTTAGCTATTAACCGAGACTTAACAAATTAAGCATCATCTTGTATTCTTAAGATTACTTGGCTTCTAAAGCTTTTTTTTTTTTGCTTGAAATTTTTATTAATAACATATAAAATAATCAAATTAAACATATTAACATGATTTTAATCAATTTTTCAAAAATAACATTTCCATTGGATAATCTAGCAGAATTGGAATCAATTTGTGCAATATTCAATTCATTCGTAACTTTGTAATTTTGCTGAATTTTCTAAAGGAATTGGATTCAATTCAATTTGTTCATAACTTTGTTCTGCTAGAAATGTACTGGCTTCTAAAACTTAAATTATCTTTTTAAACATAACGGAGTTTTCTTTTCAATTTCTAATCCAACATGGTAAATTTTATTTTAATTATTTGGATGTATGTCAATTACTAAAAAGAAACAACTATTCCTATTGGATGTCAAAGAAAAAAGAAGAGAAAAAAATCACTGATGTAATATAAAAGAAAAGAAATTAAAATATAATTTCAAAGATATAAGAGTTTAGATTAATATTTTACAACTGTTTTTAATTTCTTTCTAATTGCTGGAATAAAAATGCTTCACCCATATCTTCTATGTATCAGTGTTCTCTTTTTACCTTACAAAAAATATAAAAACACCTTTCTATAATTCTTTAATATAATTTTTTAAAATTATTATCTAACATTATCATCACAATATCTTTTTTTCAGAACCTTCACAAAGAGTACGAAGTCATAAAGAAGATTCAAACTGCAATAATAAGTTGAATTTTTGCCATACTGAACAAATGAAAGGAATATTTTTATTATCTTTATATTTCATGTTATACGAAAAGAATCCTATACATTTTTCCTATATATAAAAGGTAAAAGAAACAGTATGAAATGAACCAAATGGTAACATTTCCTGTTAGTAGCTCAGTTGTATTATTAAACAGGATCTATGGTAAGCAAAAACGAACAAAGAATGGCGAAAACAAATGCCGCAAGAACCGAGCAAATGCTTCTCCGAAAATATTAGATTCCCAAATGATGCCACCATCTCTTCTTCTTCCTATACTCTACTGGGAACATCTCTACAATAACACATCATATAAAAAAAAAAAATTGATTTGAACTTTACAATGCCACATAATATAAAATGCAATGCATATAACTTGTAAAGAAGGCAAATAGTCTATACCTCCTTCTGGATATATGGAGTTGTAGTGTACCTCAGCCCAAAAGCTCAAAAAAATTACTACATAACAAAAGAGAAATAATTATAATATAAATAAATTGTTGTCAACAAAACTACTTTGATCCTTTAATGTCTCATTTCTAACATCAAAATAAAACATGACTAAATCAAGGTAAAAAGGTAAAATTGTACAAACTTCTGAAAATACACAAAAAAAAGAGTACATACTTCGGGTGGATTTCTGAACGACAGGCAATATTTCAATGTAACACGTATCCTTGAAAGATGTAAGAACAAATATTTTCACACCATACTGCAAAAAAGAAAAAAAATTATCACTTCATCAGTTTAATTTAAAAGCAAGTACCCCACATAACATTGCATACGCCCCTAAATAATGCAAAATTGTCACATATACCCTTCCCATATAAATTGTATCCAGGGGATATCAGTAAGATAACATGCAAGTATTTAATCATGTTATATACATGAGATTTTGAGGTTTCTTTTAAGGTAAAATATACAAATGAAAACATTAGGTTCCAGATTTTTATATAATTGATAGAAAATGAACATACTGAATCAGCAGCAGCTTGAAGAGTGACGTGATCCCCCCATTCACCACTCCTGCTTACAAGTAGTTAAATATTATAATACTATATTAACCAAAAAAGAATAAAAAAACCAGTAAATATTTAAATAAATTGACTACTCACCTTGACATTCTTTTGATATACTCATCATAGCCCATAGGAACATATCCCTCGTATATTTCAGGATGTGATTTTAGCTGAAATAATACACAGTGAAAGAGGAAGAATATAAGAATAATCATGTACTAATTAAAACATACAAATATGCAGACATCTTCAGTACCAGATTTACCAGTAATTTACCAGGTAGCAATCAGATTTTTTATATAACTTTTTTACCTTGAAGAATTTTTTAAACTGTGCTTGTGTTATTTTCTACAAATTCATTTCTTTAAAAAAAGTAGACATTAGTTCCTAAAACTGCTATATATCAGGTGGTACATTAGTAATTGAACACAATAAATGCAATGCAATAACATTAATTAACCTGATTGACAACTTGTTCTCTGACAAAATTGTGATGCTCTGGCACACGGTAGAATTGGTCTGACAAGGCCCTAAACTGCAAATGAATATCATATATTTAACAACTTATTTTATGTGCTCAAAAGTAAAAAAACATAAAAATTATCAGAAAAGGTGCTAACATCCCATGGATCAGAAAATCATCATATAAAAAGTAACTTCTAGAAGTTTTTTAAAGAACAAACCTGACAGTTACCATCTCCCTGAACCTTTAGTTCTTTTAGATCATACAACTTCAATCTAAATATAGACAATAAATTAAAATTACTAGTAGTCAAAACAAAGATACTTAAGAAATGATTTCTTGGGTGCCCCTACAAAAATTAAGCATTATATATAGTCATACGTGCCTACAAAACACGAAATGAGCATACTGTACCTCTCCAGTAGTCTTTCGTGATCTGGCATAGCCTCATCAAGAGTTGGAATTTGCTGATTTATTCTCGGGACATGCTGCATAGTAGCAAAACAAAACAATATAAGAGTCTAAAATCAATTATTGCTATACTGGTACCCCAATTGTACCGGCAAGCTAGTTGCTTCATAACATACAGCACTGATTCTCTTATCAAATAATGGCCTCAGCATATTATCTACCATAACTATGAATGCCAATACAAGAACAAATTGATTACATGTGAAGAAGAAACATAAAAAAAATATGAAAAAAAAAAAAAAAAACTTACAGGTATAGCAACCATATCATTCAATCTTTTGCCAACTTCACCATCCAATTCACTATCATCTTCCAAATTATCTGGTGGACTTGAACAATCAGTGGCCTCCAATTCCTCTTCCCCGACAGTAGGTCTGTTGTTGCCTGAATAATCAAAGATCAGTATTAGACCTACCTTTGACTGCAGGCTGGTACAGTTCTTTGTTAGCTGTACTGCTCTTTGGTGGCCTAATTGGCGCTTGTTTTTTTCGGTTTTCAGGTCTTTAGACCTGCTCTAGTGGTACAACAGATTTTCTGGTATTTCCTGATTTTTGTTGCTGGTTTTGCTTGCTGGTACAACAGCTTTGCTTGATATTTTTTGATGTAGCAGTTTTGTTGTCTGCTGGTACTGTACTGGTAAGAACAGATACTCTTGTTTCTTCCTTTTTCTTGTATAATTTGGGGGTTGGCGTAGCCAGGATAATATTATTTTGAATATTAAGTATATTTTTTAATAGAAAAACATAGAAATAGAAGCATATTTTGAGGAAAAATTTCAGGGGTAGGCAAAATTTTATAATTATTTGATGCTTAAATATACTTTTATATAGATTTTTTTAAAAAGGCACAAAAATAGAAGTATAGTCTTGAAATTTTTCTGAGCCAGGGGTAGGCAAGTGTCCAATGTCTCCGCCCCTGTTTGTCTACCAATCAGTAGCTAATCGAAACTGAGTTTCTTGTGGAGCAAGCATCACTAGATTTTATTCTCGTAATTCAGTACAATTTTCAATTCAATCCAGTAGTTGTCTATACCAGAAAAAACCTTAAACCTTACCAGTTGCCGAATGCAAGCAAAACCCTTAGTACTGGCAGGCACATAAAGATACAAAACTGTAGAACTTCCACATATGAATTTCTATATTAATTTTTGCACTGTAACTTACTTCCTGGAGAGTCATTCATCCAAACTTGGTTAAGAACTGGTTCATAATTCTCACATGACATTCCGGAAGCTTCTTCTGTGGCAAGTTGTGCTAGCTCCTGTTGAAGTGTGTATGCAATCGCCTCGTCATTTTCTACCATATTTTGATTTTTCACATGTCCATTCTCACTTCTCGTGATATCTTCTTTAATCATACGATTGCTATAGAAATCAGTATTGGAACTGTAATTCGGATCAGAATTCGACTCAGCTGTTGTGGGGTGATCAGTTAGTGCATCTTGGAGTAGGTGTAGGCCCCACCTGACAAGGTCTGGATCATGCTCACACATAATTATAAATTAATTGCTGAGATTTTAAGGAAGGAAGATTCCAAGATGTGCTTGTGTGCTGTAACTTCCCTTGTCTAACAATAACCTGAAACACAAAAACAATCGATGATTTTTTTTTTTGATAAAAGTGGAAATTATCCACCGATTTCATTCATATAAACGAAACCATACAGAGTTCACAGGTATCGGTAGCAAACCACTGGTACCGAACCTGACAAAAACCTTACTGTTTGTCTAAAACATAGCATATAAAATCAGAAAATAAAGTGCACCAAAATACCTTCATTTTAACCTAGTCCTAACTGGTATCAGTAAACCCACAAAAACATGACACTAAAAGCTATCAGCTATGTCAGAAACAATCAATGTTTTTATGCACGATTTTGTAAATTCCTAAAATGCCCCTTGTTAAGGAATGTTTCATAACGTTTCTCTTTAATTAGAATATCTAACATGATGTGTTATGATCATATTTTGATTTATCAGAATTTTTCTCAATTTAAGAGCAACTAACTCATCAAGACTAATTCCTTTCTCTCCAAAGCAAAATTAACGCCCCAATTGAGAGCAAGAGATGAGATAAAAAGGGAAGAGAGTACCTTACCTCGACTAGAAGCAACCTCTTTCGCAAAGAACTAACGAACGAACGAACGAAAAGATCAATCCGCCGATTTTTTTGAATTGACAAGTTTAGTTTATATATATATATATATATATATATATATACAAGGAAGAGAAGAGAGGAGAACTATAGAAGAAGGAAATAACAGCAAATGAAAAGGCGCGACAAATAGAAAACTGTAATAAGAAGCTACAGGAGGATAAACAGCGTGGTATCAAGTTTTCCAATGGAAGAACGCCACGTGGTAGAAAGAAAGCTTTCCGTTGGGGAAAAGCGAAACGAGGGGATGCGCACATGGAGGCCACCGTCTAGGCTTCTCCGAGAACTTTTCCCTGTGGTAACAGAATATTTCATTTTAAGTACTAACCGTCCGATCAAATATACGGATCTATAATATTCGTGCGGACTCTTAATGGACGGTCCTGATCTAAAGAGAAATGTTGTTACCTTAGGTGATATGAAGTCGGCTTCTACGAGGCTAATCCGGGTAAAGGAAACGAGTCAAGGAGGGGCGCGGAATGTTATCCTCTGCGGACTGCGGTTATTTTAATCTGGTCCGTTAGTGGTCCGTTAGTTTTAACTTTGCACGAATCTGAAAGCATAATAATACTGCCCCCTCCGTTAACCCGATCACAAAGCGGCTGAGAGTTAATCTGGTCCGTTCATTTGCTCCGCACCTGCAGAGTTTTAATGAACAGAGGATAACTTCCCGGAGGGGCGCCGCGTGCGTCCTGATTTTATTGATTTATGCTCCTCTCCAGTTCGTCCTCACAGAACAAATCCATTCATTTTAATGTAATGACACGTGGCCTCCTAGGACTGGTTAAGTATTTGATAAGTCTCTGCTGGCGGGACCCGCGCCGAGAAACTATATTATTAACAGTTTTGTAAATAAGGGCATTCAAATAAATAAGTCTGCCCCTATTTTTTTAGAAATATATATATATATATATATATATATATATATATATATATATATATGAGTAGAACTAGGGTGCTCCTAAGCTCACCAAGCCCTTCGTGAGCGCGACTCTAAAACCTATCAAATTGACTTCAAACGACATTTTCAAACTCTTAGATGTTCAATCTATATTAAAATGTGCTTGGAGACCAAATTTTACATTTTTGGAAATTTTTTTACTATTTATTAAGATGGTTTGAAAATCGCTGTTTTCCAATGGTGCAGAATTTTAATAAAAACAGCGATTTTCAAACCATCTTAATAAATAGTAAAAAAATTCCAAAAAATGTAAAATTTGGTCTCCAAGCACATTTTAATATAGATTGAACATCTAACGGTTTGAAAATGTCGTTTGAAGTCAATTTGATAGGTTTTAGAGTCGCGCTCACGAAGGGCTTGGTGAGCTTAGGAGCACCCTAGTTCTACTCTATGTATATATATATAGGAGTTGGCTACGGTGCTATGCATAGCATAGAGGGCATCCGTACTACGGCTCAATATTTGAGTTTTCAAAATTCTAACGGTCGGTCCGAACCGTTCAATATGATATTTATATGAATATGTACTTGCAAATCAAATTTTACATTTTTTAGAATTTTTTACTATTTTTTTAAATAGATAGAAAAACACTTGATTTGAATGGTACAGAATTTTCAAATCAAATGATTTTCTACCTATCTAAAAAAATAGTAAAAAAATTCTAAAAACGTAAAATTTGATTTGCAAGTACATATTCATATGGAGATCATATTGAACGGTTCGAATCGACCGTTAGAATTTTGAAAGCTCAAATATTGAGCCTAGCACGGAGGCCCTCTATGCTATGCATAGCATATTAGCAATTTCCTATATATATATATATATATATATATATTCAATCATAGAAAAACTGTTTGATTATGTGAAATGGAAGCCTACGGGCATGAAACTTTGCAAAAAAAAAAAAAAATTATAGAAAACTTAGATCCGAAGACTAATTATAGCATATCATAATTCGCATCCTCTATGATATCTCAAAGTTTGAGTGGATATGTGCAAAATCTGGACTATTCAAATCTTTTCTGCACGAATCTCAAAGCACAAATTGGTAAGGTTTTAATTAATTGATACTCCAAAAAAAAAAAAATCCAGATCTAAACTCAAATTAATATTCTGTTATCTTAGAGGATACGGACTCATGCAAATTGGGTTTAGTTCAAGTTCGAATTGAGGATAAATTGGTAAGGTTTATTAATAGATTTTTCACAAATTCTCATGCAAATTGGAGAAATTCGAAGATGATTTGTGTAACCTGAATTGTTCTTCTCACATCTTAGAAATTAGATATCTGTGCTTTATAATTTGCACCAACCTTAGCTTTGGTGTTTGCTGCCAATAAAACGCTGTAACTTAAGACATATATTGCTTTTGAACAAAGGGTTGCAAATTTGCAATCCAGCCCCTTTGGTTTTACAGTATTGCACCAGTAAGATATCAGTACTTGCATGAATTTTACGCAATTTCTAATTTAATTTCAGGGATGTACAGAGTTTCTAAAATTAGAAATATTTCTTATTAAGAAATTGATTTATAACCGTCAGCGTGGTACAATTTTTAATTCTTAGAGCATCTGCATCCCTGAAACTATTAGAGTTTCTAATGACGTGGCCATTGCTAAACCAGTTTCAGGAATGTAAATGAATTTCTTATTTAGCAACTTTGCTCAATAATTTCTTATTAAGAAATCGTTTATAAACTCTGACGTGGCAAAACGATTGGCCTGTATTCGCTAAAATTAGTTTAATTTACTGCTAATGTGGTTATCAATTTTAATTTACTGATGACGTGGCTTATTAGAAACTCTAAAATTAGTTTCAGGAATGTGAACATTTAGAAACTCCAGAGTCTATAATTTCTTAAAAGCAATTAATAGTTATTTAGAAACTCTAAGAGTTTCAGGGATGTAGATGCTCTTATTCGCTGAAATCTCTATCGCACTCTCTCAGCAAAATAAAAAAAATAATATTGTTGCTGATGTGTCGCTCAGAAAAAATTAAGTTATCTTTTATCTGTACATCAACTCTCTTCACGAAACAAAATAATAACAAAAAAAAATTCAAAAAAAAAAAAAGAGCAAAGAAACCTTTTGAACAGGAACTCATGCAACTTTTACACTGGAAATAAATATTGGAATTCATCATTATATGGCATGATTTCGACGAATCCATTAATCTTGATACCAGTTTGCAGTTTCAAGCATTCGACCATAGATTTCCTCAAAGGCCAAGATGTGGGGAGCTGGTTGAGTATCCATTGCATCAACGGTTCCAAATCTTTCTCAAATTTGTGCATAAAATTTGAATGTATGAGACTTGGTATCAAAAGCCTTTTTGTAGCTGTTACAACTAATGCAGCTTGCAAGTAATCCAATTTAGATTTCTCCAAATCAGCAGAGATACGGTCAGGTGTATATATCCTCAGCTACAAGCAATAAAGTTAAATTTATCCTTAAAAAAATGCTATTTTTTAATTTTTCCTGTTATAAATTATAATCATGCACTCTGTATTGTTTAGGAATTTGCTAAATTAATTACTGGGTATCTGATACTGTTGAAATGGTTTATTATTTGAAATGGGCTGAACTGTTAAATTCAATGAAAAAAAAGTATTGGTACTTACAGCTGGAGAAGATTTGGTCCCACAACATAATGCAAATATTATGTTAGGTTCTTCTTTTTCCAATCCATAGCTATTCTTTACCAGTATCTCTTGTTCGCTGTTAAGATTTCCGGTTTGTGAATTGTTTACTTTCGACGGATGTTGCATTATCGAGTGCTCTATTTCGATAGGTGTAAGTTTGATTCCTCCGACATTTACCAGTGACTGTTCAAGAAGAACATTTATGTTAGTTCATAAATAATTGATGATGTTAATCTTTTTTTAAGGCAGAGTAGAGGAGCAAAGTACATGCCTTATTTTTAATCATCAGAATTCTTTCTGAATTTGATGGCAAACCATTTTGCAAAAATCCCTACATCAAGTTTGAACAGGTTTGGTTCAGATATGTAAGAAAAAAAAATTAGTTCAATCAATTCAATGTATTAAAAGGTTTAATTCCATGTGTACCCCATGTCAAATAGTTTATCTTGCTCCTCATAATGAGAAATATAATATGAGAGTTGGGTTTACGGTGTTTATAGGAGTAAAGAGGTTGTTTTATTTCCCGCTCATATTTTCATTTTCAAAGTCCAAACTGTTGATCTGAACCTTTCAACATTATTTTCATATTAAAATGTGCTTGGAGACCAAATTTTATATTTTTTTAATTTTTTACTATTTTTTAATTATTGTTTTTTGGTTTGAACTTTGAAAATAAAGATGTGAGCGGGAAGTAAAACAACCTGTTTATTTCCCAAAGCATTGTAGCCCAACTCTATAATATGATTGGGAATATATATTGCTCCTCATAATGAGAATTTGTTTCTCCTCTTTGTGGAATAAAAGAGATTAAGGTATTTGAAAAGCATATGTGATATTTCTCACTTATAGGGCACACATGAAATATTTCCTTTTTGTGCTATCAAATAGAAATGCCAAAGGGGCTAGTTAAGAGTACCATACATTCATTATACATGCATTGTACACATTTATCCAGAATGCTAACTTCTGATTGTGAGTCAAAACATGTAAATCAACTAGTTGCAAAGCATCCATCAATTCCCTAAAATGACAGATGTATTAAAGTTAATGAGCTAAAAATATTGTACCACCATAGTAATTTGTTTTATATATTTTGAACAAATGTTGACTGAGAACTCTTTGGTTTTTTATAATGGTATGGTACTGGTACCGGTACCAGAAACGAACCTGACACTACTACATAAGGCAAAAACAATTATTATGTTTTGTCTGGTACCGATTGGTACATACTGGTTCTTGCCTTACCATTTTGAATTAATATGAATTATACCTGAGCTTGTTAAACAGAGGAAAAGAAGTAGAGAGAAGCTTGGTATCAAGCGAACTTCGACTAAATCTCACAAGATTCTTGTAAGATCCAATATCTCTCCGAATGGATTCCTCTATTTCGAAGATTCCATAAGGATCCTGTTGGCCTTTTCTAAGATTCGTGTTAACAGCATCAAATATAGAACCTGATGTTCTTGAAATGTTGCTTGTTTTTTCTTGCTCGGCTACTCGGGATGTTCTTAGAAGCCTTTGGAAGATGCAAATTAGGCATTTTAAAATCCTTTCAGAAAGCTTGTTTGGTTGGAGGGAAAGTTTCCCGGAATCAATTTTCTTGGAAAGGGGTTCTTGGAAAACTTTTACCAGTTTGTCAGCATGTAGATCTGTTGGCTAAAAAGCCAGAATTGAAAAAAAATGAAAAATGAAAATTAGAGTCTGAGCATAAAATGATGAACCGTTCAACATGATCTAAATATGAAAATGTATTTCCAGATCAAATTTTATATTTTTTTAGAATATTTAATACTATTTTTTTAAGATAGGTAGAAAATCACTACTTTTGAATGGCCTAGAATTTTTAGATCAAGTGATTTTTTACCTATCTAAAAAAACAGTATAAAATATTCTAAAAAACATGAAATTTTGATATGCAAATACATTTCATATGAAGATTATGTTGAACGGTTTAGATCGACTGTTTGAACTTTAGTAATGAAAATATTGATCTGTAGTACGGACCAATCTGCGCTATGCATAGTACGTAGTCTCAGTCGAGCTAAAATTAATTCATGAGTGCATCAATAGCATATATAGTGGTTGATCTATGACTAGCACCAAGGATTAGCTATGCATAGCACATATTGGTCCATACTATAGATCAATATATTCATTTTCAAAATTTAAACAATCGATTTGAACCATTTAACATGATCTCTATATGAAAATGCACTTGTAGATTAACTTTTACATTTTTCAGAATATTGTTGCTATTTCTTTAGATAGATAGACCATTCACAAGTAGTGATTTTCTACCTATCTAAAAAATAGCGCATTTATTCTACAAGTACATTTTCATACGAAAATTACGTTGAACTATTCAGATAAACTATTTGGACTTTGAAAACAAAAATATTGATTTATAACATTGAATTGCATTTTATAAGCTGATATATAGAATTTGTTACCTTTTCATTTACTTTCTTTGGAGACAAGGCTAGAGAAGGTGGTTTCAAAAGAATCTTGCTATTTCTTGGACTATCAATAACCTCTTTATGTTCCAAAAATCTTGGGGTATCTTTTCTATCATGCATATTATTTTCTACACTTTTTCTACCTTTTGATTCAACCAAATTATGACTCAAATGTTCTTCTTTGATTGCTCTGTTGATAAAGAACATAGCCTTCATTTCCTTGGGCAATTTATCTTGCATTTCCTGGTTAATAGTTTTATTGTATCTGATGGAATCTTGAACTGGTACTACTGAGGTGGGTTTTATTTCTCTTAAACCCCCTTGAATTTTGTGTAATTGTTCTTCTAGCCGAGCAACTTCTTCTTCAACCAGCACTAGTTCTGCTAGCAATTCTTTGGTCTAATTAAAAGTCAAAATTTGAAAAAAAAACAAAAACAAAAATCAAATTCATGAAAAATCAACTTCCCCAACTCTAAATATTGAAAATTTTACCTTGTTTGGAAGAAAATTTGGGATTTGGCGCATGAATTGGAAAGAATTTGGTACCAGTGCCCGTTCTAGAATTTCATGAACTTTCTTCTCATCTTCTAGTGTTTTCTTCAAATCAGCCACCTGTAGAATTATTTACACTTTGAATTAATGATAGAGTTTCTATGGATTTGGGATAAATGACCAACTAATTCCAAATTAATCGAATTTGATACACACTCTATTTAAAAATTTAGAATATATTTATAATTTTAATTTTAAATTTGAACAGTATTTTTTTAAGATATCAAGTAGATGTACCTATGATTAATCTAATGAAAACAAGTACAGTTTTCATCAAAATGAAAAAAAAAAAGGTGCAAAGGCTGGATGTATAATTTAAAAAAAAAACAGAGGTTGTAACTGATTATTACCTCCTTCTCTAATTGAAGCCTTCTCTGTTGCATGTTTCCACTCCTCTTTCTCTACAAAAACACAAACATGGCTCAAGAAATATTTATGCATTATATATATATGAACACATGACTATATAAATGTGAAGAAAGAATTAAATTTACCTCACCATAGATGAGAGGCGACATGACGGTGCGAGAGCTGCTGATATAAGCCATTATGTATTCTAGATAGATAGATGAATAGCCAAGAACAAGTTCTTTGTTATATATAAAAAGAGACAAAAATGAAAATTGTGATAAAAGAGTTGGTGGAAGTGACATTAGGTTGAGATGAAAGCTTTATAGCAAAGGAAGGAAGAAACAAAGAAAGAAAGAAACCTTAGACAAAGGGTTAAAAGAGGAATGAGATGAAACGCCGCTTTCTTACTTGTTGTGTCGGTTAAGGAGTCCAATATATTTTATTATTTAATCTCACTTATATGCAGTAATTAACAACAAACTTTGACAATTCTCAAAAAAAAAAAAAAAAAAAAAATTGACACAAACAACTACAATTTTTTTTTATTTACCATCTTAAAAAAAATAAACCATTTAACCCTATTTTTCTGAAAATTTTTATATTTACCGGGACTGTAGTTTGAAACTGAAAAATTAATTTGCTGAAATATTTATTTATCAAATATTTACTTTTAACTTACAGTAAAATATCATGAAACTGAAAACGAATTATATTATACCACAACAAAATTCTTAAACAGAAACAATTCTGAAACACAATATTAAATTGGAGGTGAGAAATAATTTTATAACTTTTTAAGTACATAGCAACAGAAGCTTATTTTAAAAACTTTTTTGGGCCAACGCCTGAGCCCATGTGGTGAAAATTTGGATTCATTTGTACTCGAAACAAATATATGGAAATCATCCGAAATTAGTCCTTGTTTAATAGAAGAAATTTTAAAATAATCTGGCTAATTTATTAATTGGAGGGCCCAAAAAAAATTGCATTTTTTTTCGTAAAAATTTATCTCTCTTATTTCATATTAAGCATGCAGATGTTCTGATTTCGTGATTCGCCAATGTCTATGATTTAATTTGCTGGATTTTAAATGGTTAAGATAAAAAATTATGTAATTGTGATTTTATGTAGTGATGTATTAGTATTTATTATGTTGAAGTCTGTATTTAGTTCTCTGAACATTCACTACACTGATTTTTTCTTTACGATTTCTTCATATGTATGTTGCCAAAAAAATAATTAATTGATAACATTTCTTTCTTTTTTATGTTATTGAATATAATAAAATAAAAATGTAATTAACATGTTTGCTCACTAAATATTGATTACCTTTCTATTTAACGGAGAGATAAAAGACAAAATAGTTCATTTCATTGTTGAATAAAGAGAAATTATAAAAAGACAAGTATTGTTAAAGATGAAAATATTTGATCTAATTTGCTTCTATTTTTTTGTTTGAATTTTTAGTGTTATGAACTTTGTTAAATTTGATATTTGTTTTTCTACATTGGGTAAGTACGTTAGTTTTTTTTAATTTATCATGGATATTAATTAGTACATGAGTAGGGTTAAAATGTCTCATTGTTTTTATGTCTCGATTATGTCTTAAATTCTTCTCTCTTTTCAACATTCAAACAGTCGATTCAAACTGCTCAACATGATCTCCATATCAAAATGTGTTTGGAGACCAAATTTTATATTTTTGAAAATTGTTCACTATTTTTTAGGAGGAGAGTTCAAATGTATTCATTTTTTGTGTCTTCATCGTGCCTTCATTTTTTAAATTTTAATAACTCAAAATGTAAAACTTAAATGTAAAGATAAAATCATTAGATGTGAGACATCATTTTTTCTATGCATATGTAAATGATTATGACATTTTAATTTGTTTTCATTGTTAACAAAAGCTTATAAAAATATACTTATGTGGATAATTTTTGAACGTTTATTTTTCAACTTATTAATTCACATAAAAATAAAACCAAAAAGTGATAATTTTTGTGTGCATATAGAGAAAATACCATAGATCATATCTAACAGTCTTATTTTAACATATAAATTTTATAATTATTTCTATAGAAAATAAAAAAATAGAGAATGAAGGCACAAAAAATGAAAACATTTAAACTTATCTTCATTTTTTAGATAGGTAAAAAATCACTATTTTCAGAAGATTCTGGACCATCCGAAAACAGTGATTTTGTATCTATTTAAAAAATAGTAAAAGAATTTCAAAAAAATTTAAAATTTGGAAACCATATTAAGCGGTTTGGATCGACTGTATGAACTTTGAAAATAAAAATAAGAATGTCAGACATAACTAGCTAGCGCACAAAAAGAATGAATTAAATATTTTAACTCTACTCTTATATTGTTAAGAACGCCAAATTGTAAAATAATATTTGATTAGTCAGTTGCTCAATAATTAATCAATTGGTTATAAAACCGTTGCTGTTCTAATTAAAAATAA
This sequence comes from Carex myosuroides, assembly GCA_028015225.1. Lineage (NCBI taxonomy): Eukaryota > Viridiplantae > Streptophyta > Magnoliopsida > Poales > Cyperaceae > Carex > Carex myosuroides. The sequence goes on from CM051471.1 coordinate 1,514,843, forward strand.
ATTGATAACGTCTACTTAAAGCAATATTCTTGACACCTGAAGAAAGAATCTGATCTGATGTTAGCTTTGTCAAAAAGCATAGAATCTTAAATCTAAAACGGTGTTTACCAGAACAAGTTTAGATTTCAAACATCACCAAATTCCACCAAAAATTTCCTATTATAAAACCTTCATTTTGATTAAAATAGCCTGATTGGTTCATAAATATTGATTTTTTTTTTATGAGACATAAATATTGAAGAGGAGGGTTTCAATACTTTATGCTTTTCATACCTCATTATGTCTCATGTTGTATATCTTAATTTTTTAAATCCAAACTGTCGATCCAAACCGCTCAACATGATATCCATACTAAAATATGCTTGGAGACCAAATTTTATAATTTTTATAAATTTGTTACTATTTTTTAAGAGAGGTACAAAATCACTATTTTTGAACGGTCCAAATTCAGTAATTTCGTACCTATCTTAAAAAATAGTAAAAAAATTTCAAAAATTATAAAATTTCATCCCCAAGCATATTTTAGTATGGATATCATGTTGAGCTGTTCGGATCGACAATTTGAACTTTAAAAACGAAGATATAAAACATGAGGTATGATGAGGTATGAAAAGCATGAGGTATTGTAACCCTCCTCAATATTGAATTCGTTTAGATAAATTAAGTAATCTATTTTATATATATAATCTTGGACGGAATTTGCACTGTTCACCGTAATTACCTACATGCCACTTTCTTTCTGCTCTGGTCGATCCAAATTTAACGGTCAATTTTGCGTCGCTTCGCTCAGTTGACACGTGTGTCGCCCTCTCTTCGCACTGTCGACAGCTATTTTTCTCCGTCCTCGTAAGTATAGTGCACGCTAATTTTGAATAGTTGGAATCTGAAAAGTAGGATCCTGAAAAAAGCAGCAGAGTCCATTCCGTATATGGGAACATCATGTGGGCCCTCTCTCATGATGAGTTGGAGGGCTTTTTTTCTTTTTTCTTTTATTGGACTATATTTTAAATTTTAGGCGAACTTATTGTTTTCATTTTTTTTAAAATCTTGACAGTAGTTGTCAAGTAAACTATTTTATTAAACAAAAATAAATTATATCTATCAAACCACATCACAATATCACAACATCATTCAAAATAAAAATAAAAAACATCTACCTCAGTTGTTACTATTCATTTTTTTGCCTCAAAAATCGCTTATTTTCACCTCCAAAATCGTCTCTTATCTTCTCTTTTATCATCCTCTTTTTTTCTTATGTTGAGTTTGAGTGAATTGTGAGTGGGAGGAGAGAGAAAACAAGCATATATAATCTTGCGCCGTCGGGGCATTTTAAAAAAGAAAATGGAGGGTTAACTTTGGAATTTTTTATTTTTTTGGATGATATTAAAAAAAAAAAACAGCTTATTTATGTAGAGGTAGTGCAACCAAACTAGAGGTGCATATTCATTAGTACTAGATAATAATGTTGAGCTACGTTATATTGACTTTTATGGTAACTATATGTGATCACTTGTAGCCTCCTCCTCCTCATCATCATCATTGTTGTTGTTGTTGTTATATTTTTATTTTTATAATTATCATCAGTGTTTTAAAAAAAAGCCGTTTAGGCCGATTAGTCGTTGGCGACAATCAAACCATCATGGATTTTCCCGACTAATTGGCTAATTATTCTCAATTATGACCGGTCATTCATGATTATTCCCGATAAATCGCTTAGCGGTACCCTGTCCGTCCGACGAGCGCATACTGTTATTTACAACACTGATTATCATTATCAATATATATTTTTTTTTTGGGAGATGGTTCCTAGGCCTGATCTCATCTTTCCAAGCTCTGTTTTTGCAATATTAATAACAATAAAATGAGAAAAACTAGGGTGTTCTTAAGCTCATCAAGTTTTTGGTGAACTTAATTTTAAAATCTATCGGATTGGCTTCAATTGATGCCTCCAAATCATCGAGACTCATCTATTTCACAAGTAATGTGTTTACATGCAATTTTTTTTAATTTTCGAATTAATATAATAGTATAAAGTCAAGTGGTAAAAAAGTAATAAAAAATTAATACATTAAAATTAATTTGTAAACCTTTTTGTTTTAACCGCTTGACTTTATACTAATTTAATTCCAAAATTTAGAAACTTGACATATAAAAGCATCACTCGTGAAGTAGATCGGTTATAACGGTTTGAATCCAATCTAATAAATTTTAGAGTTAAGTTCACCAGCATAGTGGTGAGATTAAGAACACTCTAGTTCTACTCCAATAAAATTATAAAATTTGAATAATTAACAAAAATGTTAGATATCAGATGTACATGAGCAAGCACAAGAGCTGAAATTTTTATCCATAACATTAAGAAAATTCAAAAATCCAAATATAATATCACTTTTCACAAATCTCAAATCATAATCCAAATAATTCATACAAAAATGGTACCATTGGATTATGATTCAAGATTTTTGAAAAATTATATTATGTTTGAATTTTTGAATTTGTTTTATGTTATGAATAAAAATTTCGTGCATAAGAGCCCAAGAAATCGGCATAACATGTCTATAATTTAAGGGTGAAAACGGAGTGAATAATATTAATAGAAAATTCGTATTCGTCATTCAATGAGCAGATACAAATACGAATATGAATAATAAACGGATATCAAAATTTAAAACTAAATTAATATAGTCTATATAAGCGATTCTCAGAAATTAATGTTCTTACGAATCTAGTCAAAGAAAATGGTTGGTTTACTGCAACACAAAAGAGAACACAGCCCATGGCACAGAACATCATTTTCTACCCCCAACCACGCGGCAGCAAATGGTTGGCACTTGTGTTGTCAAAATGGGCCCACCCACGCGCAATCTGGTGCAGGATCGAAATTAAGTTTTACGTGGAAGTTGCAAAAATATGAAGCTAGGATTTTAGTCTCAAATGTCAAAATGGGCCCACCCACGTGGATCCTATTTTTGTTTTTAGTCTCAAATTTTTAGTTCCAAATTTGGATCGTTGAATCAAGTGAGGATGCTTTGGGCCTGGAATAACCCACTAATGTGCGTAGACTTGAGAGTAGGTCCGATGGGCATCGGACCTAACTCGGTTCGACGGGTTTAATCACCATCGATTTTCTTTTAGATTCGTGCACAATGCTTTAAACCCCGTGCGTGTATGTTTCAAATTTCGTGCGCACAAATTACTCCGTTCTCCTACGGTAGATCTGCCCATCGGAACCAAACTAGGTCCGATGGGCATCGGACCTACACTTATCTCATGTGCGTAATGCAATATTTTTTTGCATTGCTATTTTGGTTCGATGGGTTCATTCATTGTCTAATTCACTCTAAAATATGTACGTTCTGCTTTAAGAATCGTACTACTTTGTTTTAATTTTTGTACGCACATATCTGAAAACAGATCAAACGGTCATGGAGTTTATTGGACTCAAAAGTAGGTTCAATGGACATCAGACCTATTCCGTTCTCGTTAGCTTCAGAATTGAGAAAAACGCTCTTTTCAATATTTCTTTGCCAACCTTTTTGAGTCCCTGAAGCTCCTAGAGGTTAGAACTAGGCGCTTCTTACCATAATGACAAATGAATTATTCGGGTTCTGTTCGGCGATGTCAAAAATTCGTGATTCGGAAATAATTCGGGTAAAATTCAGAATTATTCGGACCAGAAATCTCAGTCCTACAAGGAAGCAAAAAAAAAACAAAAAAAAATATTCTGGGTAAAATTCGGGAAAAGTTCGTAAAATTCGCCAATTATTCGGGAATAATTCGGTCAAAGTTCGGTCAATCAAATAATGCGGCGTTCAGTTCGTCATCACAAAAAAAAAGAATAATTCGCGAACCTTGTGACTATGCTTCCTACCAATTTGTATTTTCTCAGCCTTTTGGTTGGAGCGGGTTTGGTTTTGGATAGATCCGGATATGTGATCCGTTTGTGAAGGAGGGAAATTATCCGAATTTGAGTCTTTTGTTCTTGTTTAGAAAATATTTGGATCCGGATTTGGAAATTTTTCTGCGGATTCGTAGTGGATTCGGATCGGATAATTTGAACCTGTTTACACATAAAACATTTAATAATTTTATTGTTACTACTTTTGCATGATCATATATTAAAAGAATTTATTAAAGACCTTTGAAATATTTTAGAATTTGGAATCGGTAGCCGGTAGGGGTGCGTAGAGAAAGAAATACGTGACACGCCGTGAAGTAACGTGATAAATACGCTGTAATTTGGTCACGTGATATGACATGACGTGATTAATTTTTTTTTCATGTGACGTGATTAAAATAGTGACAGACAGTCACGTCACGCGTGACTACACGTGGCATGACCACACGTGACGTGATATGACGTGACGTAAATTAATCACATGAATTTTTTTTATATTTTAATTTAAATTGTTGAAATTCAGAAAAAATATATCAAAAAATATGAAAATTATAAAATTTGTATAATAAGTAAATAATGTTGCAATTTTTTTTTTTTTGAAGAAACTAGAGAAAATAAAAACCGGTACTACATGAGTACCGGTATAACTGAACCTACACCATAAGAGAAACATTGATACTTTATGCGTACCAATAAAAATGAAAATTAACTAGAAAAAGTTGGATACTCTATGTTACGTGACGTGTAATTTTCGCTCGAATACAGTCACATCACGCGAATGATTACGTCATGCGACACGCGAGTCATGTTACGTAACCGACTCCCGTGACGTGACATTCCGTGACGTGACTGATCACGACGTAACAAATTTCCTTCTCTTATAAGGATACACCATGCCCGTGCGCTGCACGGGCGATGCGTGCACGGGCGATGTGTAACAGTCCTAACAAGCTATTGTGATGGGCCTTTTTCCACAAAAGGTAAATTTAAATCATTGTGAGCATACATATAAGATATTATACACTTGATCTCTGATACTGCATGCGACATTGACATACTACAATTTTACATCAAATCAAATTGTAGATCTTCTCACAAACTTTTTAAAAAGTGATAGAACACTGAAAACGAAATTACGAATAATGATTTATGTCCGTTTGAAGTTTGGTTCACATAACTCGTGGTGAACATACAAAACTCTTTGCTGCCCACAAAAACTCATTTTTGTAGCTCACAAAGCTTCTTCCAGTTTGATATTTTCTGATATTTGAATTTATTAAACTGTTTAATTAAATCCAAAACATTATATAATTATCCCCATAATTATCTATCCTGTGTTTAAGTAGAGAAACCAATTTACTAACCACATCACACATGTTAAATAAATTAAGAAGTCTTTCTAATTAATTCCTTATTGGTGTGACCCTATATAATCTATGTCATTTGTTAATAGAATATGAAACTCTTTTTTTTTGAAAATCTTCAAAGAGGCTACATAAGGATACACCATGCCCGTGCGCTGCACGGGCGACGCGTGCACGGGCGATGTGTAACAGTCCTAACAAGCTATTGTGATGGGCCTTTTTCCACAAAAGGTAAATTTAATATCATTGTGAGCATACATATAAGATAGGCAAATTCTTCTATGCACTAATTCTACCGTCTGCACTGTTCATTTGTGGTTAATCCAACGGTTCATATTAATTTGCTAAGTTCATAAATTTTCACTCGATTTTTTGTCGGAAGGGCAAAAAAATAAATTTACACAACCTCCTTCCTCTCCCGCAATCTCCTTTCTCCCCAGTTCAAAAACAAGATTCGATCTCAAAAGCAAAAAAAAGTGGCGAGACCTAACCCTCCCGCGATTCTGCTTCTCCCATTTCAAAAACAAGATCTCCCTATCTCCTACGCAGGCGATGCGATCTCTCTCACGATCTCTCACTACAAGAAATTGTCTCCCTCCCGATCGCAACCCAAACCTAGACTTGGAGCAGCCGATCCTTCTTCTTCTTCATCGCATCGCCTGGAGGGCGTCACTCTTCATCGCATCCAGTTGCGATGGGAACTAGCGATCTGACCGCACAGCTCGAGGGCGTCACCCTTCTCCGTCCTTCCACCCGATTCCAGAAGCTTCTAGAAACTTCTTGCTTGCCAGAGCCCGAAGAGCAGCAGCAGCAGTTGCAGGAGAGAGATTTCATCCTTAGTCAGGATTTCTTCTGGTAATTCGAAACTCAGATCTGCAATCATTCATCTTATTTTAGTTTTTCCTGATAGATATTTGGGGGTAAACTCTTGGTGTGAGTAATGTGAGCAATGGACGCCACAGACCGAAATTAGCAAATATTTTTTGAAAATTAGTGCTAAACCCGGGACAATTTCATTACTTGTTCTTTATCTCCTCTTAATTAAAATTTGAATTCTTGCCTGAGTTTCTTTTGATTGCAGTACACCAGACTACATTACGCCATATGCACCACAATTCACGAGCTGCCTTGAGTTTGACAAGGTGAGAAGCTTCAGTTTTGAAGCTGAATCCCTTTTCTTTTAGTTTTAGTGAAAGTCCGTTCTGTTAAAAATAAATTCCTTTTTATATCCAGGAGAATGTTTGCCCAAAATCACCGGAGAAGTCTATAGTTGCACGAAGTAAAAGATACAAGAGAGGTATGTTGAGTTATATACTTATCCTTTTCAAAAATATACTTCTTATTTACCAAATTACCAAACAATGCAGACTTATATTAGGATGACTTTTAAGGCCCAATTTGAAAAAATTGAGGGCTTCTGACTTTCTGAGGTCTGAGCCTTCCCCGTCTAATTAGTGAAACTTCTAAAAAAAAAGAAATTTATCTTCTAAATGGCTTTCCAGGGGTAAATTCCAATTCTAGCAGTATGGTATTCATTTTACAGCTTGGCTTCTGCAAATATTATTAATTATGTGCATGTCATATATGGCTTGCGGACTATACTATTTAAGCTGAAATAGTATATTTTATGGCCTGTTATTTTCAGCAACTCTTAAGCATGTCAAGCTTGCATATAACCATCAGAATTAAAATACAATATTTGATAAATGTAGCAGCCATATCAGATATACCAGACCTATACCTATCAAATATTGCAGAATTCTTTCCTTTTCTGCTTGATTATTATTCTTCTCACTTCTAATTTTAAATTTTTTTGTCTACTAATAACTGATTTCAAATGTTAATTGGTTATTGCTATTATTTTAGACCTGTCACCAGATGCTCCACAATCCACCAACTTGGCATCACAATATGAGCCCATGGAAATCACACTGGATGCCTCCAGCAAGGATGGGCTAGATAAATCCAGAAGTCCAATGGATGATTCACAGAAGAAGCACAGCTATGTCTCCCAGAGTGCAGTTGCACTGAGATGCCGGGTCATGCCACCGCCCTGCATTAAAAATCCATATCTCAACGTGGCCTCATTACATGTTGATGCATATTGTGATAGGAGATCAAATTGTCAGGTTGCTTTTATTTTTATCATGGAAACTCCACATGAATTTTTTGAAAAACATCTCAAGTATTGTGCATACCTGAAAACCCTATCGAAATTCATTACACTATAGGTGCTGATCTGTTTTTTAGGATGCCAAAATTTTGCCAGGTTCTTCTATTATCGGTTACAAAATGTCATGAATGCAAAAGCTAAACAAAGGACATACTTTGCCCTAATAAACATAGAGATACATCACATTTGCTACAAACCTCCCCATTTAATGCTTCCTTAATGCAAAATATGTTCCCTTATTACTAACACCCTGAGAGTGGATTTTCCATTGGGAGCAATTTTTAATCAGTTTTTTTTTACTAAAAAAACTGACATTTTATGTTATACTTTTTAGGAAAAGAGCATTGATGGAAGTTCAAGCTTTGGCTGCACTAGGTACTTCAATCTTTTGACATTTTGAGTAACTAGTGAACCTTTAAGTTCATTTGATTCCCAATCTGGTCCCTGAAATTGTATGGCTGGTTTTTTAGTTAACTATCTGTCTCCTTTTGTTCTTGTGTTTAATTAAAAGGATGGCAAAGATTGTTTCTGTTAAATGTTTGCTGCTTTTCCCCTATATATTGAGCTTTATTTTTGTTACAACTCCAAATTAAATTGGAATGAAGTCATATGTGTTTTACATGTCGGGTTTCAAGTAGTTCGAAAGTCTGGGGCAAATAGTCAATTTCTCGTTGGCTGGACCTTGGTTCTCACCCTTGATTGTTATTTACCCATAAGCCTCAGTAGAGTCTTACTAGGAATTGCAGCTCTCAATCTTATTTATGTAATTTTTTACTTTTGTCTTGGCAGCTCTCAAAAGAGTAGGGGCTTACTAGGAAATGCAATTCAAGCTTAATTAGTTTGCTTAAGTTATATTGCTGTAATATCTTGTATGTGATACTTAATTGATTTATCTTCTCTATTTATATCAGGTTTTGCATCTGTAATGAATTGCAGCACATATGAGATACCCTTATTTGGAGATGCTTGCAAGGTCAAAATCTCTGAACTCGTGAAATTTTAGAATTTTTGCACATGAGAACTATTTTTAATGCTTAGTTTAGTGAGAGGCAGTTTCTGGGTCAGTGTTGACTGGTTTGACAGTTTTAGGGTTTTGAAACGGTGAGATTGTAAAATTCACCAAAATTATTCTACTGGCCAAAAATGGGAAAAATTTATATGGAGATGTTTAACAAGTTATGCTCTACATAACTGCAAAATTCCATGACTTAATTCACAGTATACCTATTTTTGGCAATTTAATTTGTGTTTTGCTGTTTTTCTGGGATTTCTGGTACCAGTAAAGGTGCTATTGAGTTTTGATTTGATTTTAGACCTGGTACGTGTCTGGTACAGACACATAGGGCTGGTGTACGGGTCAAATACCATGCTCAAGGATTTTCATCTTTACAAACCCACTGTTTTTTTGACAAATATGTAAATAACTCAATCATAGGGGATTTCCTGTTAATTTTTCCTCACCCTTGTCAGATCTTATGTAACTGTAGCACATATGAGATACTGCCAAGGGAGAGTGGGTGCTGCGAGTCAGACCATCAAGTTGGAAATTCACGAGTTCGTGCGAGATCCTTCGAATCATATTTTGCAGTTCTTTAAACAGGTAGGTATATATTATCACCAAATCCATTTATTATTATTATTATAGCTAGTTACTCCAAATTGTCATGGTAATACACGTAGGCATATGTGCATTCTATCCTCTTCACTTAGAAGTTGTTAGGATTAGTAATGGTAATACAGCTTAGACAAAATAGAAGCTGTTAGGATTAGTAATAAGCGATGTTGTTAGGAAAGTTAGTTACTGTTCTCAAGTGGTTGTAAGTATTGACAGTTAGAACTATGATTGGAAGAGTCTAACTCTAGTTAACTAGGAATTAAACATGGCCTATAAATAGGCATGATCTGTGCTTGTACAAGCTAATCAAGAAATTAATAAAAATTCTTGCATTCTCTCTTCTCCCTTCTCTGGTTTCAAACTTAATTTTAGAATTCATCTTTTTACATCCAAAAATGCTGATTGACCAAACCCATCTGGTCCGTTGGACCGTTTTCCTAATACTAACCCACACGCATCAGCCCAAAAAATGTAGTATAATAATAGATTTAAATTGTCTATTGATTCAGCATCATGTTTGGACCATTTTCCTAATATCGTCTTGGACATTGGTTAGTATATTTTTCTCCGAAAAAATTAGGTGGTAAACGAGTTGTTTTCGAAACAGATCAGCTTGTACCTGAATAAGTGTATGCAACAAAATTAGTATAGTGAAACAAAAAACTGAAGTAGAATTTTATAAATGAAATAACTACCTCCATAGCCGAGTTAATCTTATCATGGCCCTCCCATAATTCAATAAATTTTAAAGTAAATAGACCACAAGAGTGATTATCTTGTTGCTGTGGAGCCTCAATCAGTTTCACAGGCCAATCGGTAATATTTAGGTGCAAGTACTTGGTCCGTAGGGCTTTGTCGGTGTCGAGTGCAAGAGAGATCAAAAATTGGATACCATTGCGCTACAATTTTACAAGTAAATTAGTAATTGTAATAATGCACAATGTTGTACGAAACATATATATAGTTCACAAACACTAACCAAATTGAGCGTCCACTCGGTATAGAGACTCGAATGCTTAGCTTTAGAATCCAAAATTTGAAACTGTTTTAATCCGAGATTAAGGACACCTACGTACCAATGCTGGTTATGAAGATTGATAGGGAAGAAGACCTACATAATAACATCCTCATTAAACGGGTTAATATTTCTTCCAACGTAGATAAGAAAAAAAATCATATAATTTACATCTACGTACCAAATCACTATTCAGAAATTGACTTCCGGTTTGTGCCCACCTCTTTAAATCCCGTCCATTAGTACAATTTTTTAGTTTAGATTGAGCGTACACACAAGTGTTGCACGTATCCACTGCCATAACTTGGAGGAGGCAGTGCCGAGTAGGGTCCATAATGCTGATCCCACAATCAAGTACCTATTAAAATCGACGTGAGATTTAATGCTGGTCTCATAATGCATGAATTAAGAAAAAGGTTGACTTAAAAATGTACCTTATCATTAATCCATTTGAAAGGGCCTGTCTCGTTGGTAGGCCGGATAAGACAATTCATGTCGTCGCCTGTCAATGTAAGACGCCCAATCTCACAGTTCATTATGACAATTTCAGCCGTAGGATCTATATTTCTCACATACTGTACTGCTGCCATCTCATCCTTAGTTAATCCGATGTCATGTATATCTGAATAAAAATGACTGAAATAGTTATAGAAAAAACATGGCTGCAAATTGGTAGATTTAGATTACTATAGTTAATGCATAACAGATTTAGTTGTATGACTACCAAATGCCAACTTCATACCATATTTTGGTTGAATGAATCCATATGTATGTCTCTCTTGTTCTCTCAGCCTACTTTCTTTTGTCTTCTTCTGTATAGGCTTCTCACTTTGATCTTCATAATCGTCATACACCATAATGACCTGTCTCTTTTTATTCTCTGTCATTTTCTCTGGAGTTTTGGTCGGCATCTGCCATATAGATTTATGCCTCATTTTCTGCATAAATTACATGATGTTGGCAAGACATGTGGTTGTTATAATCTGTTACCAAGATATGAGTCCTACTATGATAATTACGGTGTTACCTTGTTTGAAAGGGTTGATGTCCATAGTTCCTTGCTAATTTGCTTCACCTCAAAGTCCTTACCAACATTATTGTGGTCCATCTTAGAATTTGAATTAATTATCTGAAATGAGATTAGTATTAGCTTTGGTTGAGGGAAAAAAAACAGTAACTAAACTTATGCAAAAAAAATACATATTGAAGATGTCTACTGTGTGCCAAAAAGTTCCAAAGAAGGCTCATAATTAAAAAGGAAATGGTAACTTGGACCTCATCAGGATATGCATTGTTATCTCCTTTAACTTCTGAAATTGTAAGCTCCTGAATTATATTTCCGTGAAACCGTCCATGTCGACGCTCATATTCTTCCCTACATTTCATCTTTTCACGGGTCCATTTGGACATTAAGGGATGATTTTGGTCGAAATAGTTGTTGGCTGCAATTTCTTGTACATGCTCATAGTACCACAACTACATTAAAGCACACGTGACACAAAAAGTTAATGAGTATTTGATCTAAAACGATACAAATCAGGTGCTGTCCAGCAGCTCCCTAATTACATTTCTCAAGTAACAAGCAAACCATAATAGTATTTAATTCTCTATAAATTCTTTTTCTAACTTGTGGTTAACAGTAGTACCATAAAAGTTAGTACCATAAAAGTTGAAAAGTCATAATACAAACCAGAGTTAGAAAATTACTTGGAGTAATATGAAGTTGCCCTCTAGGCGCATCTTTGTAGATTTATTTCGTCTGATACTGCGATGCAAGAACGATACGGTGAACTCGGCCCAATTGTACTTAGATACGAGATCGACATTTTCCACTATACTAACATACTCCCATGGTATACGATCATCCACCGGTTGGGCTAGGAGTCCAGCAATCATCAAGAGCACAAAACATCTAACAAAGTTCTCATCCGTTGTGCCAAGTTTTAAAATGCGGGACTTAAGATCGCGAAAAGAGATGTTGTGGGTATTAGGATTTTCAAGTTGATTGGAAAGATCCTCGTTTGGAGCTTCTCTCTTAAACATGTCGATGTGAATGCCTTCATCTCTCAAACCTATGATACAATATGCATCCCATGGGGTGAGTGCCACATTCTTTTCACCAAGACGAAATGTTTGGACATCCGATTGGTAGACTTTGCTGAGTGTTGCTATCAACACACGGCTGATCAGGATAGGATGTAATTTGAAAAGACATCCAAACCCTAAATCTGAAACTTTTTTCCTCTGTTCGGGTTTTAAGCCGTCGAGCATAAGCACGAATTGAGCTGCCCGATCTACTTCCATAAACACCAATGCCATGAGCAGGATATAGATGCTACAAAATAAAATTACTATTTAAAAATCACAAGGAAAGCAATCCTAAGTAAAATAACAAGTAAATGTGTAAGATATTTTAGTCTACTTGCTTTTTTCAAGTTCAGTTAGGTTATCTGACTTAAAAGTTGGTTATAAATCTGACTTAAAAATTGGTTTAAAAAATGTGCACCTGACTTAAAAAAAAGGCCCTATATTAGAGGTAAAAAACAGGACTTGAGCAGTGGTAGAAGAGATGAAAAAAAAAGAGAACCGAAAAAAAAATGGAGATGACATATGGCCAGCCTGACACCTTTGTTTTTGTTGAATTGTTTGAATTTTGGAGTAGAGGAGGTTAAATCAAGATAGAGATGAGATTGAGCATTTTACTTACTTAAATTTCTTCCAATTTTCAGGATTGGCGACTACATCAAATAGCCGGTGGGAATTGGTAGACAATGACCGTTTTGGCCCTCCAAGAGATGACTGGTATTCTTTTCTTCCCCTAAATACAATAGTTTTTGTAATTTTGGTTGTTTGACTATTGCTTTTTTCACACAATTGTCCTATTCAGGATTGCTGTTTGAGTATATTGTTTGTAAAATAATTGTGGTCCAAAAAATGTCCTTATTTCATATAGCCCAGAAAAAGAACTGAAAAAAATCAGACTTAAAAATTTGTTTAAAAAAATTCAGAAATCTGACTTTAAAAAAAGGTCCTTTATCAGAGGTAGAAGAAAGGACTTGAGCAGTTGTAAAAAAAATGTCCTTAAGTTCTAAGTTTAAGAAGTCAGACTTAAAAAATAAAAAACAAATGAGATGAAAAGAGATGGAAAAAGGTCCTTACTTTCTTGTTGAATTGTTTGAATTTTGTAGTAGAAGATATGTAACAATGCCGAGATGAGATGAAGATAGTGTTGCTCTAATTTGAGTGACAAGAACTTTGCTCCATTTTTGATTCAGGAAGAAAACTTCATTTGCAATTTATGTCTGTCTTTTAACAATCTGATCAGTGTTGCTTTGATATATTCATTCAAGAAGAAAGCAACATTCTTTATTCAATGTATATAGGAGCTAGATAGTGGATACTTGATAATTTGTACATTAATTTTTTTATTTTAAAGAGCACTGATCAGATTGATGGGACAAATTGGTCTGTCATATTGAGCCTCTGGTTATCCATTAATGAACTGATTTGGATTGTAATATTGTGTACTTTGCAATGATGGACAAAATATTGTTGCTCGTGGAGATTGTTGGTCGTGTAGAATATATCAAATTAGGTGTACTTTGCAATGATGGCCTCTAATATTGTCGTAAATCAACTATTGCAAACCAATATCAAAAACGTCTTTGATTTTCCAACTATTAAAATCCAATGTCAAAAACCAATGTCAAAAACGTCTTCAGTTATGTTTTTCCAAATAATAAGGTTTCTAATATTCCGAAATTTTTATTTTTTTGAAAAAATATTAAATTAATATCGACATAGAATAAAGAATTCGTCAGATTTGGAAATCTAACATAGACGTTACCTGTCGTAACGTTCAGAGGATGCTACGAACTGTAACGTCCAGAAAATGTTACGAACCGTAACGTCCAGGAAATATTACGAACCGTAACGTCCCGATTAACAACAGTTAGCCCAATGTCAAAAACAATGATGCAATATCCCAATGACATCTAATATTGGCAGATACATGGCATCTTATCCCAATGTGAAAAACAATGATAGCATTTCTCTCTAATATTGTACCTTGACTATTCTCTTCTCCCAATGACAAATGATGGCAATTCCCTTCTCTAATATTGTCAGATTTTTTTTTTGGATTTCTTTTAGATTTTTTTAGATAATGTGTCTTATTTTAATGTTTATTTTATTTATTTATTATATAATATTGTAATTTTTAATTTTTAATTATAAATTTTTGTTAAATTACTTTCTAGTTTTTTGTAATTTATTTATTTTAATGTTTTTTCAATTTTCTATTATTTGGAATTTTTTTAAGATTTTTTCTGGTTTTTTATAATTTTTTATTATTTTAATGTATTTTAATTTTTTATAATCCGTTTTTCATTACAGAGGTGCAGCATGATATTAATCGTAAATATATTACAAAAAAATTCTAAATTAATATTTTATTTTTGTAAAATCTTATAAGGCAAAATAATACTTACCAACATCATTTTTAGATGATTTGATCATTTTTTCCCATTAAAAAGCTTGAAACATTTTTGGACCGTCCGTTTTCTCGTGGGAATTCAACGGTCGATCTGCAACAAAAGTTGTCGAAATATTATTGATAATGATCAAGGTACCATATTGAACGCAACCAATATAAAAGTTCGGCATTTTTATTATATTTGAGCTTCGATCGAACACGAAAAGTTTACGGCCATACGATGCTTTAATTTTCTATCAACTAGATGGATGGGTAAACGACAAAAAAATTGATTAAAAAATTCATGAAATACATTAAGTGCAGTGCTCTTTGATTTGAACGGTTCCGATCGATCAACGGTCGAACTATTTTTCTGGTTCTTCACAGTCTCACAAAGCAAGAGTTCTACTTTCATGAAACATGTACCCTTGCTCTGTAAGTTAATGAAGGCGCACGTAATGACGTGGTCCGTTGACCGATCGGGACCGTTGAAATCAAAGAGCACTGCATTTAATGTATTTCATGAATTTTTTAGTCATTTTTTTTGGGGTTTACCCATCCATCTAGTTAATACAAAATTGAAGAATCGTATGGCCGTAAACATTTCGTGTCCGATTGAAGCTCAAATGTAATAAAACTTCTGCTGCAGATCGACCTTAGCGTTCAATATGGTACCTTGATCATTTTCAATAATATTTCGACTTATTTTGTTGCAGATCGACCGTTGAATGTCCCCGTGAAAACGAACGGTCCGAAACTGTTTCATGCCTATGAATGGGAAAAAAATGATCAAACCCTCTAAAAATCTATTAGATAAATATTATTTTAGGAAAATAAGATTTTACAAAAATAAAAACATTTATTTATAATTTTTTTTCATATATATCTAGGGTTAAACACTCTTGTCTTATAAGAAATTCAGACATTTCGTCTCTGACCCGCGGACCCCACTGCGCAGAAATTAATTAGATCATGCTGGGAGCCAATGGAATACGATCACACGGATCGCTGACGTGGCTTTATTTTTTTACCGATCCCGCCTTCTTGTCCGATTTTCCATTCGATTTTACCAATCCCCGCCTACTTATTTACCAATCCCCGCCTGCATAACTCTCACTTATTCGATTTTCCCGATTTTTTTACCAATCCCGCTGGGCTTTGAGAAGGTTTCTCCGTTCAGAAGGTTTCAATTCCTATTCAGAAGGTTTCAACTCCGAAGGTTCCTATTCAGAAGGTTTATATTCAGAAGGTTTCAATTCATCTTTCAATTCCTATTCAGAAGGTTTCTCCGTTCAATTTCTCCTTTCAATTTCGATCTATTCTATTCACCTTTCAATCACATGAACTATTCTATTCACCTTTCAATTCCTATTCAGAAGGTTCCTATTCAGATTTTTCTATTCACCTTTCAATTTCGATCTATTCAGTAGTTTTCTCCTTTAGACGCTGAAGATTCCAGAGACGCTGATTTTCAGAGAATTTCTAGCTGTAAGATTTCAATTCCTATTCGTTTTTATCAGCTGGTACTGATCATTTTCTGGTACTGTTTTTCTCATTTTTCTGGTACTGATTTCTCGCACTGATTTCTCATTTTCTGGTACTTTTTTTCTGGTACTGATTTCTCATTTTTCTGGATTACAATGGTAATCTGAAACTGTTATTTATTTATAGAAAGAATATATTAGATAAATTGATATTTGTGTATGTACCAGAAAGTGATGAATTTTGTAGCTACAGCTAGAGTCTATTAGATAAATGGGAAACAAAACAAAACAAAACAAGTCTGAACTCAATCCATTGCGGCCCGAAACAAGCCTATTGCGGTCCGAAACCAAAAAAGTCAGAGAACCAACTCTGAACTCTGAATTAGTAATTTCCCTAGATAAATCCGTAATTTCCCTAGATAAATTAGTAATTTGTGTACATGATTAAGAATTACTAGTGACTAAATTTTTGCTAATGTTGATGTGTTACTTTTTGCAAAGGATGTCAAACCCTATTTGTCGGAGATGTCTACGAGTAACTATTGTGACAACAGCACATACCGCAAACAACAACGGCCGAAGATACTATAATTGTACCACTACTAATCATGGATTTGTGGGGTGGTGCGACGATGCTATTTTTCACCAGATGCAAACCCAATTCATGCTTCGCCGGTTCGAGGAAAAAATGAATGCGATGTATAGGAAACTAGTAATTGCATTTTTAATTGGTTTTCTAATTTTGTTGTTCTTTAAATAGCATGTAAGTTTAACTCCCACTTCGTATGAATGTGTAGGAAACTAGTAATAACATTCTCTATATCTTTCAATATGATGCAATGATCAGTTTTAGTCTCTATACATTGTGCTGTTACTCTTGTTAATCCTAGTTGTGAACAAGTTTTTCATTTTCTGTTAAGTAATACTTGCTCTCTCTCATAACAGATAGAGGCTTTAGTAAAAGCAAGGTATGGGCATGCAGCAAGGTATGATTCTCAGGTAACACAACTTCCAATTTCTTAAACCAAGACTGTATTTTGCAATTGACATTACCTTTCCTTTGGGTCGGTTTATAGCGATTCGGAGATAAATAGCTTGTTAACTGTTTGTGCTGAATCTGGGGCCAGAGTTGTCATAGACACCTCCTTTTCAGGTTTAGAATTTGAAGCTAGCAATGGGTCGACCATTTGGAACCTAAAGCAGGGCATCTGCAACTCGGCTGGCTCTCATAAGAACTTTTGTGTTATTTTGCTTGGGGTTTGTCCTTTGAGTTGCTTGCCGGGGGTTTCGATTTTGGTTTTCTGCTATTAAATGAACCTGATCCTGATTTGGTCGAGAGTGTTGGTAATTTCTTCCGGGGCTTGAGTCGGCCACATGGTATCTCGAAATATGCAGTGAGGAAACTACTGGGTCTTAAAAATGGGGCAGATGAGATGCTCCTTGAGGCCATTAAAGAACAAAAGAAGAGTTTAAAGAATCGTGTTGAGGTTCTAACAAAGGTTTGTTTTTTGTCTTATTTGTTTCATTTGTTAACTGCATTTACCATACAGTTATGGATTGAACTTGTACTAAACCATAGTTTTGTATGGTGAGATACTGATGGAATGCTTCTGGTACATTTACCTGAAACTTAGAATGGTAGCTCCCGATTTAGCCCAATTCATGAGTAAAATCCTAACAAAGAAGTACATAATGCAAAAGAAGGTGATTCCTGATATTTCAAATTGTAAGAATGTTAAACCGGTTAGATCCTTTTGTTCCAGTGTTTTCAAATGCTATATGAACTATATTTTATACAACTGGTTTAATTGTATTGCTGCACTGTGCGGGAACAGATTTAGAGACCTCATTGGGTTTACCTACGCACTTCACTCTTGCCAAAACTGTAAAACCATTTTTGGATTATTAATATTCTTCTCACTTTATTTCTTTCTCACTCTTGCTCTTCTCCCTTTGATGCAGACTCTGACTAGTTGTGGCTGGGATGTGATCGATTGCCATGGTGGGGTTTCCTTGGTGGCAAAACCCACAGCATATCTTGGTAAAACAATCAAAATAGATAACTCTGAGGCTACTCTTGATGGGACCAATTTCAGAGAGGCCTTGCTTAAATCAACTGGATTGTGTATTAATGGCGGATCCTGGACCCGTTTACCTAACTATTGCCGATTCAGTTTCAGTCTTGAACAAACCAAATTTGATCAGTCCCTTGATCAGATTGTTCAATTCAAGAAAATGTTTCTCGGCGATTAGGCACTGTTGCATAGCTTTTTTTTTCCAACTTTCTTTTCTTTTCTTTGCCCCTAAATTTCTTGTTGATGTAATTTTAGCTTCTGTAAAATAAATCAAACACGTCTGATTTTAGTTCATTCTAAATTAAAGAAGCAAACATACATGTGTAACATCACTGTTTGGATCTGTCAATTCCAGGTTTACAATTTACACCTCATTCGTTGTCGAAAACCCAAGTTTGCAAAGAGCCTCTTAAGCTTTAATTGCTATCATAACAACACTGGTACCCCCTTCGTCTCTCTGTCGCCATCTGGAGTTTCATTATACATCTCTTCATTTGTACTTATATATGTTGAAATTATAAGCCCAACTGCCAACTAGAGATACAAAGGGTTTATATTTCCTTGAGTCAAAGCAAACCTTAATAATCCTCTCTAATCTTAACTTCACAAGTACCAAATAACTGCACCATGCAATACCAAACATTATACATTTCGAGATTAAAAATTTACATTTGCAATACCATTTGCAATACCATTCCATTCAATTCAAGATATCGAGACTAAACTGAAATAACATGGCACTTATCATGTCAGATTTCGAGATTAAAAATTTAAAACTAAACTGAAATAACATGACACTTAAAATTAGTGTTCAGATTCAATTCAAAACAAAATAACATCAAAATTAAACTCTTACTACCCCAAAACCATTATTCCTTGCTCTCTCCATCCAAAAATAACACGAACCCCATAAAAAAAATACTTCGTATCCATGTTTTTGCATGATCCTTTCTGCGCCTTCATGTTACTTCGTATCCATGTAGTTTTGGCCTTGCACCTGCATGCAAAAAAAAAATATTCAAATTTATTCGATTTTCAATTATGCAAGGCAGTAAAGGGTTGATGAAAATGCAGTACCAGAACTATGACAAAAGCAGTACCAGAAATTTACAAAAGCAGCCCCTAAACATAAAAAATTTACAAAAGCAGTACCAGAAAATAATGTAAGGCAGTAAATTTGATGCAAGACACCATAGCAGAAAATTACTAGTGTAACTCACTGTTACAGTGATAATACTGAATGTTACAGTGATAATGTAAAATAATGTAAGGCAGTAATGGAAGGCAGTAAAATAATGTTAGGCAGTAATGTACCAGAACTAATGTAAGGCAGTAATACAATGTAAGAACCTTATTTTGTGTAACTCATCAATACAGTGACAATACTGAATCATGATAGGCACCACTAAACCAAATAACCCATTAAAGAGGTTGAAACTGTCATAAAAAAAAACATAGAGTCGTTCTTCACGTACCGCTTGGAGAAGTTGACATCTTTGTCGATTATGGCCCTTCATACCGCAATGCCCACATTTGTTCTTCCTCCTTCCTTCAAGTGAAGACTTCAACCGCTCGTACTTATTCTTTTTTGGTGCGCCTTTCGTCACAACAGGTTTTGGATTCTCAATCTTTTGGGGTGATTTCCTTTCACTTGAGACGTCATCCTTTTCCACCTTAGGCTTCTTCTTTCCTTTCTCAACTTCATTAAGCCGACATTTCTCTTCTTTTAACAACTCTCTTGTTTTCACATATTCGTCCCTCGACTTAGATGCTTGGTAGCTGATTTGTGTACTTAGCTTTGTCAGCTCATGACACATTTGGACCTGTTCAGAAACCTCAAAATCCCCACCCTTCCTATCCGAAGAAAATAAAGACTTGGCAGTTTTGGTCCACCTTTCAGCAATGCAACACTGCGGAATTAACGGGATCTCCAAGTATATCAATACAGCTAACACGTGACGGCATGGTATTTTTTCACATTCCATTTTATAACACGTACATGTGATTTTCTCAATATTGCCCTCAGATACAAAGCAGTCCACATCTACCCGACTCTCCAGTTTACCTCTTTGAGCAACGGTGTACGATAAACAAGCTTTGCTCTCGTGTTTTTCAAAAACAACCAATTCATTTGACCTCTCAATTTCCTCACGAACAATTAGAAAAACTTCTTGTGTGAAGCTTGTTGCGGCAGATTTCTCGATATTGTAGAACGGAGTTGTTAAAACAGGTTCGGTCTGAGATGATTTGCAATCTAACTCGGCCTCTTTTGTGCGCATGTCCGTAAGACACCGCTCCAGTTGCTGTACACTCGTACACAAAGACAACCTGCTATTCAAGTACCCCCGGATCTTGGAATTGAGGCTCTCGCTTCTCTGATTAGTGGACATTCCTAAGAACATCTTCTTCTTTACAAAGGATCCCGCCCATAATTTTTTGGACTCGTAAATCTTCTGCAACCACTGTCTGCTTTGTGGCCTTTTACTCACTTTATCACCAAACTCCTGCCACCGGTTCTCAAACTCTTCAGTACTGTACGCCTTGCTCATCAGCTTGTAGAACATTTGCATGACCTCCGAATTACGAATATACTTTTTCGCGTTTTCCCCCATATGCCATGCGCATATCCGGTGTGCGGTGCCTGGTAATACCGATTTAATGGCCTCGCGCATAGCAAGGTCACCATCCGTAATTACAGCCTCAGGTCGTACCTGATACATGGCCGCCATGAATGCTTCAAGAAGCCATTCGTATGCTTTCTTATTCTCGCGAGATACAATGCCGCATGCAAAAATAACTGTGCTCCAATGATGATTGACTCCTAGAAAAGGAACGAGTATCATTTTATACCTGTTCAACTGGTATGTGCTGTCAAAGACAACTACATCTCCGAAGCTAGAGTAATCGAGCACTGACTGAGCATCGGCCCAAAAGAGACTTGTCAAATGACCTTCTTCTGTGTCATATCTGAAAAAGAAGTCGGCATCTGCTTTCTTCCTCTCCTTGAAGTAATTTATCACTGAATTCGCATCATTTGCAAGCATCGCAGACCGCTCATGCCTGGAGGTAAAGTTATACAAATTCTTCCGTTGATAACCACGGTGTTCGTAACCACCACTCCTCCGTTCTGTGTAATCTAATATTTGACATTTGCGGATACCTGAGCTTCCAAAAGTGACTATCTCGTGTTTCTCAGCTTCATTAATAGAACAGTGAGATCGGAGGAAAGGAGCCGTATCACTAGCCGCTAAACTGTGGTTGTGAACATCTACATAGTCTGCCACCCACCATCTACCAATTTTCGGATCAAGTCTGACGTGGAGCTTGACGGGGCAGCCACAACGAGAGAGTGCTGGGGCTGCTCTTTTCCGATCCAGCTTATCCAAATACTTCTTCTCTCGGAAACCAGATTTGCTGCAGTGAAACTGACGAAATGTAATGGAGCCATTCTTTCGATCCTTCGTAATATTGTTCTTCCTTATGCTAAACCCATTTTTTTTAGCATAATCGTTGTAAAACTCGTAAGCTTCTTCTTGGCTTGAAAATGTCATATTAATAACTCTCTCATACTCTCTCAATGACGCTACATCGACTTCATTAGCCTACAAAATTTGGGGGTACAGACAAAGACAATGAAAAAAAAAATTTGCAAATGACACTTGGGTGTCACTGGTACTGTATAAGTAGAATTGTTAGATGTAAGTTGCAAACGGTGCTGTTTACATGGACCTGTTCACGGTGCTGTTTACAGAGGTTTATACAACTTTTTTTTTTTTTTGTAATAAGAGCCCCATTTATCCCAACATCCATTCCATTAGATGCCCCTGGTGGGATTTATCATAGGATGATTTTTTTTGCTCCAGTTCTAAATAAAATTCAATCGAAAACTAACCATGAGATCTGCTTCAGCAGTAGGCTACCGAGGCAAATTAACACCGCGAAATCGAAGCCTTTCAAACTGTATGTATTTTATGACATCTCTCCGCGTCAGCCCGGGCCCATTGTCATCTTCCTTCCTCTTGAAAGCTTGTTGTATGTAGTCAATTAATCCCTTCAAAGCAAAATCAAAAGCAAAATCAAAAGCAAAACTAAGAATCCTACAAAAAAAAGAGGTGATGGGGAGGAGCAGCGAAGCAACTGACATATGTTGAATTGTATTCATTTTTTGCGAAACTAAGTGATTATATATTAGAGGTAAACCAATAGTAGGTCTTATTTCATTATAATAGCGATGAATCAATAACCAGTGGGTTGTATATTGCGTAAAATGCTTAGTCCTTTCCAAATTTCAGTGTGGATAGTTGGAGGTGATTAATGACTTTCTGTTAATACAGGTTGTGCAGAGGAGGTCAACTGCTTGATCGGATCCTTGCAAGGTACCTTGCAAAATTGTTGAGTTTGTCGTCAGAGCACACATGAAGTAAGCCTCTCTAGATATGATTTCTAGCATATAGTTAGGTCTAATACCAGCATGTGCGTTATTAATGGTCACATCAATTGGAATGTATCATGCCTGCTTGTACCAGAAGCATATATTTTCCAAAAAAAATGATCACTTTAAATTCCATATTTTCTAAAGTTGCAAGATTCCTCGGAATAATTTTCTTTGTCTTCTCTTTATAGGTCTGACATATCTGGTGTATTCAGAAGCAGTACATACTCGATTCAAGCATTCTCTAGGGGCTTATTGGCTTGCCAGCGAGTCGGTACAGTCTCTCAAGAAGTATCAGGTATATCTATAATAACTGTATTTTGTGTATTAGTGCTGGATTAACTATGGTTAAGCAAAAACATTTGCAATTTTTCAGGGCGCTGAGCTAGATATCGACAACTTTGACATGCAAATGGTTCAAGTGGCAGGTATCATAACACATATTTATTCAAGGAGTATAACTATTTGAAGAACATATACAAAAAAAATGATATCAAGTTATTTGACAACTACTGTTAGGATTATTACATGATATCTGGCACGGCCCGTTCAGCCATCTCTTTGAGCATGAGTTTATGCCCCAAGCTATCCCAGGGTCATGTCCTTTGGAACAGTAATTAACTAGGGTTTTCTTAGATGAACTGAACTAAGTCTATTTTGCCCTTTTATTTATGCATAAAGTCAGATTCAAATAGAAACAGTAATTAACTAGGGTTTTCTTGCATAATTTCTCTGTCAAGATGTCTCTCTCGAGATCAGATTATAATGAATCACTTAATTCGATTTGAAATTGGATCTATGACTTCTATTCAAAGTTTTTCATTTTTTGTTATTTTTTGTTATTTTTTGAAAAAAAAACTCATGAAATGAGAGTGCTATCAAAATTATATGTCACTTTCATGTGTCTATAAACTAATTCAAATCCAAATTTATTTCCAAAACTTCCTAGACTACTCCTTTTCAGACTAATAATACCAAAGAGTTTCTAATTATTATTAATTCATGAAGTAACTCTTTTTACAAATGCTTTTAGTAATTCTCTGTAAACAGTAGTTCTATAATTACTGTTTTTAGACCTAACTTTAAAAAAAATTGTAATATTAATAATTTTCAGTGCAGTGCTCTTGGTCAAGTAGCATCTAATTTAAGTTCTTTGGTAAAAGTGTGGGTTGATGCAAGAAACATTGTCACTGTGATAGAAAAGGATAAGAGCTCTTCTCTAACAGAAGGAGAAGAAATTGTCAGGACAAAATTAATTGGAGAAATTAAATTTTGTAATGTTTCTTTTGCATGCAAATCAAGGAAAAGCATTTTAGGACTTAGATTTCACAATAGGTACTGGCATAACAACTGCAATCGTCGGTCAAAGTGGATGTGAAAAAAGCACCATTATTTCATTGATTGAAAGGCTTTATGAACCAAAATCAGGTAATTACAAAGCTTTGCAATGGGATAAGAAAAAGAAATGCCACCTTTGGGGCGCTCTGTGTTCTATTGTCCAGTACAAAGATGTATCAATCCAAATTGCAATTCTTGGTTCAGGAATCCCAGCTTGTCAGTCATAACAAAAACTATAGCAAATTATTTTTTTTTTTTTATTTTCTGCAGATATAAGTATCGCCATTAATTTTGTGATGTCTACGGGAATAGGTAGAATTATCTTGGATAGGGGTGTTCATCGGTTCAGTTCGGTTGAAACCGAACCGAACTAGGCAAACCAAAGTTATAATTCGGTTTCAAAAATAAAACCGAACCGAACCGATTTAGCATTGCAACCGAACCGAACCGAACCAAAGTTTTATTTCGGTTTGTTCGGTTTGTTCAGTTTGTTCGGTTCAAACCGAAATATATTAATTTTTTATTTAAAGCAATTGATTTATAATAAACCGAAGTATATTAAGAAATAAACCGAGGTATTAAGAAATAAATCGGGATATTAAGAAATAAACCAAAGTATTTAAAGCAATTGATTAAGAAATAAACCGGGGTGGTCCGGACCAAATTCATAATATATAAAATTTCGGTCAATTCGGTTATTTCGGTTTTCAAATTTTTCAAACCGAACCAAACCGAAATTATAATTCGGTTTTAAAAAGCAAACCGAACCGTTTAGTCCAAACTAATTCGGTTCGGTTCAAAACCGACTACACCGGACCCAATGAACACCCCTAATCTTGGATTGGCATGATATAAGGAACCTCCAATTGAAGTGGTTGAGAAACCAAATGGGACTGATCTGTCAAGAACCAGTTCTATTCTCTACATCTATTGCCAAAAATATCATGTATGGAAGAGAAAATGATGGGAGATGTAATGAAAGCTTGCAGAGTTGCAAATGCTCATTCTTTTATTGAAGAGTTACTGGATGGTTGACTGAGGTAAGCAACATTGCTGATTCATGTGCTTGGTGTATAAATTGCTTTTAGATGAAATTGCAACAAATATAATTCTCAACTCATATCCTTCACTTTTTTTGTGAATTATATTAACTATTGATGCCTATTTCATAATATTAGCACCTCATACATACAAAATTTGGTTGAAAAGACCCGGTATTCATTTATCAGCTTTTGTACTCCTTACGTAATAAATCCTGCTGCCTCACTTTGACTAACAATAAATTGTCATTCTCATTCTCTCATACAGGGACATAACATGCATGCCAACATTTTTGCTCCATGAAGATGAAGTGAGATAGTATAGCATGTTAAAAATGTGTGCACACTTAAAATTTGAATTATTAGATTGTATATATTGAATATTAATGATGATTTTCATAGATGCAAATGATTTTAGATTATTCATTTCATTCCCCGTTGCAAAGCACAGGTACTTGACTAGTGGTTAATACCAAGGAGGCAATCACAGGCGCAACCATGGTTAATACCAATCCCCAAATCATACACTAACCTGCAATCGAGAAATTGCTCAAATGACGTATATGGTTCCTCGGGGAATAGAAAGAAGTGGTTGACGGGAGCAATCACAGGTGCAAGGAGGCAACTGGAGGAAGCACCAAGAGCCTCTGCCGCGTGCTAGTAGAGAGGCGAGGAGCGGTGGAGAGTGAGAGAGGCGAGGAGCATGGAGAGTGAGACAGCGGGAGGGGTGCGTCGAAGGCTGGATCGCGAGAGGGAGAGGGAGAGGGGGTGCTGGGTCGCCAGAGGGAGTGGGCTAGCGAGAGGGAGAGGAACCGCTGGATCGCGAGAGGGAGAGGGACAGGGAAGGGAGTGCTGGATTGAGGGATTACTCCATGGATCGCGAGAGGGAGAGGGACAGGGAAGGGAGTGCTTTCCGAAAAAAAAAAAAATTCGCGTGAGGGAAGGGAGTTAATTGACGCCTCCAGTGGAGTGGGCTCGTTACCATTTTGACCTTTCCGGAAGAAAAAACAGCGACAAACTAATAACCGTTCGATCAACATTAAATACACAGTAACCACTGTAGCAGTAGTGCATAGAAGCATTGCTCTATAAGATATTATACACTTGATCTCTGATATTGCATGCGACATTGACATACTACAATTTTACATCAAATCAAATTGTAGATCTTCTCACAAACTTTTTAAAAAGTGATAGAACACTGAAAACGAAATTACGAATAATGATTTATGTCCGTTTGAAGTTTGGTTCACATAACTCGTGGTGAACATACAAAACTCTTTGCTGCCCACAAAAACTCATTTTTGTAGCTCACAACGCTTCTTCCAGTTTGATATTTTCTGATATTTGAATTTATTAAACTGTTTAATTAAATCCAAAACATTATATAATTATCCCCATAATTATCTATCTTGTGTTTAAGTAGAGAAACCAATTTACTAACCACATCACACATGTTAAATAAATTAAGAAGTCTTTCTAATTAATTCCTTATTGGTGTGACCCTATATAATCTATGTCATTTGTTAATAGAATATGAAACTCTTTTTTTTTGAAAATCTTCAAAGAGGCTACGAAGTCGTGAGGGAGAATCGAACTCTCAACCTGTGAGTAACCAACAGTCTTAGGACTTTTCTCCTAGCCAACTGTGCTACCTCATCTTTATGAAACTCCTTTTAATTCCGTAAATTACAAGCGGTACCTAGCAACATGTATTGTAATTACTCAAAAAGACACATATGATAAGTACCATACTATATTACAATATCTAAAGCAACAATTGACTCGTGTCAATTCTATGTCTCATGATACCATGAATAGATTCAAGGTAAAAAATATGTCATCCTTGTAATCTAATCAATTTTTATTTTAAAATAATTCAATAATTAATTATGATTAACTTTTTTAATCATATGTACACATATTTATATTAGAGTGAGGCTACAGTGCTATGCATAGCACGGATTGGGTCCGTACTACGGCTCAAAATTTGACTTTTCAAAATCCTAACGGTCGATCCGAACCGTTCAACATGGTTATAAAATGAATATGTACTTGCAAACCAAATTTTACATTTTTTCGAATTTTTTTACTATTTTTTAGATAGGCTGTTTTTGGATGGTCCAGAATGTTCAGATCAAGTGATTTTCGAAAAAATAGTAAAAAAATTCGACGTAAAGTGAAATTTGAGTTGATTTGGAAATTTAATAAAAAGCCCAATAATACTGCCCCTGCGCTAGCCCAAATCTCAAAGCGGCTGAGAGTTAATCTCAAACCGTAAAGTGAAGGGAATCTTTTACAGTAATGGAGAGGATACTCGTCCCCCTCAGTCCTCATGGCTTCGGGCTTCGGCAAAAGCGAATTTCCTATACATTTCCTCCCTTCCAATTCGATGGCCACTCCGATCCCCCCCTGCCCCTGCCCCTGCCCCTGCCCCCGCCTCTTTATAAGACCATTGTCTTCTCCATCTTCTTCTCCACCTTCTTCTCCACCTTCTCTAGTTGTCATAAACCCAAACCCCAACCCTAACCCAAAGGAGACGTAGACATGGCAGCGATGGATCCCAACAAAGACACCAACAGCCGCGCTGGAGGGCAGAGCACCCTTCTGTCAGTTTCTCTCTCTCTCTCTACTGTTCAGATTTCTTAGTTCAATTAGTTACTCAGTCCTTTGCCTTGTAATATTACTAACTATTTCCGTTGGTTACTGTTATTAGATTTTATAGGGACCTTCCCATGTTTATCAGGCTTTTTGAAGACATGAGTCGGAGATGTGTAAGGATTATTCATCTTCTTATAATTGCACAATTTCTTTTTAGTATATGTTTGGTTAAGCTTAAATTTGATTGCACAATTTTGGGTATATTGGGGACAAATTTTATTTGTCTTATTTGCTTATTTGTTTGTATCAGTACTGTCCTCATGCACGTTCCTACTTTGGTTTCTGAAATTGATACAAGTCTATTGAGGCTTATGTAATGCCAATTTTATTTTTAATTTAACAGGTTAGAGGAGTGCTTCAGGAATTGTCTCTCTCCATCAATTTACCTCCACAGTACGTGAGCTATTATTTACTCTTTATCTCAGCACCCAATTTTACAAGGGATACCAGATAGGCTGTTGATCCTCAATTATGGCTGTCAATGATTTTACTTGAATCAACATACCATTATTATCAACTTTAATTTTCTGAAAGTCATTTATTCACCTTTGTTACTTGAATCAACATACCTTTGTTTTCCTTTTGCTTTTGTCTCCTGAAAGTAATTATGGATTTCAAATATCTCTCATAGGCCGCTGCCAGATCCAAGCATCCAAGCTCGGTACAGGCTACAGTTCATCAACAAGGTGAAAAACACCACCTTCACAACCGACCTAGTGAGAGATGAGAATGAAAACCCTATAAAAGTAGCAATATACGACATGTATGGTCAGCCAATTATATCTCCTGACTGCTTTCTCTCTTCTGCCAAAGTCAGAATCACTGTACTTGATGCCGAATTTTGGAAAAACAAAGGAGTAAATTGGAGCAGAAGTCAGTTTAATCAGAGCGTGTTAAAGGAAAGGGAAGGAAAGGGGCCTATTTTGATAGGTCATAGTCTTATTATTCGGCTTGAAAATGGGGTTGGTACTTTTGAAAATATTGCTTTTAATGATAACTCAAAATGGACAAAGAGCGGATTTGGGCTGTGGGGGTTATGGTCGAGGGTGAAGGAGAAGAGGGTTATTTAAATGGGGAAAGAGTTCAAGAGGGTGTAAGCGAATCTTTTCGGGTAAAAGACCGCCGAGGGAAAGGTAAAGAATGATTTTTTTTTTTTTTTTTTATGGTTAGTAAAGAATGATTTTCATTGTGTATTGATCATTATTCATTATAGTGTTGTTTGTACCAGGCATGGTACTAGTAAGTGACGTTGCAAGTATCTTAGTCTATGCTTCAACCATGTTTTACCGGTACAGCATGTAAGGGCAGACATGAAAGTCCAATTAAATCCTAAACATAAAGATTTTAGTGCCACTACATAAGTGTTAAGTTGGTATATGTTGATACTGGAGGGTAAATTAAATCCTTGTATTTTTTGTACTTGCTGATTTGATGTTGTTTATTCTGTAGCTTCTCAAAAACCGGACTGGCTAAAGCTGACACACAAAGTACAAAGTCTCAAGAAAGTTGGAAAAGATCGTGCTTCTCTCCTCCAACAGAAAAAGATCGAAACAGTGGAGGACTTCCTCAAATTGTATTACAATGATGAACCTGCACTTCGCGAGGTTAGAATACACGCCTGTAGTTTTTATGTTACACATGCAAATCTGAGCCCGTACCAGTATGTAATGGTACAATTCCAGTACCCACTTATAAGTACTTATATTGCATAGGTACAATAAGGTGAACGAGTTATATATATACTAGTTCATATTTGTTCCAAGCCTGCCTGATATTGGTAGTGCTGATGCAAATCTGATGTCGATCACAATGTACTGGTACTGAAACCAGGATTAAGATTGTGATCATTCTTTTTTCGTATTTGTTTGTTAATAAATATTGCTTTCTGATGTCATGTATAGTAATATTCATTTCGTCTCTTCTCTCTTTCATAATCTTTTAGATACTCTGTATTAAGTCAGAATCTGACAAAGGCTGGAAGTCTATGGTTAAGCACGCAATGCAGTGTGCCGATGAATTTCAAGCTAAATACAATGACTTGAACAACAGTAGTCAGCCTCGGCAGGTGCCTTCATTATATCCTTATTTCATTTACCAGATTTTACGATCATTTCTGGCTGATTGTATCTTGATTTTAATAACATTGTATTCTTTTCAATGTGTCTTGTTTGGTTTATAATTTCATTGTATTCTTGACAAATTGACTTCACTTATTTGGTTTCAGGTTTCAATGAATAATGAAGTCAACATTTTGAACCCAAATACAAACCAATTTTATTTTGAATATCCAATTAATAACAACATAAGTTTGGTGTCACCCCTGGAAGAAGCTCTGCACAGGAGAACTTCGCATCAAGATCTATTCCCTCAACTTGAACTTTCCAACTACTTCACCCCAATGGAAGATCTGTATGCAGTAGATGCTGAATTAACTCCCAATTACTTTACGCAATTTCCATTGGGAAGTGAAGATTTCGATGCCATTGACACCGCGTAGTAACAGGAAGATAAAGGCGATTCTCAGGTCAGTTGCCTTCTTGGCTGTTCCAAGAAAGTGGCCCAGGATTGCGCCTCCTGTTAACCAAACAACAGTGCCAGCTATTATCATGTTAGTTACCTTTGTAAATAGTTTAATGACTAGTTTTTTTTTCTTTTTTCTTTTGGGTTGTGTGCCATGTTGTAGTTCTATGTGGAAATGGTTGTCATAAAATAAAGTTGTACAGATACTTTACTGAAAAGGAAGCGCACAGGGTGGGTGTGTGCAGAGTTGTTTATTTAATTTATTTTATTATTTATTTATTTTGTTGGGGGGGGGGGGGGGGGAGGATAGTGTTGTGTATGTCATTCATTTGAGCTTCTAAACTCTGTTTTTTGTTTGATTTTGTTGTTAATTATACTTATGTGGTGTTTATGGTACATATATCTCAGGTAAATTTTATTTGCACTAGAAACATTATACCAGAAAAAGATGAGAACTAAGAACATTGTTTTGGATTCATCATTCAAATTAAAAAGGAGTCTGGTTAGTATAACATCAGTGTCATTTTAGTCTATATACCACTAATTCAAAAACCTATCGAATCGACTTTAAATGAAGAATCCAAACTGTACACCGACCTACTTCATTAGTTGTGTGTTTACATGTAAAATTTATAATTTTTCAAATTTATTTAGTATCAAATCAAGTGGTCAAATGTGGGATTTTTTAAGTTAATTTTAATGCATTCATTTTCAATATTTTTTGACCGCTTGCTTGGTACTAAAATAACTCGAAAAAAAATACAAATTTTGCATGTAAACGCATCATTCATAAAGTAGGTCGGTTTGAACGGTTTGGATTCATCGTTTGAAGTCTATCCAATAAGTTTTGAAGTTTGTGTCGTATGACAATATGTCATACTAGCCGGACTCATTAAAAAGTGTTTGACATAAAAAAGTTGTTAGAACGGTGCTGAAATTACTCTTTCTACTTGTATAATTACACATAAGCATTTTTATAAACAAATAAAAAGAAACTTCCTGGAAATTCATATGATTATTGGATATATAATGATAATTTAGGCCTATATTATTGTAAAAAAATCATGATTCATGAATTAGTTACCACCATTTGATGTGTATAAATGGATCACAAAGGTCTTTGTCAGTCATTTATCAAAGAGAAACATATCAGATCAAAGAGAAGAAAAGAAAGAAAACATTTCATTCAGTGATGGAGTCAGGATAAACTTCAAAAGAAGGTCAATTTGATTTGAAGTCAAATATATTCTCCTGGAGAAACATAATACATATAAATTTCTTGAAACTGATAGATTGAATTCTTTCTATTTTCAGTGTATGTTGGATTTTGATTATTCTCAGTTTTCAGTTAAATAAAGAACATAATAGTTATCTTTCTTCATAGAGGTAAAACATAATAGGAACATAAGTCAAGAATTATGAGGTCAATTTATTACATACCAACAAAAGAAGAAAATAACATTAGACAAACTAAAAAGAAGAAAATAACAACAGTTCCCTTAATTTATTCGAAACTCAACACTTGCATTATGTAGATCGAGCTTCATCATCTCTTAATCACCCTGAGCTCGGGTATTTCCGGAAGCAACGAGAGTTGCTCCTGCATGTTGCTCACAAACATTTTATCACTCTCACTCTCAGACACCACCACCTCCATCTCCTTGAGTTGTACAAGAAACTCCAACCCCAACACTACCCCGACACTACTGCATTTGCGAATCTTTAGCTGCTCAAGTCTTTTCAATGCTTTCTTTTCAATTGACACCGACTTGATCCATTCTTCAAGAATCAATACCTGCAACATTGGAAATGTACCCTCGCCAAAGCGTAGTTCGTTCACATCTTTAAACGAGGCCCCCAACAAATAGAGAATCTTCAGACTGGGCAACTTTTCAATGGCTTTAATATCTTGTGTTAGGTTAGTGTAACTGAAATGTATCTTCTTCAAATTCTCAAGGGAACTAATCCAAACAGGCAATTCACCAAGAGAGCTGTACAACTTTAGGCTTTTAAGATACTTGGGTGGGGAAGAAACAGATTCTAAGCAACAACTGAGCCCTGAATCATCTGCTGCTGTAAGTAATAACGACCGTAAGTGCTTAAGCCCATCAATCACCTTTGCTAATGTTTTCCCATTCTTCTTGGTGAAACCACTCAATGCTAACTTTCTTAGGTTGGTAAGATTCTGAATCTCCTTAGCTAAACCCTTGCTTCGACCAATATCAATCATGCCAAGAATATTTAGGGATCTTAATTCACCTATTCCTCGAGGAGCCCTCACCCCAAATGATCCTCTCATCATCATCTTGTTTATTCCCATAATTAGTTCAATATGCGAGGGGTTATTATAGAGATCGAATCCTGCACGTAGATAGCTTAGTTTCAGTAGCTTAATAAATCCTATAGGTAGTCGGACTACAGCTGTGTTTCTAATATCAAGTGTCTCAAGTTCACTAAGTTTGCCCAATGAATCCGGGAGTTTTGTAATTTTTGTACCCCTAAGACCTAGGTACTTTAAGTGACGAAGCTTGCCTACGCTCCTCAGTTCCCGATTATTCAAATCCGAAGTGCCTTCTAGATCTAGCACTCTTACCAACTTCATTTTATGATCATATCTAAGATAGTCTCCTACCTTTCCGAAGATGGATACCGATCGAATGTGGGACAAATTCACATTTGCTAGGACCCCTTTGTCCCATTTGCATGGTCCACCAGTGATGACAAGGTGCCTCGCTTTATCTCTCTTGGTTATGAGGTTTTCTTCTTTTAGCAGTGAAACGATATTCAAATCGATAGCCTTTGAAAGAATTAGTTGGTACATCATGTCATGAATATCACATCTTTTAACATCTCCATTGACAATAATTGTGCTCATTTGTGATGGTTGGATCAAACTTCTTCCCATCAGATCATAGAAATAACCCTTTCCTATCTCCTCTGCCATCTTATCCTGGTCTTGCATTACATATCCATCAGCCATCCATCGCCTTATTATCCTTGATCGCCTTATTTCCTTGTGGTTATGAAAAACACTTAGATACAACAAACATGACTTGAGATGGTCCGGCATGCCATCATAACTAAAAGAAAGAACAGTCTTCCCTACCGCCAATTCCGGTTTATTGAGAAGCCTTAAACTAAGATGATCATGCATTGTCTTCCAATCATCACTTGTTTTAGGTTTGGTGGCCAGATAACTGCCAATATTTATAATGGCAAGCGGTAACCGACCGCAACTCTCTATAATTAAACCAGCTTGGGCCGTCATGTCAATGGTTATTCCTTGCTTCTGCACTACTTTGCAAAATAGATCAAAAGCGTCATTTTTAGAAAGTTCCTTGATCTGATATATATTGTCACTTGGGTGAGATATAAACTCTGCCAGAAGCCTTGATTGCGTGGTTACTATGATTCGGCTTTCATTGCTCGTAGGTAACAAAATATCCTTTATCTTTTCCCATTCGGACAAACTAGACAGGTCATCTAGTACAATCAAGTACTTGTTATCTTTTAGATAGTTAGTTACCATTTCTATTATTGATCTATTGGGTAATTGCTCTTGTGCATCAGAAGGGATTTGCTTAGCCAGGCTTTCTATAAATTCTTCCGTGTTGAACGGATGTAAGACAGTAACCCAAGCAAAACATTTAAACTCGCGAGCTCTAAGTTGTTGGCAACCATAGACCTTTCTTACAAGAGTTGTTTTTCCAAGACCACCCGTTCCTACCACCGATATCACTTTCCCTTTCCAAGGCTCATCGTCTCTAAGCTCTACGTGCTCCTTCAAAATAAGCTCAACCAATTCTTTTTGGGGTTCATCCAGACCAACAAGCAAATCTTCTACATTAGCAACCAATCTGGTAGAGGCACCTTCATTTTCATTGTATGTGGGGCCACCATTATTTCTCTTGCTAATCAGGTTATACTGTTGGTTTCTCTTACTCACATCCACCATTCTAGTTTTTAGCACCTGAATTTTCTTCACAATACAGTCCCGTTTCTTCACCGAGCACATGACAGATAGGCAACTTTTTTTCATTAGGTGATCAGAAGCCTCCTGAATACAATCTTCCACATCAAATGCCAACTCTTGTACTTGATTGATCCATGTGGTTACCATCTGACAACATTTCACATCTTCTATTAATAAGGCATCATTTAAAAAGGCTTGCATCATCTCAAGGTCTTCTTTTATAAATAACAACTCTTCTTGCACCCCTAGCAGTAAACCAATTTCATCTCTGACAGCTGTTGTTGCTGTTTTAACTACCAAATTCATTGCATATTTTGCTATGCTTATATCAACCGCCTCCATTCTATGCTTGCGCTTGCGGCCAATATATATATATATATATATATATGCAAGTTTATTTCTCTGCACATGAACAAAGAAAATATTGGATTCTCTAAACTGCTCAAAAACAGAAACTATTTCATTCACTTTTTTTTTCTTCATACAATTCATCTCCTGCTTACATATATATATATATATAATACTTAATACAAAATCTATCTTTAGACTACTAACTTTAGAAAATGCTAATCATAGCAACTTTGAGAAATGTAATTTTCTTTTCACAAACTACCAAATTTCACAAACTAATTTTCTTTTCTATTAAAAGTCATTTTAAATTTATAAAATACCCACTTTACTCTTTATTAAAAAAAGAAAAAAATATATATATATATCATGTTTCAGAAAAATGTAATTTTCTAATTGAAGAGGAATCAAAACTAAGAATACAGTGGCGTCATTCTTCATTTCTTTTATATATGCTTTCAACAAATAAAATAAAAACCTCTTGCAAATACAAGAGACCTATGATTTCATTAAAAGTTGTAATAAATAGTATTCATTTACATATAAAAAAACAACAAATATAGTAATACCTAATGTTTTAAAATGCGGTTTCTATGCGGTATGAGGAAGGCCACCGCATACCGCATATACGGTATACGGCCGCATATGCGGATTTTTATGCGGATTTTAAAATGAGAATTAATATATATATAAACAAGTATGTGGTAATGTGCAGTAATATGCGGTAATATTCGGTATCATACAAACAAGTATGCGGTAATATGCGGCCGCATATGCGGAACCGCATATTATACCGCATATTGATTTTCTATGTGGTTGCCAACTGCATACGCATATGCGGCTGCATGAACCGCATTTTGTTACACTAGTAATACCTAGCTAGACGAACAATTCAATTGACAAGAGAATTAGGTACCGACTTGAGCGACATCCCGAACTAAGCGAAAAATTCACAATTCAAACACCAAACCATGACCGATTCTCAAAACAGAGATTCAAGAGAACTAAATTCTCAAACAAAATAGTCACAACTCACAAAGTTAATTTACCTTTGCTTGTGCCTTCAATATTAAACGCCACCCGTTTCGAGACCTAGAGCTTGTGTATCCTACAATTCAATAAATAAAGAAAATAATTAGAGAAGAAACTCCCAAGGAGAGATTCAAAATTTAGAAAAAATTAAACACATACTATTTTTGAAAACGAACAATAATTTTCTTATTTTAGTTTAATGATTTTAATTTTAAGCAATAAGATGCCTATGTAATGAAGAAATCATACAATTACTCAGTTTTCCAATTTTTTTTTATTTTGTTAATTATGGATCTTTAATTGCTGAACTAACAATTTTGGCTCAATTGATTGTATATATGGTTAATTATTAATCATAAGTAAGAGTATTGTTTAACTCCATGCTATTAATTAGAGAAAAACTGAGTGATATCTATTAATATAAAAATAACAAGATATATATAAATTTTGGAAATATAAATCATGAAAAATATATTTTAAAAATTTGAAGGGGTAATAAGAACTAATTTTTTATTTAGTGACTAAGGTAATACTTTCTTTATCATAAGTCACATATTCGAAAACCAAATGAAGAATTTTTTGTGAATATCTAAAATTAAACCATTGTCTTATCTAAAAAAAATTAAATTTTTTCAAAAAACTATAAAAGAAGAAGAAGAAGAAGAAGAAGAAGCTTAACACAAGTTCTTTCCTATGTGTAATTTCTTGGATAAGAATCAGAAAATTAAAATTATATTGTTCTGGGGCAATGCAAATTACCTGGAAATAAAAAAAAAAACAAAATTTGTTCATCATCCGACTAGATTTGAGAAGATAGGAAATAGAAATTGTGATATTTCGTCCAAAAAGAGAAACTGAAGCAGATACATTTTTCTTTTTGCGGGCTCGCGGGCCGGATCTATAGACGGCCCAATTAACACAGTGACACCACCGTCCTCAATCGATTCAGAAAGGACAAGAAGATTTTACTTTCGGGAAGGCAGTGTGTTCTTCTGCGGCCATACCTGAATCACTTCCCTGTAATGAATGAAATTGAACGTGGGATCTTACCTTCTCTCATTACAATCCCACAAAAAACTTTGTGGGCCCCTGTTTTCAGTTCTCAGTTCTCACTTATCGCTCAACACAGAAAGCTACTCTCAAGCGAGTTCGAATTCTCTGAAGTAACTCAAATTTTGAGTTTATATCCGGACCAATTCGTCATTCGATCCAGGTGGATTACACGGGGGCCTTTAATATTTGTGCTAAAGCAGATTTTACGGTTTCGATTTAAACACAAAATTTGTGTTAACTCAGGTGATCTTACTTCAATGGGAGCTTCTCAACCAAAGGAAACACGCGCTTATCACTCTATCAGTGATTATCACCACAAGCTTTGTGTTTGTATAAAGATTTGATTTTTTTTTCTCTGTTCACCTCCTTCGTTCGTCTAATGGAGACTGGAAGGAGCCTCCTTTCCACCCCTTCGCCTCCCTCTAAACTTAGAAACCATCTAAGAAATCAGATACCTATATCAGGTAACCCTAAATTTTTCACACAGCTCTTCTCTCTGGTTAGATTTATCACCAATTTCTTAAATTAATATTTTATTTTCCTTTCCTGTAGTTGGCAATTTTCCCAGATCTGTCATTACACAAGAATCATGCGAAACTTACAAAGGTTACTACTTATCCAAGGAAGAAATATTTAAACTGGTAAATGCTAATGTTAAGATACTGGTAATATACTTTCGGTTCTCTTGCTATACTTTTTGTTCTGCTAGGTTCAATTGATTTTTTCTGTATAACTACTCCAGGCAACTGCAGATAAGAAGGAACTATTAAATAAGCTGCATTTGGAGGATGTTGAGTCTAATTCATTATACTGGTACACTCTTAGCTTCTGATTATTTAAATCTCTTATGGTCTGCTCATACTATTATGCATCTTTTGCAAGGAAGTGGGGGCGGTCCGATGCCCGGTCGGAACCGTCCGATCCACATCATGATTCGTGCGCACAGCTTTAAGACTGGTGCGGATCAAATGCGCACAAATCTTGATGCACATCGGACTGAATCTTGTCCGATGCCCATTGGACCGCCCTTACTCCCCTTTTGCAATAGGCCCTTCTCTGGTTGAATTGTCTTCTTACCCTAGAGAAAACTTCTCTGTTGTATTTTATACTACTAAGAACGTCATGCTTATACTTAGGTAGCTTTTATCTGATAGATCAATTATGCTGAAAAATTAATGGAAGTCAGAAATAAAAGGGAGGACATTGCTTGTTATATATCCATATAAAAAAATTCAGCTCCAATTTACAATAGTATGAAGGGAATAATAAGGTCTGTTGGATTTTTTTTTATCATTATCTCCTTTTATTTTCAGGTTGCAACCAAGAGAATTTACTTTAACTGATAGAACAGCTGCAGAGAATGTCGAAAAAGATCAATTGACACCATCTCTTTCTTCAAATCTTTCCGAATCGGGGGCTGGTCTCAAGTACAAATCCGCCACCTTAAGGTTTCATGTTTCGCATTTTCTCTGTTTGTTTCTTTAGAGAAGTCAGATAATACTTTCATGATCAGTTTGTGCTGGAATTTGATTAGGCAATGCCATGCATTATATTTTCTTCATAATATTTTGGTTGAAGAAAAATGATTTCTTTTTTTTAACAAGGTCAATTTCCTGTATTTATAGTAAACATGTCACTTCTCTGCTGTAAAGATACCTCTTTTTTTATGTATAAATGGTTTCTTCAAAGCTTTCGTATTGAAGCATTAATTCCTTCAATAATCAACGAACTACAACAAAGCAAGATTCTTCCCCAAAAGAGCGTATAGTAAAAAGTGAAAATAAAGAAGGAAATGACCAAATTAGAGTATACTAATATGGAGGGTACAAACCGTATGCCCAACACAGATGATGTGGGGCCTCGCTTGGCAGAACTGGAAAAAATTTATTGGGAGGGGGGCGGTAAAATCCAAAATGCACAATGTGTGATGGGTAAGATTTGAATCCAAGTCTCCACAACTACATAATGCAGTTCTAACCACTAGGCTAAAAGTAAACATTTGACATTTTATGAGTGGGATGAACCATATAAAAACTTAAAAATAAAATAAAATTCAATTAAATTTTACTATACATAATTAAAATTTTAAAATCATAGGGGTGGCTAAGCACCCCTATGAATGAATGTAGATCCGCCCCTAGATGCAGGTTCGATTCCGGTAAGAGGCATCCAAAGAATGTGAAGGTTAACAGGGCCCTTATATAAAAAAAATGTGGAGGGTACCCAAATGGTAAAATTGATGAACTTTCCAAACAATAAACACAAGTGCTGTCATTCTTACAATTTGACCTGTTTCTATGTAGCACAGTGGGGACAAAAGAAACATAGAATCATGCAAGGAAACGATTAGTACTGAGGTGACAGTTGTGAGGTCTAACCGGTTGATGGAGAGACGCCTGAAGAAGCGTAAGGTCACAAAAATACCAAAGTATGATAAGATTTCCAGTTCTAGCATTGGGCGTTCTAAATTGAGCAAGAAGAATGAGAAATCCATGGATTCAAGTGACCCGCTTCGTTTTTTTTCTTGGGGCTTTGAGTATAGGAAGTTTCTCTCAAGAGAGGAAGAGAAAGAAGTAATTACTAATATACAGGTATTGTCAAAGCAACACCTATAGTATTAGAAATATCACATTTTCGATAGCACTACTATGGGATCTACTGCGTAATAATGAAGTAGAACAGAATCTGATCAGGTTGGAGGAAGCGAAAGAAAGGTTCATGTCTCAATTTAACCGTGAACCGACACCAGTCGAGTGGGCCCAGGCTGTTGGCACAAGCTCTCGGGCTATTGATTCGTGTGTTGAAGTAGGAAAGTGTAGCTTAGAGAAGATAGTTCATACCAACTTCCGACTTGTGTTGCATATTGCTAAACAACATCTCGGGAACGGTATCGGCATAGAAGACCTTGTTCAGGTTCACTAATTTATCTTTTTTTTTCATTTTATTACCATAATTTGATGGTACTATGCATAGTGCACATTGGTCCGTACTATAGATCAATGTCTTCATTTTCAATGTCAAAACAATCAATCTGAACCGTTCAACATGGTCTCCATATGAAAATGTATTTGTAGATCACATTTTACATCTTTTAGAATTTGTTTACTATTTTTTTAGATAGGCAGAAAATCACTTGATCTAAAGATTCTAGACCATTCAAAAGTTGTGATTTTCTTCGATTCTAAAAAAATAGTAAAAAGTTTCTAAAAAATGTAAAATTTAGTATGCAAGTACATTTTCATCTGGAAATCATGTTGAATGGCTCTGATCAACTATATGAACTTTAAAAACAAAAATATTAGTCCATAGTACGGATCAATATGCACTATGCATAGTACCATAGCCTCACTCTTACTATAATTTATTTGGAAGTTAGACAACTTTTGTCTTATGGTGCCTGGCTTTTTTATTTTTTTCATGTTGTATATTAACAAATTTCATAATCTACCTTGAAGGTTGCTAAATGCAATTCTGTGTCTAGCCTCTTAATTGTGAAAATTTGAGAGGTTTGACAGATCTCATGTTCTTCATTTTTGTGGAGTTTTATTTTTTTTTCAAATTTTAAATTGATTAGAATCTGCTTTGTAGGAGGGTTATAAAGGGTTGATGAGAGGCTTGAGGAAATTCAAAATAAGCGAAGGACATAGATTCAAAACCTATGCAACTTGGTGGATTCATTACTCCATAAGAAAAGCTATACAAGAAAACTCTCGAACAATTCGGTTGCCAGTATGTATTTAATATTATGAATTTTCATTTTCTTGAATTTGTAATTAATGCAAAAACTGGCACTTGTGCATATTCAAGCAATGTCAATGGCATCCTCTTTTTCCAGATTTGCATAAGAAAAATTTTCTTGTATTTCATTTAACATTTTTGCAGGTGCGTGTGTTTGATCTTTTAAGAAAGATCAAAAGAGAAAAGAAATTGTGCATTCTAGAAGGATGTGCACCAGAAGAGGAGGAAATTGCAAGGCGGGTTGGAATTACAACTCAGAAATTGAGAAATGTGCTTTGGTACGGGAGAGAACCGGTATCACTGACCGATCGAATTACATGGCATGGTGAGGCTGTCACTTACCAGGTATTTTTGTCTTGCTCAGACAGGATACTACTGTACCATCCTGCTCTTGTAGATACCAATCAGGTGATTGGTTGCAGTTCTTGGCCGAAAGTTGAAGTATGAGCTGAATTAATTCTCGAAAGCTCCAATTGAATATGAAATTTTCAAACTTCTACACCTTGTGTTTTAAAATTACTGAAGCCACTAAATATCTGTAAGAGCTCTAAAACAAAAAAATTATGCTAAGAATTAGGAATCATATCAAACTGAAAAAACATAAATCCGCTAGAATATGGGTTAAAACACAAAAAGCCTACAACAAAAGTGGAACAAGTAAGGTTTTAACAAGACGGGTTGTGAAAAAACTAAATCCAACCTACTCAAAGCATTTCTAACAACCTTTGGTACCCAACATGACTGCTGCGATATCATTATCTCTCTGTCTGTAGTTATAGCAAAGAATAACAAATAGGGGAAATTTCATGTATACCCCTCAAAAACTTTGAAATTATGTATTTTTTCCTCTAAAACTCATAATATCATATTTACCCTTCTAAATTTCACAAACTCACAAATTTACCCAATTTATTGACTTTTCTATTAAAACTCATTTAAATTTATAAAATACACATTTTGCGCTTTATTAAAAAATAAAAATATGTAGTCTGTGTAAGAAAAATGTTTTGTCTTATAACTAATTGGTTTCCGAGGACAAATGGTTCATTTCTCTACCTGTGACGCATGCACAATGGTATTTAGGCATATGCTTGTGGGTGCGTCACTAGTAAGAAAATGAACCACTTGCTCTCAAAATCGACAATTAGAAAATTAAAATGTTTCTCTTAAGCAGGCTACATATATATTTTTTAATAAAGGGTAAAAGGGGTACTTTATAAATTTAAATGAGTTTTAATAGAAAATCAATAAATTGGGTAAATTTGTGAGTTTTTGAAATTTAGAAGGATAAATATGATATTATCAATTTTAAAGGGGGGAATACGTAATTTTGAAATTTTCGAGGAGTGTACATGAAATTCTGACTGTTTTACTGTGAGCAAATTAGTATGTAAGCTTCAAAAATCATTTATTTTGTACAGGAGATTACTGCTGACCCGAGTATAGAGCAACCCGATATTGCCGTATACAAGCTGCTGATGAGACAACATGTACATGAGTGCCTTAATATTCTAAAACCTAGAGAGAGAACTGTAATACTATATCGTTTTGGTATCTTTGGTAGAGAGAGAAAATCTCTCAGTGAGATTGGCAGTATGTTTGGTTTGACAAAGGAAAGGATAAGACAGATAGAGTGCTGTGCACTGCAGAAGCTGAGGGAGATTGCTTTGAGAGAAGATTTATCAGCATATACAATGTTTCTAAATTGAAAAACTTACATGTTTTCTTTTTAGATTTCTTTTAGAAAACAATTTACTTGTATGAACATCTTAAATAAAGTAACAAATTGCTGTACAAAAGGATTTGCTTTGTTGGAAGATTGTATTTGATGTCTCTACAATAAAAAAAACTTTACCAACATTTGCATGTTGTCTAAACTGAAGCATTCACTTGATAATAAATTATCTTGATGCTTTTGATTATCATAAAATAAAAATAAACTTAAAATAACATTATAAGTATAATTTATTTAATAAATGTATTGTACCTATAAAATTAATAAGACTTAGTGATTGAGAAATCGCTTCTAGGGTTAGGTTGCCGAGCAAAATATAAAAGAGAGTTGGGATCCCAATGGGAATGACCGAATGAATTTAAATTCGATTAAATTCGAGATCCATAAATAGTACCTCTGAAATTTTGATTTTAGCTGTCCAATTTTTGTGTGCACGTATTTCGAAATAGCTGATTTTTCTGTGCACGTGCAACGAGGTGTTGTCAATTTGGGGATGACCGTTGGTATGTTTGAAAAGGGAGGAGAAGAAAGACAAAGTGAGCTATTGACGGAGTTAACAGGAGCTGAGGCTGAAACTGGGCCCCTGGCGATTAAAGCCGTGACAGAGCCATACACGGTAATAATCAAGCCCCAGAATTATACACGGTAATAATCAAGCCCCAGAAATAATGGAAGGTTTACTGGACGAATAACTGGAGAGGACGCGATTCATCTTTTCTGCGTGACCTCTTCGCGAGTTAGTTAGTTTGTTATTCCATGCTCGCTGACATGTCAGTCCGAGGTTAATTAGGACAATTTACTTTATCGAATTATAATTTTCTTTCAGTAAAACGATCACCTATATATAGGGATCAGATCTGTAAAACCTTTTTTATGCTTTGATATTATGAAAATCTGATTTCTCTGTTTGAGGATCAATATCGTGTCTTTGCTATTTTTTTCACAAAAACCCAAAAATTACTCTATTTGTCAATTGAAATCGTTTTCAATCGATTTCACCTGCATCAAGCAAGCTAGGCTCGTTGCAGTTGTGGTATCAGAGCCAGGTTTTGCATCTCGGAGCACAGTTGATCTGTGAGAGATGCCGCCTAAACCCAAGGTTACTGAAGTTCCTGAGGATGTGTCAGCAGAGTTATCATCGCTCCATGAGCGGTTAACACAGATGGCGAGGGAATCTCAATCATCCCTACAGATGCGTGAAGAACAGATCCAAGCTCAGTTTGAGCAGGTGCACGCACAGTTTGAGGAAATATCGAACATGATGAAGATGTTGTTGAAGAACAGTCAACATGAGGTGGGACAAGGTAGCAGAACGGGTCCAAGATCTGGTAGAGAAGATGATTTTCCTCATCGAACTAGAATACCCCCCTTTTATGAAGAAGAGGACACTGAAGATCAGAGAGGAGGTAATCGGTACCAGGATGGCCAGTCGAGTCAAAAGGTAGTATTACCCAGGTTTGACTTTCCCGTTTTTGATGGAAGTAAGGCAAGTGTTTGGTTGGATCACTGTAACTATTACTTTGATGTCTATCAGACCCAAGAGATGTATAAGACCAGATTAGCCAGCATGAACTTTATTGGTGACGCGGCAGAATGGTATGAATGTTATCGGGTTGAAAACCCGAATCCACCTTGGCCTATTCTTGTAGATGCAATTTTTGAGAGATTTAAAATCCGAAATGTGATTAATCCTGTAGTACAATTTAGAAGGACCTTACATAATGAGTCTGTGGATGATTACATAAGGGAATTTCAAAGAGCAAAGGCAAGGTTGTTGGCTGAAACAGGAATTAAGAGTGAGTATTTTTTTTCTGTGGAGTTTTATCAGTGGGTTAAGAGAGGAAATCCAAAACTCAATTAACCTTTTCAAACCCAAGACTCTAAATGAGGCATTTAATCTAGCACTTGAGATGGAAACAGTAGTGGGACCAACTGACAAGAAACCAAGTTTCATTAAAACTCAAGCCACATTTCCAAACAGACCCTCCACCTTTCATAATTTCAAACCCAATAAACCACCAGAAGGAGGTATTCGAAAGAATGCTGAAATTAACCCACCTTATAAACCCCCACCTAAACCACAAAACCAACTGACACTA
Organism: Carex myosuroides; assembly: GCA_028015225.1. Taxonomy (NCBI): domain Eukaryota; kingdom Viridiplantae; phylum Streptophyta; class Magnoliopsida; order Poales; family Cyperaceae; genus Carex; species Carex myosuroides. Next base: position 1,558,910 of record CM051471.1, read on the forward strand.
GATCAAAAAAGGGCATTAGGATTATGCTTCAGGTGTAATGAGAAGTGGGCTCAAGGGCATAAGTGTCTAAGAAGGGTGAATGTCTTAGAAGGGGAAAATGAAGAAGAAGTGGGGGTAGAACCAAATCAGGAGGATACTCAAAATGAAGAATTTGAATATTGGGAGGGAAATGGAGAGGGAGAGCAGCAGCAGTTGGTGTCTTTGAGTGCATTGTGTGGCAGTGGGCATGACAAAACTCTAAGATTCAATGGCCAAATTCAGCAAAGACCCATTTCTATACTGGTAGATTCTGGTGCAACCCACTCTTTTATTGACCCCTCTATTGTAGAAAATTTATCCTTACCCACAGTACCAACACAAAACCTATCTGTAGGGGGAGCATGGGGTAACAGGGTGGTTACAAATACACTGTGTAAGAAGGTGAAATTCAAGATACAGGGACACGAATTAGAAGCCGAAAATCTGATGGTGTTAAAGATAAGGGGATATGACCTAGTATTGGGTTGTGATTGGATTGCAGAATTGGAAGACATTGGATTGAATTTGAAGAAGGGAATGATGACAGTTAAATGTGGGGGTGAGATAATCAAGTTACTGACTGATGAGAAGAAGGCAGATATTAGAATGTGTGAAGGTGTGATGGATGTGGAGAAAGAAAGTAAAAAGGGAAGTCAGATCTTTTTTGCACAAATCTTTAAAATTGAGGAGTTTGGAAATACTCAAGAAACTGATACTGACCAAAACCTAAACCCTCACCTTGAAAATGTGTTGAACAACTTCTCTGACCTTTTTGAAGAGCCAAAATCCTTACCACCAAAGAGGCCTACTGACCACAAAATTACACTAAAACCAGATTCAAAACCTTTCCATTTGAGACCATACAGATTCTCATACTTTCAGAAAACTGAAATAGAAAAGATTGTGCAAGAGCTACTTAACCAAGGCTTTATCAGACCCAGTACCAGTCCCTACTCCTCACCAGTGTTATTGGTCAAAAAGAAGGATGGATCTTGGAGAATGTGTATTGACTACAGGAGGTTGAATGAAGAGACAGTAAAAAAAAAGTTTCCTATTCCAATTATTGATGATCTCTTGGATGAGTTGAATGGAGCCCAGTACTTTTCTAAATTGGATCTAAGGTCGGGGTACCATCAGATTAGGATGGAGGAAGATGATATCAACAAAACCGCATTTCAAACTCATGAAGGGCTCTATGAGTTCAAAGTCATGCCATTCGGTTTGACTAATGCCCCAGCTACTTTCCAAGCTTTGATGAACAACATTTTCAAACCTTTTTTGAGAAAATTTGTTTTAGTTTTTTTTGATGACATTCTAGTCTACAGCAATGACATAGAATCTCATACAGAACATCTCAAACTAGTCCTTCAAACTTTGAGAGAAAACCAGTTGTTCATTAAAAGGTCCAAATGCTCTTTTGGGTAGAGGAGATAGAATATTTGGGGCATGTAATTTCAAAAAAAGGGGTAGCCACAGATTCAAAGAAAATAGATGCCATGGTCACTTGGCCTGTCCCTAGGAACATCAAGGGTTTAAGGGGATTTTTGGGGCTTACTGGATACTATAGGAAATTCATTAAGGGATATAGTGTTATATCAAAACCATTGACTGACTTATTGAAGAAAAATGCCTTTGTTTGGTCTGACACAGCACAACAGGCTTTTGAAGAGTTGAAACAAGCGATGGTGACAGCCCCAGTTTTGAAATTACCAGATTTTCAGCAACCATTTGTGATTGAAACAGATGCAAGTCAGTCAGGTTTGGGAGCGGTGTTGATGCAGTGCAACAGACCAGTGGCTTTCCTAAGCAAGAAGTTAGGGGTCAGAAATCAGTCACTCTCCACCTATGAGAAGGAACTAATGGCACTCTTCACTGCTGTTACAAAGTGGAAACACTATCTGTTGGGTAGTAAATTCATTATTAAGACTAATCAGATCAGTCTGAAATATCTGTTGGAACAGAAGGTTAACACCCCCATGCAACACAAAGGTTTGAGCAAGCTGTTGGGATTGAATTATAAAATTGAGTACAAGAAAGGTGTGGAAAACAAAGTGGCTGATGCTTTATCAAGAAGAGAGGAAGTTAATACAGAAGCAGGTGAACAAAGGGGTGAGTTACTTGCTGTCAGTGAATTACATCCACAATGGATGAGTGATGTGAAGGAAAGCTATAAAGGAGATAGCTGGGTGGAAGGGTTGCTCAAAAAGTTGAAAGAGGAAGAAGTACAAGGTCAATCTCATCATTTATCTGAATATCAATGTGTGATCAGGTATAAAGGAAGGGTGTGTGTGGGAAGTGAAGGAGGATGGAGGCGCAAAATTTTGAAAGAATTACATGATTCCAGTCAAGGGGGGCATTCAGGAATTACTGCCACTTATCACAGAGTTAAGCAAAGTTTCTATTGGCCTAAATTGAAGGAAGAAGTACACCAATTCATCCAGAACTGTGAGAATTGTCAGTTGAACAAACCTGAGCACATTGTTGTTCCGGGTTTACTGCAACCACTACCGATACCTGAAGAAGCTTGGATGAGTGTAGGCATGGATTTCATCACAGGCTTACCAAGGTCAAAACATTATGAGGTAATTATGGTGGTAGTTGATAGACTCACCAAATATGCCCATTTTACCCCTCTCTCTCACCCTTTCAGTGCTATCACTGTGGCTCAAGCTTTTATGGATTATGTGTACAAATTGCATGGATTGCCAACTAGCATAATTACAGATAGGGATCCGTATTTACCTCAAGGTTCTGGCAAGAATTGATGAAGTTATTAGGGGTGAAACTGAACATGAGCACGTCATATCATCCACAAACCGATGGACAGACAGAAAAGGTAAATCAGTGCTTGGAGCATTACCTACAAAGCATGGTCTTTGAGAAGCAGAATAAATGGATGGATTACCTGTCATTAGCAGAGTGGTGGTATAATTCTACGTGGCACAGTGCCATAAAGATAACACCTTTCCAAGCTCTATATGGATATGCACCTCCTCAGCTATCCTTAGCAAGCGCCCCCAAAAGTCAAGTGGAATCGGTGAATGTCTATTTGAGAGACAGACAAACCACTCTTATTCAACTGAAGTCCAATTTGAGAAAGGCACAGGAGAGTATGAAGAAAAATGCTGATAAACACAGAAGTGAGAGGAAATTTGAGATTGGAGATTGGGTTTACCTCAAATTACAACCGTACAGACAAGTCACAGTAGCTGGCATGCGCAATCAGAAGCTGAGCTCCAAGTTTTATGGCCCGTTTGAAATACTTAGGCGTGTTGGTAATGTTGCTTATGAGCTCAACCTTCCACCTGATTCCCAAATCCACCCCGTTTTTCATGTTTCCCAATTGAAGAAAAAGATAGGAGATGCTCAGACACCATCCCCAACGCTGCCGGTGATAGGTCCAGTGATGAATTCAAAGCCAGTCCCACATTTGGTTTTGGAGAGGAAAATAGTGAAAAGGCGGAGTACACCAGTAGCACAACTGTTGATTCAGTGGAGAGGCCAATCACAAGAGAACGCAACCTGGGAGGATTATGAGGTAATGAATCAGCAATTTCCAGAATTCCTTCGTGAGGACACAAATTTCTTTAAGGGGGGAGGAATGCAACGAGGTGTTGTCAATTTGGGGATGACTGTTGGTATGTTTGAAAAGGGAGGAGAAGAAAGGAAAAGTGAGCTATTGACGGAGTTAACAGGAGCTGAGGCTGAAACTGGGCCCCTGGCGATTAAAGCCGTGACAGAGCCATACACGGTAATAATCAAGCCCCAGAATTATACACGGTAATAATCAAGCCCCAGAAATAATGGAAGGTTTACTAGACGAATAACTGGAGAGGACGCGATTCATCTTTTCCGCGTGACCTCTTCGCGAGTTTGTTAGTTTGTTATTCCATGCTCGCTGACATGTCAGTCCGAGGTTAATTAGGACAATTTACTTTATCGAATTATAATTTTCTTTCAGTAAAACGATCACCTATATATAGGGATCAGATCTGTAAAACCTTTTTTATGCTTTGATATTATGAAAATCTGATTTCTCTGTTTGAGGATCAATATCGTGTCTTTGCTATTTTTTTCACAAAAACCCAAAAATTACTCTATTTGTCAATTGAAATCGTTTTCAATCGATTTCACCTGCATCAAGCAAGCTAGGCTCGTTGCAGCACGCATCTCGAAACAGTTTGACAGCTGGATTTCAAATTTCAGGAATTCCAGAGTTACTGTTCACGATCTTGAATTTCAGCAGATTTGGATCCTGACCGAATGAGTCATAGAGGTCACAGAGGGATAGGTTTTTCTGTAAATAGACCTTTTATTTTGTTCTAATATATATTTGTTAACGGATTAACCAAAAATTAGTTTTTTAAAACCTCGCACGGATCTTGAAGCAGGGAAACAATCCTCAACGCTGATTAAACTCTCAATATCTACTGACAGTGTGGGGTCCTCTGTCAGCAGCCCGAAGTTTGAATCGAAACAAGTGCCGCGCGAAGTTTGACGTGTTGTCCGATGTCAATCCGGCACGAATCTTGGCGCGTCCAGGTTTAAACTAAGGTGTTATGCACGCATAACCCTGGAAGAATCCCAATTTCTGCAGCACCATCCCTCTCTTTTACACCTACGCCCCTGGCGGCTCTTAAAGACTTCAAAACAAATCCCTGGGAAATGGGAATGTCATTTTGTCAAATAAACCCCAGAACTCCTCAAATTGTCAACACAGTCCCTTTAGATTTACAAACAAGTCCCTGACAACTCAGAAAACTCATAAGCAAGTCTTTTTGGAGCCCCTTCTCGGCCCATAATTTTCTCGTTTCAAACCCTAATAAGCCCAAATCAACTCTAAATCAACGCAAATAAAATTCTAGTCCTAAATCAATTTAAAACAAGTTTAAACCCAAATCAAGCCCAAAAGACATCCAATTAACCCTCCAATAAATTTAATTAAATCCAAATAAATTCCAAACCAAACCGAATCAAATCCAAGTCAAATCAAAACTCCAAAAACACTCATTCCAAGCCTAATAAAGCCTAATAAAACCCAAATTGCCTCCTATTGCATGGATACGGGTACGGGTATCGTATCGGATACGATACGGATACGGTGATATGGTAATTTTAAAAATCAAGGACATGATACGTCTATTATATATATTATTTTTTATTATAATAATTAATATTATTAATTCAATACTTGAATTAAATATAAAAAATTCAGGGCAGTCGAAGTATACATTAAATATATTAGCTACAAGCTTCTAACACAAAAAACAAATTAGCGCAGCGGTTAAGGAGTATGTTGTTGTTGCCGTAGGACCCGGGTTCGATTCTCCCTGACGCTAATTATTTTGACATGGTCCTTGCGCGGTGCACGGTGCACAACTCTGGGCCGGTGCATGCACACGGTTCACATCTAGAAAATTGTTCGGATTCTTTAGAATCAGCAGAATCTGCGTATCCCGACCGTATCCATACGTATCAGAGACGTATCGCTGCGAGTCAAACCGTATCGGAGACCGTATCAAGAGATTAAAGATACGTCACCTAAGCGGATACGCCAGATGGCGTATCGGACACGTATTAGGACCGTATCGGGTGCGTATCCGTATCCGATACGCACCCGATATTGGTACGGGTCCCATAGAGAAGTATCCGAGTAACATAGCCTCCAATCAAACCCACACCAATAGGATTATTATATTACCTTAAGAAAGGTATATAATTTGTCTTATCCTTTTAATCTTCTATTTGTTTTTTTATTCATTAGGTGGTTTGCAATTTGTTTTAAATTAATCCTTCAATAATCCTATTGGTGCAATTTCTAGATCTTGGCAGGGGTCAGGTTGTACGAAAAGGATACTATGCCCATAAGAAACCTACTTTTCACTAAATTAATTAATTAGATTATTGGGTAATTAACATTTTGTCTATGTCATTGTCATTACATCCGACAAATCAATTAGGAATCTTTTTTTATTATTATTATTTTCTCTAATTGCCATCATTGCTAAACTGTTTTTGTGAAGTAAAAATAACTCAAATTTCAGCTTTAAAAGTATTCTATTAATCAAAAATCTTATTATAAATTTTAGATTATTTTACTATTTTTTCATTAAGAAGAAATTTTGTTGATCTAAATAATTTAGACCATCCAATAAAAATGAGTATATTCATATTTATAAAATTAATAATAAAAATATTTAATATATATATATATATATATATGAAATTTGATTTTTCAACAAAATATTAAAATTTGGAACTCAATTAAATACTACACATTTTTAATAAAAAGATGGCTTGAAGGTACATAAATAATAATAATTAACCAAATAAAAGGGGGAAAAAAGAGAGATGATAATAACATGGCAATAAACATAGTCCAAAATTTGCTTCAAACTTAATAAGCTCTTCCCCTCCCTATTTACTAGCATTAATTAACCATATCTACATTTCACCAAAATCAAATACATTAATATTAATTGCTTAATTATATTATATATCATGATCACGTCACATCACATCACAGCACATGCATTCGGATTTTCATCACTAAAGATCTGTGGTGTATTCATGATTTCAGAGCTACGGTAACCATACGGTTGAAAGAAATCGAATCGGTTTATCATTTCAGGTGAAGTTTGCGAAGAAACATTAACAACATCAGCTGACGGTTTCTCGACATCGGCCTTCTTCTCATCCTCCTTTTTCTCCTCTTTTTTCTCTTCTATATCCTTTTTTTCATCATTATTTGCATCTTTTTGTTTCTTTTTGTTTTTGCCCTTTTTGCCACCAGCTGGTGCTTCACCCCCTCCTTTTCCTTGCTTCTCTTCCTTCTCCTTTTTATCCTCACTTTCATCGCCTTTTTTATTTTTTTCGTTGCTGTTTTCGATTTTTTCACTGGATTTTTCTTTCTTTTCGGTGCTTGCCGTGTCGCCTGTATCCTCTTTCTTAGCAGGAACTTCCTCGACACTGCGTTTCAGTTTTTCTTGGAGCATGTTTGGCAATGATTTTACATCCATTGTGCCAGTAACAGTAACCAAGTCTTTTTTCTCATCAACTGTCACATGTTTCACTCCTGTTAAAATGAAAAAAAAAATGATTCTTTAGCATGTACAAATTGATATAATCAAATATCTAGTTCTAAAGAAATTTTATTACCTTTTATTTTGTGAATTGTCCGTTTTATCCTCTCGATGCATCCTTCACAATGGAGTCGGATCTTAAGCACAACCGTCGACTCCGGTACCTATATGATCAATGTTTCTTAGCTCAAATAACCAAACATATTCTTATGCATATATTTTACATTTAACATATACTAATTACCTCTTTTGGTTTTTTGCTGTCACATTTCTTTTTCTGATCGGTGCCGGTGTTAACAGCAGTTGCCGGATTCTTCTCACCGTCATCTTTCTTCTTTGGAGGATTCACCGGAGAAATTATCGCCACATTTTTCTTCATCTTTGATTCTATGATCTCCTTCAATTTCCATGGATCTGCTTCTCCTGGTACTGTGATTTTGTTATTCTCATAATCCAGTGAAACACTTTCAACACCTATTAATTCCAGACAGAATAATTCAAGTTAGAATAAATTTATTAGGATTACTTCATAAGTTAATGCTTCATCCATGCTAATCAGATCTGATATGTAGCTAATAAGCAAACTATATATACTGAGAAAAGTTATTTGAATAAATTAAATAAAGCTAGAGGCACATGGTACCATGCTAAGGATCAGCCCTTTTCTTTAACTTGGATTCTTTTGCTTTTCCAAGTTGAGAAAAGTTGTTATTTTAAGGTGAAAAAAACAAAAAAGATAATATACTTTTCATTGAAATTTATGAAATTATAAACTCTGCATAAAGCAGAGTTTTACAGAAATAAAGTGTTTCTAGGTGCATTCCAAACAGGTAAAGTGTACCTAAAATTAATATTTCAAATAAATTATAAGCAGTTACACTCAATTCTAACTTTTCTATTTCTATGTACCTAAATTATAAGCATTGAATTAGGTACCTAAAGATGTAGTGGTGCACAATGTGTATAACCTTAAAAGCATTGAATATTTTATTTGCTAAAAGGACAACAAATGTTTAGTAGAACTAGGGTGTTCTTAAGCTCACCAAGCTTCTTTGTGAGCTTAACTCAAAAACCCATTAAATTGGTTTCAAGCGACATATTCAAACCATTAAAATCAATCTAATTCACGAGTGATAAGCTTACATATCAAGTTTTTAAATTTTCGAACTAATTTAATATAAAGTCAAGCGGTAAAAAAAATGATGAAAGATGAACACATTAAAATTAACTTATAGACCATCTTTTTTTGACCTCTTGACTTTATACTAAATTAGTTTGAAAATTTATAAATTTGACATGTAAATGCATCACTCGTGAAGTAGATCGGTTTCAATAATTTGAATGCATCGTTTGAAGCCAATTATAAGTTTTTTAATTAAGCTCACAAGGGACTTGGTGAGCTTAAGAACACCCTAGTTCTACTCACAAATGTTTTGTAGTCTTTTAATTTCTAAATTGCATAAAAAATCTTGGTTGCAAAAACATTAACAAATATTTAATCATAGTTCAATAATTTGTCAGAAACAGTGGTGCTAGTGTGCTACCTTGGACAGCTCTAATGGCTTTCTTGACCTTCATGGCACATCCTTCACAGTGCAAATCTACCTTCAATATCACCTCCTTTTTCTTTCCTCCATTCTCTCCTTCCTCTTTTTTCTTAGCCTTCTCTGTTTCCTTCTCTTCTTCTACTTGTCCCTTTTGCTCCTCTCCTGCTAATTCCTTCTTCTCCTCCTCCTCGACTTGCTTCTTCTTCTCCTTTAAAACATAATCAAACATAACAGCATTGGTCTTAAATGTTGGATAAACTTAACACACACACATATATATATGACTCAATGAAGAACTAAAGAAATTTAAGTGACTCACTTCACCCATCACCTTTGCAATGCTCCTTGCTTCTCTCTCTGTCTCTCTTTGTCTCTCTTTCGCTCTATGTATTGTGCTTATATATATATATATACACACACACACACATTAATTAAAAATTCTGTGAAGGTGTCTTTGGCACTGTTTGCAATTGGTTCATGATATCTGAGAAATAAATATAGGTGGTGGTTGAGATATTAATAGCGTCAAGCTACTAATGAAAGAGAAATTTTCATTTCTAGCAAATTAAAAGTACAATTCCAGATGCATGCGCATGTTGTCATCTCCATTACTTGTCTCAATTCTCAATCCTGACAAGATCATACTATTTTAATTAATTTATGATGATTAATTAATCAATTTAATGTCAACTTCCATAGATAATTATATCAGTTTCACACTATATGTTAGGGGTGCAAACGGATCGGATACAGATCGAATATTGGTAGAACCATATCCGTATCTGCTTTTATTTTTCGGATACGGATATGGATCGGATATTAGACATATACGGATACGGATCGGATATTAGATATATACAGATACATATCGGATATTAAATGGATACGGATCGGATATCCGTAGATATATATATCATTTGTTTCATAATTAATATATATTAAACTATATGGTATATATTTACTATTCGGATACAAATAATTAAACTCTAAATCCATATATGTATCCGCATGGATATTTCGCATGTATATTCCAGATATCCGTATCTAATTTTTATTTGTATTGTTTGTGAGACTACATCTGCCTTACAATGCTACAAAATGATGTTTTAGAAGGTGAAAATATTATATTTTTTTCTTTGCAATGCATGATAAATGTAGGACAAAATTGATACGAATTGAAAACTTTGAGAAACAAAATATCTCTTTTGAAACTTTACAAATCAAAATAATAAACAAGCAATAATTGCAGTGACCATTTGATAATTTACTCTTCCATCATTCCTATATATATTTCATCAATACTATTAATATCATTTATTTCATAATCACACCTAATTAAACAAGGTTTTCATATTTCTTTTTCAAAGATAATTGTCCACGAAACCATAAACACTTCCACTATTTTCATTTTTCAAGAAAACATTCTACAATTTAATTATATAATTTTTACTTTACACATAATTAGTAATTGTCTTATGAAAAAATAGCTTTACTTGCCCTCCTCTCCAACTTAAAAAAAAATCAGAGAGAAAAGTTTAGTACGGAAACTAAAGGGGAAGAATGCCTCATGCAAGGCATTGACTCTATTATTATTTTTGGAATGAGTATATGGTATTATGCATATCACGGTTGGTCCATAATATGGATCAATATTTTTGTTTTCAAAATTCTGACGGTCGATCCGAACCATTCAACATGATCTCTATATGAATATGTACTTGCAGACCGAATTTTATATTTTTTTAATTTTTTTTTACTATTTTTTAAGATAGATAGAATAATCGCTTGATCTGAAAATTCTGGACCATAAAAAACAGTGATTTTACTATTTTAAAAAATAGTAAAAAAATTCTAAAAAATATAAAAATTCAGTCTACAAGTACATATTCATATGGGAATCATGTTGAACGGTTTGTATCAACCGTTAGAATTTTGAAAACGAAAATATTGATCTGTATTACGGACTAAATCGTGCTATGCATAGTACCATAGACACTCTTATTTTTGTTAGATAAAGATAGAGAGTCAAACCCTAAAGTTCAGGAGGCTTAAGTTAGTTATTCTCACTTAGGTCGGTCTAAATTATTCATGTTTGGTTGAGGCCGGCCTAAATGAGAATTCGTCTTATTCCATCTTAGACTGGCTGAAAAGTTTATTTACGCTTTAGATCGGTCTAAAATTCGATTTATTACATCTTAGTCCGGCTCAATTAAATCATATTTGATAACTTAATTGAGACCTAAACCCTTTATTTCATGATTTAGGCCACAATCAAACATGACCTGAGAATATTGTGTTAGCACATAGACTTGTTGGTGTTGTTGTTGTTTGAATGATTTGCTACAAAATATATTTCAGTTTTCAATATAATAATCATCAATTATAAATTAACATCAACTTTAATCGAGGTTCATTCGTTTAGAAAGGTATTTGTAGTTTAGATAGTGAAATTACAAATAATGAAGTTCCAATATACAAGTTAAAATAATGTTAATTTTCCGTCTCCATCTCTCCATTTCGTATTTTACTTGAGAAAACCGGAAAAATGACAGATCGGATATCATTCATGCGGGATCGGATCCAATGTATGTATGCAATATATATATATATATATATATATATATATATATATATATATATATATATATAGGAAGTGTCTACGGTGCTATGCATAGCATAGAGGCCTCCGTGCTACGGCTCAATTTTTGAGTTTTCAAAATTCTAACGGTTGATCCGAACCATTCAACATGATCTCCATATGAATATGTACTTGCAAACCAAATTTTACATTTTTTAGAATTTTTTTACTATTTTATAAGCCACTTTGAAAATTGCTGATCCAATGGTCCAAAAGATTTTACTGTTGTGTACAAATTACTGTTTTTTCAAAATGGCTTAATAAATAGTAAAAAAATTCTAAAAAATGTAAAATTTGGTTTGCAAGTACATATTCATATGGAGATCATGTTGAACGGTTCGGATCGACCGTTAGAATTTTGAAAACTCAAAAATTGAGCCGTAGCACGGAGGCCTCTATGCTATGCATAGCACTGTAGACACTTCATATATATATATATATATTTTTTTGGAGATCTTCAAAAAGAAAAAGAAAAAGTCTGAGGATAAGCAAGCAAATGGTTCGAGCCGCCTCATGTTCAAGATTTTTGTCAGGGTAGGACAAAAAAATAGCTAACCGGATTTAAATTTATTAACGGAGGCGAATAACGATCAGTAAAGGATTTAACAATGTCATATATCTGAATTTCTTTATTTAGCTCTAAATTTCTTTAGGTATAAAATGTCTAAATTCCAATTGTTAGTCACTAACATATTAAGAAATAACGTGAAATTTCAAGTATATATATCTTTCAAAATCTCAAATTAAAATTATTTTTTTTCTTCTATAATTCTATATATCATATTAATTCTTTCAAAGCAAAAAGTATTAATTTCACATAACCCCTTTATAATATTAAGAAACATCAAATATATGTCCAACCTTTTAGTACATGTTAAGCTATGCTAAATTAGCCATGATTAGATCTCCAAAGAATCAAGTTATAATTCTTAATTGAATAGTTATATATTGACCAATAGCAATTGTTTTGGAGTGAGTCTATGGTACTATGCATAATACGGATTAGTCTGTACTACGGAGTCATATTTTCATTTTGAAAATCTTAATGGTCGATCCGAATCGTTCAATGTGATCTCCACATGAATATGTACTTTCAAACTATATTTTATATTTTTTTCGAACTTTTCTACTATATTTTAAGATAGGTAGAAAATCACTTGATCTGAAAATTCAGGACCATCCAAAAACAGTGATTTTCTACCTATCTAAAAAATAGTAAAAAATTCTAAAAAATAAAAAATTTAGTCCACAAGTATATTCTCACATGAAAACCATATTGAACAGTTCGGATCGACCGTTAAAATTTTAAAAACGAAAATATTGATCCGTAGTACGGACCAATCCGTGCTATGCATAGTACCATGAGTCTGAATTTGCTGCGATTCTAAGATGGATCGCAGGATCCTGAAATTTTGAGATCAACAGTTCAAACTTTTTCGTACGCGGATCTCGGAAACAGTCTGAAAAAATAAATTTTACACACATCTCGAGAAATATCAACAATTAAGATCGGATCGCAGGGTCCTGTAATTTCCAAAGAATCACAGCAGATTTATTTTCATAGTACCATAGACTGACTCATTGTTTTGTTACCAGTCAGAAGATATAAAAAATTAGAAATGGAGCAAGTGTGATGTGGAAGCACGAGGAGTTGAGAGGGTTGATGTGCGCACGTGTGTAGTGGGCCCATGGTAAGGATTAATGTGAAAAATTATGTCGTACATACGTGACAAACAGGCCGTCAGCTTTCTGGTACAAAATATTACTATTCACTTGGACTCATTCTAATTTGGGGATTCGCTCATCTCCATTTCTCCTTAAACGCACATCCAATTTAAAATTGGAGATGGATTCAAGATTTTGAATTTTTTTTATAAACTATAATTAAATTTTTTTTTTTTACGAAACCAACATGATTAATTTTTTTTTTTTACAAAAATCATAAGAACCAAAATGTAATTTCGGTCTCTTATTTTTTTTATTCTCTTTTTTGGATTTTTTGTGGTACTAGTTTCACAAGTTTTCATATGAGCCGACACAAAAAATTTAAAAATGGAACCGGACCGAAATGCCATTTCGGTTCTTATGGTTTTTGTAAAAAAAAAAAAGGAATCATCTTGGTTTCGTAAATTTTTTTTTTAATTATGGTTTATAAAAAAAATTCCAGGATTTTGATCTGGGGTTAAAAAAATAGCGAATTGAGTTTAAATAGCTAATTGGGTTCAAATTTATTGACTAATTAGGTACTAGATAAAAAACAATATTTTAACTTATAATTCTGATTACTAATTATAATTTAAGAAATTTATTTTAATTTTAACTCTAAATTTAATTCAAATTACAAATCAGAATTTCAGAGGGAGGCAAAAAAATTTCAGAGAGGCACAAATTAAGTTGATTGGGATCAACAGATCTCCATAAAAGTTCAAAATTATGATCTCATATGAGTTCGCCCCTGTAAGCACCGGTATTACTCCTTTTTTTTTCTTTTTTTAGAGACAAGCACTAACATTTATTTTACAAAGATAATATTATAATTACGAAAAAAATCTAGGAAGTAGGAGAAGTTCATCCTCTTCATAATTTTCTTCTAGGTTGTGTTTCAGAAACAAACCGTGTAATGAAAAGGGAAGGGAAGAAAACAGGTTCACCTTCTCTACATTCTAATTTAGAAATGAACAAATTTGTTAATTTTCTATATGTCGTTCACTCTCTCTCTCCTCCCTCCTCTCTTATTTTAAAAAAACACAAATAAATATTATAACAGCAAAAAAAAATGACGACAACTTATCTTCACAATAATGACAATAGTTTCTCAAATTATACCAAAATGATAAAAAAAAATTATAGATAAATTTTTTTACAGTTGTCAAAGTTATCAAATTAATTCATTTTCAATGGATCGATCAATTATCTACATTAAATAAAAAATATAGAAATTAACCTAATAGAAAATAGAAATTTAATCATCATTTATTAATTAAAGAACTAATTAAAATAATAAGAACATTAGTATTTTATCCATACATGTTATAAATATAATCATTATCACAATAAAGAAAAAGCTAAATATACAGTAGGATCTTTAGTAATAAAAATTAAAAATTGGGGAGATCCTAGAAATATTTTGCATACTGTTAATTATCCACTAAAGCTGCCACTGTTTAAATCATTGCATTCATGTAATACTTAAATTTAGTTTTCTTTTTAATCAAATTCAGTTCATAATATGCAACTAAACTTTAAAAAATGTCGCATAATTAATAAATAACAACTTTTAAGAAAAAAATTCTTTTAGTAAGCTGAGGGTCAAGACACTCAACTATTTAATATTCACAAGAGATTTTTATTCGGATTTCGAACCTAGCAACCTAACAATCTTAGCAATGTTGTTAGCAAGATTATATTTATATAAGAGGAGGAATCCAATTATACCATTTTATGGTGATATATCTTGACATCATATGTTCATAAGTCATTTTTGTGATTTCAAAATCCAAACAGTCAATACGAACCATTCAACATGATCTCCATATTAAAATGTGCTTGGAAACAAAAATTTTACATTTTTTTGAAATTATTTACTACTTTTTTAGAATTTTTGAAAATGGTTGATTTTCAATGATCAAGAATTATCTGAACACAGTAATTTTGTACACATCTTAATAAATACCAAACAATTTCCAAAATATGTAAATTTTAATCTCCAGACACATTTTAATATAGAGATCATGTTGAATGGTTTGGATTGACTGTTTGAATTTTAAAATCACAAAAATAATTTATAAACATATGATATCAAATGTGTTACCATAAAATGTTTATGGTGTAATTGGATTCCTTCTTTTATAATTCAATTTGGCTAGTTACTGTGCATATATAATAAAAGAAACCTCAACATGAGCAGACATCTCCAGTGTTGTTATTGAATGGAGAGAAGCAATGCTTTGCATAGTAGAGATTCTGAAGACATATTCATATTACCTAACATTCGGATCACCAATGTGACCTTTGATTATTAGCAAATGTGTCCAGAGGATGAGGAGTGTGTGTGTATATATATATATATATATATATATATATATATATATATATATATATATATATATATATATATATATATAGAGTAGCTAGATTTGGAAATCGTAACAGGAATCAAGTGAGGGCAACGTGCTTGCCACGTGAAAATAATTCGATCTTCAAATGATAATTTTTCGCAAGTACTACCACATGCATGCATGCAACCTTTGTTTTAGCCTTTGTGTGTTAACCTTTGTATTATAGTCTCACTTGAAATTTAATTCTTGATTTTATGTAGTCGGGAGTATTTTCATTTTTTGTGTCTCCATCATGTATATTCCTCAAAAAATTTAATATTACGTATTTATCTTTTCAAAACCAGTAATTACATATTTATTTTTGAAAATTATAAAAAGTCACATATTTATACAATCCATTATATTTAACATTAACTTTCTATTTATTTTCATTTTACCCTTCTTTTATTTTTCCTTCTAAGGCTGATGTTCCTGTCTTTTTAAAAAGCGTTTGAACAATATTTTGGTCTCATTTCTATTTTCCCTTCTTCTCAGTGGCTTCTATTTTCTCTTCTAAACACATTGGGGCGGGAGAGATCCGAGAGTCATAAAGGGCGGGACAAAGACAGAAAAATTAAAGCAACGAGGGTGGGAGATATTCAAGAGTCATTGCGGCAACTACTAATCCCGCTCGAGAGTCCTTTGTGAGAAGGGAGGCGACGAGAGAAGGCGGAGAGAATCCGTCATTTGGTGTGTTTGGAGAGAAATGTGTAAGGTTTGGCGCCTTAGAGAGAAGAGAACTCAGATAGACTAAAGAGAGAGATAAACGAAGAGTATAGTGGTCAACATATTATTAATTAATATTATAAAATAAATTTAGAGTTAAAAAAATATCATTTTAATTAAGTTTGGAGATATTTGATATATTATAGAGTTAGATGGTACAAATATGTGATTTTTTACAATTTTCAAGGATAAATATGTAATTATTGATTTTGGAGGGATAAATACATAATATTGAAACTTTTGAGGGATATACATGAAATTGCACCTTATTTACAATACGTTAAGTTCACATATGCCTGGCCTAATTAATCGGTGGCCCGTTAAATTCGGCCCAGTGGATGTTGTTTTTCATAGAATGCTCAAAAAATCTGAAGCACAGTGGGCTTCATTGCGGCCCAGTTCTTATTGGATAACTAACTCATTTGGAATCCAAAGATTATATATATATATATTAAATACCAAACAACTGGGACTTCACAAGTTTAACAAGTTCTAGAAAATGAACTGGATCAAGAAATGTTATTTGATAATCTTAAAAGTGAATAAGCATTCAATTTAATTAAAACACTGTTTAATTTTGAAATACATGAGGAAATATTTTCTGCATCTGTGGAAAATTGAACATCTATTTTAATAGAACATACAATATATCAGCTGTAATTCCTTCCATAGAAAAAATGTAAAATGTATGACCTTTCTACCTATTTAGTATATATTAAAACAAGGACCACTTAATTTATATCTCAAAGAAAAGAGAGAATTAATCATCTCTATATATATATATATATATCTCTTAATAAGGACTCAACAAACCAAGTTTTTAGCAAGAATGCCTTCAAAAGTAATTCCAGGCCCAAATGCCAGAATCAGTCCCCACTCAGAATACTCCTCCCCTTTCTCTCTCTTCCTCTTGCTCTCCTCCACCATGTTTTCCAAAACATACACTATTGTGTTGCTACTTGCATTTCCGTAGTCCCGCAGAGCATCTCGGCTTGCACTCAGCTTGTCCGGTTTCAAACCAAGCCTCCCTTCCACCTTGCTTAGTATTGCCGGCCCTCCTGGATGTACTGCCCAAAATAAATCGTTGTACTCTGCACCGCTGCATATCGTGTCCTTGAGCATCTTCTTGCAGAACTCCTCTACATGCATCTCTATCACCTATATATAAATTATATCAAGTTCCAATAAATTCTTATGTTTTTATAATAAACAATCAATGTTGCGTCAATCGGTCAATTATAACCTGTGGTAGTTCTCGGCCCAACTGAAACTTGATCCCTTCCTCGGTTAACCGGCCATCTATTGTTTTCTCAGTGTCAGGCAGGTATTGTTGAATTGATGAGCTGAGTTCAAACAATGAATCCTCAACACCAGGTACGGGATCAGCTCCGAGGATCACTGCTCCGGCTCCATCACCAAATAGAGCAACACCAACTAGGTCATACGGGCGTTGAGCACTCGGTGGTCTGAACCCAACAATGGTTGTCTCTGATGTGGCAAGCAACACACGGCTGCCCGGATTATTCTCTGCCAGGTCTTTTGCCACGCGTAGACCGGCAACTCCACCGGAGCAGCCAGTGAATGCTAGCATGACCCGACGCACGTCTGGGTTGAGACCCAAGCGGCGTGCCAAGTGGAGGTCACCGCCTGGAAAGCGGGCCTCGCTTGATGACACATAGACAAGGTGAGTTATGGATGAGAGAGGCCTCCCCCATGCCTTAATGCACGAGAGGGAAGCGTCGGTGGCCATTTGGGTGACAGCTTTGTTGGAGATATCTAGCCTTTGCTTGACTGTGGGGAGTCCCTCTGTGGCTAATTCTGGGTAGTTGTTTAGGATTTCCTCTGACATGACAACATACCTTGTTTTCACTGTGGTTGTCTTGCCTAATTAATTAAATGAACAAAACAATTAAACAAAAAAGTGTTAATCATTTCTCATTTTATAGACAAGCAATTATATATAAGTGAATAAAATGAAAGGACAAATTACATAGTCTAGTGAGCTTCTGTTTGAGTTCATGATCAGTGCAGTTGGTGCTCTTAAAGAAGCCATCTACAAGGTAGTCTTGCATCACCAGTTGCTGAGGGAATGCTTTCCCTAGAGCTAAGATTCTTGCATTTCTTGAATTGGAGTTAGAGATGATCTTGCTGCTATCTCCATTCATATTTGCCATTAATTGAGAATATATATATGAGATTGATGGATAGATAAGTGTGTTCACTTGGGGTACTATTGAAGGTTTTATTTATAGGCTTGACTTTGGAGTTGAAATAAATTGTGCATGCATATATGTACTTAATTTGTTTTAGTTAAGGAGCAATAAGAACATGTTTTGAGGTTGTTGGCAAGTAGCTAGGTGTAGATATTAATTAGCTAGCTTCTCCTGTATTTTCTCCTGTAAGAATTTCTATTTCTATTTTCTCTACCTTCTGACCTTAGCATATATATTTCTGTTGGAATATATTTATTACTAGAAAAATATATTTCTGTTGGAATATATTCTTGCATGGCTAGCAGGCCGGCCTGTTTAAGGGCTGGGTGTTAGATGGGTTTGTAAAATCAGCCCATGCATGGTCTCTGTCATGGCATTCCAAGTTTCAGAGACATACTTGATAGTTTCAATTATTTTTTTTTAGTTTTGTCTTACACCCTTATACTGTCTTAATATTCCTATGTTGCCTCTTCTGAATTTGAAAATTGATAATATACTGTCATTTATTAGTTGCGTCAGGGTGGTGCAAACAGGTTGGATATTATTTATCCGGATCCGTATCCGTATCAGTATCCGTATCCGTATCAGTATCCGTATCTGTATACGTATTCGTATCCGTATCCGAAAATTAGATACAGATGTTTGACATCTGAATATCTGTGCGGATACAAATGCAAATATGGTTTTAAATTTTAATTATTTGTATCCGAATAGTAGATATATACCATATAATTTAATATATATTATGAAAAAATATATGGTATTTACCATTATTAAAAGCAGATATTCGTATTCATATTCGTTTAATATCTGATTTTAATATTTGATTCGTATTCATCTAATACCCGTTCGTATCCAAAAAATAAAAACAGATACAGATATGATTTTACTACTATCTGTCCGTATCCGAACCGTTTGCACCTCTAGTTTGCATGTGTAACTCCGCATTTATTAATTCTTTTGCAGGAATATTAACTTTGGTGTTCTCTATGTATATATTATTAATCAATAAACCTACTAGATTACAAGGTCATAAGAAAAAGTTAGAATTATTTTGACAATGTTTCTATTTGTACATAATATCAAGCTTAACCATTGTATCAATTGATATAAATTGAGGGTGCATATATGGGGATGGTATAAATCTGGCAGTTTAAGTGTAAGATCATTATATGAATGCCTAAATTTGGAGGTATATGAAATAATTAGATAGGAGATAGGTAAAATTTGGAAATATTAAATACCATTAAAGATAAGGGCATTTGTTTGGCTTACTCTTGGACAGTGATGTAAAAAACAGGTTAATCGGCCATTTAGTCGGTGACGGTGGTCAAACTGTTACGAATAGACTTGATGGAACGCGGAGGTGTGTTTGCAGATTTTTTCGATTAATCGATCTATTATTCTTGTTTATTCCTGTTTAATCGGTCGTTTATTTCCATTTAGTCATTTTTTTGTGATTACAAGACCCATATGCTTTTTAGTTAGCCATTTATTGGGCAATGATCCTTTATATATATTGGGTCATTTAGTCCGTCAAATTAGTCAATTGATCCGATTAATTCGTTGCATGTTTTATCTTGTCTTATTTAGACTTTTTCTAAATAACAATTTCATGAAATTGAAGCCATGATAGATTCTATTTTTAACAGTTGGATTTGTGGATGAGGTCTTACTTGGCAGAGATTGTTAAGTGATTCCATAGTGATTGTGTATTTAATATGAAGATATCCAATTTATATAGAAGTAATTTTTTTGTGTAATTATCACTAATGAAAATGTATGTAAACTATCTATGAATTTATATTGTCACAACTTAAAAAATGCATAGTTATAAAAAAATAATTTGATAATTATTTTATATAGAAAGGTGGACTCACGATCTCTCGTACGGAGGGTGTTGCCCTTTGCCAGTAGACCAAATTTTGGTTCTTAATAATAAGTGAGGTTATGGTATTTTGCAATGTGCAAATAGGTCCATGCTATAAATTCATATCGTCATTTCTAAAGTTCAAATAAATAATTCGAACCACTCAACATGGAAGACTGAATTTTATATATTTTATATTTTTTTTAGTATTTTCTTATATAGATAGAAAATCAAATGATTTTATAGTTTTTAGATCAAATAATTTTCTATCTAAAATACTAGTAAAAATTAAAAAAATATATATAAAATTAGTCTCCAAATAAATTTTCATATAGAAATAATATTGAGTGGTTGGAAACGATTATTATAACTTAAAAAATAACTATATAAGTATATAGTACGAACATATAATCTCACTCTATATATATTATATAATATATAAACATAGAGACAAATGTGGACTGTTAAACTTCTAAGAAGAAAGAACAAAAAAAAGTTGAGAAAAATAAATAATAAATTTCATGTGAACAAAATAACAAGAAGCACTTGACCAAGACAGACTAGACTCGGAAGGTCGGACCAAGAGTCCATATTCTCTGAGGTAACAGAATATTATCTTTTAGATATGAGCCGTCCAATAAGAATCTGGACCATGCGGATTCTGATCGGACGGTAAGTATATAAACAGAAATATTCTGTTACCTTAGGGATATAAATTCGGAGACGAGCACACAAACCCATAGAAGAGAAACAAAAAAAGAAAAAAGAATATAGAGAAACCTCTCTCTCTCTCTCTCTCTCTCTCCTCCCCATCTAACCACCTCCCTTCCCACCTCCCTCCTCACCTCTTACCTCTACCAACAAAACCCTAACCCTAACTTAACCCCACCCCTAGTAGAGGCGCCTCTCTGTCTCTCTCTATATCTCTATCTCATGGACCCCGTTCCTGACCCACCTACCTCTCCGCCGCCGCTGGAAGTCTCTTCCTCCGTCAAGAAACCTGTTTGGAATATTCCCTCTAATGGTTCCATCGAGGTAAAACCCCCTGTTATAGACGAGAGCTCTTGGCCTGCTCTCTCTGAATCCGCCAAGTCTCCTCTCAAACCTTCCGATGGATCTACTGCTGTGAGATCGATCTCTCTCTCTCTCTCTCTCATCTCTTTTTTTTATTTATAGTTCTATAAATTTACAAGAGAAGTAGTCATTGCAAGCATCGTTTTGTTATCTGCTGTAGATCGATCCTTGTTATTTTTCAGATGTGCCATAGTTATATTTTAATTGGGTTCTATGTTTAGATACTATTTCCACTGATTGAGCTAGAAAAAGTTGTGATTGAGATTTACTGGGGTTTTCCTCTGTGTTCCACTATTGGGTTCATTGTTTAATTCATTTTTAGTAATTTCCCTTTTATGGATTTTGGGTATTTTTAATTCAACTATTTTTATGTTCATGCGAGGAAAAAGCTTGTGCCTTTTCCATATAATGTACAGCAATTTATCCTTTTCTCTCAATTGTGTAGACATACATATAATATGCAGTATATTGGGTAGTATGCATTGATGTTCTCATGTTTTGATAATGCATATCACATTTCTCATTTGTAGGAATACAAGTGACACTGCATTTGAAATATATACTAATATCTGTATGCATTATTTCAGACCTCTGTTGCTGCACCATCCTCGCCATCTCCTTCAAAGCCTCAGTTTGCTAACCAAAACCCTAATTCACCCACAAACTCTAAAAAATCAACCAGGCGTAACATTAATTTTTCACCCAACGGGCCCATACCAACCATGCCACCTCAGAGTACCCCAAATTCCGACACAGACAAGGCAGCCACTGACAGTTGGGACGCGCAAACACAAGTTCGGCAAGGAAACAGAGAAAATACTACAAGAGGAGGAAGAGGGTACAATGGGAACAGAAGGGGTGGTAATGGTAATCGTGGTGGGGTCCACCATGGAGGTGGCAGAGGACGTAACGGTGGGGGGTTTGAGGGGCAATATCGTAATTTAGGTAGCCGAGAGATGAATGGGCCCCCACCTCCACCACCACCTCATGGGTTTGCTGTACCACCCTATGTTAGGCCCCCACCGCCACCACCTCTTCCTGGAGCTGTACCAGCTCCTTTTATTCCATCGCCAGGTGTTCGACCACCCTTTGGAGCACCTATGTTCCCCGGTAAGACAAACAGTATAATTTCATTATCATTACTTAGGTTTATTTCATTATTGCCAAGTTTTTCTTTATAATATAGATCAGTATTAACTTCTCTTAACTATATCTTTTGCAGAGATGCCACCATCTCCAGTGTACTATGTACCACCAGGAGCCGCGCCTTTTGTGCCACACCCAGTGGTGCCTACTCCTGTCTTCTTCCCACCACCAGTTGACCCGCAACGTGCTGCTCTTGTGAAGCAAATAGATTATTATTTCAGGTACCAAGCAGATGTTGCCATACAATCTAGTATGGATAATTAGGTGAAATTTACAGGTTTATGTCGCTCAAGTGCTGAGTCGATCTCGGTATTCACAGCTCAATGCAAAAAAACTCTAGCATATCCTGGGTGGTGCTAGTAAGGTTAAGTACTGTTACACATCAGACAGTATGTAAATTACTTTGGCTGTATATAGTTCTAGAACTTCATTCTATATAGCTAATTCTTTTTGCATACAGGATTTAGAACATTTGAACATGAAATTAGTTTATGCATTATCATTAGATGGAGAAACTATAGTTGGCACATTTGTACCACGGGTAATCACTTGTCAATGGTTTGTTACTTGCTGTTGTGTGCTTATATGCAGCCCTGACAATCTATGTAAAGATACATGGTTTAGAGCCCAAATGGATGAGCAAGGCTGGGTTCCTATTTCTCTCGTCGCAGGATTCAACAAGGTAAATTCAATCTTTATATAATATATTTTGTGTTTTTGTCCATTTTTCTATAATTTCAGTGCCGCATAAAGTCTTTTCCCTGTTACCTTTTCTTTTGAAATTGGTAAGATTTGATCATATTTGGTAGAATTCTTTGATATATGACCGGTTCATTAAATGTCAGGGTAATTTTGTGAAATATATTGTTTTGTAGGTCAAACATATAACAACAAATATACCATTTATATTGGAGACCATGCGACTCTCAGCTTTGGTGGAAGTACAGGTATTCTCCTAGTTTTTGTTTTACTTTCTAATTTGTATTCATTTGCTTATGGTATTTTTTTTTTTTTATAAAACAATAATCAGGTTACTCACGCATGGTTAACCTTTCAACTTAAATTATCCAATTAAATTTGAAGTACTTTTGTGATTTCGTTCCAAATATACCTCAATTATTATTATTTTTATTTTACCTGTTATATAACAATTAATTTGTCATTGGCATGCTAATTTTCTTTTATTTTTGTTTGTTCAAGTTTGATCTGTATCACACCTGCTATCCATTGCATGCATGCTATTTTGTCAGTAGTGTAATGGCCTTTGGAGTGAGGTTACGGTAATATGCATGTTACGGATCACTTGTGCTATGGATCCATATCTCTATTTTAAAAGTTCAAACAGTTGATCCGAACCGGTAAACATGATCAGCATATGAACATGTACTTGGAGACTGAATTTTAAATTTTGTAGAAATTCTTTCCTATTTTTTTAAAATAGGTAGAAAATCACTTGGATCTAAATTTTTTGGACCATCCTATCTAATTAAATAGTGAAAATAATATAAAATTCGGTCTCCAAGTGCATTATCATATGGAGATCATGGTTAATGGTTTGAATCGAATGTTTGAAATTTAAAAGTAGAGATATGGATCCGTAGCAAGGGTTGATCTGTAATATGCACATAACCATAGCCTCACTCATGGCCTTTGTTAATATATAAAAATAACAAAATGTGTTTGCCAAATGGCAGGGTGATAAGATAAGGAAACGTGGCGATTGGATGACTTGGATACTTCCACCCGAGACACCTGTCACGTCATCTCAATCGACACAGCATAGCACTGACAACCTGACAGCACAATTTCAAACTGTCAGTCTTGCCAGTTCGTCAAACCAGAGTGGTGTTACCCGATCTGATGAGTCTGGAAGTGATATTAAAAGCGCAGTAGAAGAGGTAGATCATACAGAGAGAAATTGACATTCCTGAGTTATAAAGAATGCAGCGAATGAAGGCATTTATAAATTTTGTTGTGAAATGTCACAAAGATTGTGAAAATGATTTTGATGGAGTAATTATCGGGAGGTGAGAGGGGAGGCAGTAAAATTGAAACAGGAGAAGCGAGAATGGATGTGGGTTTGATGGTATGAACATTTTGCATTTAATACCAGAGAGCGTTGAGGTGTCGATGGTGTCTATTTCTATCCTCCTTTCTTTTTCATTTTTCTTATTTAGTTATATTTTTATAATGTTTTTTTTTTCATGGCTGCTACTTGCAAACCTCCATTTTTGAGTGAGGAGTCTCACTTGACATTTTGGAAAATGATGGCAATGAATTATATTGACTCACCTTTCTTGGACTGGCTGTCCTTTTTTTTTTCCTCTCTTTTTGTTTTTATTTGAATTTTGAAAATAAAAATTGTTTCCTACCAAATAATATTAGTGTACTACATTTTGTGGGTTTTTTTTCATGTTATTGCGTAAATTATATGATTTTTTTAAGAATTGTTGCACTTTTCAGTTATTTGATTTTTTCATTATTTATGCAATTATTTTAGGAGTGAATGATGTTTCTTGGTATTTTGTTTTTGTTAAATTGCGAGCATTGTTATGTTGATGTGATCTCAAGTTTATTCAAACCGAGCGTAACACTTGCTTGAAAATGACAATGTCGTGAGTCGTGACAGATTAATGTCTTGTCACACTTGAAGCATGAATTTCCCCAGCAAAATTTCTCTAAGGGCCTGTTCGGCAACGGCTAAGGAATAGGAATCAAAAATTTTGAACTACTTTTTACTGTTCACCGTGAGAAAAAAAAATTCACTCAAGAGTCAATTTTTTTTTTCCACAGCAACAGTGCTGTTGCCGAACGGGTCCTGAAGGTTTTGTAAAAATAAAATCTGACTTGTCACAACACATGACTTTAGTTACAACATGATTAGCCACCACACAGATACAAATTTACAATTCCTAGATATGTTGTTATGGAATCGAATTGATCCATAATAATTATTTAAATAAATTGAATAATAATAAAGCCATTAAACGGTTCACATTAAATTTGTATTAATTTGTTGCTATAGAGGCTTTTCAAGGCCCGCTGATGAATTAAAAGCCTTTAATAAAAATTCACATTAATTTTGGTTGATGTTGTCGCTAACCCTAAAATTGCAAGCCCTTCCTCTCTCTCAATCAAAACGTAATTATGTAAATTTTTCTCTTTCATTTGTTGGTTTTCTGATTTTTAGGAGATTAATATGACTTTAGGGTAGGCAAACAAAGCGCCAATTTCATAATATATATATATACTTGTAAAATCGAAGATGGTGCCTGTTGTTAGTTTGGTTTTGTAAAATTTGACTGGTGCCTGCTGGTAATAATGTAAATTTTCTTTTGTAAAATCGAACATGGTGCCTGTAACCTGTTGGTAATTATGTAAATTTACTTTCTCTTCCCAGTTCCCACCCTTACTATAGTCACCGAGGTTAAATGGGTTTCACCGAGCTTCGACAGTCGGAGCTGATCCGGAACAAGAACAACCCAATGCTCCGTCAGACGAAGAGAGAAGGTCACAGTTTTTCCTTTTTCATTGTTTATATGAAATTAATGTTTGCCTAACTAAATTTTAAGAAGATATTGTAATGGGTTTATTATTTGCAGATTCAGTAAATTTATATCTCGTAAGATACACTACTTGCAAAAATATAATAGGTTTATTACTGTATGGTGGTACTTGTAGACATTTTATTGGTACCAGTGCCTGTTCAAAGCACTTTGAGTAAACATTATGGTACTTGCAGAAATGTATTGGTACCAGTACTTGCAGAAATTGTATTGGTACCAGTACTTGTAGACATTGTATTGGTAACAGTGGCTGTTCGAAGCATTTTGAGTAAACTGTATGGTACTTGCAGAAATGTATTGGTACCAGTATTTGCAGAAATTGTATTGCATTGCAGAAATGTAATGGGTCTATCTGATCAAGGGTAGTTTTGCAATTACACAAATATGAGACTACTGAATCTGTTCTTAATTGCTTTATATGAGAATGTAAATTCTGATAGCTTGTATAAATCTTTTTTATCTTTTACAGAGGCAAGGGTCCCTGCCTCAGTTCGGAACAAGAGCAAGAGCAAGAGCAAGAGCAAGAGCAAGAGCAAGAGCAAGAGCAAGAGCAAGAGCAAGAGCAAGAGCAAGAGCAAGAGCAAGAGCAACATTCAAAGGCACAAATAACACACATCACCGTTCAACAAACTTCCAGATGTGTTGGTTGTGGAGATCCTCTCTCGTTTGCCACCTAAATTCTTCTTTTGCTGCAGAATCATCTGCAAAACCTCATCAATTTTAACGTGTACAAGCTTATAAAAAAATGAAGGCATTTGAACCCTCATCAATTTAGAACATATAAATTTGAGTGAGGCAATGGTGCTATGCATAGCACGGATGGCTAGTGTACTACGGCTCAATATGGTACTTTTTAAAATTCTAACGGTCGATCCGAACCGTTCAATGTGATAACCATATGAATATGTACTTGCAAACTAAATTTTATATTTTTTCAAATTTTTTTACTATTTTTTTAGATAGGTAGAATTTTGATGGTCCAGAATTTTCAGAAAACACTGATTTTTCTATAGTAAAAAAAATTCAAAAAAATATAAAATTTAGTTTGCAAGTACATATTCATATGGATATCACATTGAACGGTTCGATCAACCGTTAGGATTTTAAAAAGAACCATATTGAGCCGTAGTACACTAGCCATTGGTGCTATGCATAGCACCATAGCCTCACTCTATAAATTTTTATTGGAGCATCTCTATATTAGTTTAGAGTGAATTAGATTCAATTTTCCCCACATTAAATTTATTTTATTGGTAAATTTTCTCTTGATACTAGATAAAATGGAATTAGTTAGATCTTGTATTATTACTCTTATATCAGATTTTGTCACTTCCTAAATATCAGATTTTGCCAATTAATTAGAAAGTGCAAAGAGGAGGCAATGAAAATTAAATTTTAAAAAATATATTCCGTTGAGTAATTAAATCTATCTCCGTGTTAAGAGATTCTTTTACTTAAGGAATATACTTTGAAATGAGTATATTTACTTAAATTTAATTATTCCATTGAATAATTAAATCTGTGTCTTAAATGAATCTTTAATTTATCAAGTAATATACTTTAAAATTATAGAATTATGCCTTGTTAGATGTTGATGCAGAACAGTAAGGTATCAATACCTCACAATTTCATTGTGATGTGTTTATATTAGATTTTATTAGTTTCTTAATTTTATTTAGTGTAAAGTCATAAAGAGCAAAGTTAACGTGTGCTATGCTCACTAAGAGGACATGGTGAATATAATTTCAAAATCTATCGAATTGATTTCAAACGTCGAATTCAAATTGTTGAAATCAATTTACTTTACGAG
Source organism: Carex myosuroides (assembly GCA_028015225.1). Classification (NCBI taxonomy): domain Eukaryota; kingdom Viridiplantae; phylum Streptophyta; class Magnoliopsida; order Poales; family Cyperaceae; genus Carex; species Carex myosuroides. The sequence continues at coordinate 1,586,697 of CM051471.1, forward strand.
TAATATGCTTGTACAAGTAAATTTGTAAGAAATTTCGAATTTATTTAGTACAAAGTTAAGTGGTAAAAAAATGATAAAAAATGAATGTATTAAAATAACTTATAAAACTTCATTTTTTGTACAACATGACTTTATACCAAATAAATTCGATTTTTTCAAAATTTTGCATGTACTTGCATCAATCATAAAATAATCGATTTCAACGGCTTAGATTCAGCATTTGAAACCAATCCGATAAATTTTAGAATTATGCTCACCAACCTCGCTTGCTGAGCATAGCATACACTAGCTTTACTCGAAAAATAAATACATTAAATTAATCTATAGATTTCATTTTTTTTACTACTTAACTTTCCACTAAATAAATTCAAAATTTTATGAACTTAAATGCACATGCATCAGTTTTGAAATAGATTGATTTCAACAAATTTAAATTCATCCTTTCAAACCGATTGAATAATAAATTAAAACATTTTTTAGCTAAGACAAATAATTAAAATAGTCAGATTTTGATATTTATATGTAGGGTTGACGTCTTTGACAATGAATACATTGACAACCTAGAAAATATATTTCTAAATTAATTCTAAAATTTTAAAAAGTATAAATAAATTAAAGGCATATTGTTGGATTATAAATTAGTTTTGCATCAAAATTCATGCAAATTTAGGACCATTTGATATTTCATCAATTGTCGTTATATATAAACCGTTGAATGTTCTAAATTGTTTAATGAAAAGTAAAACTTGTATCACATTCCATCATTTTTCATATGTATTATATATAGTATATAGACTATATATAGATCACATTTTAAAGGTCATGATTTCAAAATTACAAATTATTTTTTACCAATGCTACGATTGTGAAGTTAGTGTCCCACCCTTAATTTTTTTTTTTAAATTAATGACTTTAAATACTTGCTAAAGAAATATATTTATAAAGAATCAAATAATTTTAATTTCTAGATCTACTCTTTTATTCTCACAAAATCCTCTAAGCTACTCTAAATTACTCTAATCCTCTAATTCTACTTATGTACAATCTTAATTACTCTATTTTCTTCATCCCCATATCTCTTTGTGACCTTATCCGCTTTTCTTTGATCGTCGCCGCACTCCGACGACCGGATCTACTTACAGTCATGCTCCGATCAAGATGGGTAGGAATTATACGCTCCGAGCTCCAATAATACTGCGCTCTCGGCTCCGGTTCCTCCCCTTTTCATCATTCTCCTCTATGCTCGTGGAGGTAAAGTCGAAAGAGAGGGAGCGATACTGTATCGAAGATGAGGCCTAGCTAGAAGGGGTGGAAGGGGCGGACGGGGAGGGGAGGGAGCCTGGGTTTTAAATCTCTTAAAGAATAGCCTCTGTTAGGCATTCTCTTTTTTCGTTGGAGCGACTCACTGGTCCTTAATATTCGAGTTTAATTTTAAAATTTATCGAATTGGGTTTAATTAACGAATTCGAACTAGCTATTAAAACTAATCTATTTCACGAGCTATGCATCAACAAATAAAATTTATAACTTTATGAATAATTCAATAAAAATCAAGCATATTTAATAATAGACATAATTTTAAAATTGATAAATTAATTATCAATTAAGGAATCGCACTGATTAATGAGTCCGGCTAGTATGACATTGGTGTCATATGACACCAACTACAAAATTAATTGGATAGACTTCAAACGACTAATCTGAACCGTTCAAACCGATTTACTTTATGAGTGATGTGTTTATATGGAAAACTTTATATTTTCTAGTTATTTTAGTATCCAATCAAGCGGTCAAAAATGTTGAAAAATGAATGCATTAGAATTAACTTAAAAACTCACACATTTGACCGCTTGACTTGATACTAAATAAATTCGAAAAATTATAAATTTTGCATGTAAATATACAACTAATGAAACTGATCGGTTTGAACGGTTTGAATTCACCATTTGAAGTTGATTCGATAGGTTTTGGAGTTGGTGTTATATAGGCTGAAAGGACACTGATATCATACTAGCCAGACTCATGATTAATACATATAGTTTGTCTAGGTAACAGAAAACATATATAAGTGTTGTTGTTAGTTGGGAGAGTTGATATATAATTATGTGTGTTATTAATTGTTTGTAGCTCAGAATCAAGTTTGTTTTCTGCTAGAGAGGACACATAATAAGGCATATAAAGCAAATTGGAAACAAAACCATGTTGTTGGCATTAAGTTATCATGTTCAAATTAGTTAAATGTCAAGATCAGAACAGATGGGGGTTGTATTTGATATAAAGGGCCTCAAATAATTCTGATAGCTAGTATTATCCTTTTGGGATCAACGGTTTCACAATATATGTGATTATATCCCAAGAGAACGGAGGAGCTCTGATGGGCATCAGATTTATTTTTCGATTCAATGAGCTCCGACACCGTCCGATTCACATTAAAATTTGTGCATACAAAAATTAAAGCAGACACGTACAGATTTTAAAGCATAGCATACGCATCTTAATGCAAATTGAACGGTAACTGAACCCATCAAACCAAAGTAGGATATTTGTTCATATCGAATGAACTAAATTGGATTGGGATATATTCTCAAATCAAGATAAAAGAAAATTTGAAAAGTAAATAAAAAAAAAAGGATAACTATAGATGTCATTTAAATATGGGATTTCATATTTAGATGTCATTTATTAAACATTGTTAAGATTGTCAATGAATATCAACCCTATATAAGTTTATTTTTTGGATGAATCCTAGTTATTTATTATATAAAAAAATCAAAGTAATTTAAAATAAAGAGGATTCAAATGCCTTTAATTTTTATGCCTCCATCATGTCTTCATTTTTAAATTTTCTAATAACAAAAATTATAAAATGTATATGCCAAAATTAAAAGTAAGATGTGATCTATATTATTTCCTCTATATGCACATAAAATAATATTACTTTTAAATTTAATTTTTATATTAATCAATAAGTTGAAAAAAACAACATCCATAAACTATCCACATCAATGTAATTTTGCAAGTTAATATTTTACATGTTTAGAAGAAAAAGATATATATCATATCTAATAATTTTATTTGACATTCAAGTTTTAAATATTAAGTTATTAAAGTTAAAAAAAATAAGACATAATAAAGACACAAAATAGAGGCTTTTGAACACCCAAAAGAAATAGTCATAAAGGTTAATTTAATTAAATTTGATTTTCATAGTTTGTAAATTTGTAATGTAAAGCACAGCAAATTTTCATGCACGTCATGCATGTATTAAATAAATTTTGACTAAAAAAATTCAAGTTATGTTTGAAAAAAATTCGAATTCTTATTAAATATTAAGTTTTAAACAAAACATATTTATGAATTAAATGTTGCTAATTAACCAGTGTTGTAAATAACAGTATGCAAGCGTCGGACGGACATGTTACCGCTAAGCGATTAATCAAGCATAATCAGAAATAATCAGGGGCGGACCCAGAGTGTTCCAGGGGTAGTTGCCCCCCTTGAATTTTGAGTTTTAGTGGAGATATATCAGTTTTGACCGACTTTGCCACCCCCTGAAATTTTTTTTGCCCCCTCTGGACGTTTAATTTGTAATTCGAGTTAAATTTAGGGTAAAAATTGAAATAAATCTGTTGAATTTTGATTGGTAATTAGAATTATAAGTCAGACATTAGAAATTACAAGTCAAAGCATTGGAAAGTATAAGTTAAAGCATTGTTTTTTATTGAGTACCCAATTGGTTAATGGATTTAAACCCGATTCGATATTTTTTTGCCTCCCTTGACGAAAATTCTGGATCCGCTCCTGGAAATAATCAGCTATAATCGGTAATAATCGACCGATTAATTAAAAAATTCCGTAACAGTTTGATCGCTGCCAACGATTAATCGACCGATTAAACAGCCTAAACGGCCGTTTTTTACAACACTGTTAATTGCTAACTATAGCACTTGTGTAGTTGTGTTGAAAAACGTTTGCTATGTGACATGTATTCCTATTTTATGACGTGGTCGTCTAACTATGAAAATTTGATATCATAAATTGATAATAATTATTCATGCGGAAGAAACAACTGTTCCAACGGTCCAATTGTAAATATGAGCTGGACCTTATTAGGAGTTAGGACCATCCATGACCAATTGCCTGGTAACGGTCAGTGCATCTAGCTACTTCTCTCTTCAACACCCATACTTGAACAGAAAATAAATCTGCTGCAAACCGAATCCAGTGAACAGTATTTTGAAATCCCTACAATCTCGAATCTAGCTGTCGAATTTTTTTCGAGAACACATCTCAAAACAGCTAGTTTTTCCGTGCACGTATCTCGAAACAATTCGACGACTGGATTCGGATTGCAGGAATTTCAGGGTACTGTTCACTGGATTCGGGATTGCAGCATATTCGGATCCTACTTGAACATCCTTAGGGGTTGCAACGAGCTAGCTCGGTCCGAACTAGGTCCTAGCTCAGCTTGTTAATTTTGGACCGAGCTACAACCGAGCGAGCTGGACCTAGGGATCCGAGCTAAAACCTCAGCTTGAAATCGTGACAAGTCAGCCCGAGCTAGCTCGCTAGCTGGATCTTGTTTTAAAAAGAAATAAATTCAACAAACTTTTTGGATCGAACTGAACCGAGCTAGACATAGGGGTGTTCATCGGTTCGGTTCGGTTGAAACCGAACCGAACTAGGCAAACCAAAGTTATAATTCGGTTTCAAAAATAAAACCGAACCGAACCGATTTAGCATTGCAACCGAACCGAACCGAACCAAAGTTTTATTTCGGTTTGTTCGATTCAAACCGAAATATATTAATTTTTTTATTTAAAGCAATTGATTTATAATAAACCGAAGTATATTAAGAAATAAACCGAGGTATTAAGAAATAAATCGGGATATTAAGAAATAAACCGAAGTATTTAAAGCAATTGATTAAGAAATAAACCGGAGTATTAAGAAATAAACCGGGGCGGTCCGGACCAAATTCATAATATATAAAATTTCGGTCGGTTTGGTTATTTCGGTTTTCAAAATTTTCAAACCGAACCGAACCGAAATTATAATTCGGTTTTAAAAAGCAAACCGAACCGAACCATTAAACCGAAAAAACCGAACCGTTTAGTCCAAACTAATTCGGTTCGGTTCAAAACCGACTAAACCGGACCCAATGAACACCCCTAGCTAGACAGTATAAAATGCACAAAAATTCATGCAAATTCGCAAATTGATACCTAGCCGAGCTAGCTCGCGAGCTGGAGAGAAAGCTAGGCCCCAGCTTAAACTCGTTAATTCTGGACCGAGCTAGTGGCGAGCTGGCTCGTTAACAGCTCGGTCTAGTAATGAGCGAGTTGTTAGCGAGCGAGTCTGGTGCGAGTCACGATCGAACTACGAACTTCGAGCTTTTTTGCCACCCCTAAACATCCTCAAAGTTAGTCCCCCTAAATCAACATCACTGAAATATCTTAAATTTTGATTATCTGTGGAAAATCCGGACAGTTCAAATCTTTACTGCATGAATCTCAAAAACAACAATTAATAGTACCGTTTCGTGTGAGAATCAGCTTTTGATTTAGTGGCGATGTCAATGCTCTTTGTATAGGAGGTGGTAGGTTCAAAATTTTGAAGAGACAATTCTTTATAGATATTAAATAGTTAAGTGGCTTGACCTCCAACTTTACTAAAGAAATACCATCTCTTGTGCATTGCAAATAGGAACCGAATTAAACACGATTCTTTCATAATACTTTATTTATATATATTATAAAAAAGGGACCATTTCATAATTATTATCTTAATTCAGAATTAGTAACTGTGCCAAACAGTTAATAATATATTTACAATACTCCAATTTTAGATAAATATAATTAATGCTCGGGTAATTATATCTTCCCCCATCTATCCATCTCTCATTTCATCCCCCAACTAACTAACTAGCTCTTCTAACTATAATTACAAATTCTAACTACCTAATGGCCCTACAAATTAATTATTCAATTTTCTCTCTTTATTTCTTTCCTCTTTCTCCCTGCCTCTCCCACCTCTCCCACCTCCGCCTCCACCTCCACCTCCACCTCCGCCCGCCTCTCCCACCTCTCTCTCTGCGCCTCCGCCCGCCTCTCCCACCTCTCCCTCTCAGCCTCTGCCTCTCTCTCCCACCACCGCCTCCCACCTCCCACCTCCGCCTCCGCCGGGTTAGATCCATCACTGTCGACCGTCGGGTCAGATCCGTCATGTCTATGTTCCTCTTCCTCATGCAGTAACGAGTTATTTGCAAAGAACAAAGCTTCATTAATGGTGAATTAGGCCAGTGCGTACTAAGTACTAAGAAATGACAGAAAAATAAATTTTGAAAAAATTAGAGGTGTATGAATGAATACTTGATGTTTTAGAGATGAATACTTCAACGTTTATGGATGAATACTTAATATCTTAGGTATAAATACTTTAACTTATATGTATGAATACTTGATATCTTATGGATAAATATTATTCGGCTGCTCTTGTAAAATTAATCGAGCTATGCACATATATTTGTAATACTCTTGGTACATTAACTATTTACACTTACACGAGGATGATGAATACTTGCTCGATGAGAGATGAATACTTGTGATGAGGTATGAATACTTGTGCAACAGACAACTCGAAAGTATGTCATCATGGATCTCATTTGAAAGAGAAAATTGTGTAGAAGACATTCGTGGTTTTAGATTTGCAAAATTCCTCACAGATCGTCAGAAATATTGGTTAGATTGAACGGAGAAAAAAAAACACATCTCTAAAAACGTGTAAAAGATGAGTGATTGATGTGTCCAAATATGCTTCTATTTCAAAGATGAATACATTCATATATATGGATGAATGCTAGTTGTGTTACAGATGAATACGTTTTTCGCAAATTTCTAAAATGAGCTGAAGGTTATGCGGTCCCCCCACTTAATTAATGCGCTGACAGTTATGCGGTCCCTCACTTAATTAATACTCTGACAGTTATGCAGTTCCCCACACATGTTGTTTGTGGTCTCCTACTTTCTTATACACTGAATGTTGTAATATATCCAAATATGGTTCTATTGCAAATGTGAATACCTTCATATAGATGGATGAATACTAGTTGTGTTACATATGAATACTTTTCTGCAAATTTTTAAAATGCGCTGACAGTTATGCGGTCCCCCACTTAATTAATGCAACTGACGGAGATGAAACGGGAATGGTTGACGGGGATAGCTAGGATCTCCCTTAATGCTCAGCTTATTTTAGTTAATTAAACAGAATGAGTTTAAAAATTAGATATATTTCTACTGTTGCATTGGTATATCTTACCGCTGCCATGTTGAATTGGATCCCCTGAATATTTTTGCTAAATATATGATGATGATCGATAATTGTAATCTATCAGGATAATTAATTAATATTGTTTTCTGTTGTTGGTCAGATAGTCAAAATTTTAGGAATATTACAATAGAAGGAACTATATATCCAAATTCATTGAATATATAGTATTTTAATTTAGATAAGATCTGATACAGGATTACTTATTTTAATCAAACATGTCTTATGCTAAATTTAGATAAGGTTGATATTCATTGACATGTCTCATGCTAAATCTGATACAGGATTACTTATTTTAATAATATATATATCCATTGGCAGCTTACAAGCAATAAAACAAACTTGATCATACAAGAAAAAACAGCACCTAAGCCCCTTAATTTTATATTAATATTGTACCGGTACATTACAACAGAGACATTATTAGAGAAAAAAATAATTCTCATACAAAATAACATATTTTCATAAAAAAAAATAGACTAATAAAAAGAATAATTATTCAACAATATCCATGAACAATATTAAAATAAATTGATTTTAAATTCAAATTATAAATAAATTGAAGATATCATAGTAGTAGCTATATAATACACCTTATAATTCACTAAATCCTATTTCAACAGAAGCAACTTGAGTTGTGCTTTTATACATACATTTAAAATATAAGAAAATAATTAATCGTATACCAAAGATTGTTGTTACACTGAGATTAATAAATTGTAATAAACAATTTTTACAGTACTAGAAGATATATTATTTGCTGGTACCGATTGGTATCATAGTATAGAAGCAAATATTTTATTATATTTAGTTAAATAAAACGAAATTAAATTTTCATTCAAAACAACAATTTCAATTGGATTAAAATAAGTCTTGACCATATCAATGTAACAAGCAGTGTAACAATTAATTATAAGTAACTAATTAGGATATAAAAGAAAATTCAACTAATTATAAGCAAAATTGCAGTGTAACAATCAATTATAATTGAAATAAAAAATGTAAAGAAATGAAGACATAGCCAATAAATTATCAAGAAATTCAAAAAATTTCTTAAATAATAGTTTAAAAATGAAAATAAATCAGGAACAATTAAGTATTTGATAATCAAATAAGAGAGTTTAGGAAAGTTTTTGAAAAAAATAGATAAAAAGGAGGAAGCGTTGATTCTATGAAATAGAGAACGCTGAAGAGACATTGGCGAGTACGTGTGTCGTGTGGCGAGTACGTGTCTAAATAAATTTAGACTTCTACACAAAAAAAATACATCTAAAAAATATATAGAAAAAAGACAGACTATTTAATCGGATAGTTAATATTCAATTTAAAATTTCATCATTTAATTAAAATCATTGGCAAATTAGAACATCCGCATGTTTATTAATTATAAGAAAAGAGATATATATAGAGTAGAACTAGGGTGCTCCTAAGCTCACCAAGCTCTTCGTGAGCGCGACTCTAAAACCTATCAAATTGACTTCAAACGACATTTTCAAACCGTTAGATGTTCAATCTATATTAAAATGTGCTTGGAGACCAAATTTTACATTTTTTGGAATTTGTTTACTATTTATTAAGATGGTTTGAAAATCGCTGTTTTTATTAAAATTCTGCACCATTGGAAAACAGCGATTTTCAAACCATCTTAATAAATAGTAAAAAAATTCCAAAAAATGTAAAATTTGGTCTCCAAGCACATTTTAATATAGATTGAACATCTAACGGTTTGAAAATATCGTTTGAAGTCAATTTGATAGGTTTTAGAGTCGCGCTCACGAAAGACTTGGTGAGCTTAGGAGCACCCTAGTTCTACTCGATATATATACAACAGATCATTATTTGATGTGACGGTGATGTGCAAAACAGATAGCAGCAATTAATGCAAATTTAAAGCCGCCCCAGCAGCTTGGTGTCACGTGATATATTTATACTTTGGAGAGAAGATTTTATTATTCAGAATCAAATTTTTGCGTAGCCATTATAGCGCTATAGCTTTTAAAGTCTGAAAAATTTATAGCGCAACCATAGCTAGCTATTTAGAATTATTATAAAAGAAAAGTGGTTAATAGCGTTATAGTTTTTGAGGTCTGAAAAAGCTATAGCTAGCTATTAAGAACCCTGTTCAAAATCAAGTCTCTAGATAAACATTATGATTACTTTAAACAAATAGTATAAATACCAGCAATTTTTTTTATAAATGTCTGAAACTCCTATTATAAACACTTGATCCTAAGAGTACATACCTCTGTGCTATGATTGCTATCAAACCAGATTTTTAATTAGGTTAAAGAAAAATATATATAAATATTGAAAATAGTTAGTTTCATGTTAAAAGCACATAATCAAAAAATTAAATAATAAAATAATAAAAGGATTAATTGACATTTCATATCAGTTCATGCATCTTGCACAAACTGATCACAGATTTTGAACATAAATAAAACTATGCAAAAAAGGTGTTGCAGTGTTTAATCTCTAGAGAGTGTCAATTTCTAGGTTCTCAACTAGTACTGGTACCAGTACCAGTACGCAAGTCATTATAAAGTCACCAGTAATTTGCACATTAATTGTCATCAAATGCTTACATATGCAGGTCACAGTGCATTCGGTAACCAAAGACAAAATAAATATTTGAGATCAAGTTACTCAAATGTCATGCATATATTTGAATTTCGAACTTATCTTTTCACACAGACAATATTGTATTTGTCACTGAACCAAAAACTAATTTTCAAAATTAATACTGCCATGGAAATCAACTGCATGCACTAGCTAATATTACATAATCTCATATAATCTCTGTAAATCAGTATCAACAAAGAGAAGGGATCAAGTTACAACAAATTTGAGTTACAACAAAGTTACAACAACTATTTTTTTCATTTTCAAAGTTCAAATCGTCGATCCAAATCGTTCAACATGATCTCCACAATAAAATGTGCTTGCAAATCAAATTTTACATTTTTTTGAATTTTTACTATTTATTAAGTATTTTACCAAAAATAGTCATATTTAGACCATTGAATTTTGTACCCATCTTAATAAATAGAAAAAAAATTCAAAAAAATGTAAAATTTGATCTGCAAGCACATTTTATTTAGATAATCATGTTGAACGGTTTGGATCGACGATTTGGACTTTGAAAATGAAAAAAATGGTTGTTGTAACTTTGTTGTAACTTGATCACTCCTCATCAAGAAATGTATATATGCTCAAATAATGCTGATTTTTGTAACAAATTAGAAAATTAAAAAATTGTTATATTTTTTTATTTACATTGGTCGATATATTGCTGTAAACTTTGTTTATAAGCATTACAAATATTAGGTCAAAATAATAAATGTCATACCAGACAATATTCAATAGTATTCTCACTAGTTTTTTTTGGATTTTTTTTAAAAACAGTAAATAAAATAATAAAAGTTAAAGAATCGACATGATTGCTTCGTTTATTATAAAAACAGCAAAAACCGAATCGGCGATTCGGTTAAGTTATTTTTTTGCTTAACCGAATACGCTATTCGGTTAAGCTGATGGTTTTAACAGGTGATACAGTGGGTTGCCACAGAAGATCGACGGAAGCAGTTTTCACCTTTTCACCTTTTTTGGCTTAACCGAATCCGGGATTCGGTGAACCAATTTTTTTACTTTTTTAATCGAATTACGTTATTACTATTTAACAATCACATTATTTAATAAAAGTTTATTACAATATTTAATCAACTAGTTTTTTTAATTCTCAAAGTTCAATCAAAATAATTACATTAATTTGCTTGAAATTTTAACTTCATTATTATTATTAAATTAATTAATTGTTTAATAAAAGTCTATTTCAACACATTATTTAATAAAAGTTTATTATTATTTTTTATTAATACCCTGAAATTTTTATTATTTTATATTATTTTATATTATTTTACATTATTTAAGCGTATTTTCACATAACAGATCCCGAAAACTATGTAAACTCCGTGTAACACCCACCATTAACCGAATTCCCAATTCGGTTTACATTATTTTTTAATTTTTTATTCTAAACCGAATAGGGTATTCGGTTTAGAATAATATTAATTAACGAATAGAGTAAGAATAGAGTAATAATATTAATTAATCTATTTTATTCATCAATTGTCATAACCGAATCCTCTATTCGGTTAATAATATTATTAAATAATATTATTATTTAATAATGTAATTGTCAAAGTTTGATTAATTAATGTAATTGTCAAACTTTATTTCGAACACATTAATTAATAAAAGTTCCTTTTTATTTTAATTTTTCTTCATATATCTTTTAATTTAGATATAATAATTTTATTTGATAAAATTAATATATCTAAATTAAAAGATATATGAACACATTAATTAATAAAAGTTTCATAAAATTAATATTAATATATTAAATTAAAATAATTACATTAATTTGCTTGACGCTTGACCCTAATCGTAGGTTTCACCGAAATTTTTATTTATAGCATAAAAAAAAACCAAATCACCCTGATTCATAACAGAAGTTTTATTAAATAATGTAATTGTCAAACTTTTAGTTTATATTCAAACTATCAAATAAAATAATATAAAATAATATAAAATAATAAAAATTTCAGGGTATTAATAAAAAATAATAATAAACTTTTATTAAATAATGTGTTGAAATAGACTTTTATTAAACAATTAATTAATTTAATAATAATAATGAAGTTAAAATTTCAAGCAAATTAATGTAATTATTTTGATTGAACTTTGAGAATTAAAAAAACTAGTTGATTAAATAATGTAATAAACTTTTATTAAATAATGTGATTGTTAAATAGTAATAACGTAATTCGATTAAAAAAGCAAAAAAATTGGTTCACCGAATCCCGGATTCGGTTAAGCCAAAAAAGGTGAAAAAGGTGAAAATTGCTTCCGTCGATCTTCTGTGGCAACTCACTGTATCACCTGTTAAAACCATCAGCTTAACCGAGTAGCGTATTCGGTTAAGCAAAAAAATAACTTAACCGAATCGCCGATTCAGTTTTTGCTGTTTTTATAACAAACGAAACAATCATGTCGTTTCTTTAACTTTTATTATTTTATTTACTGTTTTTAAAAAAAATCCGTTTTTTGTTTAATAGTATTCACCTAGTTAGAATGAAAGTTCATTCTTGTCAGAGAAATTCTAGACTCAAGCAAGGGTGGGGTCCACAATCATGAAGCAACAATAAACAGTATTATTAATTTTTATCAAATATTAAGTTACTTTACACTGTTTAATGAACTGGCAACCAAGATACTTCATTGTTTTCACTGCTCATGCACCTACCCAATTAGTTCTTTTGTTTAAACAAAATCTAGCTAGCACTTAATTTGAACAAAGTAGAAATTTAAAAAGCCTCAAAATAAAGCATTAATTGTGGGGACATTTTTACACTAAAAAGTAGAAGAGGCCTCCAAGTCTCCATCTCTTATAAAAAGAGATGTCATTCTACATTTGATAGCAACCAAAATCAATCAGACATAACACAAAAATGGAGAGAAAGAGACTGCTTATTTCTGTTTTGGTTTCTCTGTATCATGTGTCATGTGCAATGGCATACTCATTTAACCAGACAACACCATTGGTACCGGCTGTAATTGTATTCGGCGACTCGATTGTGGATCCGGGGAACAACAACGACCTCAAAACCCCGATCGTATGTAACTTTCCGCCATACGGGCAGAATTTTTACGGGCACAAAGCGACCGGACGGTTCTCAAACGGAAAGATCCCCACCGACTTCATCGGTAACTAATCAATTAAACCTTCACATACTTGTTTTTGTTATTTTTTTTAGTGAGGCTATGGTACTATGCATAGTGCATATTGATCAGTACTACAGATTAATATTTTACGTGATCTCCATATGAAAATGTACTTGCATACTAAATTTTATATTTTTTAGAATTTTTTTTTTATTTTTTTAGATAGGTAAAAAATCATTACTTTTGAATGCATGGTCTAGAATTTTTAGATCAAGTAAATTTCTACCTATCTAAAAAAATAGTAAACAAATTTATAAAATGTAAAATTTGATCTATAATTACATTTTATATGGAGATCATGTTAAAGGATTTAGATCGATTGTTTCGATTTTTAAAAATAGAATTATTGATCCATAGTATGGACCATTATGCGCTATGCATAGCACCATAGCCTCACTCATTTTTTTTTAGTATGGATTACATTGGAAATCTTTGCAACTATAAAGATACAATATACTTTACAATAATATTTTAGCTAAATGAGATGAACATAAAACTCTATACAGTACTATATATTTTTCAAAATTGTACTGAAATGAACATAAAAAATCTAATGTAATTATTAGTAGAAATAAAAGCGTTTGTTAGTGTGGTAGAAACAAAAAGAAGGTGAGAACAGTGGCATTGATTAGGCTACAAAAATAGCTAGGTTGTGTGCTCCATGTATATATATATATATATATATATATATATATATTGAATCCCTCGGATTGTGTCAATGTACCAACGGACCCCAACGGTTAATGTAAAGACACTTGATTTTCTGCATTCCTTTTCTGTATAGCAAATATGTGCAATTGCATCATGCAGCTCAGAGTGAAATTTTAGATGGTAATTAAGAACGACAACATATGGTAAATTTTAGATAGTAATTTAAAACAATAATATTATTGTTTCTATAGTGACAAATGAATAGTTCGGGTTCAGTTCGGCGGAGTCAAAAATTCGTGATTCGGAAATAATTCGGGTATAATTTGAAAATGATTTGGTACCACAAGGAATCAAAAAAAAAAAAACCCAATTTTTTTTTTATTTTTAAAACTTTTTTCGCATTTTATTCGGTGTTTGGTTCAGAAACGTCAAAAAAACGAATTAAACACGAATTAAACGCGAATTAATCGTGAATTATTTTACTATGCCTCTAATTATTGACATTTCTTAAAAAAAACAAGAAAGAAAATTTCCTAGTAATAATTATGCAATATGTCAAACTATTTCTGAACTATATTTTAGCTTATCTAAATTAACATAGTTTTCCCTTTAGTAAACTATATTGAGAGACAATAAACAACAAACTAGAGACAAAACATTGCCACCGAAATTTTACATTAATTAATATGGGGTCATCATCAATTGATCATAATAAAAGGGCATGTGCAGCAATAATTATCCAATTTGTTCTCAACCCCACCTCATTAAATCTGAATTTGTCCTTTCAAATCCATGCACAACCCAAAATCAATACTCAAAAATTAATTCCAGTGCTACTAATAGCATCATAGCATGTAGCTTTTGCATCTGAGATCCACATACCTTTACATATTTGTAACCATATACTTTTTTTTGAGGAGTTCATTCTTAATTAATTGCTTCCTCTCCTTTTTCATAACAAATTACATATGGAGCGCAAACAAAGTTTTGCAAAAGTCACATTACTGCAAGATTACTAAAAATTGAATAAAGACCTTCAAGCACTATATAGTTAAGACATGCAAACTGTTTTTTTTTATATATATACACACACTATATAAAGAAAAGTATATATATACTGCATGCAAGATCTAAAAAATTTAACTTTTTTATTTCAGCTTCAGGACTAGGGGTAAAAGATTTGCTACCTCCTTATGTCGGTTATCCACTGACTCCACAAGACATCCTCACTGGTGTTAGCTTTGCTTCAGGGGCCACAGGATTTGACCCTCTTACCCCTGTTATTGTGGTATCATTTTCATACCTTCACTTAGGAAAACAAAATTCATAACTAAATGCATAAATATATCCCCCATTACATCCTTTTAGGAGGATATTTGCTAATGGTGTTTTTTTTTTTTTTTTTTTTTCAGAATGTGATACCAATGATGGACCAACTGAAGTTGTTTGCCGAGTACAAGGAGAAACTAAAAGCCATAGCTGGTGAACAAAAGGCGGCCAAGATTTTATCCGAGGCATTATACGTCATCTGTGTTGGAACCGATGATGTTGCAAACACATACTTCACAACCCCTTTTCGTGTTGTAGATTATGATATACCGTCTTATGTTAATTTACTCGTCTCCCATGCCGGTACCTTCATCAAGGTAAACTATTTATGATGAAATAAAAGAAGGGAAAAGAATTAAGCTTCCCCTTGTCATTTATGTAGAGAAGTACTCATGCTCTAATGAGGCTTTCTGGCAAAATGCTGCTAAAACTCAACCATGCTTTTCTTTTCTTTTCTTTTTTATTTTGTTCTTGTGGCAGCAACTTCATGCAATGGGAGCACGAAAGATCGGTTATGTCAGTCTTCCACCAATAGGATGTGTACCGTCACAAAGAACTGTTGGAGGAGGGCCTGAAAGAAATTGCGAACCGAAACGGAACTATGCTGCCCAACTTTACAACTACAAGATCCAGGGGGAAATTGATAACATATTAAAAGAGACAGGCAGAAAAGATACAAAGATAACATATATCGACATCTACAATATTTTGCTCGACATCATCGAACGGCCCGGCTTTTATGGTAATTAACCTTTAAATTTTACTTTAATTCTTCTTTTGTTAAGGATATTTTAAGTGTACATCCAACTTTTATAATGCATCCAACTAATATATAAAATAAATATTGTTATCATCCATTAGATAGGATGTTTATTAAATTTGAATCAATTTGGATTATATTGGCAATCATCAAAAGGTCATTTAAATTGAATCGTTGGCTTAATAAAAGACTAAACAGACTTTGAAGTTCTCCTAATTAAATTTGATACACACCCAATTTTACTGATGAACAACTACTAGAAAAAATGTTTATAAAGGCAGGTAATTATTTCATCATTGAATTATGATTCGAGTTATCGATAAATTTATAGGATTCGAGGAGGCAACCAAGGGATGTTGTGGCACGGGATTAATCGAGGTTACAAAGCTATGTAACAGCAAGACTGCAAAGACTTGCTCTGATGTAACCAAATATGTATTCTGGGATAGCTTCCACCCTACTGAAAAAGCTTACAAGGCCATTGTCAACAATATTTTCGACAATTATCTCGCCGTCTTAATCTGAATCAAGCAAGCAAAGCAATCTACAATTTTTGGATATATAATTAATCTGTGCTTTTTCCCTTCTTGAATCGTTTTTTTTTTTATGTTAAATGAGATTTATCTAGATCTTTTGTAAAATTAAGATTCTATGACCACTCCAAAATTAAGATTATTAAGTTCATGAAAATCTCGCCTCAAGTATCAATTCTTCTACAGAGAGTTATGCCTAGAATGACAAAAATAGTAGTCCAAGCTTGGTTGATATGATTTAAGTTATATATATATAGGCCACATTTGGTATATATACATGACACAAGTTGGCTTGCTTATGAATACCAAATCTGTCATTTCCAAGATGGCTCAACAAGCCAAAGCACAAAAAAGTGATCCATTAATGCTATTGTATCTCACAAGTTAACACTACATTGAAAGGTTTTTGGGTTTTCAGTTTCAGCTAAAGAGAAGGAATTTTGTGTTATGTACAAATTATGACTCAAATGTAACTGCATGTGGCATCATAGTGTATGATCACAAACGATCAGACATGATGAATATGCTTGAATGGCACCAGATCCCCCTCCATACAACATTTCAAAGTTATTATTTTTATGTTAATGTGATTTTAGAAAAGAGCCATGTAAATATTTCATACAACTTATGCAAAGTATATGCAACCATCCAGAGGTGGCATTCTGAGAAGAGCAAAGTTCAACACCTTGCTCTCATGTTAAACTATCAATCAATAAATATTTTCTTGAATAGCTACTACCCAATTGGACACGCATACAAAGTCAATAGTAAACAAAAATTTTGGCAATTACTTCCAATTTCTAGCCTAAGGAATCAAACAAAGACAGGAAATATAATGAACCAGAAATTTACCCAAATTTAGATAGAGTTAGATATTCTGTTGTGCTATATATTTCCCTTATTATTGTATTAGTTGGATGTTAAAATTTTTTTTTTCAACTAGGAATTTTATCTTCTTGTCGTGGAATTTACATAAAAGAGTTATTCAACAAATTCTTTCCTACAATATTAATTCTTCACCAAAAAAAGGTTACAAGTAAAATGGTAAAATGGCAATCAATTTGTTCTCTATATATAGAGCAAGCTAGCTTGCTTATGAGTGCAAATATATTAGCCTATGTACTCCATGGTCCAAAATAGCTAGACACTATCTCTCATGAAGTGAATCCGGAGCGTTCGATGTGCAATCATAAATTCGGTGCATCTAGTTGTGGAATAAAAACCCTAGCCGCTGCCAAGAGAGGACGGATTAAAACCCTAAATCCACACAGTTCAATATCTAATATCATGACCGTCGAAAGTGCTATAAAAGAATGTGCAACCAACAACCTCAAATAAAACCCTAGAAAGACTTCCATCTTCTCGCCGCAATGCAACCGGTAATATTCTCTTTGTTTCACTCAAATTTCTATTTCTCCTTCCACTTATTTACAACATTTTACATCTTCCTTTCTCTACCTAAGTTCATATGGATATTAGAAGAGACTACTTCAAATAAATATATATGGTAATTCTTGATGAAAATTTATTTATTTTTCTTATATAATTACATATTTTGAAACTACATGCCATAATCTATATTGCAATCTTAATGCAAATTTGTTTGTGAGATAAAGAGAATTAGCCTACCATCACTCCTTTTGAAATGTGAAGGTACTAAAATTTTGAAATTCAATTATTCCATTCTCAAATCTTCTCTTTTGGAATTAGTTAACTGTACACATTAATTATATTAATAGAAGTAGGGAACTCCAAAACAACTCAATATATCTGACATTTTTTTATCTGATCAATTGATCACAAGATCCAATATGTTTCAATTGGTTACTGGTACTTAACTTGTGGCATGACAAGAACTAAGCATTAAAATTGGCTTCAAGTTGGTGAACCTATCTATAATCTTTACTGGTATATGATTCCTGGATGACATGTCAAATCTTTGTCTGCATAGGTCCAGTTTCTTTGACACGTGAGCAAGCCAAAAATAATAGCTAGAATTGTTCTTGCAACTAACTTAGTGATTCTTTTGTCAGATTAAGCAAAAGATGCTAAATATAGATCACAAGATGGATTCTTTCTATTTTTTTTTTATGAAACACTTGTTGGCATGTCAAAGAGATTGTTCCTGTTCGGTCAGTGGTACTGACAAGTCATCAGATTAGCGATAGTGTCACCAACTTGAAGACCATTATAATGTTTAAATCTTGCAGAGAACAAAGTTCAACTACAAGTTACCAAATTGAAAAATAAATGTAAACTTAATTGAGCATTAATTCTGGTGAGATTAAATTACTGCAAAATTATTAAGTAACAAGAAAGGAAGGCAAATGGGTGTGCAAAGAGATTAGTTCGAGTTAATTGATATGTAGTAACTCTTTATAAATTTTTTATTTATATTCTTATATATATACATATTTTGAAACTGAAAGCCAAAATCAAATTTGTAATCTTAATTCAAATTTGTTTGTATGATAAAGAGAAGAGGAGGGTTCCAATACCTCATGCTTTTCATAACTCATCATGCCTCACATATTATTTTCGTTTTGAAAGTCCAAACTGTCGATCTGAATCACTCAACATGATATCATATTAAAATATGATTGGAGATCAAATTTTATAATTTTTGGAAAAAAATTTACTATTTTTTAGATAGGTAGAAAATCACTGTGTTTGAACGGTCCAGAAACAATGATTTTGTATCTATCTTAAAAAATATTAAATTTTTTTCCAAAATATTAAAAATTTCATCCCAAGCATATTTTAATATGAATATCATATTGAACGATTCAAATCAACAATTTAAACTTTGAAAACAAAAATATAAAATATAAGATATGAAAGACACGAGATATTAGAACCCTCTCGAAAAAAAAAAATATATCTTACCATCACTCCTTTTCAAATCGGAAGTTTGGGTGATATGAATCCGGATCCGTATCCTCCCAGGTACCTGACTCAAGCAAATTGAAACGGACGGTCCAGATTAATCCTATATGGGCCAAACTCAATCCGGTGCCTATGGAGACTGTAGGAGGCTTGTTTTGAGATTCGTTTCATGTTAAAAGAACCGTCCGATAATAATTTGCTTGAGTCAGCTAACCTGAGGTGATGTGAATTCTATGAATCCAGGAGTCAAGGGTTTCGACTTAGTTATGGTTTATTTTCCCCAACTTATAGAAGATCGTATTTTAATATAATAGGCCTAATATGTGATTGCCACAAGCCCACAAAGTTACTACTTTCCTGGTTCAACTTTACAATTTCTATTATACTTATATAATGAGCTGTTTTTTTGAAGCTACAGTTTGTCTTAAGTAGGCCTGCTTGCAGAAGGCCCAACTTCTCTTAAATCCCTTTACACACTTTATAAAAAGGGAAATTTTAAATCTTCTCCTAATTATCTCCCTAACATCTTCTCTTAAATCCCTTTACACACTTTATAAAAAGGGAAATTTTAAATCTTCTCCTAATTATCTCCCTAACATGACTTCATTTGTCAGTTTGGTTATAGTTAACTATTATTTTTTAATTTAAGTTAATTCACTGTTCAATCAAGATCTAACAATCATAATCACGTGTGACTCACGTGATCAGATCAACTCACATGCTATACTATTTTTTTGATAAATAGTCACGTCACATGAATTGTTATGATACATAACACACAAATCACGATACGTAATCGGCATACATACTGTGACATAGATGTTGTATTCAGTCACTGCATGAAGTTCTCACAACCCTGATTGTTTATATCAACAATGCAACTTAAACCAATAAATTAGGTTTTGAAAAAAGAAAAAAGGGTGCGGCAACAACCAATTGAGGGAGAGATGTGCACGGATCTACTAGAGGAGGTGGCCCAGCTCATGCGGAGCCACGCTCATCAAACGGGAGGAGTTTAAGAAGCAAATAAAATTTCTTTTAATGTATTTCTTTTTCAGTACTTTCTTAGAATTTGGGTTTCTTTTTCACTCTTTTACTTAATCTTACTTTCAAGCTTTATTTAGGTTTTAGCTCAAATTTTCTTGAGCAAATTGTTTTTTCTTTTTGGCAAGCAGCTACAGCTCTTTTGTAACCGCGATTATCAATTAAATGTGGGTGTGACTCTTATTTTTCGTTAAAAAAAAAAAAAGGACAGTTGACTCATTTAAAAGTACTTAACTAATGCCACTATAAAAAAATGAAGCAAAATAGCAAAGGTCAAATCCATATGGGAAAGCTCCACTTTGACCTTCTAAAAAGATTTATAGCTCACTCAACCTCAACCATTTGTGTTGCTCTTTACTTTTTATGGTTTGGTGCTTTGCACGCGTTGGTACAACAGCAACCCAACGACCCATTAACTCAGGGACCGCAATTCCCTGCTCCAAATTTTCTCTTTTATAATTTATTTTCACCTTCAAACAAAAGGAAAAAGAAGTTGGGATACATAGCATTTCTATTTCTAGTATTATTAAAAAAATTAATCTGAGATGTATAAGAGTTTTTTATTTGAAAACTATATATGTAAAATAAAAATTTATTAAGAAATTATTTATAAACCCCACACTGGCAAAATTATTAAATTTCTTTTCAGAAAAGTCTTTTTAATTGCTGATATAATATTAATAAAAACTCTAATTTTAATTTAGAAATGTGAAAGTTTATCAATTAAAGAGAGACTTAATTTCTATTTAGTAGTTAGCAGTTATTTAGAAATCAATTATTTAATATATGTTTTGGATATTTTGAGTGCTCTTCAATCTAATTCAATATATTTATGCTATAAACTTGATTTGTATAATGGACTTGAAACTCATCACCAAAAATTTCTTATAATTGTACAACAGATTCAACCCAGTTTGTTATCTATCCATTTATGGGACCACTTAGATCAATTCAAGCAAATTTATTCTTGAAGAAATCTCACAGTTTACAAAATCAAGATCATGAAATGTAAATTAGGAATTTCTGGTACTCAAGATATTTCAAATTACAAATAAACTTAATTTTTTTTCTGTTAGCTTTTTCCTTTCTTTCATCTAAGCTGATAGCTCCTAATCATGCTTTTAAAAATATAAAAACAAATAAACTTAGTTATCACTTAAATGCAATGTTTTAAATAGCGTTTATAGCGTCATAGCGGTAAGGCTACAAAAAAAGCTATAGCGGAAGCTATGCTACATAGCGTTTTTTTTTACAAAAATTATATTATATTTTTTACTAAATATCAACATTATTTAAAGTCTCATAGAACAATAAATAATATCAAATTAATTAAGAAATTATAATATTCATATTGAATCAGTACAAAGTCCAAATTGCGGTTCAACATATCCATATTAATATCATTAACTATCGATATTTTTCTATTCAAAATATCTTAAGTATCATGATTCATGACATAATCTATTTTTTTTTCTATTCAAATTTCAAAATATCTTAAGCATCATGATTTCTATTTAAAATTTTCCCAGCGACAAGGGTTTCCTTCTCGATTTGGGCAAATTAAAAGTCTGTAGCAACAAAACTTTTAATTGATTTCGGTTTGGGCTTTTTTTTTTGTCTTTATTTAAAGCCCATATAAATTGTCTGAAAAAGCCCATTATGCATAGCGCGCTATTTGCGCTATGCGCTATAGCGGACCGCTAACTATTACCGCTATAGCGGCACCGTAGCTTAATTAGCGCATTTTGATACAATAACTTAGCGTTTAGGGTCTAAAAACGCTATAGCGTGCTATTTAGAACACTACTTAAATGTTAAGGTACTGTAAGCCTCAATCTAAGATAATTTCTATGTGGTGTAAAGATAGTATATATTCTTTAAGACTCAATTTTGAAAAAGTAAATAATAAATTTTATAAAAAATTCTATTTGGTTTAAACATTTGACTTTTTAAATTAAAATATAAAAAAGTTTTCAAAATTAAACTGATGGCTCTGTTTGACCTAATGTGGAGAGGATGAGAGCAAATTAAATTAGACCTCTGCAGCACTGAAGTAACATCCAAGTCAACATCTGTAACAATGAAACCTTATAGCTATTGGTGCTTCCCTATCAATCAGATTAGATTTCAGATATTAGCCCACAATATCACATGGTCAATCCATGGGTTTGGTAGTGTCATTTCAGTACAATTTTATTGGTGGAATTATTATTTACCTCAGTTAATTGGAAATGGTTTAAATTACAAATTAATTATCACTTTAGAACTATATATTTAGAGAAAAGATTTAGCCCAAGTATCTCCAAAATAATAAAAAAATTCTGAAAATATAAAATTTGGTTTTCAAGTATATTTTCATATGAAGATCAGGTTGAATAGTTTGAATTGGCTGTTTAAACTTTGAAAACCAAGATATAAAATCATAATACGAACCCATATCCGCTATGCATAGTACCATAGTCTCACTCTTATGTCTGATATAATATTAAATTTTCAAAAATTATAAGAATTTAATTTAATTATATATTAATTAATTGTCATGATCTCATCAGAAATATAATTTTAGCAAAATGATTATAACAAAATTTAGTTTTCAAGTATATTTTCATATGAAAATCAAATTGAGCAGTTTAAATTGACTGTTTAGACTTTGAAAACGAAGTCATAGTACGGACCGATATCAGCTCTGCATAGTACATAGTCTCACTGTTATATCTGATTTAATATTAAATTTCAAAAGTTATAAGAATTTAATTATGTGTTAATTAATTGTCATGATCTCGTCAGAAATATAATTTTAGTGAAATAATTCCAGAGAAGTTAGACTGTGGTCCACATCCCATTCCACTCTCTGTTGCTTGCTTCACCTCCTCTTTGCTATATTTATCTACTTTCCAGAGAAGCCACCTTCCATTATTCTTTTCTCTCCTCTCCAACTCCATCTCTCTCTCTCTCTCTCTCTCTCTCTCTCTCTCTCTCTCTCTCTCTCTAACCATGGCTCCAGATTCATGGCTAACAAAATTTCGCTCGGCTGTGTCGTCGCCTCGGCTTGCAGTTTCTCTCCGGTCCACACTGATCAACCCATCGCACAATTCCACCACTACCCGGATCGGCATATTGGCATTTGAAGTAGCATCTGTCATGTCAAAGCTACTCCATCTATGGCAAAGCCTTACCGAATCTCAACTATCTCGTCTCCGCCATGACACCATCTCGTCAGAAGGCATCCGAAAGGTTGTATCAGACGACGACTCCTACCTCCTTTCTCTTGTCTGTGCTGAGTTGTCAGACGTTCTCCGTCTCGTCTCCGAATCAATATCAGCTTTGAGTTACAAGTGCACTGACCCCTCGCTACGCCAGTTTAAGAATTGTTTGATAGAGTTTGCTGATACCGGGATTGACCGCAACCGATGGCTGATGAGTCGAAAAGAGATGGATTCCAAGGCCAAAAAAATGGATCGTCTCATCACCGCCACCTCTTCTCTGCATAAAGAAATGGATAATTTAGCCGATGCCGAGCACAGTTTAAAGAAGCTGCTTCAGTGTACTAGCCCAGGATTTCAGAAAGGAAATCTGGTACGAAACTGTAAGATCTCTGCTGTCGCCGATCTCCAGCAAAAGATATTCTGGTCAAAGCAAGAGGTGAAGTACCTCAAACAAACCTCGCTTTGGAGTTACCGGTATGATGCTATGGTTCTATTAATGGCTCGGTCGGCTTTTATGGTTATGTCTCGGATCAAGCATACCTTTGGTTTCGGACAAGACAATCCGGTACCACTGTACCGGAGTGTCAGTCTTTCTGCAATGGTTCACCCTTCCTTAGATGCACCTTCGGTTGAATCGAAACCGAAATTTGTATCAGTATCAGGCCCTTTGTTTCCGAATAAAATTGTAAAACAATGCGATTTCTTCGAGTCTAACAAGGAGGTGCTTGTGCCGCCTCCAATGACACTTGGTGCATCGGCATTGGCAACACACTACGCTAATCTGATTATATTAATTGAGAAAATGACACGCACTCCCCGGTCAATAGGGACCGATACACGGGATGACATGTACGCAATGCTTACCGCTAGTGTTAGAATAAAGCTTCGTGAAAGGTTGCGAGGAGTTCAGTGGGACCCAGAGTCAGTGAGTGATGCTAGTCTCGCTACCGAATGGAAATGTGCATTACATAGTATTATCGGTTGGTTGGGACCGATGGCCCATGCAACAATACGTTGGCAAAGCGAAAGGAGCTTCGAGCAGAGGCGTAGTTCATCGAGATCAAAGGGTAATGTGCTTCTCATACAAACGTTGCAATTTGCGAACCGTGACAAGGTTGAAGCCGCCATTGTTGAGTTGTTAGTAGGGATCAATTATGTTTGGAGGTTTGAGAAAGAGATGGAGTACCGGCGAGAGATGCTACTGATTCAATTCGAATCGGAGTTGTGCAAGAAGGCCGAAGATATCGATGTTAAAAATGGAGATGTAGAAAATGAAAAACATGAGGAAGATGGTTTTATTTAAATTTTGTTTTTCCTATTTAGTTTGTTTTTCCTTTGTGAAATCCGGGATTGTTCTTATTCCTGCTGAATAGATGAACTAACACAAATATATAGTTTTCTTTTATTTTCTAACTTCTTTACTGAGAAATAGTCTTCTAATATATTTGATTAATGAACAAAAGTTAAAAAGTAAATTGAAAGGAAGAGATTTAATGCTTGATTTTTTGTTAATACTCAAATGGCTGAGATAATTAAGTGAATGTCATGCTGTTAATTACTTTGCTTGGAAACAAAGAACAAGAAGAATGTCTTAATTAATTAATTAGTGCGCTTGGTACATATGTTCAGAATATTTCATTTTGGGAGAAGATATCTTATTATCCACAGATAAAGTTTTTTCACTAATATCTTTTGCCATTTTTTAAAGGATTTGTATAGTCGGAAAAAATTATTCATGTCCATATGCCATATATATACTTATGATGTGATATTTATTAGAATATATATACATAGTAGGGTTAAAATGCACCATTGATTTTGTGCTCCAATCATGCTCCATATTCTTATTTTCAATTTCAATGTCCGAACAGTCGATCCGAACTGTTCACTATAATCTTTGTATTAAAATGTGCTTCGAGACCAAATTTTATATTTTTTGGAATTTGTTTACTAATTTTTTAGATAGGGACAAAATCACTGTTTTCAGAAGATTCTGGACCATCCAAAACAGTGATTTTGTACCTATCTAAATTTTTTTTCAAAAAAATATAAAATTTTGTCTCCAAGCACATTTTAATTTGAAGATCATATTAAGCGGTTTGGATCGATTGTTCGAACTTTGAAAACGGAAAAAAAAAATATGAAGCATAATTGGAGCACAAAACCAATGATGCATTTTAATCCTACTCATATATATATATATATATATATATATATATATATATATATATATATATATATATATATATATGAGCTATGGTGAGACGTGGAGTAAAACAAGCTTGTACTCCACGCCATATTTTCATTTTGAAAATCCAAACAACCGATCCGAACTGCTCAACATGTTCTCTATATTGAAATGTGCTTGGAGACTAAATTTTACATTTTTTTGAATTTTTTACTATTTATTAAGCCACTTTGAAAATCGTTGATCCACTGTGAACAGTAAAAAACAGTAAAAATTTCTGAACCACCGGATCAACGATTTTCAAAGTGGCTTAATAAATAGTAAAAAATTAAAAAAAAAATGTAAAATTTGGTTTCCAAGCACATTTCAATATAGAGAACATGTTGAGCGGTTCGGATCGGTTGTTTGAATTTTCAAATTGAAAATATAGTGTCATGGAGTAAGAACTTGGTTTTACTCCTTATCTATCTATCTATCTATCTATATATATATATATATATATATATATATATATATATTTCTGGTGTTTTCAATTTGATTATCTCCTTCCCAAAGTTAGAATTGTTCATAGAGGCGCTCTGTAGCGCAAGAGATTGATCATTTTTTTTTACAAAAAGATAAAAATAATTTAAAAACCACATCTAATTTAATTTGCTAAGATAATATTTTATGTATAAAACAATTATACATTTAAAATTCAACATCCATTGAGCTTTATGAAAGAATAAAGGGTTGACCCCCTTCCTTTCTTCAAAAAGAAATAGAAAACCTTAAAACTGATTGAGTCAGTGGAGGGAGAATTAATTTGGAAAGAAATTATCTTTGTCACAAAATCAAAAACTAGTTCTCCATTACTCATTTTTTATTATTTTTGGGTTAAAATTATTCTTCCTATATTTTTTTAATGAGGGTTCAAATGCCTCCATTTTTCATGCCTCCACCATGCCTCCATTTTTAAAAACTTTAATAACTCAAAATTTAAAACTTAAAAGTCAAAATAAAACCATTGGATATCATCTACATCATTTTATCTATACACGTGTAAAATATTATGACATTTCAATTTTATTTTGGTTTTCATCAAGAGCTTGTAAAAAACGTACTATTGTGGATAATTTCTAAACGTTGATTTTTCAACTTATTGATTCACATAAAAACAAAATCGAAATGCAATAATTTTTTATGAGCACATAAATAAAATGTTGTAGATCATATCCAACGGTTTTATTTTGACTTTTAAGTTTTAAATTTTGAGTAATTAAAGTTTTTAAAAATGGAGGCATGGTAGAAGCATGAAAAATAGAGGCATTTGAACCCTCCTCTTTTTTAATTACATGGATAAACATGAGCTCAAGCACTAATTTGAGATTGCTATTTGAAGTTTGACCTTTGCAAATTGCAAATGATAAAATGTTAGAAGTATCATCCCAATACCTCCCTCCATCATTACTCCCACCCCAACTTAACCTTGACGCAATATCAAGTGCTCCCACCAATTTCACAAAATTAAAAAAAAAGTAGCTAGTGTATGTAGCGGTCACACACATGTCATACCCACCCACTCACTCACTCATGTTATTTTTGGTTTGATTCCTTGCTCATATGCTACTAGCTTCCAACCCAATCTATTGCTAACCACTTGATTCTAGTTCTTTTTGGTATATGTCTCCTCATTTCATCGAGAGAATAAAAAAAATAGCGAATTGAGTTTAAATAGTTAATTATATTCAAATTTATTAGTTAACTGAGTACTAGATTAAAAACAATACTCTAATTTATAATTTCCAATGTTCTTACTTTTAATCCAAATTATCAATTAGAATTTAAAAAAATTATTTTAATTTTAACTCTAATTACAAATCAGAATTTTAGATGAGGGCAGATAAAATTTCAGAGGAGACAAAGTTGGTACAGGCCTATAGGCACCATAAAAATTCAAAATCCACGAGGGGAGATTTGAATATTTTTTTTCTGAGATGAAACTAGAAAATTTAGATTAAAGAGCTAAAATGCAAAGTGCATAACGTATGGCAGTGAAACTTGAATCCACGTCTCCATAACAATAAAATAAAATTTTAACCACTAAGTTACAAGCGCACACTCAACATTGTGTGAGGAGGCTGAATCATATAATTTTTTTTGAAAAAATAAAATTCAATTAAATTTCAACATACATATTTTAAAATTTTAAAATCATATGTGTGACTAAACACTCTTTTCCAAAAGTTATAAATCCGCCCCTAATGTTTTTGTATTTTAAATTTACTTTTTTGTCAAAAAAAATATAGTCTTTAAACCACTTCACTGAAATGCACTAAATTTTAAATATCTAACATCTCTTGATTAATATGACTTTGTCCTATATATGAATGAGTTAATTAATTAATATTTAAATCAGTTTGCTAACAGAATGAGTGGCTTCTTAGAAAAAAAAAATCACAAAAAAAAATATGAATCTGTCTTATTTATGGCCTCTTAGTAGAGTAGAACTAGGGTGCTCCTAAGCTCACCAAGCCCTTCGTAATAAAAATAGCGATTTTCAAACCATCTTAATAAATAGCAAAAAAATTCCAAAAAATGTAAAATTTGGTCTCCAAGCACATTTTAATATAGATTGAACATCTAATAGTTTGGAAATGTCGTTTGAAGTCAATTTGATAGATTTTAGAGTCGCGCTCACGGAAGGGCTTGGTGAGCTTAGGAGCACCCTAGTTCTACTCCTCTTAGTAAGCAAGCATGGGTCCAGTTGTAAAGCACTTGTTCTAGTTTAGATGTTTTGGGGTGTTATGTCTCTGATCTGGTAAGGCACTAGGCACACATGGGGGGTAGGTTTAATTCATCATGGCAAATCCATCACATGCAATGTGACATTTTATTTTATTTTTATTTTTTTTCTGGTTTTTGACATTATATTTCCGGATTATATGATGGCGGGGCATGTTCACATATTATTTAATTTTAAAGGTTCTTGCTCCTTAAAGCATCTGAGGGGGCACTTTTTGTTCTAATTTGAAAAAGAATAAATAATTAATTTTTATGAATTAATTTATTATATTTGTAAGGAAAAAATATTATTAATTTTAATTAATATCAGTGTTGTAAAAAACAGCCGATTAGTCGTTGGCGGCCACCAAACCGTCACGGATTTTTCCGACTAACCGGCCAATTATTTCCGATTAATCGCTTGGCGGTACCATATCTATCTGACGAGCACATACCGTTATTTACAACACTGATTAATATGATGATGATCTCATGTCTTATTTTCCCCTATAATTAATTAATTCTAAGACTTTTTAATATTTATATAAACTGAACAAAAGGATCAACTATATATATATGAATAATTATTTTAGTACCCACAGTTGAGTATCCGCATCGTACCCGCACTTAATTCATTCCCAATTAACTGCCATAACTGTAAGCGGTCCCCACAACTACCAATTAACTAATTTACATACTTTCCAGTTTGAATTTTAAATTTCTCTTTCTCTCCGTTTCTTCCTTTTTCGAAGCTTTCGCGATTTTGAGGCGATTTTAGATCAATTTCGAGGCGATTTCAAGGCGATTTGGAGACGATCGTCTAGCGATTTCGAAACTGGAAGCGGGGATTTTTCAAAAAAAAGTGCGGGTACGGTTATTTAAGGAAAATTCATATATCATATATGTAGTTCATTGTATAGATATAAATACTTGTATTGTATAGGTATAAATACTTCACAATGTTTACTATTAATACTTGTTAAATAAAATTACAGTGTTGGAACGGTTGTGTGGTCCCCTAATGCGGGTACGATGCGAGAATTTTTCATATATGTAGTTCATTGTATAGATATAAATACTTGTCTTGTATAGATATAAATACTTCACAATGTTACTATTAATACTTGTAAAATAAAATTATAGTTTTAGAACGGTTGTGTGGTCCCCTAGTGCGGGTACGACGCGAGAATTTTTCAAAAAATGGTGCGGGTACGGTTATTTAAGGAAAATTCATATATCATATATGTAGTTCATTGTATAGATATAAATAGTTGTCTTGTATAGGTATAAATACTTCACAATGTTACTATTAATACTTGTAAAACAAAATTACAGCTTTGGAACGGTTGTGTGGTCCCCTAATGCGGGTACGACGCGAGAATTTTTCAAAAAAAGTGCGGGTACAATTATTTAAGGAAAATTCATATATCATATATGTAGTTCGTTGTATAGATATAAATACTTGTCTTGTATAGATATAAATACTTCACAATGTTACTATTAATACTTGTAAAATAAAATTACAAGTGCCGACAAAAAAAAAATTGGTTTTAAAAAAAATTGGTTTTAAATACTTGA
The DNA here is from genome assembly GCA_028015225.1 of Carex myosuroides. Lineage (NCBI taxonomy): Eukaryota > Viridiplantae > Streptophyta > Magnoliopsida > Poales > Cyperaceae > Carex > Carex myosuroides. Next base: position 1,616,748 of record CM051471.1, read on the forward strand.
TATCTTAAGTATAAATACTTGATGAATTACTATTAATATTTGATATCTTAGGTATGAATACTTTCTATTTTGTATGAATACTTTTCATATTTGAATATTTGATACTTTGAAAAACGTGTAAAAGTATGTCATCATGGATTCATTTGAAAGATAAAATTGTGTAGAACGCGTTCGTGGTTTTAAATTTGTAAAATTCCTCATAGATCGTCCCAAAAATTGGTTAGATTGAACGAAGAAAAAAAAAACCACCTTGAAAAACGTGTAAAGATGAGTAGGTATTGTGTCCAGTTTTTTTTTAAATACTTGATATCTTAGGTATAAATACTTGATGAATTATATATGAATACTTGATAATTTAGGTATAAATACTTTCCATTTTGTATGTAAATTAATTTAAGTGCGGTCCCCAAAAACAGTTATGACAGTTTAGGTGCGGTCCCCAAAAACAGTTATGACAGTTTAGGTGCGGGTACAATACGGGTACTCAACTGCGGGTACTCATATCAGCTTCCTATATATATACGGTAAATAAAGAGCCAATCAAGCAACTTATTCACTGTTATATATTTTCCTTAAATAAAGAGCATGTTTCAATAATTAAACTCACATGCTCACACTTCCTACTACTGACATATTAATTCAGTTGGAAATAAACAAATTGGTTGGGTGTTGACTGTTGACACCCAAATTTAACAAGATTTCATTTCATGATTGATTTAACAGTGCTATAGTACTATGAGGCATGAGCAATGGAGAATGGTGCACATGTTAAAGAACAAATTGATTCTTGTTCAAGAATTCATGGAGTACATATCCTATTAGACCGAAATTTTTATTTCTACCATTTTAAATAAATAAATAAATCAAATAACCACGGTTTCTGACAATTCTAATACTAGCACGGCCGCAGAATGCCGTAGCGAACCCATATGAGGGGGACCGCAGAATGCCGTAGCGGACCCATATGAGGGGGACCGCAGAATGCCGTAGCGGATCCCCATATGGGTCCGCTATATGCCGGAGCGGACCCTGGGGCCGCTATATGCCGGGGCGGACCCATTATTTTTTATTTTAAAAATACGAAATTGTAATTTGTTAAGGGTTATTTATTTAGTTTCGAATGTTGTTTAAATTGATTTTTGGTCGTATCGTATTTTAGATATGTCGTTCGTTTGAAATATTTTAGATATTTTAGATATATGGTTTCTTTGAAATTCTTTTGTGTACTCTGAGATAATGAAATCAACAAAATAAATAAATAACAACAAAATCAAACAAACAAGAAACTAATCAACGAAATAAATAAGTATCTGACAAAACATCTACCAATACTATAAATAAGAATCTAACAAAACATCTAACAGTACAAAAAATGAAAATCTACGGCTCTGGACTAAACACCGTCCTCGGCTTCTTCTTCCTATACCCCCGACCCCGCCTGCAGAGTGGCGTCTCATCAGCCTCTGCTGAGGATGCAGAGTCGTCTGCCTGGACATCCGTAGACTGAACCGGCTCATAGTGAACCTCCTCAATCTCAAATGTCTGCTGGACCCCAGGACCAAAAACTGTGATCTATCCAGACTCAGCTTGCGTGAATAAAAACGCATGTTTGGCAATGGGGTCATCGTGGAGGGAAGGGTGAGGTACCTGCTGTGAGGACTGACCAGGAAACGGCGGGATGGGCTCTGTCTGAACATACCCTGGCTGATAGGCAGAAGGTGCTGTCTGAGTGGGAATGTAACCCGGGGAATACAGTCCATTTCCCTCTGTGCCATACTCAGTGGAGATATTGAAGCCCAGGTCCTCCTCCTCTTCAACCTGTAGTAACTTACCAATTAGATAATGTATTGAATAAGAAAAAATCACAGTTATGTATTTTAATTTAAATTATACCTCGGCAGACATCCTAGCCTGGGATCCCATGGCGTCATGTGCGGCTCGGCGCATCAACTCGGCACCTCGGTTGAACGCCTGACCGACCGTCTCAGCATCGTGGACGGGTGCAAACAGCTCCTCATCACCAGTGTAGGGGACGTAGACATTGGGCTCGTCAGATATGTCGTCGACCGCATCAACACCGCCCAAGCCAGCGCACCTCAGTAGAGAGTCGAGGCGCGCCCTGTACTCGACGCAGCTGATGCAGCTGGGTGAGACCACGGTCTTCTCTTTCTGGAGACCCTCATGCGAGATCCCCAACAGCTCCTAGCACAATGCCCGGAAGTCTCCGTACTCGACGCCCGTGACTGGCTCCCCGATAATAGTCATACCCCACAGGCAACTGACGTCCTGTAGGGTGACTGTCATCTCAGCATGGGGGAGATGAAAGCTGTGCGTCTCGGGATGCCATCGCTCAACGAGACCGGAAGATAAACCCTCGTCAGCATTCTCCTCGGCCATCTGGGATATCTGGTACAATCCCATCGAGCGTAAACCCCCCCCCGTACGCAGACTAGTACCGTATATGAGTGCGGTTGTGACGAACCGTAACCGCATCCAAACCCTGCATTTAATTAAATAATCAGATCAAGTTCATTCATAAAAAAAAAAAATTTGGGATGAAAAATTTATAAATATGATAAATTTATAACTTACCCCAGTGGCAGCCTCTAAAATCCGATGCTCTGCATTCGGGTACCACAAGAAGTCGCTGACCCTGTCGGTACGACTCCGGATACCCGGAACATCTGCCAATACTGTCTCGATGTACTGAGACATCTCGTACGGCGTGGCTGTAGGACCATTTTGTGTACCCCTACTGGAGGATGGTCTATCTCTACTGGATGTCATGCTGTATTGGATAATTTTTGGTCAAATATGAGAGTTTGGTACAATTAAACCTACTTCAATTTTGGTACAATTAAATTTTGGTACAATTATATTTAAATTTGGGTACAATTCTAATTTTAAATCCTAAATTAATATCTAATTCTAAATCCTAAATCTAAACCCTAAACCTAAATCCTAACCCTAAACCCTAAACCTAAACCTAATTACTACTCTACACTAAAAATTAAAACTAGAGAAGAAGAAGAAAATTTACTCGAAGTCGAAGGGATTAAAACTTCTTTGAAATGATATGAAAAATGAATCCAGTGGCCCCTTATATAGGCTCCTGTAGGGGTCCGCTCCGGCATATAGTGGCCCCAGGGTCTGCTCCGGCATATAGCGGACCCATATGGGGGTCCGCTTCGGCATTCTGCGGCCCCCCTCATATGGGTTCGCTCCGGCATTCTGCGGCCATGCTAGTATTGGAATTGTCAGAAAATCGTGGTTATTTGGTTTATTTATTTTTTTAAAATGGTAGAAATAAAAATTTCGGCCTATTAGGTAACAGAAAATATTTTGTTTAGATCTGGACCGTCGGATTAGAATTCGAACCAATATTAAAGGGTTTCTGTCAGAGGCGGAGTCAGACTTTCAAATTATGGAAGGTCAAACGTGAATGTAGATTAATCATATAAATTTTTTGTGATGTGAATGGGGATCAATTTTACAGTATCTATAATATTTTACTCTAAACTATATAGAAAATCGTGTACAAATACATAAATTTTGAAAATAAATGGGTTCAATTGACCCCCATTTCTTTAATGTGCCTCCATCTCTAATTTTGCTGCATTTCATCTCGAATCAGATTGGTCTGGATTCTGATCGGATGGTCTGGATCTAAACAGAAATATTGTGTTTCCTTAATTAGGTGATATGAGTTATTGAGCACTTACCCCCATGCAAAATTAGCCTTATTTCAAGTTGGTATTATTTCATGGAGCCAGATTTTCAAACTATGAGATGTCAAACGTGAATGGGGATCAATCTTATAAATTTTTTGTATTGTGAATGGAAGTCAATTTTACAGTATCCATAGCATTTTACACTAAACTATATCGAAAATTACGTACAAATACAGAAATTTTGAAAATAAATGGGTTCAATTGACCCCCATTTCTTTAATTGCCTGTCTCTAGTATTTGCTGCATTTCATCTCTAACCAGATTGGTCTGAATTCTGATCGGATGATCCGGATCTAAACAGAAATATTGTGTTACCTTAATTAGGTGATATGAGTTATTGAGCACTTACCCCATGCAAAATTAGTCTTATTTCAAGTTGGTATTATTTCATGGAGCCAGAATTTCAAACTATGAGATGTCAAATGTGAATGGGGATCAATCGTATAAATTTTTTGTGTTTTGAATGAAAGTCAATTTTACAGTATTCATAGCATTTTACTCTAAACTATATAAAAAATTGTATACAAATACAGAAATTTTGAAAATAATTGGGTTCAATTGACCCCATTTCTTTAATGTGCATCCGTCTCTAGTTTTTGCTGCATTTTATCTCGAACCAGATTGGTCTGGATTCTGATCGGATGGTCCGGATCTAAACAAAAATATTGTGTTACCTTAATTAGGTGATATGAGTTATTGAGCACTTACCCCATGCAAAATTAGCTTTATTTCAAGTTGGTATTATTTCATGGAGTTAGATTTTCAAAGTATGAGATGTCAAACGTGAATGGAAATCAATTGTATAAATTTTTTGTGTTGTGAATGAAAGTTAATTTTACAGTATCCATAGCATTTTACTCTAAACTATATAGAAAATTACGTACAAATATAGAAATTTTGAAAATAAATAAAGTCAATTAAACCCCATTTTCTTAATATGCCTCCGCCTCTGATTTATACTGCATTTCATCTCGAACCAGATTGGTCTGAATTCTGATCAGATGTGCGGATCTAAAAAGAAATATTTTGTTACCTTAATTAGGTGATATGAATTATTATATTGAGCACTTACCGAATGCCATCAATTTTCAAGTTGGTACTATTTCATGCAACTAACTGGTTGCAAATAGTAAGACACCAAAAACTAGACCTAGCCCAGTAGCCCTAGGCCTAGGTATGTTGACATGCACACTATCAAATGTAACAGGCTTATAGTGGGCCCATAAATAAGTCCACTAACAAGTGCACCATTTAGAGAAACACCTGGTAACAGGCATCACCATCAACAACAACTCTACTGTATATAAACAGAGATACTCACTTGTTCCTTAAATAAAAACATCCTATATTTTTACATCCACAAAGCAAATGATCAAGGCTTATCAATTTTCACAATTTAATTAAACGTGACAATTTTTAAATTAAATTGTAACATCATCTGATTGCTCAGAAGTTCTCGTCGCGGCATCAGCCAAGTTCTTCGCCTTCTTCGCTTCGGCATCCCAATCCAAAGCCACCACTAACAAAATCAACACAACCACACTCGCTGCAGCGCCGATGACAAAGCCCATTAACAGCCCACCAAGGCCCAATCTAGTCTTAAAACCCAGAATCACAGCCACAGGCAATGCAATCAAATAAAATCCACCAAGGCTTGCATACATGCCCAACCAAGGCCTGGCAGTGCCTCTCACAATGCCTCCACACACTGCTAAAGGAAAATTGAACACCTCAAGCAAAGCCATGATTAGCATCATTTTGCTAACTCCTTGTATGATTTTTTGATCATTGGTGAATAGATGTCCCCAAATGTGTCGTGCCATGACCATGGCGAAAGCACCGATAAATCCGGCCAAAGCACCACAGCTGATTGAGACAAAAGCCGACATGCGAGCGGCTTTCGAGTTGCCTGCGCCTAGATCGTTGGAGACACGAGTGGATGCGCATGTGGCGAGTGATAGCATAACCGAGAATAGGAGGTAGTCGAAGTTTAGTACAACGGCGATCACTGCCACCATCCGTCTGACGCACATTAATTAATTAACAAGTTCATTATTCATTGTTAATTGAATCAAATAAAAAATAGTTAATATTCCACCAAAACCTATTGATTTTCTGTTATATATATTATTTTATTTACAGAAATTATAATTATAAAAGATAATAATTACATCTATCATGTACACTGCTAGTTAACAATTATATCTAATTTTATATCTGCTGATATATATTCAAAAAATCAATATATGTATACCTGGCATCAGGCAACCGTCCAGTAAGCAAAACAAGAATCTCATAGCACCACCACTCGAGGCAGGTCGTCATACAGCACGGAGCAGAAAGGCGGAGCAGGCGGATCCAATCAGCCGTCCTCTGGTCCCACCACCCTCCAATACTCGCTTTCTCGACCCAAATCTTTCTTTTCTCATTTAAAAAGATGTACGCGGATAGCATGACCGCAACGCTCATGTCTGTCACGCAAATTGCCATGGCCACACCGTCTATTCCTCTCTTCCTTGAGAGAAAGATGTTTAGTGGTACATGGAGGCCAAGAGCAATGCCAGAGATGAAGAGAGTGGGGAGTGTAACACCTTGTGAGCTCAGATAGGCTTTCAAAGGGCAGAGGAATGAGGTTATTACCAGGTCTGGTAAAAGCCATATTATATACCTGTCAATTATAAGTTCAAAAAGTTTATTAGTAAATGCCAAGAAATATTTCTTTGTTTTTGGGGTTCATTGGGTTGAACTGAATATATATATATATATATATATATATATATATATATATATATATATATATGATAATGTTATAGGTGTTACAAAGGGTACAGGGCAATTATTATACAGTAGTTCTAAATTGTTCTTGGCAAATTAATATAGATAATTTGTATTAACATGTATAAGACAAGTGAATGAAATATATTCACCATATATATTAATCATTGCCTGTTTCATGTTTTGTTTTCAAACTATGTTTATATTCTGTAATTTAATGATGTGTATCAGTCAACAGGCTAGCAAAATTTTGTACATACCTCTTTGCAAGTGTAGCAATTTCCCTTTGTTGTCCAAAGTGAACTAAAATTGTATCTACATTTAGCCATAGAAGGGAAATTGGAATACATGTCACCAAGAGAAGCAGAGTTGCCATGAGGAGTGTCTTGTGCAAGAGTCTATAATTCTTGGCCCCAAATGCTTGACCACAAATCGGTTCCATTGCCCCGCAAAGTCCGTTTAACACCGAGAAACCCGTAACGTTTGCAAAAGTAAAACCGAGCGTTCCGGCCGCCAATTCGAGATCACCTAACCGACCGAGAAAGGCAGTTGTTGTTGTTGTTTTCGCAAACCATGCTAGATTCATGGCCATTAGAGGTAGTGCAATTCCCCGTTGTACATGGAGTTCTGATGTGACTGTCTTGATTGCCGACGAAATCCACGATGATCGTGACGGCAATGGCGATGACGGGCATGATGACGGTGGTGGTGGTGCTTCTTGCAAGTGGGGCTGCATGTCTAGCTAGCTATGAAATATATGTTTGGTGGAATTAAGAGGGAGAGAGAGAGACATGGTTGGTTATTTGTATTCTGTTATAGAAAGCACATATGATGCGTGAGCAAGTTAAATATGAAATCATCAAGCTATTGCTTTTTGTAGAGTGAGATAAATTGTGAAGTTTGTGATTTTCTAGTGGGAGAAACAGAAAGCAGGAGAGTTGTAACGGCTATAGCTTTACCTTTTCAGTCCACATAATTCCATCTCTCTTTTTTTTTCCCAATTTAAAATCTCTGCAATTTGCAAGTCATATGTCACACATGATAACTATTATATATTTTTTTATTTTTTTTAATAAAGAATAAAAATGGTATTTTATAAATTTAAAATGTGTTTTTAATAGAAAATTCAATAAATAGGATAAATTTGTGAGTTTAAAATTTAGAAGGATAAATATGATATTATGAATTTTAAAGGAAGAAATACGTAATTTCGAGGTTTTGAAGGGTATACATGAAATTCCGCCTAAAATCTCTGCAATTTGCAAGTCTTATGTCACACATGATAATTAAGTGTCATGGAAAGTTTGATCTATATCTCAAAATAAAGTTGGTAACTTGGTATATATGAAATGTAATGAATTTTAAAATTCAGTTTTAGATGCACTGAGGTGCTAAAATGTGGGAAATTAAATGACGATATATATAAATATATCATTCTTCTAAAGAATAAATTAAGGAATATTAATTGATACAGAGAACCATACTATGCTGATTCCATTTCTTTTGTTCTATTTAATTTCTGCAATGATTGTAACATAAAAAGGATAGCGAGCTTTTTATCTATTGTACTTTGTTTGATAATGCAACTTTAAAAAAATGTATGATCGCTTTCTCTGTGAATTGAGATATTATTCTAATTTAATTATGAGGAGGGTTCAAATGCCTCCATTTTTCATGCCTCCACCATGCCTCCATATTTTAAAACTTTAATAACTCAAAATTTAAAACTTAAAAATCAAAATAAAACCGTTGGATATGATCTACATCATTTTATCTATGTGCTCATAAAAAATTATCACATTTTGATTTTGTTTTTATGTGAATCAATAAGTTGAAAAATCAACGTCTAGAAATTATCCACATTAGTATGTTTTTTACAAGCTCTTGATGACAACCAAAACAAAATTGAAATATCATAATTTTTTACTCGTGTATAGATAAAATGATGTAGATCATATCCAACGGTTTTATTTTGACTTTTAAGTTTTAAATTTTGAGTTATTAAAATTTTAAAATATGGAGGCATGGTGGAGGCATGAAAAATGGAGGCATTTGAACCCTCCTCTTTAATTATAATCCGAGAGTGCCATATGAGAGTGAAGTCACTGGAGAAATGCCTTCGCTTGTATAAAATATGGATTCAGTTCTGCTCCAGTGCAAACAAAACTGGAGATCTCCATTTCTCCACCATTGTCAATATTTGTTTTTACATACTATCGGTTATTAGTACCAGTTAAAATAGGTGGATTTTATAATTTTTGTAATGTTTTCCAAATTAAATCAAAATATTTTAAAAAAAGTTTATAGATATCTTTTGGACTTATTACTTTTCATATAATTTTATAATCCTTTAATATTTAAAAATAAGCTGCTATATGTGGATAACTGTCAATTTCAAATACTTTGATTAACAGAAGAACATGTGCTATGATATACATAGTATAAATTATTTTAAATATTTAATTTTAAATAGAAGTTATTGTATATGATAGTCATTACTATCAAATAAATCCATTATAAACAGAGTGAATCCTCGTCCTTATGTAAAATATTAATATTTATATATCTAGAGCTAGAATTTATTAACAAACAAAATTTCTTTTATCATCTTTTTTTTATATTCAAATAAATTCAATTCTTAAGTCCTTGAATTCATTCGTAATGATATTAAATCGAATCATAGAGTATGTATATTGTTTGAATTGGTTGCAAGTAGGGGTGTTCAAATAGATCGGTTTATTTGGTTTCAAACTGAACCAACAAATTTTGGTTTAATTGGATCGGTTGTTCGGTTTAAATGGTTCGGTTCGGTTTAGTTTTTGAAGAAGTTTGGTTTAAATGGTTCGGTTCAGTTTTGGGATCTCCAAATCGGTTTGAACCGAACCAACCGGTTTATAATGGATCGGTTTATTTTGTGTGGTTTATAATGGATCGGTAAATCGGTTTATCAAAAACCGGCTTGTGTGGTTATCAAAAATGTTATCCAAATCTGTTTGAACCGAACAAACCGGTTTTGAAATGTTTATTTGTAACTTGAAATGTTTGTATTCGGTTCAACCGAACAAACCGAGTTTAAATCGGTTTAATCGGTTCGGTTTTAGATCGGTTTGTAATTTTAATTCGGTCGGTTCAGTTGGGTTTTCAAAATTCGGTTCAAACCGCGGTTCGGCAAAAAGAGTTCGGATTGACTCGAACCAACCGGTTGAACACCCCTAGTTGCAAGAGGGGCGGTTGCACACGCATTGAGTCAATTTACCCTATTTATTTTCAAATATTTTGTACTTGTACATAATTTTTTATATATTTTAGAGTAAAATATTACAGGTACCGTAAAATTGATTCTCATTCGCAATATGAAAAATTTATATAATTGACTCTCATAGTCTGAAAATCTGACTTCGCCCATGAGTGTCGCAACCAATTTAAAGCTCCTTCTCCATAACTTTTTGGTTTTTTAATCCTTTGCTATTAGACCTATTAAAATAAGTTGAATCATAAAATCATTAAATTGAATGACAGTGCTATTAAGTTGAATTATAAAAATAGTAATGATAATAATAGCAATGTAACCCTCACATTTTTTTTACTTGGCCTTCTAATTATATCCTTGTCAAATAAGTGAAGGTTTTGTAGTCCGTTTGGACTCCACCACCAAATCCATCTGATTTCTCCACTAATTTATGTTAGATATATATCAAAAGTGGCCAATGATAAAGCTCCTCAATTTAATCAATAAGAATGACATAAAGCCTAATCAAGCACCTGGTTTTTGACTTATTTCCATACCAACTAATTGCTAGCAGACACCTCTTCTTTTGCTTTTGAAAATCATTAATTAGTCTACTTAATCATAGTAACATGCTTCGCGATATATTCGCGAATTATTCGTATTTTATTCGGATTTTTTACATTTTCAAACCGAACACCGAATAAAAAGCAAAAAACCGTATAATACGTTTTATTTGCGAATAAAACACGAATCATGAATTATTCGAAAAAAGACGCAACAAAAAAATTAAAAAAAATTTAAATTTTTTTTGGGTATTTTTTTTTTTTTACAATATTGACCGTTCTTTTTAACTTGGCACAAATCTCAAAGCCCAATAATATTGCCCCTGCACTAGCCCGAATCTCAAAGTGGATGGGAGTTAATCTCAAACTGTAAAGTGAAAGGAATCTTTTACAATATTGGAGAGGATAGCCGAACCAAACCCGAACTATTCGTTTGTCACCATGCTTAAAATTGCATAATTATGCTAGAGGTGTTATTGACCCGTTACATTAATAGACCCACTGCTTTTGGGATAATTGATAAAGCAAACCCTTTTTTCTTTTCCACCTTTAATTGATAATAAAAAAAATGAGAATGGAAGCTGATGTACATTCCTTTGAGAACAGTATCTGGACTAAATTAAGAATATACTTGTAAAAGAGAATTGCCACAATTTAATTAAGAGCGGCGAGTGCTCGAACCAACTAAAGTGGGAAAAATGATTTTTTTTTTTAAATAGAATTACTCTAAATCGATTTAACGGAACAAGCCTTTAGCAGTAGGATTTTCGAAAACTAGCCTCCACCGATCCTAGGGACCGGTGGAGCAAAAAAAACTCATTCTACACCGGTCCTAGGGACCGGTGGAGCCTCTTTTGCACCAGCCACACCGCTCGCCACAGAAAATCCCCATCTATAGCTCCACCGATCCCTAGGACCGGTGGAGGCTTGATCTCTAATTTGCTTCCCGAGAGCTCCATCTCTGTCTCTCCCTTTCTTCTCCTTCGTTTCCTCTCCGAACTCTTTTTTTTTTCTTTTTCTTTTATCCTTTCAATTTACTCAACCATTTCTCCATCTAATTGTTTTAAAATTTCTGGATCGTTTAAGAGAGTTAGAAACTCTTCGGATCTACGATTTTGACGAGGTAAATATCCCTCTTTTGATAATTTTTTATTTTAGCCGAATTAAAATGAATAACTAATTTAATTTAGTTTGTTTAGTATATTTAGATTGTTTTTGTGAAATGTAGTGTTAAATTAGTATTTGGTGTAATTTAGTGTTGATTTGGAGTATATTTAGTAATTTAGTGGTAATGTAGTGTAATTTAGAGTTCATTTGATGTTAATTTAGTGTAATGTAATGCTAATGTAGTATTAATTTAGAGTTTATTTGATGTTAATTTAGTGTAATTTAGTATATATGTAGTATAATTTTGTGTAATTAAGTGTTCATGTAGTATAATGTAACTTTTTAGTAATATGTATTATAATTTTGTGTAATTAAGTGTTCATGTAGTATAATGTAACTTTTTAGTAATATGTATTATAATTTTTGTAAAATTAGATAAATGTGTGATGACTCTCATGAAGTTTAAAATTAGATAAAATTATAAATGTGTAAAATTAGTAATATGTAGTATAAATTTGTGTAATTAAGTGTTCATGTAGTTTATTTTTAAAATCAAAATTAGATGATATGTTGTTTACATATAGTTCAATTTTCATTATTGTAGCCATATGCTTGAAAAAATATTTGTTTATATATTTATGTGTGATGACTCTCATCAGTTGCAAAAATATTTGTTTATCAAATTTTCTAACAGAGTCAATGGATAATCCGGATTATCCAGAGTTGTTGAAATTAGCACCACAGAACCACAGGGCATGGCAAGTTCGTGATATGGTAATTTTGATTATATTTATTAATTATTTGTTGCAAATAAATATTATATGAAGTATTTGAAGGGTTTATAATGTTTTAATTCTTTTTGGCAGCCTACCTCTTCATTGCAGGTAAATTCACATCAGACTAGTATTGCTTACAACAGTCGGATGGACGGTGCTCTGAAGAGGTTAGGGTTGTATCAAATTGCTCGCCTTAATGATTGCAAGATTGATCCGCATTTGATTACTGCTCTGGTTGAGAGGTGGAGGCCGGAGACCAATACATTTCATCTACCTGTCGGTGATGTGACAGTGACGTTGGAAGATGTTGCATGTCTATGGGGCTTATCGACTAAGGGTAATTAATAATCAGAAGTTGTTTATCGGTTAATTTAATTACCTATTTATAAAAAAATAAATTGTTAATTGTATAATTCTTTTAATTTGCAGGTGACGCGATTACTGGCACCAGCGATACTGATTGGGACCCATACTTAGAGTTTGATCTAGGGGCTGATCTGGCTATTTTTTACAATCACCTCCATCAGACAATGCCATATAAATATAGGATTTATAATCCTAACACATCGAAAGAACGATTGTCCGTCTCTGCTTATGCGCTTAGACTAAAATGGTTGCGGGCGCAATTTAGTTTACCCTTAGAAGATTGGCACAATGATGAGATAGTTGCACGGTACACCCGAGGTTTTTGTATGGATTTATTCGGGTCGGTTATGTTTCCAGATTCAAGTGCGGATGGAGTCCCTGCGATGTACTTGCAATTCATCACTGATCTAGAGACTCCACGAGAATACAATTGGGGAGGTGCTGTACTTGCACATCTCTATCGAGAGTTGTCACGTGCTTGCTACGCGGGGGCAAACACGATCGCGGGTCCGATGTTGTTGTTACAGATTTGGTCATGGACTCGATTTGCTGTTGGTCGGCCTATACCCCAATCAGAGCCACTTCCCTTCGGTGGTGCCGATGAGGATAGGAGGAATGCTTTCGGTGTGAAGTGGACCACTTTTCATCTGTGGCCAGAGAACCCTCACTTAGGTAAAAAGATTTATAATTCGAGATAACTTCGATAGATTTATAATTGTTTTTTATATTTTTTTTTACAGGTGGTACAGCCACGTATAGAGATAACTTCGATAGACTAGCTGATGAGACAGTTAACTGGCGACCATACGTTGATTACTATGATCAGTTACCTCGACATGTTCGACGACAAAAGAGGTATTGGATGAGATGCGGTTACGTGATCCATTTTTGGATGGTGGAGTTTCAGCATGCGGATAGGGTCATGCGCCAGTTTGGTAAGTACCAAGAGGTCCCGCCTCCTCCTCCTCTACCATGGGATGAGATCAGTTATTTACGAAAGACGTGGTATCACGATGGCAATTCAACAAGGGATGGTTGTTGGGGGATTACTCTTAGTGAGTACATCGAGAAGCCTGCAGTATTAATTGGAGAGCGGAGACCATATGACATGAGTAGGCATCATATGTACATGCATTGGTTCAACGCGCGTGGTATGAGATCAGTGTATCTATCAGATAACAATCCGGAAGCTCTACGACGTCAGGCTCCCCCGCGGACAGGAGATGTTGCAACACTGGCATACGTTCCTCATGGTCATAGGCATTCTCGTGTGGTTCGTACATTATTTTTTTTTTTAAATCAAACTAGATTTTTCAATATTAATGTGCAATATGTCACAGTTTGAAATGTATTATGCAGATTTCTCGGACGATACAATTCACTATGCAGGCAATAGACATGGTGAAGACCCCGGGACAAATGGCATATGGCAAGATAATGCTCGAGAATGCTCGTGCCATTATGGAGGATATTGATCAGATCCACATCTTCCGAGGCATACTCGACAGTGCTGGGATCCCTATGGACTTGGACATGATCAATTTGATGATGATTTCCCTGATCAGCATTATCGTCGCCCTACAACTTCAGAGCCTCCCCCGACGTGGGACAACTTCATGAGCGGCACAGATCCTGGATCTATATCTCAATTCATGCTCGATGAACTAACGGGAGACTTTAGTATGATGGGACCATCCACTGCAGATCCGGGAAATCTTACAGCAGATTATGGTCCATCCACTTCAGGTCCACATCTTGGAGTCCGTACAAGGCAGCCTACTCAGCCGTACACTCCCGGGACTGACGCCCTTGGACCACCGCGTGCGCGCCGACGAAGGCGTTAACATGTTTCGACTGAGTAAGTGCCTCTGTTAAGCATGATACATTTTAATTTTTTGATTGGATCCATTATTTATTGATTAATGCATGATACCTTTTAATTTTTTTTTTTGCAGAGGTACCTGAAGAGTAATTAGATTGGATCCATTATTATATGTATGTTATCTCTAATGTTAAATAGACTATTGTAACTTTAATTGGACTAAGTTTAATTATCCTTTAAATTATGTTTATTTGAATTTTTGTAGCATGGCTAAATGTGTTGTTTAAATTATGCTTATTTGAATCATATTTGAAATTCATGTATGTACCAATGAAGCATAATTTCTTGATTAAATTCTTAGAATACAATAAAAATGTCAAAGATAAATTCTTAGAATACAATAAAAATGTCAACATAAATTCTTAGAATACAATAAAAATTCTTAGAATACAACATAAATTCTTAGAATACAACATAAATTCTTAGAATACAATAAAAATAACATGCATATAAAAATGTCAACATAAATTCTTAGAATACAATAAAAATGTCTAAATAAGATACATTAATGCATGTCATAACATGTTGAGGAAGTCGATGCACCAGCGATACTTAGAAATCCCTAAATCCTACGAGTTGAGGAAGTCGATGCACCTGTTACAAAATGAGTACAACTTAGTTCAAATAAAATAGCAAACGAATTGTATTTTGAATTTTTAAATTGTTATACCCGAATGTCTTGCTGTAGTTGACTCTTGATTATGTTGTCGAGCATTCCGCCTCGTGGTAGGGGCCTCCATTTTGTCCATAGTCATTATTCTTCGCTTGTGTTTTCTCCTACCCTTATTTATTTTTTCCTTATCCGGATCTGGCCTTATAATGGGGCCTTCAACCAATGGCCAATTCCGTTTATTTCCATATCCATTGAAACGACCAGACCAAGTGTTTATATAATTTTGTAAGCTGAAATATGGGCTAACATAGTCATTAGGATTTAGCCTCCTAAAGAAACAAACTGCCAGAACATGGTTACATGGGATTCCTGTTAATTGAGGTCTCCGACACACACATATAGGCATTCCTTCTGCAGGGAAGGTAACATCGTACTTCACTTTGCCCCGAACACCCTTCAATTAAAAAATGCAATTTACATCAAATGTATTACGTGAAAGTAAATAATTAGATTTATCGAATTATTGACTTACTGTCTCGAGAATTCCATTTTTATCAATAACCTCATAGTTGTTATGGCCATAATACATCGGTCTTACATCATGTTTCCTTGCTTTCTCATTACGACGATGTAAAAGCAGTGTAATGTGCATTGAAAAATCCAATCCCGAGGCCTCCCATCCAATCGTGACCTCCCGCATTTTTACAAACCAGTCGACGCACTTATAAAAGGTCTTCTCAACAATTGCACACACAGATAGTTGTCTGGCAATCCTAAATACACTGTTTAGTACCTCAGAGCCATTACTTGTCATTATACCCCATCGATTGAGATATCCATCATGCACTTGTGCCCACTTATGCAGAGCCAAAGGCTCTGCATCAGAGTTGCGGAGCCATTTACCAAATTTCATAATGTAGTCATATACATCTGCATCTCTTTGCCTAATCATTTCCATCCCCTCTTCAAATCTCCAGATTTTTTTCTTCTCAACATATTTCTTGAATACCTTTTTGATCCACTTTTCAGGGTATTTTTTCCAAATATTTTCACAAATATGCTGTGAACACAGTCGGTGGACAGCTTCACTGTTTTCCTCACACCATCCCAGATTAGGAGCCTCAAACACCCCTCGTATACCCGCGTGCTGGTCCGAGATAACGCATATTCTTCCTGGCCCGACAACATTGGTACGCAACCAATTCATAAACCAACCCCAATTTTCTATAGACTCTTTTTCACAAATTGCAAATGCAAGTGGCAAGAGTTGTTGCTCTGCATCGTAAGCACAAGCCATAAAAAGTTTACCCTTGTATCTTCCGGATAAGAACTCGGCATCAACACTGATAACGGGTCGAAGATGAGGCCATGCTTCAATGCATGGCCCATATACCCATGCAACCCGGTTGAAAATATTGGTATTAAACGTGTTTGATGGTTCATGTTCTATTAGGTACTGTGTACCTGGATTAGATGCTTTGATGGCACCCAGCAACGATGGCAGCATCTCGTAAGACTTCTCCCAGCTCCCAAACAAGTCGGCAATTGCAAGTTCCCTACCTCTCCATAACTTGTTATACGAGGGCGTTACTGACCCAAATTTAACTTTAACCATATGCTTGACCGCTTTAATGGACATCTCCAGATCATCTTTCAAAGCCGGTTTAATAATATCAGCAATTACTCTGGCAGTCATTTGATGACTATCCAACCTTTCAGCACTTCCAAAACATGTGGATAAACGGGTTGGTGGAAATTGTCCATGCACCTGTTGGTACTACAATTGCATACAATTTTCATTGGCATTTAGAAGATTTACATTTCACTCTATACTTAGTTTTGCTGCTGTTTAGCACGACTAACTCTGTGTTTCGGGGTAGGTGAAAATCAGCAAGTTCTGATTTTAGTTTGGCTTTGGATTCAAACATTTGACCTTCAGCAAATTTTTCATCTAACCTGGGGGGGTTCGCAAAAAATGCACGATCCTTGTATGGCATTGGCAATTCATCGTTGAATGATGAACATGGATGCTTAGGTCCTCGATTGAGGAATGGGATCGACTCGTGCCAATCCTTCAATATTTCTCGGGCGTTCATTTCAGCCTCATATTCGTCCATATCTGCGTCCCATGCTTCAGCCGAATCGTCATCATCAAAAGAACTTGTATCAGATTCTGTGTCTTGATCTGATTGCTCACAAGGGTCATCACCAGCCTGAACCGGAGGTGTGTAGGTGGGTACAGGTACACTGCCCGAGTCAGGATGAAAGCCGGTCTGAACCGACGGTGTGTTACTACCTCCAGGCAAACTATCTGGACACGGATCATAACTGATTTGGGTTCTACCCTGGTGTGCCTCAACTACCAATTCTATAACCTTAAATCCAGCCACTTGAGCTGCAATTTGTTTAATGACATCCCAAGTTTCCTCATTTTCTATCTGAAATAGTGAGAAATGGTACGATCCGGGTTGTGCTGTGTTCATACGTACCCTGATTGTCAATTTGACTCGACTTGGAAGCAATTCAAGTCCAACGTATATTTGCCGTCTTACAATAGCAAAACTGGTAGAATCAGATACAGTAAAGGTAAATGCAGCCCCTATGTAATAACCAACACCTGTTGAAATGTTTTGGAGGTTACCACCATAATACACATTGATCAATAGCAGGGACATTTTGCTGAACAAAATTCAAACACCAAATTAACTCCAAATATTTTTCAATTTTACAACACTAAATATAAACAGATGAGTAAAAAAAAACTCACAATAATAATCAGAAGATGATGCTGAGTACAATGGTGGTGGCGATCTGTTCATATGGCAAATCCTCTATTGAATTTGAAAAAAACGAAATAATGAAAGAAAGAAGAAAGAAGAGAGAAGAATGGAGGCTGGGAAGAGAAGAAGAGAGGGGAAGAATGGTGCGGCTGCTTGTTTTAACCCTAAACCTGCCTACACCGATCCACAGGACCGATGGAGGCATTTTTTAAGCTCCACCGATTCACAGGATCGGTGCAGAGGTTTTTCGTGTTTTTCACCGATTTTTCGTGTTTTTCATGTGGCCTTCCGTGTAGGACGCTGTGGCCAGTGCAAAACATGCTCCACCTGTTCTAGGGACCGGTGTAGGTTGCGTTTTTTTTACTCCACCGATTCTAGGGATCGGTGGAGGCTAGATTTCGAGAATCCTTAACCCAGAGGCTTGTTCTGTTGATTTAGTTTACAGAAATTCTATTTAAAAAAAAATCGGGAAAAATGGCATGGCGGAGCCGACTTCGTCATTGAACGGCACGGTACGCGTGTCAGTTACGTGTAGTGATTCGCATGTCTCGTGCCGTGACTAGTTGTGTGCCATGCTCATCTTTTGAAACTTTGGCACAGCACGGCACGGCACGTAAAAGATTTAGTTATGGCACGGCACGACACGTAGTCACGAGAGTCACGTGTAATTATGACTTAGATATTGATTTAATGATGAATCTTGAATAAACTAAGCTAAATTATGATTAAATGGTCACGCGAGTCACGTATAGTCACGACACGTTTAGGCAC
Organism: Carex myosuroides; assembly: GCA_028015225.1. NCBI lineage: Eukaryota > Viridiplantae > Streptophyta > Magnoliopsida > Poales > Cyperaceae > Carex > Carex myosuroides. Next base: position 1,635,341 of record CM051471.1, read on the forward strand.
GGCGTGACTCACTTGGAGTGACTATTCACGTGCTATGACCACCCCTTGATATTTTGGTCACGGCACGGCACTACACGAGACCAAAATCACGGTGATACGTCCCTTCCCAAGAGGGCCAAGCCGTACTTGGACTCGGTTCGGTAAGCCACAGGAGCGTCCTGTCCCAGGGGGCAGGCCGTGTGGGAGTTGGGTGCTGAAGGCACGGTTCGTCCCGGTTCGAGTGAAACGGGTCGAGATGGTGGACACGCGGGGTGTCGGAGAGGTATTAACGCTCTAACCCTTTTTAATACCTCTTCTCCGAGTAATAAATGCGATCCCCTTTTTCTGGGGAATTCTCTGCCTTAAATAGGGCACGCAATACTGTAGCGGGGTCTTGTCAGCATTAATGACGAAGGTCCGCATAACTGTTGAGGGCGTCCGTATAATAGGCGATAGTATTCGCATGATCTGTCTTAAACCGAACATCGAGGCCGTGTGTCGACCTTCTTTGGCTGTTCGGCGTGTTAGGCTTTGAGCCTTATTTAGTTTGGTCCCGAGCTGGCCCTGGGAGAGGGTCTGAATCTCGGCCTGTGCTTGGCCTCAGGCTGGACCCGGAAAGGGGTCCGTGTCCTAGGCCGTCTTTAACCTCGGGCTGGCCCCGGGAGGGGGTCCGAATCCCGAGTTGTTTTTTGGTCTCGGGCTGGCCCCGGGAGGGGGTCCGAGTCCCGATCTGTTGTTTGGGTCGTGGTATGTTTTTTGGGGGGCCTATTCTGTTTTATTTTGGGCCGGCCTCTTACGAATTTGGGTCTGGGAGTGCTTTGTTGGGCCAGGCCTGGGCTTTTTAAGGGCTATTGATATATGGACCTATCACACAGCTTGTTAGTCACGACACGGCACGTTTTTTCCACTCTAGAGCCAACTATATATACTTGCCACTGCCATGCTCTCTATTGGCATTGGTTGGTCCATAGAGGCAGCTGATCTAGCGCTCCGAATTTTATCAGACGGTCCGCAGTTCTTTGACCGTACAAAGCGAATGTATCCATGAGAAAAGATTTGAACAGAACAAAGTTGGGCTTTGGTGGTGAATATAGATAGGCCCAAGTATGTTAAAATTGAAAACGAAAGCCCATTTAACAGTTTTGGGCCTAATCAATTTTTTTTATTCAAATAAATTCAATTCAAACATAATATATGCTTATATATTATGTTTGCTATCATTTAATAAATTGATTGAATTACTTTATAGAAACGAAAGGAAGTAATTCCTTGGCTCATAATTCATAAATGTAAGAGGTTTTATTAAACAAACTGAGAAAGAAACAATTTTCTTCTAAAGTGAAATAGTTATTCTATCCGGTATTGCTGTGTAATTCTATTTTATAAACAGATCAATAATTTTTTTATTTGAAAACTTTGATAATGTATTCAATTGAAAAATCACGGGGTCGACATTGCATTATAGTATATTATACTTAACATATATATATATATATACATATATATATATATATATATATATATGAGGAGGGATCCACTTACAACAAAGTTACAACATTCATTTTTTTCATTTTCAAAGTCCAAATCGTCGATCCAAATCGTTCAATATGATTATCTAAATAAAATGTACTTGCAGATCAAATTTTATATTTTTTTGAATTTTTTTACTATTTATTAAGATGGGTACAAAATTCAATGGTCTAAGTATGGCTATTTTTTGTAAAATACTTAATAAATAGTAAAAAAATTCAAAAAAAATGTAAAATTTCATCTGCAAGTACATTTTATTGTGGAGATCATGTTGAACGGTTTGGATCGACGATTTGGACTTTGAAAATGAAAAAAATGAATGTTGTAACTTTGTTGTAACTCAAATTTGTTGTAAGTGGATCCCTCCTCTATATATATATATATATATATATATATATATATATATATATATATATATATATATGTATTGAAATTTCTAATGAATGCACCATACTATAAATTTGTAACATACGAGTACTTTTTTTTTTTGGAAGAAATTTGGAATATAATTTGTTTATTTTTTATTTTTTATTTTTACTGGATATCAATACTTGTTAATTTTAATTATTTAAATTCTAGTGATTACATGATAAGTGATTTTCGTCTTTTAAGAATGCAAAAGTTACGTATCAATATGTTTCTGGCTTATAATTTCGAAATTGTAGTATAAATAATATAAATATTTTTCGTTTTATGGAAAACAACAGTCCAACCAGTTGACCTATTCGGACCAGTAAACCAGTGATCCGAGATTTCACATAGTTGATATCCAGTTCGGTTCTGTGACCTGTGTCCATACAACAATTTATTCAATAAAAAGACGGAAATAATTACCTAAAATCAGATATCACGAACAAGTAACCCCTCCATTACCGTAAAAGACGCCCTTCACTTTACGGTTTGAGATTAACTCTCAGCCGCTTTGAGATTCGGGCTAACGCAGGGGGCAGTCTTATTGGGCTTTGAGATTCGTGCCAAGTTAAAAATAACGGTCCAGATCCAATAATTGTAAAAGATTCCCTATTACGGTTCCGGGGAGGATGTGAATTCCAGATATCACCGCCTCCCTCAAAATCTAGACTCATTCCCCATTTCCCAATTCCCAAATCTCTTGCGGTCGGTCTATTTTGCTCGGCTAAAGGTTTCTAACCTAGAGGCGATTTCTTCGCGCAAACTCTAATCGCCGCCGCCTACAGGTCTCTCTCTCTCTCTCTCTCTCTCTCTCTCTCTTCCACAAATTGAAGCTCTTGCTTGCGTGATGAGGATTGTTGATTCACGGTGATAATCATCGGTTTCTCCATTTAGCTTTTCCTCTGGCAGATTAATTAACCACTGATAAATAGTCTGTTTTATTTTCTTGTGCCAAATCAATTTTGAAGATTAAGAAATTTTCATAAACAAATGTAATTTGTTTTAAGTACCTTTTTATCTGGTGCTTGTTGAAATTCGGCGTTCTAATACAAATTTGTATTATGTTGTATATTTTTTTTCATAAATGAAAAATTTGTACAGCTAACTAAGAAGCACGAAACAGTACCCTTGCTGTATGTAAGCCACACATGATAAATCCATCCATCTCTTTTGTTTAATTGCAAAATTAATGCTAGACTTTGTTGCCATGTCATATGCTGATATTTCACTCAGAAGTCAGAATTGCAAAAATGGTGAAATGTCAGACCGATTGGAATAGTTATGTGAACAACTTGGAGCCTTACGAGTTCGAAGAGTACGAGGACAACGAGCTTGATGACGGCTTACCCGCCATGGAGGTATTTGCACTTAAGTTTGATTTTGGTGAAAGGAAGCAAGGATATATTTTGGGTAAGATAACAATCAAAGACGAATATCCTGGTGTGCACACGCTCTTTAGCACTGACGATGACTTCCTGCTAATCAAATCAGGGGTACAAATTTATGCTTTATATATTTTACTCACACACCTGCAGTCACATAATGAATGATATATGGAACTAAAAATTCAAGTTCCAGAGAATTTTGATTGCATTATCTAAGATATTAAGCACCTCTTTCATTTGATCCCACAGAAATTTACACAACTCATGAATGAAGGAACGGGACGACCTATAAGTGCGATGGTTCCTGATATGATGAAGTTGGATCTGGTTGACAAATCCCATGGAATCTTGGACTTTGGACGGAATTTTCTTTTTTCTGGAGTAGAAAAAGAAGAGGAAGAGGAGGAGGAGGAGGAGGAGGAGGAGGAGGAGGAGGAGGACGAGGAAGAAGAAGAAGAAGAAGAAGAAGAAGAAGAAGACAAAGAAGAATTAGCACGAGAACATCAGATATGTTGTCTTTGGGATCAGCGCTTTGGTTATGCCAATATTTTTAACAGCACTTACACTGGAAAGCTGTTGCGCAAGAAGGTCACCTGCCCATGTTTCTCTTTAGAGGTCATGTATGCAGTGTACGGGCAGGCGATAGCAGCCAGCGTGTGTGTCACGTTTGCCGAGTGGAACCCTAGTTATTTCACTGTGAGTTCAGGAGGGAAAAGGATAAGCCGAGGTGCCATGTCAAATGAGAAGCATGTTTATGGGCAAGTGACAGCTCGCAACTCTTTACTCACTCATCCGGATGCTACTACCACTCTCTTTGGCAAGGAGATTAAAGAGCTTTTCCATATTAAGCTTGGCGATCTCATTCCCATGTTGAAAACTTATGTGGTTATTCCCTGTGGATCATCCCTTGTACTCGATATAGATCTCAGGCACGTGCTCCCCAACGCTCTGCTCTTAGGCCACAAGGTCCCTCCATCAGAACTGTTTGTCAAGACAACTCTGGAGATCACCAATCAGAATCGTAATAACCGCTTTGTTGTCGAAGACGGGGGCCCTGCAAAACTAATTGTTGATGTCACTTTGCATCATTTAATTGATGAAGGAATGTTCTATTAACATGACTCTAGAAGCTGTAATGCTGTGTTTGTTTCTAGTTGATCCTATGTTTTGGTAGTTGAGACTGGTATGCAGTGGTGTCATAGCTAGAGAATTGTGTATGTTTTTTTTAAATTTCTGCAGCATTGAAAAACAGCGGTTTTCAAACCAGCTTAATAAATAGTAAAAAAATTCCAAAAAATATAAAATTTGGTTTCCAAGTAGATTTTAATATAGATTGAACATCTAACGGTTTAGATTTGTTGTTTGGACTTTGAAAATCGGAGAACCAAATCGTTTGTTCCTGAGCCCAGGAACAAACGTTTTGACGTTAGCCATTCTCTCTCTATATATATATATATATGGCAAATTCTTCTATGGGCCTAAAGATTTATTTGTAAAATGAGCATATTTTCATTTTCAAAGTTCAAACAGTCGATCCGACCGTTCAACATTTTCTCCATATTACAATGTACTTGGATGTCAAATTTTACATTTTTTTGAATTTTTTTACTATTTATTAAGATTGGTACAAAATTCAATGGTATGAATTTGACTAGTTTTGTAAAATACTTAATAAATAGTAAAAAAATTCAAAAAAATGTAAATTTTGACCTCAAAGTACATTGTAATATGAAGAAAATGTTGAACGGTCGGATCGACTGTTTGAACTTTGAAAATGAAAATATGCTCATTTTTCAAATAAGTCCTTATATCCATGAAAGCATCCCTCTATATATATATATGAGTGAGGCTACGATGCTATGCATAACACCAATTGGGTCCGTGCCGGAACTTGCGTTGCGCTTCTGCGCGAACAAGTTTTTGGCACCGTTGCCGGGGATCGAACCCGGGTCACCCGCGCAGAAGCGCAACGCAAGTTTCGGTACGCTTGAGGGCGTATCTTTTAAAACCGTGCTTACACTTCACGAGTAAGGGTTGCAAGTGCACAACCCCTATCGAGTAGTATAATCGGGTATCGATCCACAGGGACGGACAATTGTTAGGTTAGAATCCACCAAACTCAATTAAAAACTAGAAGTGAGAAAGATTTGGTTTGGTATTTAAGTTCCTAAAAGATCAATTCAAACAAATCTGACAATGCAAATAGATGTAATAAAATGCTAGAAGAAATGTAAACTGCGTTTTGATTATGGATAAAAGGCGTTTCCAGGGTTTCAGATTTCATCTGTGATCTGCCTCTAGTGGTACGGCCCGTACCAAGTTGGTACGGCTAGGCCGTACTCCACTTGGTAAGGCAAGACCGCACCACTCTGGTAAGACCCGTACTGGCTTGCCAGAACAGAGCTTACCAGTTCGAGTTGATGCATTCCTTGCTGGTACCTTGTGCTAAACTCTTTAGAAAGGTTCAATTGACCATACCTAAGGTTCCTAAGCCTCAACCGTCGTGTGTTGGATCAAGATTTAGGTTGGAATGCAATTGATTGCCTTTTAGGGATTTCTACACCTCAATTCTCATGTGTCGATTAGAGGAGAATTCAACCTCTCGGCTTCAATTCGAACAAGTCTACCCTAAACAATTGATTTGGTTGAGAGATTGAGATGATCACATGACCTTGATAGGTTTGATCTAGACCTAGAGGTTCATCATACACAATCACTGCAATCAAAGCAAGAGATGGCAAAGAAAATCACAATCAATCAATCAAAAGAGTTCATACAAGATACAAGTCAAAGAAAGTCAAAGCAAATCAAGAATCCATCTCTAAACCCTAGAAACTGAAATAACTACTCACAACACATGATCTGATCTAAAAATACAATAAAAGGGATAGAGAAAGCCATGGATCGAAGGGATCGAGAGGAGGAAGCTTGATCCGTCGAGTTTCGCCTCTTTCCTCTTCCTTCCTTCTTGCTCCTAGCTCCTTAGCTCTCTTTCTCTCTCTTACTGTGCTCTCAATTAGATCTGGAATGGAATGAATGTCGAAATTGGAGAGTTCCCCGCTTTAAATAGCCTCTGCCAAGATTTGAATCTGTCAGGCCGCCTTTAGGTACGGCCCGTACCAAAGTGGTACGGCCTGGCCGTACCAGGCGTGATGAGCTGAAATCGGCTAAGTCCAGTAAGACCCGTATCAAACCTGGTAAGGGCCGTACCAGATCATCCCAAATCGTCGTTTCTTTGTGTGTTTTGCTCCAAGCCTGCAGAAAACAAACAAACACTCAGCAGTACCAAATTCTAAAGATATATCGATGAAATGCACATGATTCTGGTGAATTAGGGCACGAATCTGGTACTAAAACAGGCCTAAAATAGACTAAATATGCGAGGTATCATAGACCTAGCATTTTATCGGAGACGAGATGTGGTACAAAAAAGATGGAATCTATAATAAAAAATCTATCCTTATGCAATGCTGAAATAGTGCCTTCCGAGGGGCTATCGGGAGGTCTATGGTTACTCTGGAGTGATGTTGTGCAAGTTACTATTGTCGACTATTGTAAAAATTGGATTGCTGGATGTGTATCTCAAAAAGGAAAACCGACTTGGTTGCTAGTTGGAGTTTACGGGGACCCAGAGAGAACATCGAATCAGGCAATTTGGCTCCACCTTGAACAGTTTGTGCGTAACCAGGATGAACTTGTATGCTTTGTGGGTGACTTTAACGTTATAGCATCCACATTGGAGAAAGCTGGGGGGTGTCGAAGCCTGTCTGCGGCAAACGCCTCGTTTCGAAACTAGACTAGCAGAGTGGGCCTTATAGATTTGGGTCATTATGGGCCAGCCTTCACCTGGTGTAACAAGCGAGCGGGTCTCACTAATGTCGATCAAAGACTGGATCAGGGTTTAGCTTCCCTAAACTGGACGCTACAGTTCCCGAATGCATTAGTCCATCACATCCCGCGATTTAAGTCAGATCACTCCCCAATCCTAATTCGCCCTAAACCACCGATAATCCAACCAAAACCGAAATTTAAAACTGAGAATTGGTGGATGCACAAGCCGGGTTTTGAGGAGTTATACGAAAGGGTGGCCCGATTAGGAGAAGAGGACTGGGGGCAAACAAGAAGTAAAAAAGTGGACCAAGGGACATGTAACACCGGATATGATGTTGAAGGGGATAGAAAGCCAGATGCTGAAGCTCAACTCCTTCCAGCCTTATTTGGTAGACTGACAGCTTGAGAAGCACCTCCAGGAGGAGCATGACCGTTTCCTACAAATGCAAGAAGCATACTGGCATCAGAGGTCTCGAGTAGGATGGGCACCTTTTGGAGATACTAACTTCTTTCATGCCTCAGCCATAACCAGAAGAAGGCGGAACGTCATCGAGGCTATTCTTAACTCAGACGGCACGTGGGCCACGGGAGACAGAGAAATTAGAGGTGTGTTTCTCCAACACTTCAGGTCCATTTACCCTCACCTAGGGCTCAATCGGTGTCGGCGACAATACATCCAGAGGTGCTCCAAGGCCCCGCAAATCCCAGCACAGGTCTGGCAATACCTGGAGGTCCCACCAACCCACCAGGAAATCAAAGATGCTGCAATGGCCTTAGGCCCAGATAAGGCCCCTAGGCCAGACGGTGTTCATGCCAGGCTTATTCAGGCGAACTGGACCCTTTTTGGGCCTGCTGTAACAAGGGAGGTTAAATCCTTCTTCTCCACGGGTATAATGCCTTCACACATTGCTAAATCTCATATTATACTAATCCCAAAGTCCCTACAGGCATCCACTGTGTCCGAATTCAGACCTATATCAGTATGCAATTTTGTGTACAATGTCATCTCGAAGATCCTCTCCACTCGTCTCAGGCCTTACATCGGGTTTATGTGTCTGATGTTCAGTGTGCTTTTGTACCGGGAAGGGATATCTCGGAAAATGTGGTGCTCCTAAGAGAAATCCTTCATAGCTTTAAGATGAAATACTATAAAAAGAAACAGTTGTCTCAAGGCCGACCTCTCGAAGGCTTTTGACAGACTAAATTGGGGCTATTTGGAGGAGTTATTGCCACTCTATGGGTTTCCGCCTGTATTGGTAAAATAGATCCTTGCTTATGTCAGGTCGGCCGAGTTCACCATAATCCTCAATGGCCGTGGAGACCGTTTTTTCAGACCCTCCTGCGACCTCCGTCAGGGCTGTACACTCTCACCTTACCTCTTCATATTGGGTATGGACATGCTCTCTCGACAGCTACTTTGGATGGTCAACCGGGGGGACATTAAAGGAATACAGGTGGCAAGAACCGCCCCTTCTTTGACTAACTGCCTATATGCCGATGATCTTCTCCTATTTGGGGAAGCAACACCAGTGGAGGCAGGAAAACTGGCTACTGCACTGAGGGAGTTCACGGCCTTCTCGGGTCAAATTATGAGACCGGCCAAAAGCTTCATGTGGTTCAGTGGTGCCACAGACCCCAACACGAAAAGTCAAATTGAAGCCATTTTCCAAATCTCGGCAAATTCGGTCTCAACAAATTACTTGGGTGCCCCTGTTGAAACCAATGTGGCGGCATACGACTTCTTGATTGAAAGGTTCTCCTCCAAGCTACAAATGTTGAAGACTAAGTTGTTGTCACAAGCCGGTAGGGTGGTGCTAATCAAATCCGTCCTCAACTCTTTGCCAATCTATTTCATGGCCACTTCGCGTATCCCCAATAAGGTAATTCAAAAATTGGAGGGCATCATTAGGAGGTTTTTTTTTTGGAAGGTTGATAGCTCGCGGTACTTGGCATACGTGGCATGGGATACACTGTGCTTACCAAAAACTATGGGAGACTTGGGGTTCAAAAAGCTTAAGGAGGTTAATGAAGCAATGCTCCTAAAGTTCCTCTGGAAACTGGCAGCAAACAACGAATCGCAGTGGGCACTGCTGCTGAGGGCAAAATACCTTCCTAGAAGTGTTCTCTGGACATCAAAACGTACTTATAGTTGTACAAGATTTTGGAGGGCTTTAATGGGGCTCAGGGGGGAAATGTTGCAAATGGTCAAATGGGCAATTGGGGACAGTGCAACATGTAATGCTATAGGAGAACCTTGGTGTGCGGCAAGCCTTGCTCCATCAGCAACATCAGGTTTAAGAAGAGGGGCCAAGATGATGGAACTGGTAGAGGAGTTGAGACAATGGGATACGGGTAAGCTGATCACCACGTTTAGCCATGTAACGTGCCTACAAATCATCTCAGAGGTATCGCCACCTAGGAGGGAAGGGGGACCGGACAAGCTGGTCTTCACACTCTCATCAAATTGCGAGTTTGCAGTCAGCAAGGCGTACTCGGTATTGGTGAATGTCAATGAAGGGCAGGGACGAGATCAGGCCAGATACTGGGGGTTAATTTGGGAAAAAGGCGACATACTGCCAAGAATCATATTGTTCTTGTGGAAATCATGCAGCGATCCGACTTGTACCACATACGGGGAAGGAAGGGAGGATGTCCCATATCTTTTGTTTAAATGTGCTTTCTCCAGAAATTGTTGGTTTGCGAGCCCGTTAGCGGTCAGATCCGATAGGATGTGGGTTCAGTTACAGCAAAATCCACATGCCTTCATTGAAAGCATGACGGATGATCAATGGACGATGTTTGCAAACATAATTTGGGCTATTTGGCGCTATCGCAATAATAGAGCTTATGGAGGTAAAAAGACGGATGTGGAATCATTCTTTCAGTATCTGAATAGAATAGTGGTGGAAACCCGGATGGCAAGGTCAGGGCAAAGGGCTCAAGGGGGTGTCATTGATGAGTCGGGGCAGAAGGGCCACAACTTCTCATGTTTCTCAAATGGGTCGTGGGAGCAATGCTGGCGAGGTGGAATAGGACTGGTGGTCAGGGAAAGGCATAATATGGTGCGGTACCGGTCAAAACCGGTTCAAGCATGTTGCTCCCTCCAGGTTAAAGCAATCGCTTTACGAGAAGGCATTACTTTGGCCCTTCAATTAGGGGTAACCCAATGCTCATTCTTCACTGACTGCAAAGAACTACATTAGATAGTCACCAAATCACATCCACCCCTTTATTTGGATTGGAGGGCGTGTCAAGAAATTCACCACGTTTGGTTGCTACTGAACGGGAATCAAGGATATCAATGCCGTTTGGTAGGAAGAGAATACAATGGCCTGGCTGATTACCTGGCGAACAAAAGAAAAATAGAGGGTTGGGACATCCAAAGAGTCTTTTTTCCTTTATTCTCAGATTTTAGGAGTTTAATATTTAAGATAGATTAAGAAAGGTGTTTTATGTAACGCTGTAAATTGAATGTCCCTTGTAGTGTGAAAGTTGTAATAGCCCTACGGGTGTTTCAATGATAAAAAAATTATAATTTGCCCCGCTGTACCATTCTTTTATTTTTGAAAATGGATGCGTCCATTTTATAAACCTTTTGAATGGCGTGATTAAGTAGAGCCAAAACTCTAGGCTGAGCCTGACTCCTTGACATTCTCCCTGACACGAGAAAGATGAGGACGAGAACGATGATAATGAAGAGGACTTGAGGACGACGAGGACGAGAACGACGAGAATGAGGATGATGATGAGAACGAGGACAAGGACGAGGACGACGAGGACGAATGGGATTGGTGGGAGTTAGCTGAGAGTAATGTGAAACCTAGATCATTTGTGATCTCTGGGTCTGGTGACTTGCAAGAATCTGTCCATTATGAGGATCTGACTAGTAAGAAAGTTCAAATCAAGAGCTACAAGTTTACTCAGGATAATATCAACGCTATGGTTACACTTCTAGGGAGGTTTAATCCAATAGATAGGAATGTAAAAAAGAAAAAGGTTGCTAACGTAGACAAAGAATTTTGCCGGGCTCTACTGACGTGTACATTGTTTATTTGTGAGGGAGAAAGATTTGCTTCCGTAGAAGAACTTATCTACCGTGGAATCCTTCACAGTGATCCTGAAAAAGATACAACCTTAGGTGAATTAGAAGCGTATCTCAAAGAGAATATGAAATGTGAAAATTTAGAGGACTTGGATTTTGATTTCAACGAATTTGATTTTGTTCACAACTGAGACCGAATGTCACGCATGCTCTTAAAAGCCAATGATGAGATAGAATATCAGCATTGTGGTATTGCAAAAAATGTGAACATCTTGAGCCTCATAAGGGCAAGTGATAAAATAAAGACAAGACTTATAGAAAAAAAAAGGGAAGAAAAAATAGTGAGTAATCTCCAAGTTAGATAGTTGTATGCAGCTTTTTAAATTTATTAATTTTGCAGCTTTTTAAATTTTTTGTGTTGCAATTTTGAATGAACTGTTAAGGTGGCTTTGGAATTTGTAGGTTTTTATTTTGGAATTTTTATTTTATGCACAATTATTTTTATTGCATTGTCAGTGCCCTTACTTTTGTATTTTTTTATTATTTTATGTATCCTAGATAGTCTTTTTATTGTTTTGTATTTTTCGACAATCTAATGCTTTAGGATGATATTGAATAAAATAATTTGTAGAAGAAGAAGGTAAGGACGAGGACGAAGACTCGAGGACGACGAGAACTCCAGAACGAGGACGACGAGAATGAGGACAACGAGGTCGAGGACGAGAACGAGGACAATGAGGGCGAGGAGGACGACGAGTACTGGAAGACGATGAGAACGACGAGTACTCGAAGACGACGAGAACGACGAGTACTCGAAAACGACGAGGACGACGAGGATGAGAAGAACGAGAATGACGAGAAAGAAAGAATTGACGGACGGGTCCCTCTTGTCAGTCAATGTTTGCGGGCTCCTCTTTGGGCCACTGTTTGGGATTTGGGATTTGGGCTATTGTTTGTGCTATTGCCACTGTTTGGGCTATTGTTTGGACTCTTCAAATATATGTCACTCTTTAAGTTTATCAAATATGTGCTATTGTTTGGACCACTGTTTGGGCCATTTTTTAGGTTATTGTTTGGACTCTTGAAAGTTATTACATTACCTAATGTTCTGAATTCTAATGTCCATCAAAGAGCTAACTCAACTCTTTTGCAAAAGATGTGCACACATGCACCACCCCTATTTGGTAAGATAAATCCACAGAACTAGACATGACAATATATTTGTCAGCAATATCATACGAAACAAAACAAGTCTGACTATATTAGAAGGCCTATATTTTTTTACAAGAAGTTATTTGATCTCTTAAAGCTGTTGATACCTCGCATATTTAGTCTATTTTAGGCCTGATTTAGTACCAGATTCGTGCCCTAATTCACCAGAATCATGTGCATTTCATCGATATATCTTTAGAATTTGGTACTGCTGAGTGTTTGTTTGTTTTCTGCAGGCTTGGAGCAAAACACACGAAGAAACGACGATTTGGGATGATCTGGTACGGCCCTTACCAAGTTTGGTACGGGTCTTACCAGACTTAGCCATTTTTCAGCTCATCACGCCTGGTACGGCCTGGCCGTACCAATTTGGTACGGGCCGTACCTAAAGGCGGCCTGATAGATTCAAATTTTGGCAGAGGCTATTTAAAGCGGGGAACTCTCCAATTTTCGAGACATTCCATTCCAGATCCATTTGAGAGCACAGTAAGAGAGAGAAAGAGAGCTAAGGAGCTGAGAGCAAGAATGAAGGAAGAGGAAGAGGCGAAACTCGACGGATCTAGCTTCCTCCTCTCGATCCCTTCGATCCATGGCTATCTCTATCCCTCTTATTGCATTTTTAGATCTGATTATGTGCTGTGAGTAGTTCTTTTAGTTTCTAGGGTTAGAGATTGATTCTTGATTTGTTTTGACTTTCTTTGACTTGTATCTTGTATGAACTCTTTAGTTTGATTGATTGTGATTTACTTTGATATCTTTTGCTTTGCTTGCTGTGATTGTTGTATGATGTGCCTCTAGGTTTAGATCGAACCTATCAAGGTCATGTGATCATCTCAATCTCTCATCCAAATCAAATGCTTAGGGTAGAATAGTTCGAATTGAAGCCGAGAGGTTGAATTCTCCTCTAATCGACAGATTAGAGGGTGCCTTAGACCTCCAATCAACCAGCTAGGGTAGATCTGTACCAACACACGAGAGTTGAGGTGTAGAAATCCCTAAAAGGCAATCAATTGCATTCCAACCTAGATCTTGATCCAACAAACGATGGTTGAGGGTTAGGAACCTTAGGTATGGTCAATTGAACCTTTCTAAAGAGTTTAGCACAAGGTACCAGCAAGGAAATGCATTCACTCGAACTGGTAAGCTCTGTTCTGGGAAGCCAGTACGGGTCTTACCAGGGTGGTACGGCCTTGCCTTACCAAGTGAGGTACGGCCTAGCCGTACCAACTTGGTACGGGCCGTACCACTAGAGGCAGATCAGAGATGAAGTCTGAAACCCTGGAAACGCCTTTTATCCATAATCAAAACACAATTTACATTTCTTCTAGCATTTTATTACATTGTTTGAATTGCTTGAATTGACCTTTTTAGGAACTTAAATACCAAACCAAAACCTTCTCACTTCTAGTTTTTAATTGAGTTTGGTGGATTCTAACCTAGTAATTGCCCGTCCCTGTGGATCGATACCCGATTATACTACTCGATAGGGGTTGTGCACTTGCGACCCTTACTCGTGAAGTGTAAACGCGGTTTTAAAAGGTACGCCCTCAAGCGTACTGAAACTTGCGTTGCGCTTTCGCGCGAACAAGTTTTTGGCGCCGTTGCCGGGGACGGTAACCAATTGCCTAGTTAGATTTTACCTTACTTAGTTAATCTAGATTTTATCTTGTATCTTTCTTGTTTTCTTTTTCTTAATCAAAATCACTAAAAACTGGCTTTTGAACCCCCCCCTGCAGGAAAATACAGGTTGAAGTATAATCTGAGAAGCAAGGGCCCACTGTTCGATCAAACTCCTCCAGACTCAGCCGAGACTGCTCAGCCACCCTCTGGTACGGCCAGGCCGCACCAATCTAGTCCGACCCGTACCGATTCAGGCACGGCCAGGCCGCACCAATCTGGTCCGACCCGTACCAAGGCACCTGAACCTGAAGAGATGGCTGGGGCAGAGGACGAAGCCCGACTCAGAATGGAGGCAGAGGCCAGGGAAAGAGAAAGGCGAGAAGAAGAAGGCCGACTGACAGACGATGATGAGGATGTTTTCATGCCTCGAACGCTGCGAGAATTCAACGTGCTGAGAGCTGGAGACGTGCGAGGTGCAATCCGGCTGCCACACATTCCAGGACAGCAACCGAACTTCAATCCGGGGGTTGTCAACATGGTGCAGCAGAACACCTTCCACGGACTCGACCACGAGGACCCGCACGCTCACCTCCAGACCTTCCTCGAGTGCATCACGACCATCAAAACCAACGGTGAGAATGCTGATTACACCAAGCTTGCTCTATTTCCTTTCACTCTTAGGGATAAGGCCAAGAAATGGTTAGGATCTTTGCCTAGGGACTCTGTTAGAACTTGGAGGGACTTGTCCAAATTGTTTCTGACCAGATTTTTCCCTCACAAGAGGACAGCCAAGGTAAGACATGACCTGACCAGCTTTAGGCAAATTTTTGATGAACCCCTGAATGAGGCTTGGGAAAGGTTTAGAGAATTGCAGTACTCTTGTCCACACCATGGTATACCCGACTGGCTTTTAATTCAAACGTTTTACGACGGCCTGAACGAGAGCACACGTGCTTACGTGGACGCTGTTGCGGGAGGCGCGCTGATGTCAAGGGAGCCTTTAGAGGCTATGAACTTGATCGACAGCATGTCGCAGAACCAGCAGTGGTCCGGCCGCGACACGTCACGCCAGCGAGGAGGCCAAGGAGGTAGCCAAGGAGGTGGCAAGTACGAGCTCGATCACATCACAGCTCTCACCGCCAAGATGGACGCCATGCAGCGGGCGATGGACAAGCTCAGTGTCAAGGCAGTCGAACAGCAGCCTCAAGTCTGCGTCATGTGCGGAGACGAGAGGCACGCATACGAGCAATGCCCGCTGGTGCAACAAGACGAGGAGAGTGAGCAGGTCAACTCTCTCAACAACGAGCCTTCCTTCTTCCCGAGACCTCCCTTCAGCCGGTCCTACTCCAAGGACCCGGTTGAGCAGCAGCACTGGAGGTCGAACCAGAACAACCCTGCGCCTTTCGACAACTCTTCGTTCAGACCGCCCTTCAACAACAACAGCTTCCAGAGGCCGCAGTACAACAACAACAACTGGAACAATCGGGCGAACAACACTGGAAACTACCCCCCTCCGAACAACAACGATTGGAGAGCCCAAGCTTCGAGCAGCAGCAACAGCAACAACAATGGCAACAGGAACTTCTACCAGAACGCTTCCTTTCCCAATCAAGGCAACCGAGCAGCTCCATCTGGCCCCTCAAAATCGAATGCGCCCGCTGATGTGAACGACTTCACTCACGAGCAAGGCAAGATGAATCAGATGATGTGGGAACATATGCAGAGCATGTCCACTCAGATGGCTGCTCAACAAAATCAAATGGCTGCTCAAAACAAGTTGCTGGAGCAGCTGAGCCAGATAGTCACCTCAAGCCACTCTCGACCCGGGAAGCTTCCAGCTCAGCCCGAACCAAATCCAAGAGAAGAGGCTAAGGCGATCACTCTGAGAAGTGGGACCCAATACGACGAGCCACCAATGCCAAGTGAGGGCACAGTTGATCCGATTCTTGACGCGACACCTGACGCGACCTCGACCCCTGTGTCAATTCCACTGAAGGAGGTTAATCCAGAACGAGCTGAGGTCATCCAACCTCAAGCGAGTGCAGATTGCACCAGCTCGGCAAGACCTGCACAACCTCCATCCGAAGCGTCAGGTAGTCAAAAGAAGAAAGGTGCCGAGAAACCACCTCCATACCGGCCACCTGTTCCATTCCCCCAGAGATTAGCTGAGACGAGACTGAACGAGCAATTCGCCAACTTCGCAAACGTCATCAAGCAGCTGCAGATCACCATCCCTTTCACCGACGCTTTGACCCAAATGCCCACCTATGCCAAGTTTCTGAAGGACATCCTTTCCAACAAGAGAAGCTTAGAGGGGCACGCGACAGTCAAGCTAACGGAGCAGTGCAGCGCAATTTTGAAAAGCGAGCTACCCCCCAAATTGGACGATCCTGGAAAGTTTTCCATTCCATGCACCATTGGGAAGGCGACAATCAAGAAAGCCCTGTGTGATCTAGGAGCGAGTGTGAGTCTCATGCCACGCACCATCTATGATCGCATAGGAGTGGGGGAGCTCAAGCCCACAAGGATGACATTGCAGTTGGCGGATTCTTCAGTCCGACTTCCACTTGGTGTGGTGGAGGATCTGCCAGTTCGAGTCGGGAAGTTCTTCGTGCCCGTCGATTTCGTCGTCATGGAGATGGAAGAAGATAAGGAAGTCCCAATCATCTTGGGGCGACCTTTTCTGAGTACAGCTGGCGCGATAATTGACGTGAAGCAAGGCATCATGACTTTGAACTTTGGAGGAGAGAAGGTGAAGTTCCAAATCGATCGCGCCATGAAATATCCGTCACGATCCGAGACATGTTTCCGGGTTGACAGGACAGAGGAGTACTTGGCTGATCTGGCCAAGGACTACTTTCTTGAACAAGTCAACAACTCGCTGCGCCAAGACGCTGAATTCCTCTCTCAATTTCCAAGCGAAGCGAGCGAGTCAATCTGTGCAGCGGATGCGATTCCTGAGGATCTGGAGGACAGTACATCACACTCTGAGACGAGGAGTGGAGCGGAGCCTGCCAAGGCCGACATCTCGACGACACACGAGTCAGCTCACCCAGATGCGACTCGTGTCAATGATCAGCCTGAGCGTCCGACTCCTGAACTCAAACCTCTTCCGACCAATCTCCGATACGAGTTCCTCGATCCAGAAAAGTCATGTCCTGTGATCGTCAATGCGAGTCTGAACCCCGATCAAACCGCCAAACTTCTGGAGAAGCTGAGATTTCACAAGGGTGCGATCGGGTACTCGATCAAGGACTTGAAAGGGATCAACCCAGCCATCTGCTCACACCGGATTCTTCTCGAGGATGATCACAAGCCGTCTGTGGAGCACCAGCGGCGACTCAACCCCAACCTGAAAGAGGTGGTGAAAAAGGAAATTCTCAAACTCCTGGATGCAGGCATCATCTATCCCATCTCTGACAGCAAGTGGGTGAGTCCAGTTCACGTGGTGCCCAAGAAGGGAGGCACGACAGTGGTGAGAAATGACAAGGACGAGCTAGTCCCTACTCGTGTGGTATCTGGGTATCGCATGTGTATTGACTACAGAAAGCTCAACGCTGCTACGCGCAAAGATCACTTCCCACTGCCGTTTGTCGACCAACTCCTTGAAAGGCTGGCGACTCATTCTCATTTTTGCTACCTTGACGGGTATTCAGGATTCTTTCAGATCCCCATTCACCCGAACGACCAAGACAAGACCACTTTCACATGTCCCTACGGTACATTCGCATACCGTAGGATGCCATTTGGTCTGTGCAATGCACCTGCCACCTTCCAAAGAGCCATGATGGCTATCTTCTCCGATTTCATCGAGAAAGAGGTTGAGGTTTTCATGGACGACTTCTCTGTCTATGGAACCAGCTTTGACTCATGTCTAGCCAACCTCTGCAAAATCCTGGAGAAGTGTGAAGAGGTCAACCTGATCCTGAACTGGGAGAAATGTCACTTCATGGTCCAAGAGGGAGTTGTCCTTGGACATGTGGTGACCTCCAAAGGAATTGAGGTTGACAAAGCCAAGGTGGAGGTGATCGAGAAGCTGGAGATCCCAACAAATGTCAAAGCTGTGCGAAGCTTTCTGGGACACGCTGGCTTCTACCGCCGATTCATCAAGGACTTCTCGAAAATCGCAAAACCATTGACCGACCTGCTCATCAAGGACTCTGATTTCATCTTCACGCAGGAGTGTGTCGATTCGTTTTGCCGATTGAAAGAAGCCCTTGTCTCAGCACCCATCCTGCAGCCTCCAGACTGGACCTTGCCATTTGAGTTGATGTGCGATGCGAGTGATTACGCTGTGGGAGCGGTTCTTGGGCAGCGGAAGGAGAACAAGCCATGTGCTATCTACTACGCTAGCAAGGTGCTAGACCCTGCCCAGATGAACTACACAACAACCGAAAAGGAGCTTTTGGCTGTTGTGTTCGCTCTCGACAAGTTTAGATCCTATCTGGTTGGTTCCAAGATAGTGATCTACACTGACCACGCCGCACTCAAGTATCTGTTGAGCAAGCAGGATGCCAAACCTCGCTTGATTAGGTGGATTCTCCTCCTGCAGGAGTTTGACATCGAAATCAGGGACAAGAAAGGAGTCGAAAACACCGTGGCTGACCATCTGTCCCGGCTTCGCTGGGAAGATGAAGGCTCTGGTAGCCTGCCAATTGATGACTCGTTCCCTGATGACCAATTCCATTCGATTTCTGCCATGGAGGAGATCCACTCGGTTGGTACACCGATGCACGCGACTCATGCGGTGCAAGATCGGACGTTCCATGCAACTGACCGAGTGAACACCAAGTCAGCGCCCTGGTATGCAGACATTGCGAACTTTCTCGCCTCAGGAGTGCTTCCTCCTACCATGTCATACCAGCAGAAGAAGAAGCTGCGATCGGACGCCAAGTTCTACTTCTGGGACGACCCCTACCTCTTCAAGATTGGCGTTGATGGCATCTACCGACGATGTGTGCCATACGATGAGACGCGCTCCATTCTTGAGCACTGCCACTCCTCAGCCTACGGAGGACACGCTTCATCCTCCAAGACTGCTTCAAAGGTCCTGCAATCCGGCTTCTTCTGGCCTTCACTTTTCAGAGATGCTAGGACCTTCGTTGCAGCTTGTGACAGGTGTCAGCGCACCGGGAACATCTCCAAGAGGAATGAAATGCCTCTCCACTCTATTCTAGAGGTAGACATCTTTGATGTCTGGGGCATTGACTTCATGGGACCGTTTCCACCCTCTTGTGGGAACGAGTACATCCTGGTGGCTGTTGACTACGTCTCCAAGTGGGTGGAGGCAGTGGCGTGCAAGAATGCGGACTCCAATGCAGTGAAAAGACTGTTCACTGACATCATCTTCCCTCGCTTTGGAGTTCCAAGAGCCGTCATCAGTGATGGTGGCAAGCACTTCATCAACCGCCAGTTCGACAATCTCCTAAGTCGCCATGGAGTCACTCACAAGGTGACCACTTCCTACCATCCTCAAGCCAACGGTCAAGCCGAGATTTCCAACAGGGAGATCAAGTCTATCCTGGAAAAGACCGTGGCTCGAACGAGAAAGGATTGGTCGCTCAAGCTGAGTGACGCACTTTGGGCCTACCGTACAGCCTTCAAAACTCCGATTGGGATGAGCCCTTTCAAACTGGTGTACGGAAAGTCCTGCCACTTGCCCGTGGAAATTGAGCACAAGGCATACTGGGCCACACGGGCCATCAACATGGACTTGCTCTCAGCTGGAGAGAAACGCATCCTTGACTTGCATGAGTTAGAGGAGATGCGTCTCAATGCCTACGAGAACGCGAGAATCTACAAGGAAAGGACCAAACAGGTTCACGACAAGCGCATCATGCCTCGTGAGTTCCACGAGGGAGATCTGGTCCTCTTGTTCAATTCTCGACTTAGGCTCTTTCCAGGGAAGCTGAAGTCCAGGTGGTCCGGTCCATTCCGGGTGAGGGCAGTGTTCCCATTTGGCGCCGTGGAATTGGAAAACAAGGAGGGGCAGACTTTCAAAGTCAATGGTCAGCGTCTCAAGCACTACATTGCTGATCATCCCCAAGAAATGCGAGTGAGCTTGGATCTCTCCGATCCATCTCCAACCAAAGCCTGACGAGAGAAGGTCGAGCTCGAGACCTAAAACGAGCGCTCCTTGGGAGGCAGCCCAAGCCATTTTTACCTGTTTTGCATCTTAGGAACAGATAGACATGCATTCATTCTTCTGCATTGCATCACGAGCGGCTTGAGAAGTCACGAGAACGAGAAACGAAAATTTTT